>CM046875.1:697374914-698574914 GCA_025667525.1 Glebionis coronaria
TGTTGAACCCTATCTAATACATAGAACCTATAATGATGAACCCTATCTAATACATTGAACCTCTAATGATGAAACCTATCTAATACACTGAACCTCTAATGATGAACCCTATCTAATACATTGAACCTATAATGATGAACCCTATCTAATACATTGAACCTATAATGTTGAACCCTATCTAATACATTGAACCTCTAATGATGTACCCTATCTAATACATTGAACCTATAATGTTGAACCCTATCTAATACATTGAACCTATAATGTTGAACCCTATCTAATACATTGAACCTATAATGATGAACCCTATCTAATACATTGAACCTATAATGTTGAACCCTATCTAATACATTGAACCTATAATGATGAACCCTATCTAATACATTGAACCTATAATGATGAACCCTATCTAATACATTGAACCTATAATGATGAACCCTATCTAATACATTGAACCTCTAATGATGAAACCTATCTAATACATTGAACCTATAATGTTGAACCCTATCTAATACATTGAACCTATAATGATGAACCCTATCTAATACATTGAACCTATAATGATGAACCCTATCTAATACATTGAACCTATAATGATGAACCCTATCTAATACATTGAACCTCTAATGATGAAACCTATCTAATACATTGAACCTCTAATGATGAACCCTATCTAATACATTGAACCTCTAATGATGAACCCTATCTAATACATTGAACCTATAATGTTGAACCCTATCTAATACATTTAACCTATAATGACGAACCCTATCTAATACATAGAACCTATAATGATGAACCCTATCTAATACATTGAACCTCTAATGATGAAATCTATCTAATACATTGAACCTATAATGTTGAACCCTATCTAATACATTGAACCTATAATGATGAACCCTATCTAATACATTAGACCTATAATGATGAACCCTATCTAATACATTGAACCTCTAATGATGAAACCTATCTAATACATTGAACCTATAATGTTGAACCCTATCTAATACATTGAACCTGTAATGATGAACCCTATCTAATACATTGAACCTCTAATGATGAAACCTATCTAATACATTGAACCTCTAATGATGAACCCTATCTAATACATTGAACCTATAATGATGAACCCTATCTAATACATTGAACCTATAATGTTGAACCCTATCTAATACATTGATCCTCTAATGATGAACCCTATCTAATACATTGAACCTATAATGTTGAACCCTATCTAATACATTGAACCTATAATGTTGAACCCTATCTAATACATTGAACCTATAATGATGAACCCTATCTAATAGATTGAACCTATAATGTTGAACCCTATCTAATACATTGAACCTAAAATGATGAACCCTATCTAATACATTGAACCTATAATGATGAACCCTATCTAATACAATGAACCTATAATGATGAACCCTATCTAATACATTGAACCTCTAATGATGAAACCTATCTAATACACTGAACCTATAATGTTAAACTCTATCTAATACATTGAACCTATAATGATGAACCCTATTTAATACATTGAACCTATAATGATGAACCCTATCTAATACATTGAACCTATAATGATGAACCCTATCTAATACATTGAACCTATAATGATGAACCCTATCTAATACATTGAACCTATAATGATGAACCCTATCTAGTACATTGAACCTATAATGATGAACCCTATCTAATACATTGAACCTCTAATGATGAAACCTATCTAATACATTGAACCTATAATGTTAAACCCTATCTAATACATTGAACCTATAATGATGAACCTTATCTAATACATTGAACCTATAATGTTGAACCCTATCTAATACATTGAACCTATAATGATGAACCCTATCTAATACATTGAACCTATAATGATGAACCCTGTCTAATACATTGAACCTTATCTAATACATTGAACTTCTAATGATGAAACCTATCTAATACATTGAACCTATAATGTTGAACCCTATCTAATACATTGATCCTATAATGATGAACCCTATCTAATACATTGAACCTATAATGATGAACCCTATCTAATACATTGAACCTCTAATGATGAAACCTATCTAATACATTGAACCTTTAATGTTGAACCCTATCTAATACATTGAACCTATAATGATGAACCCTATCTAATAAATTGAACCTATAATGATGAACCCTATCTAATACATTGAACCTCTAATGATGAAACCTATCTAATACATTGAACCTATAATGTTGAACCCTATCTAATACATTGAACCTATAATGTTGAACCCTATCTAATACATTGAACCTATAATGTTGAACCCTATCTAATACATTGAACCTATAATGTTGAACCCTATCTAATACATTGAACCTATAATGATGAACCCTATCTAATACATTGAACCTATAATGATGAACCCTATCTAATACATTGAACCTATAATGATGAACCCTATCTAATACATTGAACCTCTAATGATGAAACCTATCTAATACATTGAACCTATAATGTTGAACCCTATCTAATACATTGAACCTATAATGATGAACCCTATCTAATACATTGAACCTGTAATGATGAACCCTATCTAATACATTGAACCTCTAATGATGAAACCTATCTAATACACTGAACCTATAATGTTGAACCCTATCTAATACATTGAACCTATAATGTTGAACCCTATCTAATACATTGATCCTCTAATGATGAAACCTATCTAATACACTGAACCTATAATGTTGAACCCTATCTAATACATTGAACCTATAATGTTGAACCCTATCTAATACATTGATCCTCTAATGATGAAACCTATCTAATACACTGAACCTATAATGTTGAACCCTATCTAATACACTGAACCTATAATGATGAACCCTATCTAATACATTGAACCTCTAATGTTGAACCCTATCTAATACATTGAACCTATAATGATGAACCCTATCTAATACATTGAACCTATAATGTTGAACCCTATCTAATACATTGAACCTAAAATGATGAACCCTATCTAATACATTGAACCTATAATGATGAACCCTATCTAATACATTGATCCTCTAATGATGAAACCTATCTAATACACTGAACCTATAATGTTGAACCCTATCTAATACATTGAACCTATAATGTTGAACCCTATCTAATACACTGAACCTATAATGTTGAACCCTATCTAATACATTGATCCTCTAATGATGAACCCTATCTAATACATTGAACCTATAATGTTGAACCCTATCTAATACATTGAACCTATAATGTTGAACCCTATCTAATACATTGAACCTATAATGATGAACCCTATCTAATAGATTGAACCTATAATGTTGAACCCTATCTAATACATTGAACCTAAAATGATGAACCCTATCTAATACATTGAACCTATAATGATGAACCCTATCTAATACATTGAACCTCTAATGATGAAACCTATCTAATACATTGAACCTATAATGTTGAACCCTATCTAATACATTGAACCTATAATGTTGAACCCTATCTAATACATTGAACCTATAATGTTGAACCCTATCTAATACATTGAACCTATAATGTTGAACCCTATCTAATACATTGAACCTATAATGATGAACCCTATCTAATACATTGAACCTATAATGATGAACCCTATCTAATACATTGAACCTATAATGATGAACCCTATCTAATACATTGAACCTCTAATGATGAAACCTATCTAATACATTGAACCTATAATGTTGAACCCTATCTAATACATTGAACCTATAATGATGAACCCTATCTAATACATTGAACCTGTAATGATGAACCCTATCTAATACATTGAACCTCTAATGATGAAACCTATCTAATACACTGAACCTATAATGTTGAACCCTATCTAATACATTGAACCTATAATGTTGAACCCTATCTAATACATTGATCCTCTAATGATGAAACCTATCTAATACACTGAACCTATAATGTTGAACCCTATCTAATACATTGAACCTATAATGTTGAACCCTATCTAATACATTGATCCTCTAATGATGAAACCTATCTAATACACTGAACCTATAATGTTGAACCCTATCTAATACATTGAACCTATAATGTTGAACCCTATCTAATACACTGAACCTATAATGTTGAACCCTATCTAATACATTGATCCTCTAATGATGAACCCTATCTAATACATTGAACCTATAATGTTGAACCCTATCTAATACATTGAACCTATAATGTTGAACCCTATCTAATACATTGAACCTATAATGATGAACCCTATCTAATAGATTGAACCTATAATGTTGAACCCTATCTAATACATTGAACCTAAAATGATGAACCCTATCTAATACATTGAACCTATAATGATGAACCCTATCTAATACATTGAACCTATAATGATGAACCCTATCTAATACATTGAACCTCTAATGATGAAACCTATCTAATACACTGAACCTATAATGTTAAACTCTATCTAATACATTGAACCTATAATGATGAACCCTATTTAATACATTGAACCTATAATGATGAACCCTATCTAATACATTGAACCTATAATGATGAACCCTATCTAATACATTGAACCTCTAATGATGAAACCTATCTAATACATTGAACCTCTAATGATGAACCCTATCTAATACATTAAACCTCTAATGATGAACCCTATCTAATACATTGAACCTATAATGTTGAACCCTATCTAATAAATTGAACCTCTAATGATGAACCCTATCTAATAAATTGAACCTATAATGATGAATCCTATCTAATACATTGAACCTATAATGATGAACCCTATCTAATACATTGAACCTCTAATGATGATACCTATCTAATACATTGAACCTATAATGTTGAACCCTATCTAATACATTGAACCTATAATGATGAACCCTATCTAATACATTGAACGTATAATGATGAACCCTATCTAATACATTGAACCTATAATGATGAACCCTATCTAATACATTGAACCTATAATGATGAACCCTATCTAATACATAGAACCTCTAATGATGAAACCTATCTAATACATTGAACCTATAATGTTGAACCCTATCTAATACATTGAACCTATAATGATGAACCTTATCTAATACATTGAACCTATAATGTTGGACCCTATCTAATACATTGAACCTATAATGATGAACCCTATCTAATACATTAAACCTATAATGTTGAACCCTATCTAATACATTGAACCTATAATGTTGAACCCTATCTAATACATTGAACCTATAATGATGAACCCTATCTAATACATTGAACCTATAATGATGAACCCTATCTAATACATTGAACCTATAATGATGAACCCTATCTAATACATTGAACCTCTAATGATGAAACCTATCTAATACATTGAACCTATAATGTTGAACCCTATCTAATACATTGAACCTATAATGATGAACCCTATCTAATACATTGAACCTCTAATGATGAAACCTATCTAATACATTGAACCTATAATGTTGAACCCTATCTAATACATTGAACCTATAATGATGAACCCTATCTAATACATTGACCCTATAATGATGAACCCTATCTAATACATTGAACCTATAATGATGAACCCTATCTAATACATTGAACCTCTAATGATGAAACCTATCTAATACATTGAACCTCTAATGATGAACCCTATCTAATACATTGAACCTCTAATGATGAACCCTATCTAATACATTGAACCTATAATGTTGAACCCTATCTAATACATTTAACCTATAATGACGAACCCTATCTAATACATTGAACCTATAATGATGAACCCTATCTAATACATTGAACCTCTAATGATGAAATCTATCTAATACATTGAACCTATAATGTTGAACCCTATCTAATACATTGAACCTATAATGATGAACCCTATCTAATACATTAGACCTATAATGATGAACCCTATCTAATACATTGAACCTATAATGATGAACCCTATCTAATACATTAAACCTCTAATGATGAAACCTATCTAATACACTGAACCTATAATGTTGAACCCTATCTAATACATTGAACCTATAATGATGAACCCTATCTAATACATTGAACCTATAATGATGAACCCTATCTAATACATTGAACCTATAATGATGAACCCTATCTAATACATTGAACCTCTAATGATGAAACCTATCTAATACATTGAACCTCTAATGACGAACCCTATCTAATACATTAAACCTCTAATGATGAACCCTATCTAATACATTGAACCTATAATGTTGAACCCTATCTAATAAATTGAACCTCTAATGATGAACCCTATCTAATACATTGAACCTATAATGATGAACCCTATCTAATACATTGAACCTATAATGATGAACCCTATCTAATACATTGAACCTATAATGATGAACCCTATCTAATACATTGAACCTATAATGATGAACCCTATCTAATACATTGAACCTCTAATGATGAAACCTATCTAATACATTGAACCTATAATGTTAAACCCTATCTAATACATTGAACCTATAATGATGAACCTTATCTAATACATTGAACCTATAATGTTGAACCCTATCTAATACATTGAACCTATAATGATGAACCCTATCTAATACATTAAACCTATAATGATGAACCCTGTCTAATACATTGAACCTTATCTAATACATTGAACTTCTAATGATGAAACCTATCTAATACATTGAACCTATAATGTTGAACCCTATCTAATACATTGATCCTATAATGATGAACCCTATCTAATACATTGAACCTATAATGATGAACCCTATCTAATACATTGAACCTCTAATGATGAAACCTATCTAATACATTGAACCTTTAATGTTGAACCCTATCTAATACATTGAACCTATAATGATGAACCCTATCTAATAAATTGAACCTATAATGATGAACCCTATCTAATACATTGAACCTCTAATGATGAAACCTATCTAATACATTGAACCTATAATGTTGAACCCTATCTAATACATTGAACCTATAATTTTGAACCCTATCTAATACATTAAACCTATAATGTTGAACCCCATCTAATACATTGAACCTATAATGTTGAACCCTATCTAATACATTGAACCTATAATGATGAACCCTATCTAATACATTGAACCTATAATGATGAACCCTATCTAATACATTGAACCTATAATGATGAACCCTATCTAATACATTGAACCTCTAATGATGAAACCTATCTAATACATTGAACCTATAATGTTGAACCCTATCTAATACATTGAACCTATAATGATGAACCCTATCTAATACATTGAACCTGTAATGATGAACCCTATCTAATACATTGAACCTCTAATGATGAAACCTATCTAATACACTAAACCTATAATGTTGAACCCTATCTAATACATAGAACCTATAATGATGAACCCTATCTAATACATTGAACCTCTAATGATGAAACCTATCTAATACATTGAACCTCTAATGATGAACCCTATCTAATACATTGAACCTATAATGATGAACCCTATCTAATACATTGAACCTATAATGTTGAACCCTATCTAATACATTGAACCTCTAATGATGTACCCTATCTAATACATTGAACCTATAATGTTGAACCCTATCTAATACATTGAACCTATAATGTTGAACCCTATCTAATACATTGAACCTATAATGATGAACCCTATCTAATACATTGAACCTATAATGTTGAACCCTATCTAATACATTGAACCTATAATGATGAACCCTATCTAATACATTCAACCTATAATGATGAACCCTATCTAATACATTGAACCTATAATGATGAACCCTATCTAATACATTGAACCTCTAATGATGAAACCTATCTAATACATTGAACCTATAATGTTGAACCCTATCTAATACATTGAACCTATAATGATGAACCCTATCTAATACATTGAACCTATAATGATGAACCCTATCTAATACATTGAACCTATAATGATGAACCCTATCTAATACATTGAACCTCTAATGATGAAACCTATCTAAAACATTGAACCTCTAATGATGAACCCTATCTAATACATTGAACCTCTACTGATGAACCCTCTCTAATACATTGAACCTATAATGTTGAACCCTATCTAATACATTTAACCTATAATGACGAACCGTATCTAATACATTGAACCTATAATGATGAACCCTATCTAATACATTGAACCTCTAATGATGAAATCTATCTAATACATTGAACCTATAATGCTGAACCCTATCGAATACACTGAACCTATAATGATGAACCCTATCTAATACATTAGACCTATAATGATGAACCCTATCTAATACATTGAACCTCTAATGATGAACCCTATTTAATACATTGAACCTATAATGTTGAACCCTATTTAATACATTGAACCTATAATGTTGAACCCTATCTAATACATTGAACCTATAATGATGAACCCTATCTAATAGATTGAACCTATAATGTTGAACCCTATCTAATACATTGAACCTAAAATGATGAACCCTATCTAATACATTGAACCTATAATGATGAACCCTATCTAATACATTGAACCTATAATGATGAACCCTATTTAATACATTGAACCTCTAATGATGAAACCTATCTAATACACTGAACCTATAATGTTGAACCCTATCTAATACATTGAACCTATAATGATGAACCCTATCTAATACATTGAACCTATAATGATGAACCCTATCTAATACATTGAACCTATAATGATGAACCCTATCTAATACATTGAACCTCTAATGATGAAACCTATCTAATACATTGAACCTCTAATGATGAACCCTATCTAATACATTAAACCTCTAATGATGAACCCTATCTAATACAATGAACCTATAATGTAGAACCCTATCTAATAAATTGAACCTCTAATGATGAACCCTATCTAATACATTGAACCTATAATGATGAACCCTATCTAATACATTGAACCTATAATGATGAACCCTATCTAATACATTGAACCTATAATGATGAACCCTATCTAGTACATTGAACCTATAATGATGAACCCTATCTAATACATTGAACCTCTAATGATGAAACCTATCTAATACATTGAACCTATAATGTTAAACCCTATCTAATACATTGAACCTATAATGATGAACCTTATCTAATACATTGAACCTATAATGTTGAACCCTATCTAATACATTGAACCTATAATGATGAACCCTATCTAATACATTGAACCTATAATGATGAACCCTGTCTAATACATTGAACCTTATCTAATACATTGAACTTCTAATGATGAAACCTATCTAATACATTGAACCTATAATGTTGAACCCTATCTAATACATTGATCCTATAATGATGAACCCTATCTAATACATTGAACCTATAATGATGAACCCTATCTAATACATTGAACCTCTAATGATGAAACCTATCTAATACATTGAACCTTTAATGTTGAACCCTATCTAATACATTGAACCTATAATGATGAACCCTATCTAATAAAATGAACCTATAATGATGAACCCTATCTAATACATTGAACCTCTAATGATGAAACCTATCTAATACATTGAACCTATAATGTTGAACCCTATCTAATACATTGAACCTATAATGTTGAACCCTATCTAATACATTGAACCTATAATGTTGAACCCTATCTAATACATTGAACCTATAATGTTGAACCCTATCTAATACATTGAACCTATAATGATGAACCCTATCTAATACATTGAACCTATAATGATGAACCCTATCTAATACATTGAACCTATAATGATGAACCCTATCTAATACATTGAACCTCTAATGATGAAACCTATCTAATACATTGAACCTATAATGTTGAACCCTATCTAATACATTGAACCTATAATGATGAACCCTATCTAATACATTGAACCTGTAATGATGAACCCTATCTAATACATTGAACCTCTAATGATGAAACCTATCTAATACACTGAACCTATAATGTTGAACCCTATCTAATACATAGAACCTATAATGATGAACCCTATCTAATACATTGAACCTCTAATGATGAAACCTATCTAATACATTGAACCTCTAATGATGAACCCTATCTAATACATTGAACCTATAATGATGAACCCTATCTAATACATTGAACCTATAATGTTGAACCCTATCTAATACATTGAACCTCTAATGATGTACCCTATCTAATACATTGAACCTATAATGTTGAACCCTATCTAATACATTGAACCTATAATGTTGAACCCTATCTAATACATTGAACCTATAATGATGAACCCTATCTAATACATTGAACCTATAATGTTGAACCCTATCTAATACATTGAACCTATAATGATGAACCCTATCTAATACATTGAACCTATAATGATGAACCCTATCTAATACATTGAACCTATAATGATGAACCCTATCTAATACATTGAACCTCTAATGATGAAACCTATCTAATACATTGAACCTATAATGTTGAACCCTATCTAATACATTGAACCTATAATGATGAACCCTATCTAATACATTGAACCTATAATGATGAACCCTATCTAATACATTGAACCTATAATGATGAACCCTATCTAATACATTGAACCTCTAATGATGAAACCTATCTAATACATTGAACCTCTAATGATGAACCCTATCTAATACATTGAACCTCTAATGATGAACCCTATCTAATACATTGAACCTATAATGTTGAACCCTATCTAATACATTTAACCTATAATAACGAACCCTATCTAATACATTGAACCTATAATGATGAACCCTATCTAATACATTGAACCTCTAATGATGAAATCTATCTAATACATTGAACCTATAATGTTGAACCCTATCTAATACATTGAACCTATAATGATGAACCCTATCTAATACATTAGACCTATAATGATGAACCCTATCTAATACATTGAACCTCTAATGATGAAACCTATCTAATACATTGAACCTATAATGTTGAACCCTATCTAATACATTGAACCTGTAATGATGAACCCTATCTAATACATTGAACCTCTAATGATGAAACCTATCTAATACATTGAACCTCTAATGATGAACCCTATCTAATACATTGAACCTATAATGATGAACCATATCTAATACATTGAACCTATAATGTTGAACCCTATCTAATACATTGATCCTCTAATGATGAACCCTATCTAATACATTGAACCTATAATGTTGAACCCTATCTAATACATTGAACCTATAATGTTGAACCCTATCTAATACATTGAACCTATAATGATGAACCCTATCTAATAGATTGAACCTATAATGTTGAACCCTATCTAATACATTGAACCTAAAATGATGAACCCTATCTAATACATTGAACCTATAATGATGAACCCTATCTAATACATTGAACCTATAATGATGAACCCTATCTAATACATTGAACCTCTAATGATGAAACCTATCTAATACACTGAACCTATAATGTTAAACTCTATCTAATACATTGAACCTATAATGATGAACCCTATTTAATACATTGAACCTATAATGATGAACCCTATCTAATACATTGAACCTATAATGATGAACCCTATCTAATACATTGAACCTCTAATGATGAAACCTATCTAATACATTGAACCTCTAATGATGAACCCTATCTAATACATTAAACCTCTAATGATGAACCCTATCTAATACATTGAACCTATAATGTTGAACCCTATCTAATAAATTGAACCTCTAATGATGAACCCTATCTAATAAATTGAACCTATAATGATGAATCCTATCTAATACATTGAACCTATAATGATGAACCCTATCTAATACATTGAACCTCTAATGATGATACCTATCTAATACATTGAACCTATAATGTTGAACCCTATCTAATACATTGAACCTATAATGATGAACCCTATCTAATACATTGAACGTATAATGATGAACCCTATCTAATACATTGAACCTATAATGATGAACCCTATCTAATACATTGAACCTATAATGATGAACCCTATCTAATACATAGAACCTCTAATGATGAAACCTATCTAATACATTGAACCTATAATGTTGAACCCTATCTAATACATTGAACCTATAATGATGAACCTTATCTAATACATTGAACCTATAATGTTGGACCCTATCTAATACATTGAACCTATAATGATGAACCCTATCTAATACATTGAACCTATAATGATGAACCCTGTCTAATACACTGAACCTATAATGATGAACCCTATCTAATACATTGAACCTCTAATGATGAAACCTATCTAATACATTGAACCTTTAATGTTGAACCCTATCTAATACATTGAACCTATAATGATGAACCCTATCTAATACATTGAACCTATAATGATGAACCCTATCTAATACATTGAACCTCTAATCATGAAACCTATCTAATACATTGAACCTATAATGTTGAACCCTATCTAATACATTAAACCTATAATGTTGAACCCTATCTAATACATTGAACCTATAATGTTGAACCCTATCTAATACATTAAACCTATAATGTGGAACCCTATCTAATACATTGAACCTATAATGATGAACCCTATCTAATACATTGAACCTATAATGATGAACCCTATCTAATACATTGAACCTATAATGATGAACCCTATCTAATACATTCAACCTCTAATGATGAAACCTATCTAATACATTGAACCTATAATGTTGAACCCTATCTAATACATTGAACCTATAATGATGAACCCTATCTAATACATTGTACCTATAATGATGAACCCTATCTAATACATTGAACCTCTAATGATGAAACCTATCTAATATATTGAACCTATAATGTTTAACCCTATCTAATACATTGAACCTATAATGTTGAACCCTATCTAATACATTGAACCTATAATGATGAACCCTATCTAATACATTGAACCTATAATGATGAACCCTATCTAATACATTGAACCTCAAATGATGAAACCTATCTAATACATTGAACCTATAATGTTGAACCCTCTCTAATACATTGAACCTATAATGTTGAACCCTATCTAATACATTAAACCTATAATGTTGAACCCTATCTAATACATTGAACCTATAATGATGAACCCTATCTAATACATTGAACCTATAATGATGAACCCTGTCTAATACATTGAACCTATAATGATGAACCCTATCTAATACATTGAACCTCTAATGATGAAACCTATCTAATACATTGAACCTTTAATGTTGAACCCTATCTAATACATTGAACCTATAATGATGAACCCTATCTAATACATTGAACCTATAATGATGAACCCTATCTAATACATTGAACCTCTAATCATGAAACCTATCTAATACATTGAACCTATAATGTTGAACCCTATCTAATACATTAAACCTATAATGTTGAACCCTATCTAATACATTGAACCTATAATGTTGAACCCTATCTAATACATTAAACCTATAATGTGGAACCCTATCTAATACATTGAACCTATAATGATGAACCCTATCTAATACATTGAACCTATAATGATGAACCCTATCTAATACATTGAACCTATAATGATCAACCCTATCTAATACATTCAACCTCTAATGATGAAACCTATCTAATACATTGAACCTATAATGTTGAACCCTATCTAATACATTGAACCTATAATGATGAACCCTATCTAATACATTGTACCTATAATGATGAACCCTATCTAATACATTGAACCTCTAATGATGAAACCTATCTAATATATTGAACCTATAATGTTTAACCCTATCTAATACATTGAACCTATAATGTTGAACCCTATCTAATACATTGAACCTATAATGATGAACCCTATCTAATACATTGAACCTATAATGATGAACCCTATCTAATACATTGAACCTCAAATGATGAAACCTATCTAATACATTGAACCTATAATGTTGAACCCTCTCTAATACATTGAACCTATAATGTTGAACCCTATCTAATACATTAAACCTATAATGTTGAACCCTATCTAATACATTGAACCTATAATGTTGAACCCTATCTTATACATTGAACCTATAATGATCAACCCTATCTAATACATTGAACCTATAATGATGAAACCTATCTAATACATTGAACCTCTAATGATGTACCCTATCTAATACATTGAACCTATAATGTTGAACCCTATCTAATACATTGAACCTATAATGTTGAACCCTATCTAATACATTGAACCTATAATGATGAACCCTATCTAATACATTGAACCTATAATGTTGAACCCTATCTAATACATTGAACCTATAATGATGAACCCTATCTAATACATTGAACCTATAATGATGAACCCTATCTAATACATTGAACCTATAATGATGAACCCTATCTAATACATTGAACCTCTAATGATGAAACCTATCTAATACATTGAACCTATAATGTTGAACCCTATCTAATACATTGAACCTATAATGATGAACCCTATCTAATACATTGAACCTATAATGATGAACCCTATCTAATACATTGAACCTATAATGATGAACCCTATCTAATACATTGAACCTCTAATGATGAAACCTATCTAATACATTGAACCTCTAATGATGAACCCTATCTAATACATTGAACCTCTAATGATGAACCCTATCTAATACATTGAACCTATAATGTTGAACCCTATCTAATACATTTAACCTATAATGACGAACCCTATCTAATACATTGAACCTATAATGATGAACCCTATCTAATACATTGAACCTCTAATGATGAAATCTATCTAATACATTGAACCTATAATGTTGAACCCTATCTAATACATTGAACCTATAATGATGAACCCTATCTAATACATTA
The DNA here is from genome assembly GCA_025667525.1 of Glebionis coronaria. Taxonomy (NCBI): domain Eukaryota; kingdom Viridiplantae; phylum Streptophyta; class Magnoliopsida; order Asterales; family Asteraceae; genus Glebionis; species Glebionis coronaria. The sequence continues at coordinate 697,389,681 of CM046875.1, forward strand.
GACCTATAATGATGAACCCTATCTAATACATTGAACCTCTAATGATGAAACCTATCTAATACATTGAACCTATAATGTTGAACCCTATCTAATACATTGAACCTGTAATGATGAACCCTATCTAATACATTGAACCTCTAATGATGAAACCTATCTAATACATTGAACCTCTAATGATGAACCCTATCTAATACATTGAACCTATAATGATGAACCCTATCTAATACATTGAACCTATAATGTTGAACCCTATCTAATACATTGATCCTCTAATGATGAACCCTATCTATACATTGAACCTATAATGTTGAACCCTATCTAATACATTGAACCTATAATGTTGAACCCTATCTAATACATTGAACCTATAATGATGAACCCTATCTAATAGATTGAACCTATAATGTTGAACCCTATCTAATACATTGAACCTAAAATGATGAACCCTATCTAATACATTGAACCTATAATGATGAACCCTATCTAATACATTGAACCTATAATGATGAACCCTATCTAATACATTAAACCTCTAATGATGAAACCTATCTAATACACTGAACCTATAATGTTGAACTCTATCTAATACATTGAACCTATAATGACGAACCCTATCTAATACATTGAACCTATAATGATGAACCCTATCTAATACATTGAACCTCTAATGATGAAATCTATCTAATACATTGAACCTATAATGTTGAACCCTATCTAATACATTGAACCTATAATGATGAACCCTATCTAATACATTAGACCTATAATGATGAACCTTATCTAATACATTGAACCTCTAATGATGAAACCTATCTAATACATTGAACCTATAATGTTGAACCCTATCTAATACATTGAACCTGTAATGATGAACCCTATCTAATACATTGAACCTCTAATGATGAAACCTATCTAATACATTGAACCTCTAATGATGAACCCTATCTAATACATTGAACCTATAATGATGAACCCTATCTAATACATTGAACCTATAATGTTGAACCCTATCTAATACATTGATCCTCTAATGATGAACCCTATCTAATACATTGAACCTATAATGTTGAACCCTATCTAATACATTGAACCTATAATGTTGAACCCTATCTAATACATTGAACCTATAATGATGAACCCTATCTAATAGATTGAACCTATAATGTTGAACCTTATCTAATACATTGAACCTAAAATGATGAACCCTATCTAATACATTGAACCTATAATGATGAACCCTATCTAATACATTGAACCTATAATGATGAACCCTATCAAATACATTGAACCTCTAATGATGAAACCTATCTAATACACTGAACCTATAATGTTGAACTCTATCTAATACATTGAACCTATAATGATGAACCCTATTTAATACATTGAACCTATAATGATGAACCCTATCTAATACATTGAACCTATAATGATGAACCCTATCTAATACATTGAACCTCTAATGATGAAACCTATCTAATACATTGAACCTCTAATGATGAACCCTATCTAATACATTAAACCTCTAATGATGAACCCTATCTAATACATTGAACCTATAATGTTGAACCCTATCTAATAAATTGAACCTCTAATGATGAACCCTATCTAATAAACTGAACCTATAATGATGAATCCTATCTAATACATTGAACCTATAATGATGAACCTTATCTAATACATTGAACCTCTAATGATGATACCTATCTAATACATTGAACCTATAATGTTGAACCCTATCTAATACATTGAACCTATAATGATGAACCCTATCTAATACATTGAACGTATAATGATGAACCCTATCTAATACATTGAACCTATAATGATGAACCCTATCTAATACATTGAACCTATAATGATGAACCCTATCTAATACATAGAACCTCTAATGATGAAACCTATCTAATACATTGAACCTATAATGTTGAACCCTATCTAATACATTGAACCTATCATGATGAACCTTATCTAATACATTGAACCTATAATGTTGGACCCTATCTAATACATTGAACCTATAATGATGAACCCTATCTAATACATTGAACCTATAATGATGAACCCTGTCTAATACATTGAACCTATAATGATGAACCCTATCTAATACATTGAAGCTCTAATGATGAAACCTATCTAATACATTGAACCTATAATGTTGAACCCTATCTAATACATTGAACCTATAATGATGAACCCTATCTAATACATTGAACCTATAATGATGAACCCTATCTAATACATTGAACCTCTAATGATGAAACCTATCTAATACATTGAACCTTTAATGTTGAACCCTATCTAATACATTGAACCTATAATGATGAACCCTATCTAATACATTGAACCTATAATGATGAACCCTATCTAATACATTGAACCTCTAATCATGAAACCTATCTAATACATTGAACCTATAATGTTGAACCCTATCTAATACATTGAACCTATAATGTTGAACCCTATCTAATACATTGAACCTATAATGTTGAACCCTATCTAATATATTAAACCTATAATGTGGAACCCTATCTAATACATTGAACCTATAATGATGAACCCTATCTAATACATTGAACCTATAATGATGAACCCTATCTAATACATTGAACCTATAATGTTGAACCCTATCTAATACATTCAACCTCTAATGATGAAACCTATCTAATACATTGAACCTATAATGTTGAACCCTATCTAATACATTGAACCTATAATGATGAACCCTATCTAATACATTGTACCTATAATGATGAACCCTATCTAATACATTGAACCTCTAATGATGAAACCTATCTAATATATTGAACCTATAATGTTTAACCCTATCTAATACATTGAACCTATAATGTTGAACCCTATCTAATACATTGAACCTATAATGATGAACCCTATCTAATACATTGAACCTATAATGATGAACCCTATCTAATACATTGAACCTCAAATGATGAAACCTATCTAATACATTGAACCTATAATTTTGAACCCTCTCTAATACATTGAACCTATAATGTTGAACCCTATCTAATACATTAAACCTATAATGTTGAACCCTATCTAATACATTGAACCTATAATGTTGAACCCTATCTTATACATTGAACCTATAATGATGAAACCTATCTAATACATTGAACCTATAATGATGAAACCTATCTAATACATTGAACCTCTAATGATGTACCCTATCTAATACATTGAACCTATAATGTTGAACCCTATCTAATACATTGAACCTATAATGTTGAACCCTATCTAATACATTGAACCTATAATGATGAACCCTATCTAATACATTGAACCTATAATGTTGAACCCTATCTAATACATTGAACCTATAATGATGAACCCTATCTAATACATTGAACCTATAATGATGAACCCTATCTAATACATTGAACCTATAATGATGAACCCTATCTAATACATTGAACCTCTAATGATGAAACCTATCTAATACATTGAACCTATAATGTTGAACCCTATCTAATACATTGAACCTATAATGATGAACCCTATCTAATACATTGAACCTATAATGATGAACCCTATCTAATACATTGAACCTATAATGATGAACCCTATCTAATACATTGAACCTCTAATGATGAAACCTATCTAATACATTGAACCTCTAATGATGAACCCTATCTAATACATTGAACCTCTAATGATGAACCCTATCTAATACATTGAACCTATAATGTTGAACCCTATCTAATACATTTAACCTATAATGACGAACCCTATCTAATACATTGAACCTATAATGATGAACCCTATCTAATACATTGAACCTCTAATGATGAAATCTATCTAATACATTGAACCTATAATGTTGAACCCTATCTAATACATTGAACCTATAATGATGAACCCTATCTAATACATTAGACCTATAATGATGAACCCTATCTGATACATTGAACCTCTAATGATGAAACCTATCTAATACATTGAACCTATAATGTTGAACCCTATCTAATACATTGAACCTGTAATGATGAACCCTATCTAATACATTGAACCTCTAATGATGAAACCTATCTAATACATTGAACCTCTAATGATGAACCCTATCTAATACATTGAACCTATAATGATGAACCCTATCTAATACATTGAACCTATAATGTTGAACCCTATCTAATACATTGATCCTCTAATGATGAACCCTATCTAATACATTGAACCTATAATGTTGAACCCTATCTAATACATTGAACCTATAATGTTGAACCCTATCTAATATATTAAACCTATAATGTGGAACCCTATCTAATACATTGAACCTATAATGATGAACCCTATCTAATACATTGAACCTATAATGATGAACCCTATCTAATACATTGAACCTATAATGATGAACCCTATCTAATACATTCAACCTCTAATGATGAAACCTATCTAATACATTGAACCTATAATGTTGAACCCTATCTAATACATTGAACCTATAATGATGAACCCTATCTAATACATTGTACCTATAATGATGAACCCTATCTAATACATTGAACCTCTAATGATGAAACCTATCTAATATATTGAACCTATAATGTTTAACCCTATCTAATACATTGAACCTATAATGTTGAACCCTATCTAATACATTGAACCTATAATGATGAACCCTATTTAATACATTGAACCTATAATGATGAACCCTATCTAATACATTGAACCTCAAATGATGAAACCTATCTAATACATTGAACCTATAATTTTGAACCCTCTCTAATACATTGAACCTATAATGTTGAACCCTATCTAATACATTAAACCTATAATGTTGAACCCTATCTAATACATTGAACCTATAATGTTGAACCCTATCTTATACATTGAACCTATAATGATGAAACCTATCTAATACATTGAACCTATAATGATGAAACCTATCTAATACATTGAACCTCTAATGATGTACCCTATCTAATACATTGAACCTATAATGTTGAACCCTATCTAATACATTGAACCTATAATGTTGAACCCTATCTAATACATTGAACCTATAATGATGAACCCTATCTAATACATTGAACCTATAATGTTGAACCCTATCTAATACATTGAACCTATAATGATGAACCCTATCTAATACATTGAACCTATAATGATGAACCCTATCTAATACATTGAACCTATAATGATGAACCCTATCTAATACATTGAACCTCTAATGATGAAACCTATCTAATACATTGAACCTATAATGTTGAACCCTATCTAATACATTGAACCTATAATGATGAACCCTATCTAATACATTGAACCTATAATGATGAACCCTATCTAATACATTGAACCTATAATGATGAACCCTATCTAATACATTGAACCTCTAATGATGAAACCTATCTAATACATTGAACCTCTAATGATGAACCCTATCTAATACATTGAACCTCTAATGATGAACCCTATCTAATACATTGAACCTATAATGTTGAACCCTATCTAATACATTTAACCTATAATGACGAACCCTATCTAATACATTGAACCTATAATGATGAACCCTATCTAATACATTGAACCTCTAATGATGAAATCTATCTAATACATTGAACCTATAATGTTGAACCCTATCTAATACATTGAACCTATAATGATGAACCCTATCTAATACATTAGACCTATAATGATGAACCCTATCTGATACATTGAACCTCTAATGATGAAACCTATCTAATACATTGAACCTATAATGTTGAACCCTATCTAATACATTGAACCTGTAATGATGAACCCTATCTAATACATTGAACCTCTAATGATGAAACCTATCTAATACATTGAACCTCTAATGATGAACCCTATCTAATACATTGAACCTATAATGATGAACCCTATCTAATACATTGAACCTATAATGTTGAACCCTATCTAATACATTGATCCTCTAATGATGAACCCTATCTAATACATTGAACCTATAATGTTGAACCCTATCTAATACATTGAACCTATAATGTTGAACCCTATCTAATACATTGAACCTATAATGATGAACCCTATCTAATAGATTGAACCTATAATGTTGAACCCTATCTAATACATTGAACCTAAAATGATGAACCCTATCTAATACATTGAACCTATAATGATGAACCCTATCTAATACATTGAACCTATAATGATGAACCCTATCTAATACATTGAACCTCTAATGATGAAACCTATCTAATACACTGAACCTATAATGTTGAACTCTATCTAATACATTGAACCTATAATGATGAACCCTATTTAATACATTGAACCTATAATGATGAACCCTATCTAATACATTGAACCTATAATGATGAACCCTATCTAATACATTGAACCTCTAATGATGAAACCTATCTAATACATTGAACCTCTAATGATGAACCCTATCTAATACATTAAACCTCTAATGATGAACCCTATCTAATACATTGAACCTATAATGTTGAACCCTATCTAATAAATTGAACCTCTAATGATGAACCCTATCTAATAAACTGAACCTATAATGTTGAACCCTCTCTAATACATTGAACCTATAATGATGAACCCTATCTAATACATTGAACCTATAATGATGAACCCTATCTAATACATTGAACCTATAATGATGAACCCTATCTAATACATTGAACCTCTAATGATGATACCTATCTAATACATTGAACCTATAATGTTGAACCCTATCTAATACATTGAACCTATAATGATGAACCCTATCTAATACATTGAACGTATAAGGATGAACCCTATCTAATACATTGAACCTATAATGATGAACCCTATCTAATACATTGAACCTATAATGATGAACCCTATCTAATACATAGAACCTCTAATGATGAAACCTATCTAATACATTGAACCTATAATGTTGAACCCTATCTAATACATTGAACCTATAATGATGAACCTTATCTAATACATTGAACCTATAATGTTGGACCCTATCTAATACATTGAACCTCTAATGATGAACCCTATCTAATACATTGAACCTCTAATGATGAACCTTATCTAATACATTGAACCTATAATGTTGAACCCTATCTAATACATTGAACCTCTAATGATGAACCCTATCTAATACATTGAACCTATAATGATGAACCCTATCTAATACATTGAACCTCTAATGATGAAACCTATCTAATACATTGAACCTATAATGTTGAACCCTATCTAATACATTGAACCTATAATTATGAACCCTATCTAATACATTGAACCTATAATGATGAACCCTATCTAATACATTGAACCTATAATGATGAAACCTATCTAATACATTGAACCTATAATGTTGAACCCTCTCTAATACATTGAACCTATAATGATGAACCCTATCTAATACATTGAACCTCTAATGATGAAACCTATCTAATACATTGAACCTATAATGATGAACCCTATCTAATACATTGAACCTCTAATGATGAAACCTATCTAATACATTGAACCTATAATGTTGAACCCTATCTAATACACTGAACCTATAATGATGAACCCTATCTAATACATTGAACCTATAATGATGAACCCTATCTAATACATTGAACCTCTAATGATGAAACCTATCTAATACATTGAACCTATAATGTTGAACCCTATCTAATACATTGAACCTATAATGATGAACCCTATCTAATACATTGAACCTCTAATGATGAAAGCTATCTAATACATTGAACCTCTAATGATGAACCCTATCTAATACATTAAACCTATATTGATGAACCCTATCTAATACATTGAACCTATAATGTTGAACCCTATCTAATACATTGAACCTCTAATCATGAACCCTATCTAATACATTGAACCTATAATGTTGAACCTATCTAATACATTGAACCTATAATGTTGAACCCTATCTAATACATTGAACCTATAATGATGAACCCTATCTAATACATTGAACCTCTAATGATGAAACCTATCTAATACATTGAACCTCTAATGATGAACCCTATCTAATACATTGAACCTCTAATGATGAACCCTATCTAATACATTGAACCTATAATGTTGAACCCTATCTAATACATTTAACCTATAATGACGAACCCTATCTAATACATTGAACCTATAATGATGAACCCTATCTAATACATTGAACCTCTAATGATGAAATCTATCTAATACATTGAACCTATAATGTTGAACCCTATCTAATACATTGAACCTATAATGATGAACCCTATCTAATACATTAGACCTATAATAATGAACCCTATCTAATACATTGAACCTCTAATGATGAAACCTATCTAATACATTGAACCTATAATGTTGAACCCTATCTAATACATTGAACCTGTAATGATGAACCCTATCTAATACATTGAACCTCTAATGATGAAACCTATCTAATACATTGAACCTCTAATGATGAACCCTATCTAATACATTGAACCTATAATGATGAACCCTATCTAATACATTGAACCTATAATGTTGAACCCTATCTAATACATTGATCCTCTAATGATGAACCCTATCTAATACATTGAACCTATAATGTTGAACCCTATCTAATACATTGAACCTATAATGTTGAACCCTATCTAATACATTGAACCTATAATGATGAACCCTATCTAATAGATTGAACCTATAATGTTGAACCCTATCTAATACATTGAACCTAAAATGATGAACCCTATCTAATACATTGAACCTATAATGATGAACCCTATCTAATACATTGAACCTATAATGATGAACCCTATCTAATACATTGAACCTCTAATGATGAAACCTATCTAATACACTGAACCTATAATGTTGAACTCTATCTAATACATTGAACCTATAATGATGAACCCTATTTAATACATTGAACCTATAATGATGAACCCTATCTAATACATTGAACCTATAATGATGAACCCTATCTAATACATTGAACCTCTAATGATGAAACCTATCTAATACATTGAACCTCTAATGATGAACCCTATCTAATACATTAAACCTCTAATGATGAACCCTATCTAATACATTGAACCTATAATGTTGAACCCTATCTAATAAATTGAACCTCTAATGATGAACCCTATCTAATAAACTGAACCTATAATGATGAATCCTATCTAATACATTGAACCTATAATGATGAACCCTATCTAATACATTGAACCTCTAATGATGATACCTATCTAATACATTGAACCTATAATGTTGAACCCTATCTAATACATTGAACCTATAATGATGAACCCTATCTAATACATTGAACGTATAATGATGAACCCTATCTAATACATTGAACCTATAATGATGAACCCTATCTAATACATTGAACCTATAATGATGAACCCTATCTAATACATAGAACCTCTAATGATGAAACCTATCTAATACATTGAACCTATAATGTTGAACCCTATCTAATACATTGAACCTATAATGATGAACCTTATCTAATACATTGAACCTATAATGTTGGACCCTATCTAATACATTGAACCTATAATGATGAACCCTATCTAATACATTGAACCTATAATGATGAACCCTGTCTAATACATTGAACCTATAATGATGAACCCTATCTAATACATTGAACCTCTAAGGATGAAACCTATCTAATACATTGAACCTATAATGTTGAACCATATCTAATACATTGAACCTATAATGATGAACCCTATCTAATACATTGAACCTATAATGATGAACCCTATCTAATACATTAAACCTCTAATGATGAAACCTATCTAATACATTGAACCTTTAATGTTGAACCCTATCTAATACATTGAACCTATAATGATGAACCCTATCTAATACATTGAACCTATAATGATGAACCCTATCTAATACATTGAACCTCTAATCATGAAACCTATCTAATACATTGAACCTATAATGTTGAACCCTATCTAATACATTGAACCTATAATGTTGAACCCTATCTAATACATTGAACCTATAATGTTGAACCCTATCTAATACATTAAACCTATAATGTGGAACCCTATCTAATACATTGAACCTATAATGATGAACCCTATCTAATACATTGAACCTATAATGATGAACCCTATCTAATACATTGAACCTATAATGATGAACCCTATCTAATACATTCAACCTCTAATGATGAAACCTATCTAATACATTGAACCTATAATGTTGAACCATATCTAATACATTGAACCTATAATGATGAACCCTATCTAATACATTGAACCTATAATGATGAACCCTATCTAATACATTAAACCTCTAATGATGAAACCTATCTAATACATTGAACCTTTAATGTTGAACCCTATCTAATACATTGAACCTATAATGATGAACCCTATCTAATACATTGAACCTATAATGATGAACCCTATCTAATACATTGAACCTCTAATCATGAAACCTATCTAATACATTGAACCTATAATGTTGAACCCTATCTAATACATTGAACCTATAATGTTGAACCCTATCTAATACATTGAACCTATAATGTTGAACCCTATCTAATACATTAAACCTATAATGTGGAACCCTATCTAATACATTGAACCTATAATGATGAACCCTATCTAATACATTGAACCTATAATGATGAACCCTATCTAATACATTGAACCTATAATGATGAACCCTATCTAATACATTCAACCTCTAATGATGAAACCTATCTAATACATTGAACCTATAATGTTGAACCCTATCTAATACATTGAACCTATAATGATGAACCCTATCTAATACATTGTACCTATAATGATGAACCCTATCTAATACATTGAACCTCTAATGATGAAACCTATCTAATATATTGAACCTATAATGTTTAACCCTATCTAATACATTGAACCTATAATGTTGAACCCTATCTAATACATTGAACCTATAATGATGAACCCTATCTAATACATTGAACCTATAATGATGAACCCTATCTAATACATTGAACCTCAAATGATGAAACCTATCTAATACATTGAACCTATAATGTTGAACCCTCTCTAATACATTGAACCTATAATGTTGAACCCTATCTAATACATTAAACCTATAATGTTGAACCCTATCTAATACATTGAACCTATAATGTTGAACCCTATCTTATACATTGAACCTATAATGATCAACCCTATCTAATACATTGAACCTATAATGATGAACCCTATCTAATACATTGAACCTATAATGATGAACCCTATCTAATACATTGAACCTCTAATGATGAAACCTATCTAATACATTGAACCTATAATGTTGAACCCTATCTAATACACTGAACCTATAATGATGAACCCTATCTAATACATTGAACCTATAATGATGAACCCTATCTAATACATTGAACCTCTAATGATGAAACCTATCTAATACATTGAACCTATAATGTTGAACCCTATCTAATACATTGAACCTATAATGATGAACCCTATCTAATACATTGAACCTCTAATGATGAAACCTATCTAATACATTGAACCTCTAATGATGAACCCTATCTAATATATTAAACCTATATTGATGAACCCTATCTAATACATTGAACCTATAATGTTGAACCCTATCTAATACATTGAACCTCTAATGATGAACCCTATCTAATACATTGAACCTATAATGTTGAACCTATCTAATACATTGAACCTATAATGTTGAACCCTATCTAATACATTGAACCTATAATGATGAACCCTATCTAATACATTGAACCTATAATGTTGAACCCTATCTAATACATTGAACCTATAATGATGAACCCTATCTAATACATTGAACCTATAATGATGAACCCTATCTAATACATTGAACCTATAATGATGAACCCTATTTAATACATTGAACCTCTAATGATGAAACCTATCTAATACAATAAACCTATAATGTTGAACCCTATCTAATACATTGAACCTATAATGATGAACCCTATCTAATACATTGAACCTATAATGATGAACCCTATCTAATACATTGAACCTATAATGATGAACCCTATCTAATACATTGAACCTCTAATGATGAACCCTATCTAATACATTGAACCTCTAATGATGAACCCTATCTAATACATTGAACCTCTAATGATGAACCTTATCTAATACATTGAACCTATAATGTTGAACCCTATCTAATACATTGAACCTCTAATGATGAACCCTATCTAATACATTGAACCTATAATGATGAACCCTATCTAATACATTGAACCTCTAATGATGAAACCTATCTAATACATTGAACCTATAATGTTGAACCCTATCTAATACATTGAACCTATAATTATGAACCCTATCTAATACATTGAACCTATAATGATGAACCCTATCTAATACATTGAACCTCAAATGATGAAACCTATCTAATACATTGAACCTATAATGTTGAACCCTATCTAATACATTGAACCTATAATGATGAACCCTATCTAATACATTGAACCTCTAATGATGAAACCTATCTAATACATTGAACCTATAATGATGAACCCTATCTAATACATTGAACCTCTAATGATGAAACCTATCTAATACATTGAACCTATAATGTTGAACCCTATCTAATACACTGAACCTATAATGATGAACCCTATCTAATACATTGAACCTATAATGATGAACCCTATCTAATACATTGAACCTCTAATGATGAAACCTATCTAATACATTGAACCTATAATGTTGAACCCTATCTAATACATTGAACCTATAATGATGAACCCTATCTAATACATTGAACCTCTAATGATGAAACCTATCTAATACATTGAACCTCTAATGATGAACCCTATCTAATACATTAAACCTATATTGATGAACCCTATCTAATACATTGAACCTATAATGTTGAACCCTATCTAATACATTGAACCTCTAATGATGAACCCTATCTAGTACATTGAACCTATAATGTTGAACCCTCTCTAATACATTGAACCTATAATGTTGAACCCTATCTAATACATTAAACCTATAATGTTGAACCCTATCTAATACATTGAACCTATAATGTTGAACCCTATCTTATACATTGAACCTATAATGATCAACCCTATCTAATACATTGAACCTATAATGATGAACCCTATCTAATACATTGAACCTATAATGATGAACCCTATCTAATACATTGAACCTCTAATGATGAAACCTATCTAATACATTGAACCTATAATGTTGAACCCTATCTAATACACTGAACCTATAATGATGAACCCTATCTAATACATTGAACCTATAATGATGAACCCTATCTAATACATTGAACCTCTAATGATGAAACCTATCTAATACATTGAACCTATAATGTTGAACCCTATCTAATACATTGAACCTATAATGATGAACCCTATCTAATACATTGAACCTCTAATGATGAAACCTATCTAATACATTGAACCTCTAATGATGAACCCTATCTAATACATTAAACCTATATTGATGAACCCTATCTAATACATTGAACCTATAATGTTGAACCCTATCTAATACATTGAACCTCTAATGATGAACCCTATCTAATACATTGAACCTATAATGTTGAACCTATCTAATACATTGAACCTATAATGTTGAACCCTATCTAATACATTGAACCTATAATGATGAACCCTATCTAATACATTGAACCTATAATGTTGAACCCTATCTAATACATTGAACCTATAATGATGAACCCTATCTAATACATTGAACCTATAATGATGAACCCTATCTAATACATTGAACCTATAATGATGAACCCTATTTAATACATTGAACCTCTAATGATGAAACCTATCTAATACAATAAACCTATAATGTTGAACCCTATCTAATACATTGAACCTATAATGATGAACCCTATCTAATACATTGAACCTATAATGATGAACCCTATCTAATACATTGAACCTATAATGATGAACCCTATCTAATACATTGAACCTCTAATGATGAACCCTATCTAATACATTGAACCTCTAATGATGAACCCTATCTAATACATTGAACCTCTAATGATGAACCTTATCTAATACATTGAACCTATAATGTTGAACCCTATCTAATACATTGAACCTCTAATGATGAACCCTATCTAATACATTGAACCTATAATGATGAACCCTATCTAATACATTGAACCTCTAATGATGAAACCTATCTAATACATTAAACCTATAATGTTGAACCCTATCTAATACATTGAACCTATAATTATGAACCCTATCTAATACATTGAACCTATAATGATGAACCCTATCTAATACATTGAACCTCTAATGATGAAACCTATCTAATACATTGAACCTATAATGTTGAACCCTATCTAATACATTGAACCTATAATGATGAACCCTATCTAATACATTGAACCTCTAATGATGAAACCTATCTAATACATTGAACCTCTAATGATGAACCCTATCTAATACATTGAACCTATAATGATGAACCCTATCTAATACATTGAACCTATAATGTTGAACCCTATCTAATACATTGAACCTCTAATGATGAACCCTATCTAATACATTGAACCTATAATGTTGAACCCTATCTAATACATTGAACCTATAATGTTGAACCCTATCTAATACATTGAACCTATAATGATGAACCCTATCTAATACATTGAACCTATAATGTTAAACCCTATCTAATACATTGAACCTATAATGATGAACCCTATCTAATACATTGAACCTATAATGATGAACCCTATCTAATACATTGAACCTATAATGATGAACCCTATCTAATACATTGAACCTCTAATGATGAAACCTATCTAATACATTGAACCTATAATGTTGAACCCTATCTAATACATTGAACCTATAATGATGAACCCTATCTAATACATTGAACCTATAATGATGAACCCTATCTAATACATTGAACCTATAATGATGAACCCTATCTAATACATTGAACCTCTAATGATGAAACCTATCTAATACATTGAACCTCTAATGATGAACCCTATCTAATACATTGAACCTCTAATGATGATGTAACACCCCCAAGTTGGTCAAATGCAGCGGAAAAGTAGTTCGGGTGTTACTTGGGTGGATCGATAGCACATAGCATATAGAGCAATGATTTATAATACCATTTGAAAACATATTACATGAATTAATCGTACACATTTAGTATCTTGTCCAAAAGTAAACCACATTTATTATAAAACAGAAATAAATATCCCAGCCCAATGGTCAACATGATGCTTTCCTATAATGCTGGAATCCAATGCATGAACCTGCTTACTTTCCTGAGAAAACATAAAAGTATAATGTGGGGGTCAACACGAGGTTGGTGAATTCACAGGTTTAATTAAATAAGGTATTAATATGCAAAGCATCACGAAGGTAGCAGGACATCACAGCCCAATACTACAGTAGTTCCTACTGCCCTGTAATAGAAGCTAGACATGATTCTCAGTACGCCCATTGGATCTATCTTGATGAGGTTTCCCTTAATCCGACAATGACATAAACCTGCTGCTCGGCCTAAGCAATACGTGACAGCTGATCACGACAGGCCGGGTGTTGTCAATACTCGAATAGATCTATCCATACATTTCGCGCTACACTATTAACTAATACAGTCCACGGGAATGGGGCAAACAGTAGGCAAATAAATTGTTGTTGTCTATGCACGCTTGCATATAAATAGTTTTGTATGTTTTCTCCCCCAGTTATAAAACAGTAAAGATGGGGCCATGAACTCGCCTTAGTGATAATGAGGTAGTGAGGATGATGTCACAGTATAGTCACGAACTGGAGAAATTACCTAAGTAATTTAGATGTCTCAGTAAATGCAACAATAATTATGCATGATGAATGGTACATATGAAAAAATGCATGATCACAATTTATGGATTGTTACGTTGGCTTAAGTGTTGGTTCTAATAGTGAATTAAAGGTATGTACATATATTTTTGTTCAAGGGAAAATATATATATATAAGTGTTTATAAATTTGTTTTAAGGTATCGTAATTTAAATAAGTACCTATGCCTTATTTAATTTATTATAAAGGAATAACTTATACTTTATTAAGGTTTCAAAGGGAAGTGGTTAACGAGTTTTGTCAATATCGTACGGTTTGTAAATAACTAAAATAATTCATCTTACAAATGACAAGTTTTATTATTTCACCTTAATTAAAAACTATGATGTTTCTTTGTAAATATAGTTGTTTAGAAAAAGATTATCCATAAGTTTACATCCGTTAGATTTATTACATCGTTAGTCCTTGTCGTTTATCTCATTTTACGAAAATACTCCCTAGGGCTTGATAATCTTTCAAGAATTGGCAAAACAGCCCCCTCCAATCCCACGGCATAAATATAAGTGGGATTAGGGCTTGATTTAAGTTTCAAAAATGCCATAAAAGGTCCTCGTAGTTTATTTTAGCTCACGGTTTGATCTTACGTACCCTATAGTTTCAAAAATGACACAACCGACCCTTGGACTATATAAGGGTCACGAAAATAAATAGGGATTTCATTTAGTTTACAAGTTTGGACACATCTTTTGGCAATTGACAAAACCGGCCCAAAACGTTACTTAAATTAGTTAAATGGGCTTAGCTAGTTCATTATGGGTCACGGCTTGATTTGTTTAAGCTTAGTGGGCTTAATAAATTTTACTAAGTAATCATAGTAAGTAAAAGTAAATCTTAGTTTTTACTATTTTCACACTCGGGCCCAAACTTTCACCATGTGACACTTTTGGCAAAAATAGTACCTAGTTGGTTTTCAATATTAGGCTACACGGTCCATTAATGTCCGGTTAGGGTAAAAAGTTATTGGTCTTGGTTAAAGTTAAAGTAATTAGTAAATGGTAATTATCCTTACTATTGGGCCTAAACTTAGTGGGCTTATATTAAGTTTTGCTTAATAATATAAGTTTAGTTTCAAGCTTATATGTCTCGGCTTATACATACGGCTTATATAAGTTTATTATTTTCTTTTTGACTAAGGCTTATATTTTTCCCACTAATAAATCATGAGCTTATATTTTTGGAGGCTTTTGGGCTTATATTAAGGCTTAAAACATTCGGGTTATTTATTAATAGCTTATATTTTTAGGCTTATATCCCTAAGGGCTTAATTAACTTATCTAAGTCTCGGCTTATATTGATTTTAATTACCAAGTTAGCTTATTTTAGTAGTACATTGGTTTAGATGGGTTTTCTTGATTTAAAAGTCGTGGCTTACATACAATATGGGCTTATAGTGGTTCGGCTTATTGATGTTTTTAAAGTGCTCCTTTATAAACTAGTTCATTCTTAAGGTTTTTAAGCAAGGTGTCCAACATGCCATTTCATGCATAAGGATTCTAAGGCATGGTATGCTCACCCATTATATAAGCCGTAGCTTATATGTCACTTGGATGGCATTATCATGGAAGTTTACGTATGCATGGCAAGTTTATTCCTTAAGCTCCTACATGCATGATATGAGATGGAGAGTAAAAGAAATAAGGAAATAGGTCTAGTGGAGTTTTTACTTACTTACTTGATCAAGATGATGACAAAGAAGGTAGTGAAGGCGTCGGCTTGTTCTTACACGAGTCCTAGGTGCCTTAAATGTTTAGACTTCAATGCTTGGAGTTCTTAGATTTGGTAGTAAATGAGGTGGAGTGATATTCGGTTAAGTCTATGTGTTATATGGGAGAGTTTTCTTGATCCGAATTTTGTGGTGAGGGTGAGGGAATGTGTAACTTAGCTTCATAAATATCCAAATGGTGAAGAGGAGTTGTGGTTTGGGGTTGAGACACGGCAAGAGAAAGGAAGAGGAAGATTTGGGAATTTGTTTTGTACTAAGTAAGTACATTCCTTAAATGCTCCATTTTGGTACAATTGAGGGGAAGCAATCTGAAGATCATGTACAACTTACAAGAGATATACAAAGAGTTTTGCCGACATCAACTAGAGGAAGATTGTTGGGTCTAAAATTATATGAGTTGATGTGGCAGAAACTCAAAACGAAGAAAACATCAAGACGTTTGTCAAAGCCGCTGACACGGCTAGTTGAGACGCTGACAGAAAGTGTTGAGACGCTGACAGATGTTTACACGCTGATGGAGAATTCTATTTAGGGAATATATTGGATATATTATAAATAATATATTCAGTATATATCTATAGAAATAGAAGATTTAGATGTTTATTTGATTTTATCTCTTGTAGATTCTGTTCCTTCCACTATAAAAGGAACAAGAGTCTTAGGTTTTTATTCATATCATTCATTCACAATGTAAACCTAAAGTGTGTGTCGCACTAGACGTGGGATTCAATGTATACACGTCTAGTGGTTGTTTGTTATTAATATAATAAGCAACCCATTTGTTTTAATTCTTGTTCTTTGTGCCTAAACATCTTGTTCATGATCATTGTTCTTTTCCGCTATGTTATCATATGAACGATGATCAACCTAGATATAATGGTTCATAACCATTGAGTCTAACGATCAATGGGATCCACAAGAATGATGCATGCTTATGGGATGCATATGATGATTCAAAGGATTCATGCAAAGAAAATGGAATAAAATATTTAGATATCATGAAGTGACGTACACAATGTTGACAGAGTCAAAACCTGAAATTTACAGGTTTTACAACATAAACCCGTTATTTTAGCTTTGTCCTCAAAGCTTAAGATGACGTCACTGTTTAGGTAAAAAGGTGCGGGTACTTGGCTCTAAACGAGTCTTCGCGTTCCCAAGTAAATTCGGGACCTTTCCTAGAGTTCCATCGTATTTTAACTAACGGGATTTGGCTTCGTTTCAACTTCTTAACTTCTCTCTCCACGACTTCCACTGGTTCTTCTATAAATTGAAGTTTGTCATCAAAATGGACTCCCTCCAATGGCATTGCTAAAGGTTCATCTGCATAGCACTTCTTCAAGTTCGAGACGTAGAATGTAGGGTGTACTCGGCTCAACTGCTCGGGCAACTCTAAGCGATAGGCGACCTCTCCAATTCTGGCAATCACTTTGAAGGGTCCTACGTAACGTGGATTTAGCTTTCCCCGTTTCCCAAACCGTACAACACCCTTCCAAGGTGATACCTTTAGCATGACACGATCACCTACAGCAAACTCCATAGGTTTACGTTTCCTGTGAGCATAACTCTTCTGTCTATCCTGGGCAGCTTGAATTCGTTGCTTGATGAGGGTGATCTTCTCAGTAGTCTCTCGGATCAGTTCGGGTCCTGTTAGTTGAAATTCTCCCACCTCTGCCCAGCACACTGGCGAACGACATTTGCGGCCATAGAGAGCCTCAAATGGTGCCGCCTTAATACTGGCATGGTAGCTGTTATTGTAGGAGAACTCTACTAATGGAATGTGTTCGACCCATCCTTTTCCAAAGTCGATCACACATGCCCTCAGCATGTCTTCTAGTGTTTGGATTGTTCGTTCACTCTGACCGTCTGTCTGTGGATGGTATGCGGTACTCATATCCAGGTTTGTTCCTAAAGCTCTTTGAAAAGCTTTCCAAAAGTTTGATGTAAATCTGCCATCTCTATCACAGATGATTGAGACTGGTATCCCATGTCTCGTCACAACTTCCTTTAGGTATGTTTTGGCTAATTTGCTCAGAGAATCATTTTCCTTGATAGGTAGGAAGTGAGCTGATTTTGTGAGGCGGTCTACGATTACCCAAATTGTATCGTAACCGTGGGACGATGTAGGGAGTTTGGTGATTAAATCCATGGTGATATTGTCCCATTTCCATTTTGGTATTTCGGGTTGAACCAGCAACCCTGATGGTCGCTGATGTTCTATTTTAACTCTAGCACAAGTCAAACATTTCTTCACGTAGGTGGCAATGTCTGCTTTCATGTTCGGCCACCAGTATAATTTCTTCACGTCTTGATACATCTTTTCGGATCCAGGATGTATGGAGTACTTGGATTTATGGGACTCATGCATGATCACGTTTCTCAAGTCTCCATAACAGGATAGCCAGCTTCTTCCATGTAGACACAACGTTCCATCCATTCTAGCTTCTAACTTCTCCTTGCTTAGGTCCGTCCTATGCATTCCTCCTATGTCTTCCTTCCCGATATTCTCAGGCTTCTGTGCTTGGAGTTGGGCCTCTAATATCTGTTTGGGTAGGTCCAAATTAATGGTCATGACTAAGGCTCGAACTCTCATGGGAGGATCAGTTCCCTTTCGACTTAGTGCATCTGCAACTACATTTGCTTTTCCCGGGTGGTATTTGATTTCACAATCGTAGTCGCTGAGTAGTTCTATCCAGCGACGTTGTCTCATGTTTAATTCTTTCTGATCTAGAATGTGTTGCAAGCTCTTGTGATCTGTATGAACTGTGCATTTGGTCCCGTATAGGTAGTGCCTCAAGATTTTTAAGGCAAAAACTAAGGATCCAAGTTCTAGATCATGGGTGGAGTAATTCTGCTCGTGCTTCTTGAGTTGTCTTGAAGCATAAGCAATCACTTTCTGTCTCTGCATCAACACAACTCCCAACCCTTTGTGCGAGGCGTCACAGTAGACAACGAAGTCTTCGTTACCTTCCGGTAAGGCTAAAATAGGTGCACTGCATAACTTTTGTTTGATGGTCTGGAATGCAGCTTCTTCTTTTTCTTCCCACACGAACTTTATACCTTTCTGGGTGAGCTTGGTCATTGGTTTAGCAATCTTAGAGAAACCTTCGATAAACCGTCGGTAGTAACCGGCAAGACCTAAGAATTGACGAATTTCCTTCGGCGATGTGGGAGATGTCCAATCTTTCACGGATTCGATTTTTGCAGGGTCAACTTGGATTCCCTTGTCGTCAATCACATGACCGAGAAAGTGTACTTTAGGGATCCAAAAATCACACTTTGAGAATTTTGCGTACAGCTTTTCTTCCTTAAGAAGTTTTAGTACATGTGCCAAATGTTCTCCGTGTTCTTGCTCATTCTTGGAATAGATGAGAATGTCGTCAATAAACACTATCACGAACTTATCCAGATAGGGTGTGCATACTCGATTCATGAGATCCATGAATATAGCTGGTGCATTAGTTAGTCCAAATGGCATGACTTGGAACTCATAATGACCGTATCGTGTTCTGAAAGCTGTCTTCGGTATATCCTCTTCTCTGACCCTCAATTGGTGGTACCCAGATAGTAAGTCGATCTTGGAGTACACACTTGATCCTTGTACTTGATCAAATAGGTCGTCGATTCGTGGTAACGGGTAACGGTTTTTCACAGTTAACTTATTTAGTTCTCTGTAATCGATACACATCCAGAATGAGTCGTCTTTCTTTTTGACAAACAATACTGGGGCTCCCCAAGGCGAGGAACTGGGCCTGATAAAGCCTTTATCTGACAGTTCTTTGAGTTGTTCCGCGAGTTCTTTCATCTCGGTAGGTGCTAAACGGTAGGGTGCTTTAGCTACAGGTGCCGCTCCCGGCACCAAGTCTATTTGAAATTCAACTTGACGGGTCGGAGGTAATCCTGGCAAGTCGTCTGGAAAGACTTCAGGATAATCACGGACGATGGGTACATCCTTGATTTGTTTCTCCTTGGGTTCTTCTTCTTGATCTGTTTTAGAGATATGCGCTAAAAAGATAGGGTATCCTTTTAGTAGATATTTCTGGGCTTGGGTGCACGAGATCACACTCAACCTAGTGTCTGTTTTATCCGAATTTCCGTCTCCTCAGATAATCAGATCTGTACTTCCCCATGGTATACGGACTAGTTTCTCGTCACACACAATAGTTACATGATACTTGGCTAACCAGTCCATACCAATGATGACATCAAAACTACTTAGTTGTATGGGTATTAATTGAATATCAAATGGGTGATTTTGAAGGTTTAAGGTACAACCTCTTATGATGGTATTAGTTTCAATGATCTTTCCGTCTGCTAATTCGACTCTGTAACAGTTATCTAACGGGGTTGGTAAAATGCCTAGTAAGCTACTAAATTCAGTTGATACGAAACTCCTATCGGCTCCCGTATCGAATAAAATATTTGCATAGCGATTATTCAGAAGGAACGTACCAGTAACTACATTGGAGTCGGGGTTGGTCCTGTTCTCTCCTATGACATAAACTCTGGCGGGTGCTCCGCTTTGGCTTTCATTCTTACGCTTTGGACAGTCAGGTCTGATGTGTCCAATCTCTCCACAACCAAAGCAACGGATTTCCTTATGAGCCATGTTTCCACTGCCAGTGAGCTGGCGGCTTCCTTGGTATCCACCTCCACGGGAATTCTGCCTGTTGCGATTGTGGGGCTTGTTGTTGGCACTGAAGTTGTTCCTGTTGGTCGGAACATATGCACTGCCCTGCTCTGGTCTTCGGCATCCAACAGTGGGGTAGTGATGGAAGTTACACTTTGAGCATTTTGGTTTGTTTCCCACGTATGGTGGTGGTCCTGAGGAAACAGCACTGCAGACTTGTCCTAAGCCTTGTCTCTTGGGCTGTTGGGTCTGGGGATGATGACAGTAGTTATCATCGACTTTCCTCTTGTGTTCTTCTTGTCTAATCATATGATCACAACCACGTTTGTCCACTAGTTCTGTGGCAAACTCAATGGCACTCTCGATGGTAGTAGGTCGAGATGCAAGCACACTATCGTGAACAGAGTCTGGAAGTCCACTAACGTACTTCTCTATCTTGTCTGACACCTTTGGATACATACGGGTACACATCAAAGTTAGTTCCTGGAACTTCTGATTGTAACCCGTAATATTGAAGTTGGTGCATTTGAGATTCCATAATTCAATCTCCAGCTTTTTGATTTCACTACGTGGACAGTATTTCATGGTAAGCTTTTCCTTTAACGCAGTCCATGTCATCCCATAGGCTCCATCGTGTCCGAGGGTAGCAACTTGTGAGTTCCACCACGTGAGTGCATGTTCCAAAAGTGTACAGGTGGCGAACTTCACCTTATTCTCCTCAGTACAGTCACTAATACGAAACACGGTCTCAGTCCTCTCAAACCATTGCATGAGCTCGACTACCCCTTCCTTGCCCTTGTAGTAGCTGGGTTTGCATTTTAGGAAGTCAGGGTAAGTACATCCTCGACCTTCGCGGTTTCGGTTATTAGAGTTTTCACTGTCTCCATGGGTTCCGCTGGGGCGGTTTTCCCTGGCAGCTAAGGCGTCAGTGATGCCTTGCTCAATCAGTACTCTAAGTTGTGCATCGGATATAGTCGTTGCAGGTATTTCTGCGGGGTTTGGGCGTGCGCGCCTTGGTGGCATTTTTCTATAAGAAAGACTGAGATTTATTAGCTGATAAAGATGGTTATATTAAACTGCATGGGTAATGTTTATGCATAGAATTCACAACAAATTTGATAATCCGTTAAGAGTTCATAATAATATAAATGTAAACAAACAAGTGAACAGTAGCATGTTATTCCTTGCAAACAACAATATAGTACAAGTACAACCGATCTAAGACAGGGTCATAGTAACCTGTCTGAAATAGTGGTACATATGTTTGTAATACAACCAAAAGATATCCTACCTACAAGGGTTAGGTACTACGAATACAACTGAAAGGAAATACAAGTACAAAAGAGATAAATCATGAGAGCTGAGATGCAACTCAGTGCTTGTCAGGATGTACAACTACTAAGAATCTATCCTACACTAGTATGGCTGCCTGTAGGTGCAGGTGGTCCAGCTGGTGGTGCATGCTCGTCCTGCATACGGATCACGGCACTCCGGGTCTCTCTGGTGTATCTCAAGGCCTCTAGTAGCTACTGCTGACGTGTAGTGTCGGCACTCTGTAACTGCTCTGTCTCTGTAATGATCCCCTGATGACGGAGATCTGCCAAGTCCACGAAGGTCCTGAAAGTGTCCTCCTGTGTGTAGATGGCGGCTCGAGTCTCGTAGGAATGACTCTCCAACATAGCTAAACAGCAACGGAGATAAGCTACCTCATCCAATAGCCAGTGTATGGTCTCTCTGGTGGTATATGACTCCCCGGCCATGGCCCAATAGAGAGAGTCAAGTCTCTCCTGGAGCATGGCGCGACCCTGCTGGTCCGCCTGTAGTAGAGAGTGGATAAGGGTGGTATCCTGTGCCTGTTGGGCCGTGAGTGCATCAACCTATGCCTGAAGGGCACTAAGTCTAGCCTGCCCGGCTCCTGATCCCTCTCTAACCTCATAGGTCGAGTCAGGGATAGTGTCATGTCTCCTCTTACGAGGTGGCAAGACACTGGTGGGGTAAGTGCTAGGTATGGAAGGTGGTGGTAAGGATGGTAGAGAAGGTACGACCTGGTCCACCTCTCTAGGAGGGGATGCAGGTACTACAAGAAGTGGTGTAGAAGGAGGTGCAGTGGGTGGTGAAGGAGTAGGCGAATCTGTGAGTACGATGACCCCGTCCTGCTGGTCATCTCTGGACTCTGTATCAGAAGCAGGTCCAGCTAGTACTGATGTCGGAGACAAGGGGGTGATGGTAGGAACCATAAGCTCCTCGAAGGTAGTAACAATAGTGGGCGTCGTCATGATATCTGAAAGTAATATTTTATAGTTTGAGCAAGTTCTCAACTTACACAATATAAAAGGTTTTTCATGATGCATATGCGATGAGGTTTTAAAACTTTTAACCATGATGTCAAAAGTATAAATATATACTTATGTGATTTATTTGCCATGAGGGAATAAATCAATGTGAAGTTAGTTCACATAATATGCATGCTCTAAAATGCCATATGCCTAACTTATAGGTTCCCCAAAAATCAATTTTTCTTTTTAGACTAATTTTTATGTTCAGTTATAGTCCAGTTTAAAATTTTTATTATTTAAAAAATTTTAAGTTTTTTGATCTGGTTCTCTATAACTATGCGCTCTGATACCATTTCTGTAACACCCCCAAGTTGGTCAAATGCAGCGGAAAAGTAGTTGGGGTGTTACTTGGGTGGATCGATAGCACATAGCATATAGAGCAATGATTTATAATACCATTTGAAAACATATTACATGAATTAATCGTACACATTTAGTATCTTGTCCAAAAGTAAACCACATTTATTATAAAACAGAAATAAATATCCCAGCCCAATGGTCAACATGATGCTTTCCTATAATGCTGGAATCCAATGCATGAACCTGCTTACTTTCCTGAGAAAACATAAAAATAAAATGTGGGGGTCAACACGAGGTTGGTGAATTCATAGGTTTAATTAAATAAGGTATTAATATGCAAAGCATCACGAAGGTAGCAGGACATCACAGCCCAATACTACAGTAGTTCCTACTGCCCTGTAATAGAAGCTAGACATGATTCTCAGTACGCCCATTGGATCTATCCTGATGAGGTTTCCCTTAATCCGACAATGACATAAACCTGCTGCTCGGCCTAAGCAATACGTGACAGCTGATCACGAAAGGCCAGGTGTTGTCAATACCCGAATAGATCTATCCATACATTTCGCTCTACACTATTAACTAATACAGTCCACGGGAATGGGGCAAACAGTAGGCAAATAAATTGTTGTTGTCTGTGCATGCTTGCATATAAATAATTTTGTATGTTTTCTCCGCCAGTTATAAAACAGTAAAGATGGGGCCATGAACTCACCTTAGTGATAATGAGGTAGTGAGGATGATGTCACAGTATAGTCACGAACTGGAGAAATTACCTAAGTAATTTAGATGTCTCAGTAAATGCAACAATAATTATGCATGATGAATGGTACATATGAAAAAATGCATGATCACAATTTATGGATTGTTACATTGGCTTAAGTGTTGGTTCTAATAGTGAATTAAAGGTATGTACATATATTTTTGTTCAAGGGAAAAAATATATATATAAGTGTTTATAAATTTGTTTTAAGGTATCGTAATTTAAATAAGTACCTATGCCTTATTTAATTTATTATAAAGGAATAACTTATACTTTATTAAGGTTTCAAAGGGAAGTGGTTAACGAGTTTTGTCAATATCGTACGGTTTGTAAATAACTAAAATAATTCATCTTACAAATGACAAGTTTTATTATTTCACCTTAATTAAAAACTATGATGTTTCTTTGTAAATATAGTTGTTTAGAAAAAGATTATCCTTAAGTTTACATCCGTTAGATTTATTACATCGTTAGTCCTTGTCGTTTATCTCATTTTACGAAAATACTCCCTAGGGCTTGATAATCTTTCGAGAATTGGCAAAACAGCCCCATCCAATCCCACGGCATAAATATAAGTGGGATTAGGGCTTGATTTAAGTTTCAAAAATGCCATAAAAGGTCCTAGTAGTTTATTTTAGCTCACGGTTTGATCTTACGTACCCTATAGTTTCAAAAATGACACAACCGACCCTTGGACTATATAAGGGTCACGAAAATAAATAGGGATTTCATTTAGTTTACAAGTTTGGACACATCTTTTGGCAATTGACAAAACCGGCCCAAAAAGTTACTTAAATTAGTTAAATGGGCTTAGCTAGTTCATTATGGGTCACGGCTTGATTTGTTTAAGCTTAGTGGGCTTAATAAATTTTACTAAGTAATCATAGTACGTAAAAGTAAATCTTAGTTTTTACTATTTTCACACTCGGGCCCAAACTTTCACCATGTGACACTTTTGGCAAAAATAGTACCTAGTTGGTTTTCAATATTGGGCTACACGGTCCATTAATGTCCGGTTAGGGTAAAAATTTATTGGGCTTGGTTAAAGTTAAAGTAATTAGTAAATGGTAATTATCCTTACTATTGGGCCTAAACTTAGTGGGCTTATATTAAGTTTTGCTTAATAATATAAGTTTAGTTTCAAGCTTATATGTCTCGGCTTATACATACGGCTTATATAAGTTTATTATTTTCTTTTTGACTAAGGCTTATATTTTTCCCACTAATAAATCATGAGCTTATATTTTTGGAGGCTTTTGGGCTTATATTAAGGCTTAAAACATTCGGCTTATTTATTCATAGCTTATATTTTTAGGCTTATATCCCTAAGGGCTTAATTAACTTATCTAAGTCTCGGCTTATATTGATTTTAATTACCAAGTTAGCTTATTTTAGTAGTACATTGGTTTAGATGGGTTTTCTTGATTTAAAAGTCGTGGCTTACATACAATATGGGCTTATAGTGGTTCGGCTTATTAATGTTTTTAAAGTGCTCCTTTATAAACTAGTTCATTCTTAAGGTTTTTAAGCAAGGTGTCCAACATGCCATTTCATGCATAAGGATTCTAAGGCATGGTATGCTCACCCATTATATAAGCCGTAGCTTATATGTCACTTGGATGGCATTATCATGGAAGTTTACGTATGCATGGAAACCTAAGTTTATTCCGTAAGCTCCTACATGAATGATATGAGATGGAGAGTAAAAGAAATAAGGAAATAGGTCTAGTGGAGTTTTTACTTACTTACTTGATCAAGATAATGACAAAGAAGGTAGTGAAGGCGTCGGCTTGTTCTTACACGAGTCCTAGGTGCCTTAAATGTTTAGACTTCAATGCTTGGAGTTCTTAGATTTGGTAGTAAATGAGGTGGAGTGATATTCGGTTAAGTCTAGGTGTTATATGGGAGAGTTTTCTTGATCCGAATTTTGTGGTGAGGGTGAGGGAATGTGTAACATAGCTTCATAAATATCCAAATGGTGAAGAGGAGTTGTGGTTTGGGGTTGAGACACGGCAAGAGAGAGGAAGAGGAAGATTTGGGAATTTGTTTTGTACTAAGTAAGTACATTCCTTAAATGCTCCATTTTGGTACAAGGTTGCTAGGTTTGAGTTGTATCCGTCGCATATAGGCTTCCAAGAAGGGCAAGTGGTGTTTTCAATGATGGTTAAGTTGTACAAGATTTGTGTGTGGTGTTGAGGATACACACGGCTAAGGCCACAAGGAAAGGATGTGCCACCTAGATCCTCAAACAATGCTCCTAGTACCATTCCTTAATTGCTCAATTTGTACAAGTCTCCCCATGGTTTTTAAGGGGAAAACCGGCGGTTTTATGGTTTAAGTAAAGAGAAAAATCAAGTTTGTGTATTGTGTATTTAAGTTAATGTATAGTTAGATAATTTTTAAGGAGTGTAAAGGTTTTGGTATGAAAAGAGTTGTGGTTGAGTATACGTAAGTATATATGGTTTATTATAAGTTTAGGTTCGACTTGTGTTTAGTTCTTGTGTTTAGGTAGGTGCTAAATGAGTTAAGGTCATAGTATTGTGAGTACGCTTGAGTTTAAGTAATTTTGGTTATGTTTAGAGCCTTTTGGTGAAAGTAGGGTCCTTAGGTGATTTTATTATATTTAGAAATATATAAGGTAAATATAAAATGTTTTATTGTAGTGTTCAAGTGTAAAATTAATTGTGATCGTGGTTTAAAGCCATTTATTGTGTAAAAATATATATATTTATATATATACTATTTAATTCAAATATATTTATTTATATGAGTAGCCAGTTATATATTGTGATCATGACGTTGGATTTTCTTAGAAAGATTTGTGAGATGCCTGCAAGTGATCATATGTTTCAGATGACATAAAGTCCTTCACAATAGATCATTTGTCGTCCAGTATGCTTATTGAAATATAGCCATACAAATGTGGTCATGCTTTTAAAAATACTCATAGTCACAATAAAAATTGTGATATGGTTGTTTTTCCTGTTCAGATGATTAGAATGATGCATGCTTATGGGATGCATATGATGATTCAAAGGATTCATGCAAAGAAAATGGAATAAAATATTTAGATATCATGAAGTGACGTACACAATGTTGACAGAGTCAAAACCTGAAATTTACAGGTTTTACAGATGAACCCTATCTAATACATTGAACCTATAATGTTGAACCCTATCTAATACATTGAACCTCTAATGTGAAACGTATCTAATACATTGAACTTATAATGATGAACTCTATTAATCATTTAAAAGTAAATTACATAAATGGTATATAAAACGTATTATTATCAATCATTTAAAACTAATTTATATAAATATCTTATATAAAAAATATACAATTATATAAAACTTATTATTTTTAATTATATAAAAGTAAAATATACAATTATATAAAACTTATTATTTTTAATTATATAAAATTATAATATACAATTATATAAAATTATTGTTATTAATCATTTAAAAGTAAACATCATAAATTGTTAAAAAAGTTACCCCAACGACATGTCGCTGGGGTAAGTTTCGTTTACCAATTTTAGAAATCCCTCCAAAAATTTTCATTAACGCGCTTCTTTCACAAAGCGACAAAACACACTTTTCGCCAGCGACATGCCGCTGGGGTAAGTTTCGTTAATTTCCAACGTTTATTAAACCAGCTCCGCAAAACGACAAATTCTAAGGTTTCCCCAGCGACATGTCGCTAGGGAAAAGTTCGTCAAGAAAAGGAAATTTTCCCGAGCGACATGTCGCTGGGGAAACTTTTGACCAGACCTTATCCTCAACGATTTACAGAAACATCACTTATCTCCCAAACCTCTCTTATCTCTTTCTCTTCTCTGCGTAAAACACCATCACCACAGCCCATCTCCATCACCACTGATCATCTCCACCACCGTCACCCATCTCCATCACTCCCACCATCACCACTGATCATCTCCACAACCGTCACCCATCTCCATCACTCCCACCATCACCACTGCTAATCACCACCACCGTCACCCATCTCCATCACTCCCAGCATCACCACTACTAATCACCACCACCGTCACCCATCTCCATCACCATATAATCTAAAGGTTTTGTTTTTTTAATTCAATTGTTTTTTATAAATTGAGTTTTTATATAAATTTATAGTTTTTATTAATTGAATGTTTAATTAAGTTTTTACTTTAATGTTTTATATTATTATAGCCGACCGCAGCCGACCACAGCCGAAAGCAGCCGACCATAGCCGAGAGCAGCCGACCACAACCAAACACCACAAATAACAGGTATGTTTTTTTAATTCTAACTGATAATATATGTTATTTACTGATTTTTATCATTTTGGTTTCCCCAACGACATGTCGTTGGGGATTTTTATCATTTTGGTTTCCCCAGCGGCAGCGTAGGTAGCAGTAGTAGTAGGCAGCGTAGGTAGCGGTAGGCAGCGTAGGAAGCAGTAGGCGACAGTAGGCAGCGGTAGGCAGCGTAGGTATATTTTATATAAAAAAATTTCGTTTGGTTTCCCCAGCGACATGTCGTTGGGAATTTAAAATTGTTATTTTCTTGTGTTAAATTTAAATCCAAACACTCCTTATATATGATGCCTAACCGAAGAGAACACTTTATTTTGATATAAGCTGTTTTCCAACAGCTTATTCGTATAAGCTTATCAGAACAGCTTTTTCTGATAAGCTTATCAGAATAAGCTGTTTTCAAACAGCTTATTCCGCTAAGCTTATCGGGATAAGCTGCTTCAAACAGCTTATCCTGATAAGCTTATCAGGATAAGCTGTTTGAAACAGCTTATCCCGATAAGCTTAGCGGAATAAGCTGTTTGAAAACAGCTTATTCTGATAAGCTTATCAGGATAAGCTGTTTTCAAACAGTTTATCCTGATCAGCTTATCCGAATAAACTGTTTTCAAACAGCTTATCCTGATAAGCTTATCAGGATAAGTTGTTTGAATACAGTTTATCCCGATAAGCTTATCGGAATAATCTGTTTGAAAACAGCTTATCCAGCTGTTTTCAAACAGCTTATCCTGATAAGCTTATCAGGATAAGCTGTTTGAAAACAACTTATTCTGATAAAACTTATCAGAATAAGCTGTTTGATATACAGTTTATCCCGATAAGAAGATTAACTTTGTGTTGTAACTTGTAAAATACACTTATATATTTGAATGAATGAATGAATGAAATTGTTGTGGATTGTTTAAATGTGTAAATTTATTTTGATATTTAGATTTGTGCATGCTTGTATTATTTTGTTCATGAATTTCTACATGTTATGCTAATTGTACCTGTATACAGATGACTGATGTTGCACGGGGCCATGGCGGGGACGATGGTGGCGAGGATCCTTCACGTCCACGTCCTCCATCATTCGGTTGCGGGGGTTGCTTCGTCAACCGGGGTAAGAATTTCTGGATTATTGTAATACAAATTTGATACACATATTTAACTTGTTTGCCTTAACTTTTATGACTTTATCACTCACTTGATTTTACAGGAAAAGGAAAGAAAAAGCCAAATTTGGGCGGGAGGAGAGCCGGCAGGCAGAATACCCGGGAGAAGACCCGCTGCCTGAAATTACTGGATGCGGTGGCCGAGAATCAAAACCGCCGGTCGAGATCGACTTTGTACCCGGTAGAGGTGACCTTGTTATACCTGTCGGCCCCTACGCAGATCATTGGGAAACTTATTCGGGTGTGTCGTTAGGGAAATACCTTTGTATTACCCTTCGTGGAGCAAGGTCCCCGAAGGGTACAAGGCGGCGGCCCGGGCAGCTATTGGGGTAAGTTATCATTTTATATTTATTTAATTATCGTGTTCATTTATTTAATTGTATATACTTATTTAAATTTGTTTTTTTATTTATATCATATAAATAAATAAACAAATTTAAATAAATATATAAATTATATTGCTAACTCCGTTTTTAATGTGTTGTATTATGTATATTTATTTAAATTCGTTTATTTATTTATATCATATAAATAAATAAACGAATTTAAATAAATATATAAATTATATTTCTAACTCTGTTTTCAATGTGTTGTATTGTGTATATTTATTTAAATTTATTTATTTATTTATATCATATAAATAAATAAACAAATTTAAATAAATATATAAATTATATTTCTAACTCTGTTTTCAATGTGTTGTATTGTGTATATTCATTTAAATTCGTTTATTTATTTATATCATATAAATAAATAAAGGAATTTAAATAAATATATAAATTATATTTCTAACTCTGTTTTCAATGTGTTGTATTGTGTATATTCATTTAAATTCGTTTATTTATTTATATCATATAAATAAATAAACGAATTTAAATAAATATATAAATTATATTTCTAACTCTGTTTTCAATGTGTTGTATTTGATTGCAGACAAAATATGATCTCACGCCGTACATGAACACCCCTCGGTGGAAGAGTATTTATGATACCATTAATGCACAGCTACAAAAATCATACAACACCAGCAAGGCTAGTCTGAAGCGAGATTACTGTGTAAAAGACCCCAAGACTGGAGAATACGATGTGGATCAAATTAGACGGAACAGACCCGACGAGCACACACCTGAATTGTGGGAGAAACAGATAGAGTTTTGGATTGACGAAGCTAACATGAAGCGATCCTCAACAAACAGCCAAAATCGGTCCAAGGCAACACTTGTCTCCCGACATGGTTCTCGGTCGATCCCTCGCACTCGACAGCTCATGGTAATTATTATTATTATTATTATTATTATTGATTTTACATTATTATGGTTTTTTTTATTTTTTTAATTTTATTATTATTATTATTGTTTTTTATTTTTATTATTTTATTATTATCATTATTGATTTTACATACATATTATTATTGCCGCATTTAATTAGATTGATCTTACTTACGTGTGTATGTACAGCAAAAGGCGTCCGAAACCCAACAGGAGCCTACAGAGATCGACATGTTCTATCGTCTGCATACGAATTTAGATGGTGTATTTATAGATGAGCAGTCTCTCCAGTTGTATGTAAGTATTCTTTTCAAAACACACTTTAATGAATCATTGATTAATAATCTAGCAACACGACTAATATATTTACTATCTTGTGTTATTGTCACCACAGAGGATCAGATGAGGGAGCTAGAGGCGACGGGTGAGCACACCACTGCCGAGATCAACAGGATGGTGCGAGGAGGCAAGTTTCGTGGCCACCATCCTGGCGTGGGTATGGTATTGCCGGGATACACCAGTACTCCCCGTGCTTTTCGCCACCACCCCTTGAGACTCGTCGGGATCGGGATGTTGATTTCATGATGGGCGTGTTCAGAAACGACCCCAGGTATGGCGATCTTTTTGCCGCATATGAGAGTGGTGGTGCCAGCGGGAGTGGGAGTCGCCCGGGTGATGATGCTGGTGCCAGCGGGAGCGGGAGTCGCCCGGGTGATGATGCTGAGGATCGGGAGGGTGGCGATGACGCGATCTAGTCGTGTCATATATGTTTTTGTTAGTATGGTACATAGTTTCTTTATGTTCATCTTGACTTGTTTCCCTATTATCCTAAATTAGAACGCTTGTTTCCCTAATATCCTTAACTATCCCGACTTATTCCTAGTATCCATGTGATCATTAGAACGTTATATTATATTTTGGTGCAAGTTTGAACTTATTCCGCGTTTGTGTTGATTTGTATTTCAAGTTTACTTTATATGTGTCTTTTGGTGAGCAAATACAGGTTTTGGTAGATTTTTTCCGGAAAAATTCCGGAAAAAATCTGGAAAACGCCTGCTGTGCAGGCAATTTAAAAAAAAACCTGCAGACTCTTCCCCAGCGACATGTCGCTGGCGAAACATTGGTTATTCGTTGACAAGTCAAACGCAAAGCATTGACAAGTCAAACGTATCAAGAGTTTCCCCAGCGACATGTCGCTGTGGAAACTGTGGAAAGCGTTGACAAGTCAACGGCAACGCGTTGACAAGTCAAATGAAAGGAAAGATTCCCCAGCGACATGTCGCTGGGGAAACTTTGTAATTAGCTAAACTGGTTAAGTTTAACTTAATTTTTTTGTTTAATAAGGAATTTTCCCCAGCGACATGTCGCTGGGGAAAATATTGCCACCGTGGTAATCTGTTCTTCCAGGAAAAGTCTGTGGGGCCTGCGTGTCGCTGGGGGAAGTCGCTGGGGATACTTTTAACAACTAGCATACCCCAGCGAATATACCCCAGCGACATGTCGTTGGGGAAACCCCAAAAATATCGCTGGGGTAGGGCGCAGATGTTGTAGTGCGTGAACATTAAAAACCGAATCAAAATTATCCGTAAGCGCATGATCAACATAATAAGCAAAATTGGACAAAAGCGTCTCGTCAATATCAAACACCAAAGACCCTTAAGGCACGAGTGTAAGTTGGAATAGAACCAGGGTGGGTCACTGGGGTACCGATACACTCATGGCATTTTGTGACACAATGTTTTTTTTGGAAAATTTTCAATTTTTTTGTAATGCTATGGTCTCAAAAATTTACTTATGTTTAGTTACACGTATATGCGGACATGTAACTGAGTAGTCGGTAACATAATTTGCAATCAAGACATGAAATATTAAAGTATATATGAAGAAGAATGAATTTTTTGTTGTATACAATCGATACATGATATGAGAGGAACAAGTAAATAAACCGTCAATGGAATCACTCCATGCGGGACCTCAAGAAGTCATTATATACGTTACACTGAATGATAATGATTTATCAGAGATATGAGTTTACCGGCCGTTTATGGGTCATCGGACATGTTCTATATGTGTATGCTTTCTTTTGTATCAAAGAATGGGATTTGTCAAATACCTTTTCCTATATTTGATGTAATCTCTATATTTGATGTAATCTCTATATTTGATGAAATCAGAACTGGGTATACATTTGTACTTCATTGCCATAAAACTCATGTTCCTGTGAAGTTTGGTGAGCTTTTGACCAAGATCGACAGGCGAACTGGAAAGTTAATCAAACCTGATCCTGATTGTTTAAAGAAAGGCGAATCTGGTATTGTAAAGATGCTTCCAACCAAGCCCATGGTTGTTGAGACTTTCGTCGAGTACCCACCTTTAGGTAGGTTTGCTGTGCATGACATGAGGTAGATTGTTGTTGTGGGAGTTATTTAAACTGTTGAAAATGTCCCAGGTGAAGAAAAGGTTACTGTTATTGTTGAAGACAAGCTTGCTGGAAAGAAATCCTCCGTGTAAAATTTCTAGCTAACTTTGTCCCATCATACTATTACTGATGTATTTACTATGCTTTGAGCCAATTGCGGAATAGATGACTGTACTTTGAGCAAAAAAAACTTGTTGGTTTACCTTTATCTTTCTGTGATGTATTCCTAAATGTGTGGCCAAATAAAAAATTTTCTCGCTGTCTTGTCGAGATCAGTTTGGTCTAATTGGAAGTGGCAGAACAAGCTGGTGCGGTCAACGTCAGTTGATGCGTTTTGCAATTCTTTAAGAAGATTTTTCCTCTCAACTGCAGTGATCATCACTTTTCTGGACAGTTCAACTCATGCCTTATAAAGCACTATCACAAGACACAAAAACTAATATACTACCAGTGGCATTGCTTAAGTAAGCCGAAACGTATAAAAGACTTGTGATTCTTATGGAGTAATTGTTATAACATCAAGGAAAGGCCACACATGTTCCTATCTAAGAGGTTTTCATTTCTACTCGTGTCTAAGAGTAAAGCTATGAACCTTATATGAACCTTAGTGTTTTCTTCGAAGAAAACCATGACAAAATCCGACTTCACGTAGGTCTAGAGATATATGAAACGATGGCAATTTATATACCACGGTCTATATGAACAATACATGTCGTGCGGTTAGTATCATATTTCGAATTGACACTGCAACCATTGCTAAACCAAGCAATGGTTGATACGTAAGTTTGAAATCTTATACAAAGCCAATATTTTTTTTAAATGCTTGTTTCAGGCTATTTTTTGTTTCCTTTCTACAGGATTGAATACTGTTGTTGTTGGTTGCGGTCTTGGAAACAATACAATTTTTTTATAACACGACAACTTATCACATTATATAAAACACTCTCATTTTTATCTTTGGTGCCATATGCTCCCTCTGATCCCACACAAATAGAACATATAAAATGGGGAAAAAGAACATAAAAACCATTGCGTGAGTCGGTAGTGGTGGCGCGAAGCATTAAAACCTAAATCTCGCGTCAGTAAAATGGCAACGTGGTGACTTTAGGTTGGGTTTTAATGAGCTCGTACCTACATTAGTTTATAATATTCTTACTCGAATTAGTCATAATACATGATGGGTACCTTGTTATAAGTTATTATCCATCAGATTTTCTGATTTTTTCCGCACGTATCAGGTATCCACAATTAAATTTTCGTTGAGCATACTTGTCCATATAAAGTTAAGTAAAATCACTTAAAACAACTAAAACACCTTAATGTATTCAAACTTTTTAAAAGATAATACTTCAATCTCATATCAAGCGAAACCAACTGTTTTAAAGCAGTTGGTGACTGAGATGCCTTTCTAAATAAAAGAAAAAAACCAAAAGCCTTTTGGCCCAGCGGTATTGAGTGGCCCTCTAACCTATAGGTTGTGGGTTCAAGTCTCGGTGAAGACATATGAGATAGAATTTGTGAGATAGTATGGGAGTTGTAAAAAAATCGCCGTTAAAAAAAAGAAATCATATCATGCGATTTAATGTATCGAACAAATCATTATTAAAATTTAAAAGATACAAAATCTAAATATGCTTGATCACAAAATCCACAAAATGTAACTAATATGATCATTTAGTTCGTTCGCCAATTTTCGTCTATCGTTTATCACAAAATTAGGATTACATAAAATAACAATAAAATCGAGTACCGATTCCGATAAACGGGTACGAATACAAATATAGGTAAACCGAGCGGGTATTAATAGAACCCATAACCGAATCATACCCTCAAAAAATTAACATTCTTACCCGAATCCGTATCAAAACCCACCAACCTTCTCCGATCCGGATCCAACCGATTCAAAATTCATTTTTTTTTATCAATTTCCGACAGTTTTCCATCCTACGTGTTGGTTTGAAACCATCTTGAGATTATGTAGTATCTCAGGCCCTTGACGACCATTTAAATCTCTTATATAATGAAACAAAAGAATAGTTTAGTGGGAGAAAAACTTTTGTTTTTCATAAAATATTATATAGAAAAAAAACAACGTTCGTGTTTAAATTTGCAGTTTTCTAAAAAAAGCCTTACTACTACCTCCATCCTAAAATTATTGTCCACGGACAAGAAATACACAGTTTAAAAAAAATCATTAATTACCGAAAGAACGAAAAGGACAATTTTACATTTTCTCTTTTATTTTTGTTAAATACCAATTTGGACTAAGGATAACATAATAATCTTAAACAAACCCAACTTTTATTTTTATAAGTGAAAAATAATTTTGGGAGTACATTTTTTTTAAATATCTTAATTTTCAAACATTCTAAAAAATAATATCCCAAATGGTTTATAATATAGTAAAATAAAATAAGATAAGAAAATTCATATCATTAACAATGGAAAGGGTCCAAAAACAATCATGAGATATTTAGAATCACGTTTTTAACTATGACAGTAAATTTTATGTCACTAGTTTTGGATGAACACAAAGTAGGCATCTTGGTTAGTAAACTAGTAAGTACAGTAGTATTTTGCATCCTATAAAAATAACTTGAAGAAGATGCTCTTATACATAATCTTTATGTTTTTATGTTTCAAAAACAATAATAACGACATTACCTTTTTTTCTCTCGCCATATCATATATTTTTTAAACGTGAAAAAAATATATGATAACCCGTAGAAGTTGATAACCAATTAAATGGCTTGAGAATATTAGGAACTCTGTATATACTCGAAAGGAACATAATTGCCAAACCAACATAACACTCAACTCAAGTTATCAACAACCAGTATTTAAATAACAAAACATTTTATTCCAAGCCCGATGTGGGCCTGTAAATGTATGCTTCATTGTAACACATGTTACAATGAATGCGCGTTGGTTTAACCTTTCTAAATGACCTAGAACATTCACTAGTTAATTATAATAACACTACTCAATCATGAATCATGAACCTCATATATTTTTATGGACAATGGTGGATAAGGTAGATGTTATAATGGGGTTGTTTATGCTGATGGTGGTGCTCTTAGGTTGCATAAATGAAGTATAAACAAATGTTCTTTATCAAAATGGTAGTATAATCGATCTAAAATGATCTTCGTGTCTTAAATACCAGTAATAATAAGTGAAAACACAATGAGAATATACTCCACGTTAATCATTTAAGAATTATTAGTGAATGTGCGGTAGAAATGCATAAAAAGTCATACTTGAAGCTATAAAACAAGAGTTAATGTCATCGGCATACCACATACAAATTGTACACAACATATACCCCCTAGGCTGGTAACACCTCATTCATGGAACCATGGAACGATCAATCTCCTACGATGGACCCATGTGGAACAAAACTAAAAAAAATGAGGCCAAGGTGTCGTAACAAGACTTGCATAATGATAGTATAAGGAAACTGAAAGTAAAACGTGAACACTTTCACCAAAAAAGTAAAAAACAAAATTCCTAATCAATCCTTTAATAAAAAAACACACACTCTTAAATTATTTTCGTGACTCTTGATACCAATTTATATGATGCTTTTTACTTGATGATTTCAGATATATGCTAAACCAAAATATCATAGAGAGAGATTACAGAGAGATGTGTGAGTCATAATCTAGAGATTGAGAGAAAAAGAACATTTAAGTTATATTTGGCAAAATTAGTTGTAAACTGTATGTTGTAAGCTGCCGACTATAAATTGTAGACTGTTAACTAAAAAGTACATATATAATATATTATAATATGGTTAGAGATATTTTCTGCTCTTAACAATTTATGAGTTATTTGTTTAAAATAAAAGCTTGAAACTCATGTGTTCAAACACAACTATTTATCGTGAAATAAACTATTTTTCAAACAATAAGTTAACGGTTCTAAAAAGCTCTTATTTTCCCTTAATAACATTAAAAACCAACACATATTTGTACTTGTACTCAAGGGCTCACCATCGGTTAAGCCCGTTACATAACGATTATAAAATAAGATAAATTTACTATTGGCTGGCTTGAATCTAGTCTTATATAAATAGGTTAATGTAATAAAATGTTTGCGACACGAATAATTAAAAAAAAGGTTCGTTCATCTAGCTTAAAAAAATAAGAATTTGTAACACGATGATAACCAACACCACATTTATCTCAATTTACTAACATCGTTATATAGGGAGTATATAAAAACATAAATTTTTATTAGTGGCCCGATGTGGGATAGCAAATATGTAACACATGTCAGAATGAAATGTGTCGGTTTACCTCTTTTTAAATAATCGAGAACATTTAGTTAATGCCGCGAGATATGTTGGTCTCTTTCTATTGCACGAATGAAGATATACATGTTCTCTATTGAAATGCTAGCATAATCAAAGCTAAAATGGTTTTTGTGTCTATAAGAATCATCGGCTCAACATCTCACAGAGTCTAACTTATAAGCCTAATTGAGGTTTCACCGAAAAGATAGTTGAGTCGCAAATAATAAGAGCCTAATATTGCAAGGCTTCCAACATAAGAATTATTTTATGAAAAAATGTTGAAGTGTAATTAGTATTATTAATAGTCATTGACGTTATTAATTTGCTGCAAAGTATATGAGGGTTCATGAAAAATGATTGAACTGAAAAGACTGTGGTGGATAAGGTCGATGTTATAAAGAGGCTTTTTATGCGGATGTTGGTTCTTTCTGTTGCACGAATGAAGAAGTATAAACAAAAGTTCTCTAAAAATATTGCAGTATAATTTTTCTAAAATTGTCTCTGCGTCTTATATACCTGTACCAATAAGTGCATACTTGAAGTTGTAAAACTAGTTAGTATCATGGGCATATAAGTTGTATGCAACATATCTCAATTTCTAATCATTACGCATGCGTATAAAAAGAACATAATTTATATTCCTAGCGCGATGTGGGGTTGCAAATTGTTGATTTATTACCAATAATAGTTAACAATTAGATTAGGTTTCTTTCCTTATTTATTGTAAGTGTGTCGACTGGGCTAGGCCCGAGTCTGTAACCGACCCCCTCACCCTATAAAAGGAGGTGAGGGGGTGATGCTTAAAACACACCGTAGCTTCTATTCTTTCTATTGTAATCGATCATTAATAAGAAAAGTTAATCGTTCAGTTACCTTTGTAGTGTGCGTCTTCTGGGTTTAGTTTGTCGATGCAACTCTGCGATCTTCTATAAGGGATCTAGGTTTCCGCATATCGATCTTCGGTTGTTGGGTTTACGATTTCAACAAGTGGTATCAGAGCTCATGTTCGTTGGGCTCTCAAAGATCGGTGCTAGATCAAGAACGTTTCGTGAAGAAAAAGGATTCGGGGTTCATCGGATCGGTTATTCTTTGAGTTGCTGGTTTTTGATCGCAGAAGACGAAGGAATCTATTGTTTACTGTATTCATGTGAAGGATTTAGATTAGAAAAGTTAAAGAGATTGATTGGTTCTATCTTTAAACATCACGTGGGATAGTGGGGTAAAATAATTAAAAACAATTGATTTTATATTGAAAAAAAAATCTTGTTCTTATTATTCGTTTTATTTTCAAACGGATAGTGAAGGTTTTTCCTTTTTTGTTACAAAGGTTATTTGTTGCTGGTTTCTTCTGGTTCAAGTACTGATCGTGGGTTGCTTGAGTTTTCAAGTGTACGATCGAGTTTGCTTGTACGTGATCAAGGTTTAGGGTTCTTCTAATTAAATCGACTTGCAATAAGGGATTTTTAGCAACAAGGGAGAAAGAATATGTCGTCGATAGCGAAGTTTGACGTCGAAAAATTCGACAGGTCTAATGACTTTGGGTTGTGGCGTGTGAAGATGCGGTGTCTATTAATTCAACATGTTTGGGAGGCTGCGTTAGATCCATTCCCGAATAACATGACGGACGCTGATAAAACTGCGGCGTTGAAGACAGATGTCTATAAAAAAGCACACAGTGCCTTACTCTTATGCTTGGATAACAAGGTGTTGAGGGAAGTAAACAAAGAAAATTCTGCTGCGGGGGTTTGGTTAAAGTTAGAAACTTTGTATATGACAAAGTCTTTAGCCAATAAATTGTACTTGAAGAAGAAGCTGTTCACTTTCTACATGCATTCAGGTAAAAAATTATCTGAACATATAGATGAGTTTAATAAGTTGATCGGTGACTTGGCGAACATAGACGTTGAAATTGATGACGAAGATCAAGCACTCATGTTACTTACATCATTACCGTCCTCGTATGATAACGTTGTGGAGACATTGCTTTATGGAAGGGAGTCGCTCTCTTTGGAAGATGTCTTGTCTACCCTCAATTCGCGGGAGTTGAAGAAGAGGACAAATGCAAAGGATGATGGTGATGGGTTATTTGTAAGGGGGAGGCCGGAGCATCGGGGTAATCAAGGATGTGGTAGTTAGCGATCAAAGTAAAAGGGTAAAGGAACTTATAAACAGAAGTGTTACATATGCTATTCTGAGGATCACCTTAAGAAAGAATGTCCAAAATGGAACAAGAAGAAATCAACTGGCTTTGTCAACAAGAATGCAAGACAGGACGCTGGGACGTATTCTAAGGGTTATGAAAATGGTGATTTGTTGATGGCGGTGAGTGAGGAAAGGTTCTTAGAATGGATCATGGACTCTGGTGGTTCCTATCACATGACGCCTAGGAGGGACATCTTGTTTGATTTTAAGGAGCTTGATGGAGGTATGGTTTTGCTCGGTGATAATAGAGCATGCGACATCAAGGGGACAGGGAAGGTGAGAGTACAAATGAAAGATGGTTCAAGTTTTGTGCTTGAGAATGTGCGTTACATTCCCGAGTTGAAAAGAAATTTGTTATCTTTGGGCACTCTAGATCGAGAGGGCTATACCGTGAAGTTGTAGAATGGAAGAGTAAAGGTGATCAAGGGTTCTTTGATGGTTTTGTCAGGAACTTTGAAGTAAAATTGTGTGTACTCCTTGGATGGTTGGGCTGAATCAAGTGAAGCTAGTGTCGGTATAGAAGAAAAGGAAAGCCTTGCGCAGGTGTGGCATAAACGCCTGGGTCACATTAGTGAAGCAGGCTTGAATGAACTCAAAAGAAGAGAGGTGCTGGGGAAGGAAGGTCTAGGTAAGCTCAAATTCTGTGAAAATTGTGTTCTTGGAAAATCGACCAGGGTGAGTTTTGGTCGAGGTCAGCACACAACAAAGGGAGTTATAGACTATGTCCATGCGGATCTATGGGGTCCTTCTCGGGTGGAATCGATGAGTGGTTGTCATTACTTCTTATCGATTGTTGATGATTATTCGAGGAGGGTTTGGGTTTATTTTCTTAGACACAAAAGTGAGGCGTTCAGCAAGTTCAAGGAGTGGAAGCAGTTGGTAGAAAACCAGACAGGTAGAACACTGAAGAAACTTCGAACAGATAATGGTTTGGAGTTTTGTAATCAGGAGTTTAATAACTTGTGCAAGGAGAGCGGGGTAGCAAGACATTTGATGGTTGCTGGAACTCCGCAACATAATGGTCTAGCTGAACGAATGAACAGGACGATCTTGGACAAGGTTAGGTGTTTACTGATTCAGTCTGGTTTGCCAGAATCATTCTGGGCTGAAGCAACGGTGACGGCAGCATATCTGATCAATAGGTCTCCATCTAAAGCATTGGAGAAGAATACACCTATGGATTTATGGTCAGGACATCCGACAAATTACGAGATGTTAAAGATATTTGGTTACGTTGCTTATTCACACGTGTGTCAGGGGAAGCTCAAGCCTAGAGCTATAAAATGCATATTCCTGGGGTATCCTGAGGGTGTGAAGGGATACAGATTATGGAGGTTGGATGATGTTAAACCGAAGATAATCATAAGCAGGGATGTGGTCTTTAATGAGAGCCTTATGTATAAGGATACTCTCAAAGGTGCTGGTGCTGCAGATTCTGGGAAGGAAATTGAGTTTGAGGTGGAACTTCAAGGCAGTCGGGTCGAACCAATTGTGGATCCTCATACTGGGGTAAATCCAGGGAATGAATATGAGGATCAAGTTGAAGATGCAGTAGATGCAATGCCTCAACAACAGAATATGGGCAACTATGTACTGGTGCGTGATAGAGCTAAGAGAACAACTATTAAACCTGCAAGGTATAGGAATGAAGGTAATGTATCATCTTCTAGATCATCAGGGTCTAGGGAAGAAGATGATATTACGGCTTATGCGTTTGCTATTGCTGAGGAAGAAGATACACATGAACCAATCACATTCCAGGAGGCGATTAATTCATCTGAAAGGGATGAGTGGGTTCGTGCTATGGATGAAGAATGAGTTCTTTAAAGAAGAATCATACTTGGGAGTTGGTCGATCAACCACATGGTCAGAAGCTGGTAAGCTGCAAGTGGTTGTATAAGATTAAAGAAGGGATTGAAGGCGTTCAGAAACCAAAGTATAAAGCAAGGCTGGTAGCTCGGGGTTTTACAAAACGAGCAGGGATTGACTATAATGAGTTATTCTCACCCGTGGTTCGACATACATCTATTAGGCTGTTTCTCTCGTTAACTGCTTGTGAAGATTACGAGTTGGAACAACTTGATGTGAAGACGGCGTTTTTGCATGGTAATCTTGAAGAAACCATTTATATGAGGCAGCCGCTTGGTTTTGAAGAAGGAACGGGCAACAAGGTATGTTTGTTGAAGAAATCCCTTTATGGTCTTAAGCAGTCTCCAAGGCAGTGGTACAAACGGTTTGATGTGTATATGGTCAGCAATGGGTTTAGCCGTAGCAACTATGATAGTTTAGTTTACTTCAAGGAGTTTGCACCAAGTATGTACATATATCTACTGCTGTATGTAGATGATATGTTGATTGCTTGTAAAAGCAAGTCTGAGATCGAATATACCAAGGGACTGCTGCGGAAAGAGTTTGATATGAAGGAACTTGGTCCAGCTAGGAAGATACTTGGTATGGAGATTGTCAGGGA
The DNA here is from genome assembly GCA_025667525.1 of Glebionis coronaria. Classification (NCBI taxonomy): domain Eukaryota; kingdom Viridiplantae; phylum Streptophyta; class Magnoliopsida; order Asterales; family Asteraceae; genus Glebionis; species Glebionis coronaria. The sequence goes on from CM046875.1 coordinate 697,433,345, forward strand.
TAGGGGTAACCGAACCCTGAAGGTGTCTCAGTCAGATATGTGCAGAAAATTCTGAATAACTACAGAGTGGATAATGGCAAGTCGGTCTCTGTGCCATTGGGAGCACACTTCAAGGTATCTTTGAAGGATTGTCCGTCGAGTGACTGGGATATGGAAAGAATCAGTAAGGTCCCATATGCGAATGATGTAGGTAGTTTAATGTACTTGATGGTTTGCACTAGACCAGATATTGCGTATGATGTTAGCATTGTGAGCAGGTATTTGGCGAATCCAGGTAAAAATCACTGGGAAGCGGTGAAATGGATTTTGAAGTACTTGAAGGGCACTGCTGATGTAGGTCTAGTGTATGGTAAAGATCAAGGGAAGCACGTAGATGTTGACGGTTTCGTGGATAGCGATTATGCTAAAGACCCTGACAAGGATAGGTCGATAACCGGGTACGTGTTTATGGTACATGGTTGTGTTGTGAGTTGGAAAGCAACTCTGCAGCATGTTGTTGCATTGTCTACTACAGAGGCGGAGTATATGGCGCTTACGGAAGCTGTTAAGGAAAGCATTTGGCTTAAAGGTCTACTAATCGAGCTGGGAATAAACCTAAGGTCAGTGGTTGTGAATTGTGATAATCAAAGGACAATTCATCTCTCAAGAAATGCTATGTTTCATGAGAGGACGAAGCATATCAACGTGAGGTATCACTTCATCAGGGAGATCGTAGAATCTAAAGAGATTGAAGTAGCAAAGATAGGCACGGAAGATAATGCAGCTGACGCTTTCACAAAGGTGGTTCCAAGTCCGAAGTTCAAGTATTGTTTGTAGATACTTGGTGTCGGGGCTAACTAGTATTGGTACTAAGGTGAAAATTGTTGAAATTATTACCAATAATAGTTAACAATTAGATTAGGTTTCTTTCCTTATGTATTGTAAGTGTGTCGACTGGGCTTGGCCCGAGTCTTAAACCGACCCCCTCACCCTATAAAAGGAGGTGAGGGGGTGATGCTCAAAACACACCGTAGCTTCTATTCTTTCTATTGTAATCGATCATTAATAAGAAAAGTTAATCGTTCGGTTACCTTTGTAGTGTGCGTCTTCTGGGTTTAGTTTGTCGTTGCAACTCTGCGATCTTCTTTAAGGGATCTAGGTTTCCGCATATCGATCTTCGGTTGTTGGGTTTACGATTCCAACACAAATATTAAGTGAAAACACAACGAAAATATACTCTAGGTCTATCACCATGGAAGTATAGTCAATAAAAAATGGCCTCATTGTCGATGAAGTAGCATGGACCTCTTACGATAGACCGATGTGAAACTAAACTAAAAAAATAAGGGAAAAGTGTCGTACTTTTGTATTAACTTACTTTTATTGCTTTTAATGACAACCTTTAGTACCAGTTGTGTAACAAGACTTGCAGAATGATATAACGCAACCGAAGCAATAATTTAGCCAGCTAGAACCAAGTGGGTTCTAAACACACACGAGGAATGAACATCATTACACAACAAGTATATAAATTAACAAAAATTATACTCCTAGACCGATGTGGGATTGGAAATATGTACTCCATAGTAACACATGTTTAGAATGAATGCGTTGGTTTAGCCTTTTTTCTATGTAACCAAGAACATTCACTACTTCCTAATATAATCAGTTAATCACACTCTTCAATTCAGTTCAAACATGAATCCTCAGATTTTTGTGGAGTGCAGTGGATATGATTGATATAAACGAGGCCGTTTATGCGGACAGTGGTGCTGGACGGTGGTATTATTTACATGGCGCCGGAATAATAGTCTCTTTCTATTGCACGAATGAAGAAAGTATATATAAAGGGTCTCTATTCAAATGGCAGTAGAATCCTTCTAAAATGGTCTCCGCGTCTTATAGAGAACTTTAGTTTGTCATTAGAACTATTAGTGAACGTACATACAATGGAAGTGCATAAAAAACCATAGTTGAAGCTGTAAAACCGAGTGTTAGTTGTAGATTTGGAATAACACAAGTTACTGAGATGACAGAAGTTTTGGAATGCCTACTTTATTCAACATAACAAATGGCTTTAAATAGCCTTACATAACCTACAAAATAGCAACAGAAACATATAACGTGGGTGCATAATGCTTCCTAAAGAACTGGACATATGACCCACTCTCCTACCATAATACTCGGTCAAACTTAATAAAGATTTTAACAAACGATTAATCCAACAATCACCCCCTTAATCGTTTTGTTTACACCCATCATTCATAGGACCGAATCACCACTTCATCTCAAACCATCTCGACACTTTGAGGACACCCGACCTTCACCATGGTCACATCCAAGGCCTTCTAGGTTCAAACATCCACAACACATGTAAGATTTACCATGGCATCACGTTGGATACGTTCACTACCATCTCGACTCTCCCGGATCCCCGGCCTCTTCCCCGGCCACGCCCACAGTCATCTCGGTTTGAACTCCAACGCCATAATGTCACATCGTGTTGGTTGTCCGTTCTTGAAAACGATACCTTTTCACGATCAAACATGTTCCAAGAGGCCTCTCCACCGACCAAGAAAACAAAGTCACCCGCTTATAACTTTTTCTTTCATCTGCTAAACGAGCCGAATCCAAAGCCACCTGCTTATACCGGATCCTTCCAACTGCCCGCTTTTCATGCATATACGTCGGTCTCCTCTTATCATGAAACAACCCGATCAAGGCACTCGTTGTTAACCTACGTACTGTTCTCACCAGATGTATAACCGTTGCGTAAACCCGCAACTAACATCCGAACAGCCCTGGACCTCTTTTCTTTTGATCACTACTAACATCCCCGAAACACGATGTTTACAACCAGTCACCCCCATCATCTCAACCGGCATTCCTCCGTGACAATGGCCAACCAAAAACACCATAACGCCTCCGTTTACGACTGCTAAACACTCCTGAACAAAAGAAACCCGCAGCGCATAATGCCTCCATTCAACCTTGTTCCGAGACCACTTTTCCACCGAGCAAGAAGACAAGGACATACCTGCCATTACCGTCTTCATATGCAAAACGAACTGAGTCAAAAGCAACGTGCTTTTTCTTTCCCGACTCTTCCCGCTCGTTTATCTCGCAATCCCGGTAAGTCTCTCGCCATTTCTGGAACAAGCCTGATCCAACGGCGGTCGGGATGATGTGTGGTGGTGGTGATTAACTGTGTGTAATATCATTGGCCATATGTATAAACGGTATTTGGTCTTTGCTTCCATAAGCTTATTTTTAAACTTTTCGACTTATACAAAAAATGAGCTTTTGAAACATAAGGCTAAACCAAATAACCATAAGTTGGCTATATAAACCGAAACAAACACCATAATCGAGCAACACTTAATCGAGTTTCGTATTCGCTTAGTAAACTAGTAGTATTTTACATCCTAGAGAAATTTGATGATACTCAATCCTCATGTTTTTATGTTTCAAAATCATAAATAACGATACTACTTTCTTTCTATCCATATCATACTCTTCTTCAGAAAGCTAAAGCTAATGTTTTAGCCAAACCCCTTACACATCCTTCTTCCTCACTACACACACCCGCGCGCACATGGAGTTTACCAGATTCTTCCTTTTTGAGTTTCACGGCCGCCACATACTTGGCATTTTCCAACTTGGCTTCGGATAGTGGTGTGGTGGCTTGGGTTCGACAGCGCCAAAAGGAAGCCCACCTCGGAGTTGCGGGGGAAGGCAGCACCATACCCGATCCTTTAATAACTTTCATGGAGTGAAGTGGACACCACCACTTATTAAAATAGCTTGAATCTAAATTAATGTTATAAAACGTGTGTGGCATGACATGAATGATAAAGAAAAAAATTAAGATTTTGTTCATTTTGCGACGCAATGTTTTTTTTGAAAATTTTCAATTTTTTTATGGTCTCAAAAATTACGTATGTTTAGTTACACGTATATGCGGACATGTAACTGAGTAGTCGGTAACATAATTTGCGATCAAGACATGAAATATTAAAGTATATATGAAGAAGAATGAACCATTTGTTGTTTACAATCGATACATGAGATGAACAAGTAAATAAACCGTCAATGGAAAGAAATCCTCCGTGTAAAAATTCTAGCTAACTTTGTCCCATCATACTATTACTGATGTGTTCACTATACTTTAAGCCAATTGCGGAATAGATGACTGTACTTTGAGCCAAAAACTTGTTGGTTTATGTTACCCTTATGTTTCTCTGATGTATTCCTAAATGTGTGGCGTGAAAATTTAGAAGGTTTTATGGGTTTGATCATAATGCTTTATATCTTGAGGTTGTATTCTTTATCTTTGCTTATAAGCCAGGAGTGGCGCTTATTTGCAACAGACTGAAATGTGATCCCGTTTTTTAAGAAAATGTAGTCTCCATAAGGAAACTTACCTGCATCTACGTGAATCAGAAACTACATTTGTATTGCTGTAGTCTTTTGTTTCAAGCTGCTTTGTTGACTGATTTGTATCTTGTTGTATTATAATCTTGACCTATTTATGTTTAACCAAGTTAATTGCATGATTTATAGCTATGTTTGTTCATCACTATGTATTTAGGTTGACTAAACTGTAGCTGATAGACTAATCTGCATTTGTGTTAAGTGTCATGTCTTCGCTCAGTCTTTTAATGCTTGACCGTGTTTAATTTTTCCAGAATGAAATGATACTTGTCCATATCAGTATTGTTGTCATTGGGCATATTGACTCTGGAAAGTCTACGACAGCTGGTCATTTCCTTTAGGTCGGGAGTGTTGACGAGACTCTCATTGTGAAACTGGAGAAGGAAGATACTGAATCAAAGAAGAAATCGTTTAAGTATGCGTGGATATTAGACAAGCTAAAGGCTAAGCGTGAACGTGGTGTCACGATTGATATTTCAGTATGTAGCTTTCAGACCAGCAGATACTACTGCACAATAATTGATGCTCATGTACATCGCGATTTCATTAAGTATATGATTACAGGTACTACGACGCAGACATAAAAAATGGTTGTTGTTGGTTGCGGTCTTGGAAAAAGCACTCTCATTTTTATCTTTGGTGCCATATGCACCCTCTAATCCCACATAAATTAAACATAAAAAATGGGGGAAAAGAACATAAAAACCATTGCGTGGGTCGGTAGTGGTGGCGCGAAGCATTAAAACCTAAATATCGCGTCAGTAAAATGGCAACGTGGTGACTTTAGGTCGGGTTTTAATGAGCTCGTACCAACATTAGTTTATAATATTCTTACTCGAATTAGTCATAATAATTGATGGGTACGTGGTTATAAGTTATTATCCATCGCGTTTTCTGATTTTTTCTGCACGTATCGGGTCTCCACAATTAAATTTAGTTACCGACTGTAGGATCTTGTATTAAAAACAGAATTTGTCTTTGTATTGGTGTAGTATTACAGTTTAGAATGCTTTGGACAAAAAGCGTTATTTATTTTTAGCCTTATGATAAAAGTCTGCATGGAGATTTTCCTTGGCATACTAAGGGGCTTTGTGATTATATATGAAATTCTCCTTTCACACACAAAAATAAAATAAAATCCAAGGTTAAAGTCTTCAAGGAAGCTTTCCCAACAGGAAAGAAGAAAAGAATGCAAGTCCACGAGCCGGTTGGTAACTTGGTACAAAGTGTCCAATCTTATGGTCACAAATGTTAGGTTCTCATATCAAAAAAAAAAAGAAACAAAACTCATGAATCACATTTGATCGGGTAAATATTAGTTAATTATCAAAAGAAAGGATTGAGTAATGGGTTATCTATCTCGCCTTCATACTTGATACATCCATGGTACCATGAAGTCTTAACAGAGGATAACATAATAATCTTTAACAAACCCAACTTTTATTTTAGAAGTGAACAAGAATTATGGGAGTGCATTTTGTTTTTTTTAAATGTTAAAATAAAACAACAAAAGGTAAAATTTCGGAAATTATTTTTCTTGGCAGGCTCCTCCAACTCCTACTGTTGGAGAAAGATAAGAAAAGGCGATGTTCTTGGGATCGTTTCATTAAGAGCCTATCATACAGCCCTAACGCAACTCGAAAAGGAGCCTATCATACAGCCCTAACGCAACTCGAAAAGGAGCCTATCATACAGCCCTAACGCAACTCGAAAAGGAGCCTATCATACAGCCCTAACGCAACTCGAAAAGGAGCCTATCATACAGCCCTAACGCAACTCGAAAAGGAGCCTATCATACAGCCCTAAGGCAACTCGAAAAGGAACCGCGTGCCACTGGTCTTTATGTTGAGGCCATAATAAAACAATTAAAGCAGTATTAAAAACTATTGGTCCCGGAGGGGCTTGAACCCTCGACCTACGGCATATAAGACCGTCGCTCTGACCAACTGAGCTAGAGGACCAGTTGCTATTGGCTTATCGATTTATAAAATCTATTTCGTATAGAATCAACAAATGTATTCTCACCTGGTGCAAATAAAATTGCATGGTGTTTGTTGAAAGACATGATGGAATAGAACCAGGGTGGGTCACCGGGGTACCGATACACTCATGGCATTTTGCGACATAATGTTTTTTTTTTTAATTTCAATATTTTTGTAATGCTATGGTCTCAAAAATTACGTATGTTTAGGTACACGTATATGCGAACATGTAACTGAGGTAACATAATTTACGATCAAGACATGAAATATGATAGTATATGAAGAAGAATGAACCTTTTGTAGTTAACAATCGATACATGATATGAGATGAACAAGTAAATAAACCGTCAATGGAATCACTCCATGCGGGACCTCAAGAAGTCATTATATAGGTTACACTAATTGATAATGCTTTATCAGAGATATAGGTTTACCGGTTTATGGGTCATCAGACATGTTCTATATGTGTATGCTCTCATTTGTATCAAAGAATGGGATTTGTCAAATACCTTTTCCTCAATTTGATGTAATCTCTATATTTGATGAAACACATGTACTTCATTGCCATACAACTCATGTTCCTGTGAAGTTTGGTGAGCTTTGGACCATGATCGACAGGCGAACTGGAAAGTTAATCAAACATGATCCTGATTGTTTAAAGAAAGGCGAAACTGGTATTGTAAAAATGCTTTAGGTAGGTTTGCTGTGCGTGACATGAAGCAGACTGTTGCTGTGGGAGTTATTAAAACTGTTGAAAAGGTCCATGATGAAGAAAAGGTTACTGCTATTGTTGAAGACAAGCTTGCTGTAAAGAAATCCTCCGTGTAAAAATTCTAGCTAACTTTGTCCCATCGTACTAATACTGATGTGTTCACTAAATGTGTGGCATGAAAATTTAGAAGGTTTTATGGGGTTGAGCATACGGCTTTATATCTTGAGGTTGTATTCTTTATCTTTGCTTATAAGCCAGGAGTGGCGCTTATTTGAAACAGACTGAAATGTGATCCCGTTTTTTTAAGAAAATGTAGTCTCCATAAGGAAACTTACCTGCTTATACGTGAATCAGAAACTAAATTTGTATTGCTGTAGTCGTTTGTTTCAAGCTGCTTTGTTGACTGATTTGTATCTTGTTTGTATTATAATCTTGACCTATTTATGTTTTAACCAAGTTAATTGCATGATTTATAGCTATGTTTGTTCATTAATATGTATTTAGGTTGACTAAACTATAGCTGATAGACTAATCTGCATTTGTGTTAAGTGTCATGTCTTCGCTCGGTCTTTTAATGCTTGAGCGTGTTTAATTTTTCCAGAATGAAATGAAACTTGTCCATAGTATTGTTGTCATTGGGCATATTGACTCTAGAAAGTCTACGACAGCTGTTCATATCCTTTATCAGGTCGGGAGTGTTGACGAGACTCTCATTGTGAAACTCGAGAAGGAAGCTACTAAATCAAACAAGAAATCGTTTAAGTATGCGTGGATATTAGCCAAGTTAAAGGCTGAGCGTGAACGTGGTGTCACAATTGATATTTCAGTATGTAGCTTTCAGACTGCACAATAATTGATGCTCCTGGACATCGCGATTTCATTAAGTATATGATTACAGGCACTACCAACGCAGACTGTGCTCTGCTTGTTATTGATTCAGCTGCTGGTTCATTTGAATGTGCTATGTCTAAACATGGGCAGACACATGAGCATCTATTTCTTTCACATGTTCTTGGAGTGAAGCAAATGATCTGTTTCATAAATAAGGTAATGGTGTAGTTTTTCATGGGTCAAAATCAAATTTTGTTTCCAGTTATGCGTTTTACCTAAAATAGCCCGACTCAAAAGTACCATCCCCTTTTCATTTATGCAGATGGATAATACTATCCCAAAGTACTCCGAGACGAGGTATATACAGATTAAAAAGGAAGTCTCTCCCTTGTTGAAAAGTGTTGGATATAATGTTGCCAAGATCCCGTTTATTCCTGTATCGGGGTTCATTGGCGACAACCTTACAGAAATGTCTTCCAACATTGCTTGGTACGATGGCCCGACTCTGCTTGAAGCCATCGATGAGATCTACGAGCCTAAGAGGCATCTAGGCAAGTCTCTTCGGATTCCGCTTAATGATGTGTATCACAAAGGTGGTATAGGAACTGTCCCTGTGGGTCGACCCAGTCTCAAATAATCGTCATGAACCACCCTGGGGAAATCAGAACTGAGTATACACCTATACTACATTGCCATACAACTCATGTTCCTGTGAAGTTTGGTGAGCTTTTGACCAAGATCGACAGGAGAACTGGAAAGTTAATCAAAAGTGACCCTGAGTGTTTAAAGAAAGGCGAATCTGGTCTTGTGAAAATGCTTCCAACCAAGCCCATGATGATATGAGACAGACTTTCGTCGAGTACCCACCTTTAGGTAGGTTTGTTGTGCGTGATATGAGGCAGACTGTTGCTGTGGGAGTTATTAAAAATGTTGAAAAGGTCCATGATGAAGAAAAGGCTACTGCTATTGTTATTAAAATTTATAGCTAACTTTGTCGCATCATACTAATATACTATTACTGGTGAATTCATTGTACTTTTAGCTAATTGCGGAAATGATGACTGTACTTTGAGCAAAAAAAACTTGCTGGTTTACCTTTATCTTTCTGTGATGTATTCCAAAATGTGTGGCCAAATAAAACTTTTTCGCGCTGTCTTGTGGAGATCAGCTGGTGCGGTCAACGTCAGTTGATGCGTTTTGCAGACAGTTCAACTTATGCCTTATAAAGCACTATCACAAGACACAAAAACTAACATACTACCAGTGGCATTGCTTAAGTAAGCCGAAACCTATAAAAGACTTGTGATTCTTAAGGAGTAACTGTTATAACATCAAGGAAAGGCCACACATGTTCCTATAAGAGGTTTTCATTTCTACTCGTGTCTAAGAGTAAAGCAATGAACTTTATATGAACCTTAGTGTTTTCTTCGAAGAAAACCATCACAAAATCCGACTTCACGTTGGTCTAGAGATATATAAAACGATGGCACATTATATACCACGGTCTATATGAACAATACATGTCGTGCAGTTAGTATCATTTTCGAATTGACACTGCAACCATTGCTAAACCAAGCAATGGTTGATACGTAAGTTTGAAATCTTATACGAAGCCATTAATTTTTTTAAATGCTTGTTTCAGGATTTTTTTTTGTTTCCTTTCTACAGGATTGAATACGGTTGTTGTTGGTTGCGGTCTTGGAAAAAATACACTCTCATTTTTATCTTTGGTGCCATATGCACCCTCTAATCCCACACAAATAAAACATAAAAAATGGGGAAAAAGAACATAAAAACCGCGAAGCATTAAAACCTAACTCTCGCGTCAGTAAAATGGCAACGTGGTGACTTTAGGTCGGGTTTTAATGAACTCATACCTACATTAGTTTATAATATTCCTACTCGTATTCGTCATAATACTTGATGGGTACCTGGTTATAAGTTATTATCCATCGGGTTTTCTGATTTTTTCCGCAGGTATCGTGTATCCACAATTAAATTTCCGTTGAGCATACTTGTCGATATATGTTCCATAGTAACACTTGTTAGAATGAATGCATTGGTTTACCCCTCTCTAAGTCACCAAGAGCATTCGTTACCTCCTAATATAATCACACTATTCACATCAGTTCGAACATGAATCCTCATATATTTTGTGAATAGCGATGGATATGTGCATATGAAAACATATGTTTAAACTGTAATACCATGTTAGTGGATATGTTCATACTTGAGATCCAAAGTGCCCCCTTAAATGGGTTTAGTGATTAGGCAATATAATTGTTATAGACCAAATGTGGCACTACTGACAAAAAGAAGGCCAAACTTGTACTGTTGTAGCAACTTAATTTAATAACTAGGAATCCAAATTTTTTATTTCTACGACAATACTAACACACAAGAATAAATTTGTACACACGCAATATTCCTGGTAAGGACAACCTTTATTACCAGTTATATAATAAGACTTGCAGAATAATATAAGGCAACTCAAGTAACTGTGATAAATTAGCCACTAAAATGAAAAAACAAAGATGATAGCTCCGTAAAATATGTAAAACATAATACAAAAACACTACTCGCTAGAACCAAGTGGGTTCAATCCACGCATGAGGGTTGAAAGGATAATGCTTGGTTCCGACAAAATTCCCAAAACTTTCTTCGATATTTTTGCCATTAAAAGTGTGATACATGCCAGTTGCGAGTGAATAGAACATCACCTTCCCATTCTTATTGTACAATCGTGAAAAGAAGACTTTGTTTTCCATTTCTGGCATTTCGGCTTTAATGCACAGGCATGCATTATCGGAGATATAAATCGCGTGCCTTCCAAAATCTTTTATTTTCTCCCATTTGCTGGTTAAATCATTCAGCTTGAAGACCTCAACGGATTCTCCAAAATGGGCCACAATGACAAGTAAAAGATGTCGACCAAGTTTAGTTAGGAAACATTCATTCGAAGATCTGCAACAACTTCTTGGATCTTCAGCTACATTTTTCTTCCAAGAGAAATCTTCTTGAGCCAAATTTTTGAAAATATGAAGTTCTCCGTTGTCACCCAAAGCGTACAGATCTCGGCCATGCAATGTTGGAAAATGAAAGTGATATTCATTATCATCGTCGTCATCATAATCAAGACTAATCAAACGCCAGGATTGTTCTCCATGTACAAAGTGGATGTTAATACCTTCTGTGTTAAATCCAACCACCATACAATCGGTGGAAAAAGGCGGGGCTGAGAAGCATAAGCTATAGAAAAAAGTATCCGGGTGTGGAAGATCATGGACCTCATTTGTGAAGGGGTTACAAAATGCCAATCCGTACTCGGTGTAAAAATACAACCAACCGTACCCATAATAACATATTTCAACATAACCAAATAAATCAGGTAGTTTTTTTATAAAGTACTTGTAACCGGACAAAGGATCTTCAAAAGTGAAAACCCCTCGTTTTTTGTCTACCACCATTAGCCATGGCGAAAGTAAAGAATAATTTTCCAGTCTCTTTAATGCTACTTCACTTCTCCATTGTACAACAGGCGCTGCTAAATGACAACGTTTGCATGTAGCACGGAAGTTCAAGTATTCCAAGCCAATACAAAACTTCATAATCGTCTCCAAAACACCGAGTGGAAGATCAAGTAGCTGCAATTCATTATGTTCAACATCATCATCACTAACTTGTTTCACTACAACTTCACGGTCCTTGTCATCTACTTCTTGTTTAGATTTAGCATAATCAGCTACTAACCTGCAAAAGATAAGTTATTCTAAGATGGCAGAACGAGTGGCACATGAAAAGTGAAAGAACAAGTAGTAAAGGAATATTCTGTACCTGCATTCCCATACTGAAACATGGCTTGTTGGAAGCACCGGAGAAGGAATCATAGAAGACAGCAAGATTGTTTCGTCACTCAAACTGTATGAGTATATCATTTTCCCCGTTTTGCTATGGATGTGTATATTACCCCCAAACTCGGAGGCAACTGTAGGACTATAAGCCACCAAGTTATCACGAGCAAGATCCACAAAGAAATTACCATCTTTTAGGTCTTCCATTTGTTCCCATATTTCACAACTCATATCTGTATCGTTAAACTCTTCCTCCTCCACTTCTTCAAATGTCTTACCAGTTAAGTCCAACCTTTTGAGACCTTTCAGTTTTGCCCAGTCTATACTCATCATATCTACTTTATGTAAAGACACAGTAGAAAATGTTGTATCTGTTTCCACATCAAAATTAAGACCGATTATAATGCAGAACAATTCTGTATTAGATCCTCTCAGAAAAAAATTTCTTTTACTACCCCGGTGGGATGGATGATCAGGGCGTCCAGCAAACAGCATGAGTTTGATTACAACTTCTCCATCCGTAACCATAATGCCAATCTCAATGACGAAATATAAAATTGTATTGTCGGTACTCAAAGCATATACTTTACCGTTGCAACAACTTAGGCTATGTACAAAAAAACCATCCCCGGTTGTTCTCTTGAGTTGCGTAGCGTACGACATCTCAGTCCATTTTAATCTCTTTCTTCCACGGTCTAACAGGCAAAAAACAAAGATAGGTTTATCTGTTCTCGTTAGCAGTAGAATTGATTTGGGATCATCAGGCGGTAACGACAAACAGCATTCTTTGATAGATGTGGTGTTGGTGATTATGTGTTACCAATAATGATTTAAGTGTAATGGATTTATTTTGTTGACCAATGAGTAATCGTGATAAACGTTCATCAAGTCAGGGTTGTGCGGAGTGCACACTTGTATGACATTGTTACGGTTATCATACGGGGGCGAAGCCCCCGTACGACGGGGGTCCGGGGGCAGCTCCCCTGGGCAGGGTCCAAGGGGCGGCAGCCCCTGGCAGGGTCCAAGGGGAAGCGCCCCTGGCTGGGGTCGAGCTGAGTTTTATCAGTTACAACTGTCTTTTAACATAAAATTCCCGGCGTTTGGACCTAATTTTCTGTCTGTTGAAAAAGGTTGCAGTTGGTTGCAGTTTGGTTGTAATAACTGTCTTTTAACAGTTACAACTGCAAACTCGTTTTTGGTCATATAACCTTTCTGGTTTCTGGTTCTGCATCATAACAACAAAAACATAATTTACAGTTTGCAATATGAGTTTTATCCGATTGGAGATTTCGATAGAACCATCGAAATACTTTGATCTGAAAGTGTTTGACACGACTCTCAGATTACTGTGATCCGCCAAATTTCTAACAAAGATCAAAGTATTCTGTGATCATGGCGAACGGTGAATCTGTGAAGGACATGACGAGTAAGTTCGATAAGTTGGCTAAGTTTGAAGGGCAGGATTTTCGTCGTTGGCAGAAGAAGATGCACATTCTTCTTACCACTTTGAAGGTTGTGTATGTTCTGAATACACCAAGTCCCGAATGGTCGGAGGATGAAACGCTGGAAACCACTAGGCAGCGGATGAAGTGGGAAAACGACGACTACATATGCCGTGGTCATATTCTGAATGGTATGTCTGACTCACTCTTTGATATCTATCAAAATACTGAATCTGTAAAGGCTCTGTGGGAGTCCCTAGAATCCAAATACATGGCTGAAGATGCTTCTGCAAAGAAGTTTCTGGTAAGCAATTTCATGAATTACAGAATGGTTGATTCCAGATCTGTAATGGACCAATATCATGAGATGTTAAGGATTCTGGGACAGATTACCCAACACAAATTGATGATGGATGAGGCCATCTCGGTTGCAGTTATCATTGATAAACTGCCCCCTTCTTGGAAAGAATTCAAACATGGTTTGAAACATAAGAAGGAAGAATTAAATTTGGTTCAACTCGGTAGTGCTCTCCGAATTGAGGAAGGGTTAAGAACTCAGTAACTTGAAAATAACCCTAAAGGAAAGAACCAAATTGGGTCATCTTCTGTCAATATGGTTGAAGGAGATGGAGCCAAGAATTCAAACAACAATAAGAACAAACGTAAGTACAACAACAGTGGTGATAATAAGTCTGGCAACAAGAAGGTTGTGGGGGCTTGTTGGAAATGTGGCAAACCTGGTCACATGAAGAAGGATTGTCGCTCTAAGGACAAAAAAGGCGCTGGTTCAAATGGGTCTAAGGATCCAGAAAAGCAACAAGGTTATAATTCTGATCTTATTCAGAATATTGATAATGATTTACAATATGTTTCTGTTATTTCTGATGCATTTTATGTTCAGGATGATGATGTTGCTTGGTGGGTTGATTCGGGTGCAACAAGTCATGTTTGCAAGGATCTTCGTTGGTTTCAAGCCTGTAAATCAATTGAAGATGGATCATTTATAAAGATGGGAAACGTTGCTACTGAACCAATCAAAGGAATAGGGCGTGTTTTATTAACTTTCACTTCTGGAAAAACTTTATGTTTAGATAATGTGTTGTATGTACCCGGGATTCGAAAGAATCTCGTTTCTGAAATTGTGTTGAATAAATGTGGCTACAAACAGGTGTTGGAAAGTGACAAGTATATCTTGTCAAGACATGGTACTTTTGTTGGATTGGTTATGTATGTAATGGAATGATTAGATTAAATCTGAATTATCCTTTGTTTAATGCTTCTACTTGTATGATTACTTCTAGTCATAGTAATGATGTAAGTAATTCTAAATTGTGGCATGCTAGACTAGGACATGTTCATTACAGGAGAATGATAGATATGGCTAAAATGAGTCTAATACCTGCTTTTGACATGACAAATAAAAGTTGTAAAACTTGTATGTTAACAAAGATTACTAGACAACCTTTTAAGGGTGTTAATCAGGAAAGCAATGTATTAGATCTCATACATAGTGATCTATGTGATTTTCATGCCAATCCTTCACTAGGACAAAATAAGTATGTTATTACTTTTATTGATGATGCTTCTAGATATTGTTATGTATATCTTTTGCATGCTAAAAATGAAGCTCTTGATAAATTTAAAATTTATAAACAAGAAGTAGAACTTCAAAGACAAAATTCAATAAAAGTATTTCGTACTGATCGTGGTGGTGAGTATTATGATCCAGTTTATTTCCAATCTACTGGAATAATACATCAAACCACGACTCCTTACACACCACAACAGAATGGTGTGGCAGAAAGGAAGAATAGGACCTTAAAGGAAATGGTGAATTCCATGTTATCCTATTCTGGACTAAGTGAAGGATTTTGGGGTGAGGCAATGTTGACAGCCTGTTATATTCTGAATAGAACTCCAAACAAACATAGCAAACAAACTCCTTATGAAATTTGGACCAAGAAGGTACCGAATTTGGCTTATTTAAGGGTTTGGGGCTGTAGAGCAGTCGTAAGGTTGACTCAGCCCAAGATGAAAAATCTGGGTGAGAAAGGTATAGATTGTATCTTCATTGGGTATGCTGAGCATTCCAAGTGTTACAGGTTTTATGTTATAGAACCTAATGATTATGTGTCGGTGAACTCTATAATAGAGTCAAGAGATGCAATATTTGATGAAGAACGTTTTTCATCTATACCTAGACCAAGAGGTATGATTCAACCATCTTTAAGTGAGATAGCTGAAGATGAGACTGAAGGTGCACATGATGTACCTGGTCCATCAGTTCCTAGGAAAAGCACTAGAACAAGAAAAGCTAAGTCTTTTGGTTCTGATTTTCAACTTTATTTGGTTGAAGGAACGAGAGATAAGACTGTATCTCTACGTGAATATTGTTTCACTGTTGAGGAGGATCCAAAGACCTTGAGTGAGGCAATGGCGTCTAGGGATGTTGCCTTCTGGAAAGAAGCAATACAAAGTGAGATTGATTCCATCATGCAAAATGATACTTGGGAATTAGTTGATTTACCTCCTGGATGCAAGGCATTAGGGGGTAAATGGATCCTAAAAAGGAAAATGAAAGTGGATGGAAGCATAGATAAGTTTAAAGCCAGATTGGTAATCCAAGGCTTTAGACAAAAGGAGGGAATTGACTTCTTTGATACATATGCTCATGTTGCCAGGATATCCACTATTAGATTGTTGTTAGCTATTGCTGCTATAAACAATCTTGTTATTCACCAAATGGATGTGAAAACTGCATTCTTGAATGGTGATTTGGATGAGGAAATTTACATGAAACAGCCTGAAGGGTTTGTGATGCCTGGACATGAAAACAAGGTATGTAAATTGAAGAAATCATTGTATGGTTTAAAACAAGCACCAAAACAGTGGCATCAAAAGTTTGATGATGTGGTGTTGTCTAATGGTTTTTGTTTAAACCAATCTGACAAATGTGTGTATAGCAGGTTTGATGCTTCTGGTAAGGGAGTAATCATTTGCTTATATGTAGATGACATGTTGATCTTTGGCACTGACCAAGATCAAGTTGATAAGACAAAGGAATTTTTGTCATCTAAGTTTGATATGAAAGATCTGGGGGAGGCTGAGGTGATTCTTGGTATTAGAATTAAACGAGGAAACAATGGTATCTCGATTTCTCAATCTCATTATATTGAGAAGATACTAGCAAAGTTTAACTTTGTTGATTGCATTCCTGCTCATACTCCATTTGATTCTACTGTGAAACTGATTCCTAATAAGGGAATTGCAGTGTCTCAGCTAGAATACTCTAGTGCTGTTGGATGTCTTATGTATGCCATGATTAGCACTAGGCCGGATATAGCGTTTGCTGTAGGACAGCTTAGTAAGTATACTAGCAATCCTAGTGCTTTACATTGGCAAGCTCTTACTCGAGTATTTCAATACTTGAAAGGAACCATGAATTTTGGTTTAACTTATAGTGGTTATCCTTCTGTGATAGAAGGTTACTCAGATGCCAGTTGGATTAACAACATGGAGGATCACTCGTCTACGAGTGGCTGGGTATTCCTATTTGGAGGAGGTGCTATTTCTTGGGCTTCTAAGAAACAGACTTGTATTACAAGCTCAACTATGGAGTCAGAGTTTGTGGCTTTGGCTACTGCTGGTAAAGAAGCTGAATGGCTAAGGGATTTGGTTTATGAAATTCCTTTGTGGCCTAAACCGGTATCTACCATTTCTATCAGATGTGATAGTGTTGCTACCTTGGCTAGGGCTTATAGTCATGTGTACAATGGTAAGTCTAGACACTTAGGTGTTAGACATAGTATGATTCGTGACCTTATCATGAATGGTGTGATATCCGTGGAGTTTGTGAAAACTCAGTTGAATTTAGCCGACCATCTAACCAAAGGGTTAGTTAGAGATCTCGTGCGCAAGGCGGCTATTGGGATGGGTTTAAAGTCCACCTAATAAAATCCTTGTATCAAGATACCCAATTCCCACCTAACGCAATGTTAGGTGCTGAATTCAATGTGTAAAGCTTGATATTTTGATTTGGAACGCATAATTACATCATCCCACGGTATGTGTTCAGAACTGCAAGTAAAGGAGGTTGAAATTATATTTCTTAATGATCTTTTGACAAATTGCATGTGCAGGTGCAAGAAGAAAAGATCACCTATATAATCATGAAGTTTAGCTGCTTCAAGAAGTTTGGGACTTGCCTTTGATATGCTTATTGAAGGATAGGACACAAGCTAGTAAAAATAGTGTCAAGTAGAACATGTAAATGTGTAAACTGTTGTGTATATTATCTTTAGGTATTCTCTATGGATATAAGAGTTCAATCCTTAGTGACACTCTAATATTCGAATATTTGGAATGCTAATATACTAATGTGAAATTCAATCATGTCGACATTTCATTTATGCATCAGTTTGATTGTGTTATGATTTTCTTTAAGTTAATCAAGATTACACTTAAATGGGGGAGGATTGTTGGTGATTATGTGTTACCAATAATGATTTAAGTGTAATGGATTTACTTTGTTGACCAATGAGTAATCGTGATAAACGTTCATCAAGTCGGGGTTGTGCGGAGTGCACACTTGTATGACATTGTTACGGTTATAATACGGGGGCGAAGCCCCCGTACGACGGGGGTCCGGGTGCAGCGCCCTTGGGCAGGGTCCAAGGGGCGGCAGCCCCTGGCAGGGTCCAAGGGGTAGCGCCCCTGGCTGGGTCGAAAACGCACTAGAAAATAAAATTCCCGGTGTTTGGACCTAATTTTCTGCCCGTTGAAAAAGGTTGCAGTTGGTTGCAGTTTGGTTGTAATAACTGTCTTTTAACAGTTACAACTGCAAACTCGTTTTTGGTAATATAACCTTTCTGGTTTCTGGTTCTGCATCATAACAACAAAAACATAATTTACAGTTCGTAATCTGAGTTTTATCCGATTGGAGATTTCGATAGAACCATCGAAATACTTTGATCTGAAAGTGTTTGACACGACTCTCAGATTACTGTGATCCACCAAATTTCTAACATGTGGAATCCGCGTCTTTGAGAATCAAGGGAGGAAGACGCATGATCTTAGAAGTAACAGGGTTCCAAAGAGACCACATGTTGTCCTTGGAAAGAATCAACCAACCATGAAAAGTCCCTCGAATACGTTTTCCCAGCAACTCAGGGATTCGACAACGACAACAAGACAAAGGGTCTTGTATGTTGTAGAAAAACTAGTCTCCGGCGCATTCTTGATCATCTTCGGGACTCTGAGCAACAAACAATTGATATTTTGCCGATAGAGTGGGAAATCGATCATACACTCGACCACAAGAAATCTTCTTCTGCTCCATCTTGATGTTAATCAAAAAAAAAAATCCGTATGTGCGGACACTGCAAACTGAAGAGAAATCTACATGGAAGCTAGAAAAGACTCGGAATTTTATTCATAAAACCAAAGAAGGACGCATACAGTAGCACTATAACCTTGATTGAGTACAGTAATTTACATGGAAGCTAAAAAAGACACGAGATTTGGATGCTAAAAAAGACATGTGATTCTTAATCTTGATCAAAATCAGTATAAGTGAACATGAAAGCTATAGAAGACTCAATAAGATGGAACAATAGAAAGAAAAAAAACTTAAGCGAATCAAAGTAAGTACTCTAGTAATCATCAAAAGTAACATAATTATAACCAGTAACCAGCCTTAGCTTATATAGTGGGCTTAGGCTTATTTGATTTCCAGCTTATGTTTTACAAGCTCGCTGGCTTATTTTGAAACTTTCCGGTTTATACAAGTTTAGTATAACATAAGATACTTTTATAAGCAGGAAAGTTTCAAAATAAGCACCAAAAAGTAAGCTTATAAAACTTAAGCGAGTCAAAGTAACTACTACTAGTAATCATCAAAAAGGGCATAATTATAACGAGTGTTATAGGTTAAACCAGCCTTAGCTTATATAGTGGGCTTAGGCTTATTTGATTTTGGGCTTATGCTTCATAAGCTCGCTGGGTTATTTTGAAACTTTCGAGCTTATACAAAAAGTCAAAAACAAATAAGTCATAAGCCTGGAAAGTCTCAAAACAAAATAAGCCATAAGCCAGCACCGAAACAAACACACCTAGTAGACGTTTAAAGGTGTATGATACAAAATCATAAAAACTAGAGTAGTAAAAAACGACATGATTATTATACCTCAAACACTGTCTTCGATCTGTAGTTCTGTATATTCAGAACTCGTTTCTTGAGATTTTGTTATTCTTATTATCGAACAAATATAAGAAAACAAGGAAGGCAGGCAGTTATTATATATACACAAAAAATAATTCCATATCCTAAATCAACTCAAATTCCTAATTAAATTTAAAAAAAAACTAAAAATACAAAAATCTATCAGAATACAAATTGATTATAACAACAAAACATCTTAATTACAAATTCTATAATTTTCACAAAACTAAAATGCATGTATACGACGTAAAAAGAGAGTATCGAATAAGTGTTTACTGTATTTATTTGAAGGAGTTTGACTCACTTTTCACAGGACCGGTTATGTTTGACGAAATGAGCCGGATCATGGCCCGGCTAGGTGCGTTTATTGTTTAAATAATATTCCAATAAATTGAAAATCGAAACCAAATTGAAAATAGTCAAAGGAACTACTAGTAATAACTAAACGAACCGATATTGATACTTTTAATGTCCGTGTACGTACGGGACTTAAAATAAATGATAAATTAAGTAATAGTTTTGTTATTGCGATTTTATGATTATATATATTTTAAATACATCTAATGTTTATATGTTTGACTATATTTTTGTTTTACTGTGCACGGGGGTGTAAATTAATTTAAACTCATCTTAATATTTATTTTTTGAATTTCATATTCTTTTTACTTTCGATATTTTTATTATAAATAGTTATTTCTTACTTATTAATTAATAAACCATTTACATCAATCTTATAGAAGCTTACCCAATTTATAAATTCATGATCTTGTAATAATGCTTAATTACTAAAAAATATGAAAAAATTTAAGTTTACACTTAAGTCTATCTAACTTATTCAAAATTCAATCACTAAAATTTTATCAATTCCCTCCTCTTTTTTTAAGTTTTTATTTTCACAAATCTGATACATGTATCTTTGTGTGTTTTCATCAAATTGCTTTAAAAAATTAATTTTGAGTAAATTCAATTTAATTTTGACTTTTTTCTACCAATCACATCGCTCGATATTGCTTATGTGTCAAAATCAAGACATTTGATTGGTCCAATTATTTTTGTATAACCTTCATTTTTCACTAAAATTGCCAAAAAATCTAATTCTTTTATTATATAAAAGATTCAAAACCGGCGCTTATATATACAAACTTGTTTGGCACGTAAAATTAATAAAATAGATATGTATTTTCAGTTTTATACTGATTTTACCAACTAGTTATTTTATTCAATAACTTCGAAAACAAATTATGTTATCGAATCTATAACTTAGTCACTCTTTTTATTATTGTTTTCATGTATGTCTTCTTTGACTCGAAGAGATGTTCTGAATGAATAAATTTCATTGAAGTTATGTTATAGAAAGAGGATTCTTACCTTTTTCCCTCTTGTTGATAAAGCATGCATTTGTTGGTCAATTTCTTAAAATACTTCAATTGGTACACGTAAGAAATAGCCCAATTCAACAGCTTTTTGTTCCATTACCCGTGTAGTAAAATTCTCATCAGTACGAGTCAATTGAATGGCTCTATGTCCTTTGATATCCATATAAAGGACACGACGAGCATAAATACCCTCTTTAACTTCTATTCTAATGGATTGAATATCTTTATAAGAAATCAGAGGAAGACCCGGCGATTTTTTCCAGGAAATCCCCAACGAAAAATACACATTATTCCATCATAGTCTGTTGATATACGACACCAAATATATCCCAAACTTCTCGCTCCCACCGGCCGGCTGATGGAAATGGACTGGCTAGCGCGATATTTTAATTTAATAATATAAAAAAGTATTTTCAATCGTGGACTACTTATTTACCCGAACCTTATCTTTTGACACATACTTTTTCTTGGTCACCGCCATCTTAAACATTTTATAAGCTTATCTCATTACGGGTCTAAAATCTCTTCCGACTTGGTAACGGTTTCCTCATATAGCATTCAGTAAATTCGTTGGTGTTTAAATAGAGTTGTATTAATTCAACCTGGTAACGGAGACCCACTTTATATAAAAACACATAACGCGGTTGCACGAACACCCACAAATCCAAAACACACTAACACGACCATGGTGAGTTTCCACATGGATAAACCCACGCATGGGTTTCCATCCTACCTTCCAAAAGTCGCGCTGACTTGAGCCTACAAAAGTGATGAATGGTCCCTTACTCACCACTCGGTTTACACTACAAGTGGGCCCTAAAAATCGTTCCTATTTAAAAAAAATAATTTGAACTTTTTTATCTATAAATAACCCAACATTATACCAATTTTAAAACACACCTACTTAAAACATTTCTATCATCTTCTCCAAACTTATCAATAATCTCACAACTTCATTAATTATTTTAAAAATGGCACCGCTATCATAGACGCCCGAGGAAGAAATAGCGTAAAGTAACGCTTGGGTTTTTTTTATCTACAAACAACTACGCAAGGAATTTTCATGGTTTTTGGGCAGAGATTTTGCAATACATGGAGGACAAATTAGAGGAAGCGGTGAAATGATGTGTGACAGCATACACGGGAGATAGAAGTATATAACACAAAAAAACGTGTGTCAGTTTGCTAAATTCTACAATTACACAAGGCATACACGGGTGAAGGGAGAACCGGCACGGATGTGATGAATAATGTCATTCGTCACAATGAATTTGAATACACGATGTGGTTTAAGCATCTTCATTTTTGGTAGGTTTTGCAAGATAGCCCACAGTTTAATTCACGTTTAAATCCCTGAAAAATGTTTAATTTTTTTTAATTATGTGTGTATCGTTTTAACTATCCGTCTATCATTTTAATTATCCATGTATTGTTTTTAATTTTATGAATAAATGTTAAGTTACGTTTACATTTTATCTACATGTATTTTAGTTTTTGAGTATAATCAAATAAATAAAATGATACAAGAAAGGTGATGTGGAGGTGAGTTGAGGTAAGATTTTTTTTTCTTTAGTACACTGAAAATACGAGTTTTTAGTGAATTTGTGAGAGAAGAAAGATAGTTGAGATGACAATGAGGTAAAAAGTGGGTTTTACCCCACCACTCCTCCAACATTATATGGAGTATAACCTTTTATAAACTTGTGTAACGAACAAAACTTATTTTATAATATACCTTATTTTACATTATCTCTGTTTTAAAATTAGTATTCACTTTGTTTTTATTGTATAAAGAATTTTTGCTTTAACTTTTATTTTAAAAAAGTTTTTTTTTGTATTGTGATTGTAGTAAAATCATACACGTTTTAGGAAAAACGTTTATAATCGGCAAGTATTAATCGATACGGTTTAGGAAAACCTTAAAGACAAAAAGTCCAAGTTCGTTCTCGAAAGAGTTGTATGTGTGTTATGTGCCAATAATATAAAATCAAGTTTGGATTAGTGACATTTTTGGGTTTGAAAAGAGAAAATTAAAAGACGAGTTACACTACGATTAAACTACGACGAATAACGTAAAACGTAAACGTAATGATGTAAAACACGACGAAAATAAAAATTTAATCTAAAAAATAATTAAAAATTAAAAGTAATTCTAAAATAATATAAATAAGAATAAAAATTCATTAAATAAATTTTAAAACTTATTATTAATTAAATATTCAATTTTAAATGCTAATTAAAGCCCTAAAATTAAATATAATTAACAAAAAGTCCAAACTTATATTTTATCAAATCAAAATCTTACTTATACTAATTAAAAGCTAAAAAGTATTTTTCCTAAATTTTTAAAACTATTTCTATTTTTAAAAAGCTAAAAACACTTTTTAAATGAAAATAATCATAAAAAATAATAAAATAATGGGAAAAATAAATTTACTTTTTGAAAAAAAATCCTATTTTACTTGTCTAAATATGAAAAAAATGAAAAAGTTGGAAAAATGTAATTTTAGGCCTAATAGGACAAAAACAGTTTAATTAAAACCTAATTAAAACTAAAAATAATGCTAGAAAAAAAAAATTAAATAATGGAAAAATAAAATTTTCTTTTCTAGAAATCTTAAAATAAATAATGGAACAAAGGGAAAATTGAAAGAACTGAAAAACACTACTTTTTTATCACTAAAGACAAAACAGAATATATAAAAATATATTTAAAACTAAAAATAAAGTTAAAAATATTAAAATAAGTAGAAAAATAAAATCAACTTTTAGAAAAATCTTAAAATAAATAAATTAACAAGGGAAAAATTAATAAACTAGAAAAAGCTGAAAATTAACCACTAAAGACAAAAAGGAAAAAAACTAAAAGTGACTAGTTGTGGACTTTTGTCTACTAACTAAGCAGTGGGAACAGATACCCTAGCAGTGGGAACTTCTACCCACTATTGGACTTTAGAAAAACGAATTATGGCTTGCTTTGGCTTGTTTGTTGATGGTTTTTGGAGATAAAGGCACCTCCACACTCAGTGGAGTATGGGGAGACAATATAAAGGAAAAAACAGCCAAGTATAACACACAAAAATCACAAATCAAAAGAATTCAGTCCCTGATATGACTGGTATGGGTCTGGGCAATGTTTGCTGGTGCAATTGACCAGATTATGAGATTTGGATCCACAAATCTTGATATCTAGCCTAACAAGCACCCAAATAACTCACCAAAATCCTAAACTAATGTATCCTCTTACTAGTGAACACAAATCCAAACTCAAAAGTTAGACCAACTGATTTCTAATAAGCAGATTTTTATGTTAAACTTGCAATATCCAGTTTTTACACTAACATAACCACAAACCCTATAAAATGTGACTAAACAAACCTAACAAATCATGTGAGGGTTGTGTCAAGCTTAGGTTTTGTCTTCTACTAAATTTAACACTCATATCCAAACCCCCTTATATCTAAAATCTTAACAGATTTTCAACCAACTAGCACAAATGAAAACCAAATTTATCTAACACTACTAAAACATGTAAGACCTATCAAAATTAAGCTATTTCAACCATAAAGACCACAAAACACAGCAAGTAACAAAACTTCACAAAAATCACCTAAGATTCACATAAGAAAACAAAATGAAGGGTTCAAGTTTGTTTACCTATCCCATTCACATCCAAACCGGATGGATGGCTGATGCCATCTTCCTTTAGCAACTTATGAGGGCTTAGGGCTTATGGGAGCTGTTCTTGTTGAGAGGTCTACAACAGAACCAAGAAACTGAAGGAGAATGGATATTTTTCTTTTACACTTCAAAACCTGTAAATGACATGAACACATAATACAAATCCCAAAAATCAAAACCAACTGTTGTGTGGGTCAATACAGCTTTTGCTTTTGGCTTATGGAACAGTGAGAAGTAAAGGTAAATACACAAGATTTTCAAAAAATCTTATTACAACTTACTTTTGCAAAACTTTTTAGAAAACATAAACTTGGAACCACTAGCTTATACAAGATTGATGTGACTGCTTTAGTGTCGATCAAAACAGACTATAAGCCTCTATAAGCTAAACAAGGATTAAAAGAGGATGAGCAAGTGTCCTTGACCCACCAACTTTGGAAACCAGTTAAGAACAAACTTTAAAACTAACAAGATTTTACACTAAAAATGGAAATAAACATGGAACTCGGACTTTTTGCAAGTTTTGAAGCAATACTGTAAATATTCATTAACTCAAAAAATTTTACAAAAAATCTGGAACAAAGGCATTCCACATGTTGGAAGCTCTTTAAATAGGACTAAATAGATGATTCTACACTACTGATAAACATAAAACCTTAACAACTGGATTTCCAAATGTGCCCTTGTGAATTTGAATTTTTATCTTGGTCAAAAGCAAGCATGTGATATGCCAGCTGGTACTTTTGATCGTGGGAGTTGATATACTCCTTAAGGAGCACGAAATTAACTGGAACCCTTTGATTGTTGTGAAGATTCGAATCTTGCCCAATTTAGGTGAAACAGGGGACATGGGAGGGCCCACTATGGGTCACGGGGTAGAGAGTTTGTTGGTGGGTTTGAGTGAGGTGAGGTTTAATTATTTTACTGGAGTATATAAGACCATAACCCTTTGATTAGGTTAGGATTTGGGTTTAGAGTTTATGACCGGTGGGGGAGAGTGATTAGGGGTTATGATGTGAATAGGGTGTTTTTACTGCCTATATTTATTATAGGATTAATATACAAAGAAGTTACTAAACTTTCCAAGAAATTTGTCCTATGGTAATGAACATTCATTTTGTGTTTCTAAGTTACTAAACTTTACTAAACTATACTTCACTATAATTTAGTGTTAATTTGGGTAACCTGAATGCATGTTTTTTGATAAGTTAAGTAACATAAATGTCTTGTTTTTCATGTTAAGTAACATAAATATCATGTTTTTGATAAGTGGGTAACTTAATCAACCGGTCACATGAACATTAGTAACTTAGAAACATAAAATGAACGTTCGTTACCTTAGGACAAATTTCTTGGAAAGTTTAGTAACTTCTTTGTATATTAAACCTTTATTATATAATATGAGTTTAAAATCGTATTAATAAATAATAGGGGTTAGTGGGGTTTGACTGATGAGGTGGAGGTCAATGGTGAGGTGGTGTGATGTAAGTGGTGGAATGGGGTAGTGGGGTGAGGTGGCAAGGTGTGATAGGAGGGTGGAGGTTTTGTTGTCTGGCCAACTTCAGTCCCTGGATTCCCATAAACTTGTCATACAAAGTCTGTGTAACGCCCCATTTTGGTAAATGGCGGGTCACGCGTAATTATGGCGTGTCATCAAATCATGCAAGGTAAATGTCTTAAAAACATTTATTGCCCAAAAAGACAAGTGCCTGAATCAAACATCGGCAGTCTAAGTATAAGCTCATCACACATGAATAATAGTAATGAAATGGAAAAAGGACTAAACAATGTCCAAGAAATGAAATGAAGTACTGAAATGTAAAGTATGAAAGTGCATAAATAAATGAAGGCCGGATAGCTTCCATCTGTATGCACGTACCCTCAAAGTCTACGAACGTCCCTGATTACCTGCCTTTTGAGAACATAAAAGGAAAACGGCTGAGCATAACGCTCAGTGCACGGATATACAAGCATAGAATGAACAATATAAGCATATAAGACATATAGCAGCAGAACTGAATAAGTCCTGGAAAACCTGGTATAACTTAGTAAAACTGGTTTCATAGTTTGAAAAGCCTTATGCTTATCTTATGAAATATTGTATTACATGCTAACCAAAAGCCCATATAGGTCATGAAGTATCAACATGCATGAATGCTTAGAGGGGTGACCTCATCATGCAATTAGAGGGGTTGCCTCTAATTAATTTAAGTCTGGGTAGGAGGGATCAACTCCTTGTAAAGGATGCAAGGCACACACCACATTCATCTGATAATACTGCTAAAACATGTAACATAGGATGCACCCATACTCCCCACATGATAATAATAATAATATGGACAAAAGCTGAAAGGGATGCCATGAGCTATCACTCCGCCGTGGTGAATTCATAACACTGGTGCCTCTAGTGTTATGGTTATGGTACCTCCATAACTAGGTGGAACTAGTCATGCATGTATATGGCTTAGGCCTTTAAACTAAACATAAGCATATCAAAACATATAATACATATACTTGGGAGAACAGTTGGCTTCATACGGGGAATCCTAATAAGGAAAGATAATCCATACTAAAGGACGGAGAATCCGTACCTTGTGTCCAGTGAACGGAAAAGAATAACAGCACAAAAGCCTACTCCGATCTTACTAATGCTACATAAATAGGGAACATGTATAAGTATCCCGTTTACTGCGTACATAACTGATTATAGTATGTCTTAGCTTGTTTTATATGTTTTAGTCCTGTCTTACTGATTTTAATGTTATACTGTGATTATCATGTATTTTAAGTATTCTGATTAAGTATTAACTGGTATTCTTGTATTATTATACTTGTTGTGTAATAATAAGTAACTTTCTAAAAATAGCACGTTTCCTAAAATAGTAAGTTTCTAAAAATAGAAAGTTTCCTAAAATAGAAAGTTTCCAAAAATAGATAGTTTCCAAAAATAGATTAACTTCTATAAATAGATCAGTTTCTAAAAATAGAAAGTTTCAAAAAAATAGTAAGTTGCCCGAAATAGAAAGTTTCCATATTTAGAAATAAGCTGGATTAAAAAGATATTATTATAAGCTTAAGTTTTACTGTTTAAATATCATAAGTCATGTGATTATTAGTATAGTTTATTAATAATGCATGTTAAATAAATAAACTATATGCTATACGATTTAATTAAATATAAGCATGATTTAATTAAATTAAAGTATATAAAATACTTAGGTTAAGCATGTATTAATATTTTGTTAATTATAACCTAAGTCATGATTATTAATTAATTATAGTCCATGTTTAATTAATTAATTAATACTATAGTCTAAATTAATTACTCCCTCCGTCCCAAAATTATTTTCCCACGACAAAAAACACACAATTTAAGAAAAGTATCACCTTTTCAGCTTTCTCTCTCTTACTTTTTACAGAAAGATAGTTTTACCCTTAACCAATTAATTTAAAACCTTTCAAAAGTTTGTAATTATGAATACAATTAAGGGTAATCTAGTAATCTCAATCTAAAATTCCTACCTATTTTTAGAAGTTTTATAAGTGGACAATTAATTTGAGACAACCCAAAAAGGAAAGAGGGACTATAATATTGGGACGGAGGGAGTAAATAAAATACTTAGGCTAAAATATCTATTATTTCATAAATAATATGAACCTAAGTCCATGATTAATTAAATTAATTAGTAGTCATGTTTTAGTTAATCTAATTCTTGTAAAAATAATATACTTGTAAAAATATTAATAGCTTGTAAAATAAATAAACTTGTAAAAACTATTCATGAACCGGACCCATGTTTTTAATTTAGACATAATGTGAACCGAACCAAAACCCCGTGAACCAGACCAACCAAACACACCCTTAACAGTGGCTAACCGGCTTGGTCAGTTGCCACTGTTTTTGTTAAAACTGCCACCGGCTTAAGCCGGTGGTTCTCTCTCAGCTAGCCGCTGACCACACAAGGTTCCCACCGGCGGTGTGCCAGTGGTTCCCCTGTTGTGCCTACGGTTCCCCCTGATTGACCAAAACAGCCACCTGCTTAAGTCGGTGGTGTTTGTTTGTTGCTGCCGAGACCCCCAAACAAACCAAACGGTACCCTGACACAAGTTGGGGTCCCTTGTTCCCTACTGCCGATCGAGACCAACCACACCGAGACTGGAAGTCTAGGTTGGTGGTGCGAACCAAAGCAAGCCGAGAGCCATGGGGCTCTCGGTTGGGTGTCGGCTGAACAAAACCAACCCGAAAACACCTTTTAATTTCCCCACATGATTAGTCTAACATGTTTTAATTCTTTTTTTAATAAACCCATGATTACATATTCATAATTAAATAAAAAGAAATAAAAATGAAAGGTTTTACGGATTACCAAATGCGTGTAACGAATGGAGAACAATCACACGAACACGATGCTTGAATTTAATTAACCAAAACTCAATCAAACACCTTGTTGGTGTTTGTTGTTGCCGTCGACCAAGAGAGGACAAGAGGCTAGGTGTTGGGTCCACTAGATGTGGATCTTGCAGCCTGTTAGGAACGGTGAACGACTTCTGTAATCACAAGTCTATTCACAGAGAGACTCTATACAAATCACACAGTATAAGTGCGGAATACAAATACTATGAACAAGAAGAACAGAATAACTATAACGACTTGATCCTTTACTAAGGATTTCTAATATTAATATGAACTAGAATTATATTTGATTAAGGTGTATTGAACCCTTCTGCTTAAGGTTCCTTTTATACTACAAGGAAACCCTAATACATCATTAACCAAAACGTGTAAAACTGATATGCATATCCTTTCCTAACATATCTCATGCATATCCTAACAGAATAATAACTAAATAATAAAGTTTGACTTTAACTAAGACCAGGAGCACGACTTGCTCCTACTACTACTATGACCAGGAGGAAATACATACCTCCTAGTCTACCTATTACAAATAACTATTCCAATAGTCCTAACAATCCTCCCCTAAACTTGAATTTGACCTGTTGAGTTCAAGTTTCCTGGAAAAACGTGCAATAAAGGTCGAGGATTGGAACAACAAAAGAAACAGCAACATCAGCAAGATAAGAAACATAAGAACCGCTGCAACATGGAACACTAGAAGATTCTCCAAAGCTTGAAACAAATAAGAATCGTGTTGAATCTTGACAGCAACATGAGCAGATTTGATGAGCCTTTACCAAGTAGCTGCTCGCTCTTGGGCTAGCCAGTCTTTATGGTGAAATAAGCATCACCCTGGGAGACTAGAACCCAGCCCAACTCTTAGAACGTGAATCAATGGTGAGTGGGGGTACCCTGATGATTTTAGGCAAACTATCATAGTCGTCAACGGATTTGATATGTCTTTACCAGAAGCCGTACCCTTCTGGACTCGCCAACTCTTAGCAATGAAGCATCGGTGAGTTGAAAACCCTATAGCTTTAAGCAAGCTATTATAACTATCAACGGATTTGATAAAATCTTTACCAAGAGCCGTACCCCCTTGGATTAGCCACTTTTCAGTCTAGGACCATGGCAAGTGAAAACCATCCAGTTTTGGGTAACCTGGCAACCATCAACGGATTTGAGAATCACACCAGGAGCCGTACCCTCAAGGTGAATCAACTCTTTCTTCTCTGTGAGACATGGTGAGTTGAGGACCATTTGTTGTGAGGACCAAGTCCAACACCAGATAAAACAGCAAACCAGCACAAGTGTGAATCAGCAACAGGAACCCAATGTTTGGAAACAGTATAAGCAGATGGTATATTATGCACAAGTGTAAAATCCATGATTTGTTTAAAGTATAAGCAGATATTATATAAAAAGTATAGTTTTTTTTATTATTTTTTTTAACTATCACAAAGGTAAGTCACCAATCACTGTACATATTGGTGAAAAGAATTGTAGTATGAATAGATGAACATAAAACACAAAACAGAAAAACTTACAAACAAACACATCACATACCAGACGCAACCACCTTCTCAGCTTGCAACCGAGCTTGTATTCCTTCCACCAGTGTAGTCGCCATAGAAGTCTCATTACCGAAAGGGGCATTGGAAATCTGCAAGTGACAAGCAAGCATGGCCTCCATCGAAGCAATAGTCAACGGATAGTCCAGATCCGTAAGCATGAACACCTTTGCACCAGACTCCAATTCCAAGACATGCACACCACAGCCATCATATAACTTCCATCTCTTGCTAACCCAGGTTGGTTGGTCCTTCCAGACACTAGAAAGTGGAGCATGTGGAGCGGAATCAAGCATCATCTTCAAATCAGCCCACATTGTCAGACCAGGCCAGGAGGGGACTTCACTAGGATGAGTAGGCATACCAACATCCACAAACCCATACAAAGACATAAGATCCCTACGATCAATCCAAGTCAACACACCTTGCAAACCCGAAGCATGACGAACATAACCATCACTGATGGTGATCTTATGGGTGAAAGTACCAGGAATAGTGGTGGATGGCTTAACTGTCCAAGATGTAATAAACCCCGTACCCATTGGCAATTCTGAGTCACTGTCGGAAGCTGCATCAATAAGATTTTCGGGAGCACGCTTCTCATACGGAACAGACTTGCCACGTCTAGCACGTCTAGCCAGCTGCTTACGGATGGAACAACGAGGAGTGGGAGTACCAGACAAGGGTTCAACCTTTGCCTTTGCAGCATGAATAGGATCAGCAGAAGTAGAATCAATACCTTGTCCATGCAAAGGATCAATGGTAGCTGCACCAGAAGAAGAAGTAGGTTGAGAGCCAGTCACGAGTGGTGAGGGTTGTGCCATAGTAGGAGTAGCAGTGGTGGTGGTAGTGGTAGCATAGGTGGTGGTGGTAGTAGGACCCGAAGATGAAACTGGAGGAGCAACCGAAGGTGGAGGTGTGGTACAAGCAGTAGAAACATCAACAACCGATGGAATACCAGGAGAACCAAGAGGAACATCAGAGGTAGAACCAGGAGCAACAGCAGGTTAAGAAGTAAGAATCACTCGTGGAGGAGGACGATAGATGAAATGCTCCGGAACCGGTGTACTCTGACGCTTGAACATTCGTTCATATAGAGCCTTAAGCTCATCAAAAGACAATGCCCGAACTCGTTCCCATGTCCAACCAACAGTAAAATGAGCAGCCGACTGATACTTGACATACCTCTGTATTAACTTTTTCTCCTCGGTTCTCGTCAAAGGCCTGTTCTTATGCTTTTCATGCAGTTGAGCAGCAAGCACTAATTGTTGCTTACGCATTAACATCATAGCTCGAGGAATACAATTCTGCTCATTCACATCAGAACCCAAGAGATCAGTAAACGACGAATAATCCGAGGTAAGAATAGTAAGCACCTACATCCAATCGCTATCATCCCAATACATAGCATCATGCTGCAACTGTTCACGCCTTTGTTTCTGAAGAGCTTCCTCCTCAGCCCTAGCAGCTTGGTCAATTTCCGCTTGCATTCGTTGCGCAGCCTCCTCACCCAACCTATCCTCCTCAAGTTGTCTGCGAGTACGCTTGCAAGGGGGTGAGGGAGCAGCAGTCATAGGGTCTTTCCCCTTTGGATCATGAGACGATCCAGCAGTAGTACCAACAACATCTTCCTTTGGTGGAGCAGCAGTAGGAGGGATGCTTGATGAAGTAGGAGGAATCGGCAGATCATCATATGACTTATCAGCAAACGCATCCTTCGCCAACAAATTCAAGCCATCCTCCACAAGATCTTCAACCTCCTCATCAGAATCAGACTGAACCACATGCTTCTTCCTTCGCCTCTGCTGTGTCTCCAAAGCTTTAATCCGGTCAGCCATGGGAAGAACAAATTCCCTGGTAAGCTTACGATGTTGATTCAAATCCGCCTCCAAAGAAAGAATCCTTTCATGGTAGCTGTGCATGAGATCAAGCAAAGAAGTAAGTGTAATAGGCTCCTCTGCTTTCCCACCAAGAGGACTTGGGTCTGGGAAGGCTTCATTGGAACTAGAAGCAATAAAGGGGTCATCATGATGAGCACGAGAACCAGAGGGCTTATCAGAAGTGTGAGGGACAGGACTAGGAGGGGGATATCCACAAATGGAGATGAATGTGGCATCGAAGAGGGGCAGCCTTGGAAGTGGATGGCCTTTCAACCGCCACTTCCTCAACCGGCTCTTCCACAACCACATTAGGTGCACCACCAGCAGGATGCTCCTCCTCCATTGGGTCATCACCTAATGGAGGTTCCTCCTCGGCTTGGACCGCCGGAGGAACAACATCAGGAGGACCTTGGGCAAGGCCCAGCATTGCATCAGTAAGGGGCCTCCAATCCCCGCGAAACCCATGAGCCATATTGTAATACACTTTAGCAGTAAGCTTAGGGGTCTCATACTCCTCCCTATCATGAGGTAAACACACAAGTATATGCTGTAAAAACCTAGGATACATTAAAAATTTCTTCCTAGAACCGGTACTAGACAGATTGCTAACCATCCCATTAAACAAATAGCGAGAGAAATTAAACACCCTACACTGTGCTATGCAGATCAGACTAGTAGCCAAAGGAGTGGGAAAAGCATCCCAACTCCCAGACTTGAGGCTTAAACAATGAATCAAAAAGTGCACTAGAAGCTTCCACTGGGGGGAAAACCTATTCTTTTGGAAGTTAAACTTCCCCCCATGGTTATACCCAATAGCAGCCATCCCCTCCAAAACCTCAGCATTGGGGATGGAAACAACACCACCTTCATCTTGAAGATGAAGGGAACTCCTAATAGAAGCTTCAGTAACCACATAAGAACGTCCATCAATGGTAGCATGGAGTTCACGTGGACGACCAACCACAGCTACAAGTGTAGCAGAATCCCAAAACTGGCGAATCACACTATCATAAACAATAAGGCACACAGTAAAAGCATACCTGAGGTTAGAAGCCTCAATAAACCCCAGAATGTCTGTGAGTTCATCACGTTTAGGACCATCTCCTAGATAAGCGACCTTGTTGTGAGCGGGTTGGTAGACCAAAGCAGCCATTGATGTTGATTAGAAGTGATGGAAGTTGATTTGTTAGGGTTTGAGAGAGTAGGAGCGTGTGTGTGTGTTATGATTGTGATGAATGAGTGAAGGGGGGTAATTGACCATAAATAATGGTCTAGTAACTGTTCATTGACCCCTAATAATCTGGGTTGCCTTTTCAAATTAGGCAGTTAATGCAAAGTAACCACTAGCCCCTTATAACATTATTTGAAAATCCTAATTTACCAAAGTTAAATAAGATGATATATACCAGAATTAGCTTGCGTTGACTAAAAGTCAAAACACATAATGGTCAACACTAGAAGCATAATGTGGTCAACAGAAGTCAACGAAGTGAACAGTGACCCAAACCAAGACTAGAAGCCAACCATCACTTGTCAAATAAGGATTTTTATCCACTAGAAGCCACCATAAATGACTAGAAGCCAACCATTAATGAAGACAACCACCAGAAGTGAGCAAAATCCTCCACTAGAAGTAACACACACCACAAGAACCCATTCAATATGTTGTTAAAATCTACCAATATGTTAATCTGTGCAAGTAAATATGTACACTAAGCCTCCCCTTAGGCGTAGCCTCCCCTCAATCCAAGGTCTCAAGGATTGACCATCCCAATATGAACCACCAAGTGGTTGAACCGAGGACCATCAAAGGCTTTAGTCAACAGATCAGCAACATTATCATCCGTATGAACCTTAAGAACCTGTATCAACTTCTTCTCATTGGCATCTCGTATAAAATGGTGCCGAATTTCAATATGTTTTGTACGTTGATGAAAAACAGGATTCTTCACAGTGAAGATAGTGCTTTGGTTGTCAATGAAAATTTTGGTGTTCATAAAATTGAACCCATAATCCAGCATCTGATTTTGGATCCACAAAACTTGTCCACAACAACTAACAGCAGCTACGTATTCAGCTTCTGTTGAAGAAGTAGCGACTATTGTCTGTTTCTTGCATTGCCATGAAATAAGTCTTCGACCAAAAACTGACAACCACCAGTAGTAGATTTTCTGTCATTATTAGCACCTGCATAGTCACTATCACTATATGCTTCAAGAACAAAAGGTGATTCTCTAGGATACCACAAGCCTAGCTTGGGTTGAGCCTTGATTTACTTGAAAATCTTCTTGAATGCATTCAATTTAGAAACCGTTGGAGCCACCTGATGTCTGGAACAAGCACTTACTGCAAACATAATATCCGGACGTGATGCAGTCAAATACATGAGTGAGCCAATCATGGACCTGTAAATAT
Organism: Glebionis coronaria; assembly: GCA_025667525.1. Classification (NCBI taxonomy): domain Eukaryota; kingdom Viridiplantae; phylum Streptophyta; class Magnoliopsida; order Asterales; family Asteraceae; genus Glebionis; species Glebionis coronaria. The sequence goes on from CM046875.1 coordinate 697,468,115, forward strand.
GAACATTTACCGGTGGATCTGGCTCATTCTTGAGTTTGACTTTAGTAACTTCATAAGGTGTTGCTGCTGGTCTAAGAGGATCCATGTCAAACTTCTGAAGGATCTCATGAACATACTTATCTTGACTTACGAAGATTCCATCCGACTGTTGCTTGACTTGAAGACCAAGGAAAAATGTAAGCTCTCCCATAACACTCATCTGAAATTCGCCCTTCATCAGTTGTTCAAACTCATCACACCATTCCTTTTTAGTAGAACCAAAAATAATATCGTCCACATACACCTGAACAAGGATAATGTCCTTGGTATTCCTCTTAAGAAATAGTGTTTTGTCAATTGTGCCTCTTCTATAGCCATGTTTCAACAAGAAAGTTGAGAGACGCTCATACCAAGCTCTAGGAGCCCGATGAAGTCCATAAAGAGCTTTGACCACCTTGTAAACTGATAGGTGTGTAAACACCCATCCTTTTACCACTTAATTCGAGCTAAAACAAGACCAAAACACGTATTTAATATCATTTGTTTGGAATTATGCGTGGTTTTTGTATTTATTGTGTTTTCAGAGCCAACCGGATAAATATTAAAGAAAACATGGGATTGCACGGGTTTTCTCAAGGAAAAAGACTCAAGATAAAGTCTATGGTCCAAGATGTGCAAAAGATTTGAAGTCACTAAGGCCTATTCGAAGATTTATCGAAGAAAAGGACTAAAGACGGAAGATTTTCATAAGTCGAAGAAACTCAAGTCTATTTAACGAAGAAATTAAAAGACGAGTTGAATTTAATCGACAACAAATCCCGAATCAGAATCGAAATCGTCAACTTTTCTGAAAAGACGAGAAGACAAGAAGAAAGGGAGAAAGCCCACTCACCAACCAACCTTTAGGACTATAAATAGATTTTTCTTCACACATTAGGGAGCAGTAGTTTTTCATTTTTCCTTTTTCCAGGCTTTGTAGTTCGTCTCATCACAAACTCCATTAGGGAGTTTGGTGATTTTCATCTTTTTTCTTTTCATCTTGTAAGTTTGATTCAATACTCTTGTTACTTTTCCCTTAATCAATCCATTTCATCTTTTCATTAATCTTGTTCTTCATCATCTCTTTTTGCAAGTTCTTAAGTTTTTATGTGATTCAAGTTTGATCCTAAAAAGTTGTTGAATTAGTGTTTTTATTAGTGGGATTTGTTCTTTATAGTATGTTAATGATTATTGGTTAGCTTGGTTAAACCTTTTTGAGTATTTAAGTCGATTTGGATTAAATTTCGTGTCTATCTTCTTTCTTCTGCTGCTGTTACTGCCCAGACTTGATCTTTCCGAATAGCCATATTTTTGTTCCCTTATTCGGAATTTTTGATATTCCGAATAAGGGTGTTAATTTCCTTCTATTCGGAACATTCCATACATTCCGAATAGGATTGTTCGTGTTTGCTTATTCGGAACATTTTCCGAATAGTCCCATTTTCCGAATAGAGTTTTATTCCGAATAGGGGTTTCCACGTTTCCCTATTCGGAACTTTTTAAATTTTCCGAATTGCAAATTTTTGTTTCCTTACTCGGAATATTTATTCCGAATAGCTCTGTTTTTCCGAATAACCTTGTTTTCCGCATAGAGTCTTTATTCCGAATAGGGTTTTCCATAGTTCCCTATTCGGAACATTCCGCATAAGCACTTTTTCCGAATAGGTCAAGCTTTCCGAATAGGGTATTTTTTTCCAGTGTCAATTCAAGTTTTGGTTATAATTTGTTGCTTGTTTTAAGTTTACTCCATTACCATTTTATTCACTTATCTGTTTAGTAGATTAGAAAACCAAATACACTTTTTGTCACCAAAAACAATTCATTCCACTTTTAACTGAGATCAATTCGAGAGGATCGCGAGAATTATTTTTGAACCCACACAAAACACTTGTATCAAATGGCGCCGCTGCCGGCTCCTCTCGTTAAGATCAAAAGTTTTTTGTAGAACTTGGATTTTGGGATCCGTTCCCCGTGAACGTTACTTTTTCATAAAATTTTCAAAAACACTAAAAAATATAAAAATTTTCAAAAATCCTAAAAAGTAAAAAACAATAAAAACCAAAAATATTTTTGCTTTGCTTTTCTTTGTTCGTTCTTTTGCAGGTGTATGCGCACTCGATCCACGTCCTATCAAGAGCCCGAGCCTCTCGATAACTTAGACATGGCTGGTGTTCAAAACAACAATAACATACCACCTCCGAACAACAATAATAACAACAACAACCCACCTTTCAACAATATGAATAACAACAACAATGAGCACCTTCCGGATAATCGCCCAATGATCGAATTGCTGCAAGCTCATGTTGATGGCAACACGGATCCAATTGTCATTCCTCCAATTGCCGCCAACAATTTCGAGCTCAAGTCAGGCTTTATCCAGATGGTCTCAGCCCAGCCATTCTTGGGACGCACCATTGATGACCCACACGACCATATCAAGAGATTTCTACAACTCACCAACACGGTCAAATTCAATGGAGTTCCACAGGAGGTTATAAGGTTACAACTTTTTCCCTTTTCTTTAGAGGGACAAGCCCGACATTGGCTTGCTAAGGAACCGCCACAGAGTATTCTCTCGTGGACGGATTTGGAAACAAAGTTTATTAACTACTTTTTTCCACCCTCTCGTACTACCGCTTTGCGGAATGAGATTATAAATTTTGAACAAAAGTACGATGAGTCATTCAGTGAATCTTGGGATCGTTTTAAAGATCTTTTAAGAAAATGCCCACAACATGGTTTTACCAAAGTACATCAAATTAATACTTTTTACAATGGTTTAAGCATGAGTGACCAAGATTCACTGAATAGTGCCTCAGGGGGTAATTTATTGGCTAAGACTTCCAATGCTGCTTGGGATATCATTGAGAACAAGTCTCGTGTGCAAACCAAGAGCGTTAGGACCAATGTTGCTAGTGCTAGCACTAATGACAGCGACAAGCGATTAGACAAAATCACCACGCTTCTTGAGTCGCTTGTCACCCACACCAACAGCAACAACGCCAAAAACGCACAAGTCAACGCTGTCAGCCAACCTTGTGAGATATGCGGTGGCCCCCACTCATACACAACTTGTACTGCCACCCAAGATTACCCTGCTGAGACTGTGAATGCGGCATATGGCACCTACCAACAACCCGCTTATCAAGCAAAACCTCAAGGTGACCGTAACTTGCTTAGCTATCGCAGCAACAACTATCTTTCACCACCTGGCTTTCCTCCTTCCAACCCAAACCAACAACAAAACCTTAATCGCCCTCCTCAACAACAACAACCTCGACAACCATACATCCCACCTCACAAGCAGCAACAACAACCTCAAAGAAACAATCAAGTCTACCAACAACCTGCTTACCAACCACCTGCATACAATGCTCCTCCCAACCAACCCACCGCTCTTCACCAAGAAGTGGAAACTTATATGAGGACTAACGATGCGATAGTGGGAAATCTTCAGAGAGAAGTGCTCAACCTGAAAGCCGACTTGGTCAAGCAAGGAAATGATTTGAGAGCCGATATGCGAAACACGTTGGATAGTCAGACGAATGACTTGAGGAACATGATGGCTAGTTTCTTCCAAAGTAGTCAACCCTCTTCTTCGGGTACTCTTCCGAGTAACACCGTTGCGAACCCAAGAGGGGAGATGAAAGCAATCACCACTCGAAGTGGTAAAGGTACTAAGGAACCCGAGCTTCCTATACCTCCACCGGTGATTGTGACTAAGGAGAACGAGTCGCCTGCTCCTATTCCTCCTCCTTCTCCTTCCCCAATTTCTCCACCTCTTCATTCTACCCCTCCTCCACCCGTGGTTGTGAGTGACCCTATTCCTCTAAAGCCTTCATCTTCTTCCAATATACCTTATCCTTCAAGGTTGAGGAAAGAGAAGCAAAAGAGCAAGGATGATATTCAGGTTTCTAACTTTCTGAAAATGTTTAAACAACTGAATTTCAATATCTCCTTCGCTGAGGCTCTCGCTCACATGCCCAAATATGCTAAAATGTTTAAAGATCTTTTGAGCGACAAGGAAAAGCTCCTCGACATTGCCAACACCCAACTTAATGAGAACTGCTCTGCAGTGCTCTTAAGGAAATTGCCAACCAAGCTTGGTGATCCGGGTCGTTTTCTTATCCCTTGCAATTTCCCGGGAGTAGAGAATTGCATGGCCCTAGCCGATCTAGGTGCCAGTATTAATCTCATGCCTCTAAGTGTGTGGAAGCAATTATCTCTCCCAGAGCTAGTCCCCACCAAGATGACTTTGGAATTGGCCAACCGTACGGTTGCTTATCCAGTGGGGATAGCCGAAGATGTTATCGTAGGAGTCGACAAATTCACCTTCCCTGCTGATTTTGTTGTCGTCGACTACGAGATGGACCCTCGTGTACCACTTATTGTTGGTCGTCCATTCCTTAGGACCGGTCGCACTCTCATTGATGTTGAAGCCGGAGAGCTTATCATGAGAGTGGGTGACGACAAAGTAGTCTTCAACATGGGAAAGTTGTCTAAACAGCCTTATTCATATGAGAGCGTTAATTGTATTGACGTTCTTGATGAGGCTTGTGAAGAACACTTTAATGATGCTTGCAAAAGTATTCCTACCTCTCTTCCCACTGTTGAGACCGTGTCCTCTATTGATTCATCGTTGTCTCTATTTGGAGATAGTGATTTATTCTGGAACAATCTTGAAGCTACCATGGGAGATGCGAATTTAGCTACTAATGATTCTCCCACCGAGGGGGATGAAGACATGAGTTTCTTTGACAATCTTCTCACTGAAGACAATCCTTCGCCTCCATCTCCCACGGTTATTGCTATCGATACTCCGACTTTGAAAACGCCTCCCGTCGAAAATCCTCCGGATTTGGAACTTAAGGAGTTGCCGCCACATCTCGAGTACGTGTTCCTGGACGACAACAAGAAATCGCCCGTCATTATTGCGAAGGATTTGAAAGCTGAAGAGAAGACTCGTCTCGTTGCTGTGTTGAAGGATCATAAGAAGGCTATTGCTTGGAAAATCTCGGATATTCGTGGAATTGATCCTCACTTCTGCACGCACAAAATTCTCATGGAAGACGACTTCAAGCCCACTATTCAAAGCCAACGAAGGGTGAATCCAAAAATACATGAAGTCATCAAAACAGAGGTTATCAAACTTCTTGATGCGGGTATGATTTACCCTATTTCGGATTCCCCGTGGGTTAGTCCAATCCACTATGTGCCCAAGAAGGGCGGAATAACCGTTGTTCCCAATGAACACAACGAGTTGATTCCCACTCGTCTCGTTACTGGGTGGAGAGTTTGTATAGACTACCGCAAACTCAATGATGCCACGAGAAAGGATCATTTCCCTCTACCTTTCATGGACCAAATGCTTGAACGATTAGCCGGTAATGAATATTACTGCTTTTTGGATGGTTTCTCGGGTTATTTTCAAATACCCATCGATCCCCAAGATCAAGAGAAGACTACATTCACTTGTCCCTATGGCACTTTCGCTTACAAACGAATGCCTTTTGGCTTATGTAATGCGCCAGGGACTTTCCAAAGGTGTATGTTAGCCATCTTCCATGACATGGTTGAACAAACCATGGAAGTCTTCATGGATGATTTCTCGGTCTTCGGGGATTCCTTCTCATCTTGCCTTGCCAATTTAGAACGTATGCTAAAGCGGTGCGAAGACACTCGCCTTGTTCTAAATTGGGAAAAATGCCATTTTATGGTAAAAGAAGGCGTCGTGCTTGGACATAAGATTTCGAAAGCCGGTCTTGAAGTAGACCGTGCTAAAGTTGATGTTATAGCAAAGTTGCCTCCACCTTCCACTGTGAAGGGTGTGAGAAGTTTCTTGGGTCATGCGGGCTTCTACCGTCGATTTATCAAAGATTTTTCTCAAATCGCTCGCCCGATGACCCACCTCTTGGAAAAAGATACTCCTTTTATCTTTTCCAAAGAGTGCCTTGAAGCCTTTAACTCACTTAAGGATAAGCTAACTAAGGCACCCGTCTTGGTTACCCCTAATTGGGAGCTGCCCTTTGAGTTGATGTGCGATGCTAGCGATTTTGCTATTGGAGCGGTTCTTGGACAAAGAGTGAACAAACACTTCCAACCGATCCATTACGCTAGCAAGACAATGACAGGGGCACAATTGCATTATACGACAACCGAGAAAGAGCTTTTAGCCGTTGTCTATGCTTTTGAAAAATTCCGCCCCTATCTTGTCCTTTCTACCACCATTGTGTACACCGATCATTCCGCGTTGAAGTACTTGTTGACAAAGCAAGATTCCAAACCAAGACTTCTTCGCTGGGTTTTGCTGCTCCAGGAATTTAAAATCGACATCCGCGATAAAAAAGGAGCAGAAAACCTAGCCGCGGACCATCTTAGTAGACTTGAGGATCCATACCAAGGGGATCATCCGACCACAGAAATCAATGATTCTTTTCCCTTGGAGACCTTAATGTCTATAAACTCGAAGCCGAATGAAACCCCGTGGTTTGCGGACTTTGCAAACTACTTGGCGGGTGGAATTCTCAAGGAAGGGTTGACGTCCCAGCAAAAGAAGAAGTTCTTTACCGACATCAAGACTTACTTTTGGGACGACCCTTACCTATTCAAACAATGTGCCGACCTGATTATCCGTCGATGTGTTGATGGACCGGCAGCGTCTAAAATCCTTGATGCTTGCCACAAAGGACCCACCGGTGGTCACTTTGGTCCCAACTACACCGCTAAGAAAGTGTTTGACTCGGGATTTTATTGGCCCTCCATATATCGTGATGCTCACAATATGGTTAAGCGATGTGATGTTTGCCAAAAACAAGGCAAAATCACACATAAAGACGAGATGCCTCAGAATTTCATTCAAGAGTGTGAAATTTTTGATGTATGGGGTATCGACTTTATGGGGCCATTCCCTTCATCTAAAGGAAACAAATACATCCTTGTAGCCGTTGACTATGTTTCAAAGTGGGTTGAAGCCAAAGCTTTGCCTACTAATGACGCAAGGGTGGTTTGTAACTTTTTGAAAGCTCTATTCGCTCGCTTCGGTGTGCCTCGCGCTATTATTAGTGATCGTGGGACTCATTTCTGCAATGACCAATTTGCTCGAGTCATGGCTAAGTACGGTGTACACCATCGTCTTTCCACAGCCTACCACCCACAAACTAATGGCCAGGCCGAAATATCCAACCGAGGTCTTAAGCGAATTCTTGAAAGAACCGTGGGAGAGCATCGTGCCGCATGGGCTGATAAACTCGATGATGCTTTGTGGGCTTTCCGTACTGCTTACAAGACCCCGATCGGCTGTACGCCCTATCGTCTTGTGTACGGGAAAGCGTGCCACCTCCCCATTGAGTTGGAGCACAAGGCTTATTGGGCCTTGAAGTGGGCTAATTTTGATATCAACAAAGCCGGTGACCTACGCAAGATCCAACTCAATGAGCTGAATGAACTTCGGAATGAGGCTTATGAAAATTCTTTGATCTATAAGGAACGAACTAAGCTCATTCACGACTCCAAGATCAAAAACCGAGAGTTCCATGTTGGAGACAAAGTCTTACTTTTTAACTCTCGGTTGAAAATCTTTTCGGGCAAGCTTAAATCTCGTTGGTCCGGCCCATTCACCATCGCCCAAATTTTTCCATATGGTACTCTTGAGCTCGCTCAACCTAATGGACCAAATTTTAAGGTGAATGGCCAACGAGTGAAGTTGTACTTTGGTGAGGACACCTCTCCGGAGGTGATTCCATCCCTCACCACGTTCCCCATGAACTGAATTTGGGTCGAGTCAGGCTCGTGACTCGGTTATCAAAAACAAGCGCTCCTCGGGAGGCAGCCCGAGTATCTATCCCTTTAACCCCCTAAGTGTAGGGGAGGACCTATTTCGGTCATTTGTGTTTGTGTGGTGATGTGCTTACAGGGATCACTGCAATCTTGGACATCTTTGAAGAACCGTGTTCCCATGTTATCCGAAATCCGGTTTTATCTCTCAACTATCGTGATTCAATTTTCTTCATACTCACATTTGAAATTGATCACTTTAGTCGTCTCTTCCTTAACTTGAGTTAACCAACGTGCACAATGTCATAAGTGTAGGGGAGACTTTTCCCACATGCTTAAACATTGAGGACAATGTTTATCTTAAGTGTAGGGGAGACTTCTATCGAAGTTTTAAGTGGACTTTTCCATGAAAACGCCTTCATTTAACCGGAAAATCATATTTTTCAACATTTTTCAAATTTTTTATTAACTTTGGCCATTTAGTCGTAATTTTTAAATTTTTATTGTTGCTTTCATATGTATATATCCCGCAATAAAGTCAAAAATATTAATAAATTGGTGTAGCTAGTTTAGAAGTCTTTGACATATTAGGCCCGTTGCGTTTATTTTGACTCAACCCGAATAGACTTATCCAAGTTTATTCTAGCTAGTATCCTTAACCATGTAGACCTTAATTGGTTTATTAGGCTAAGTGTCCACGAGTCTCATTACTTGAGATTTTAAATTGTGGAGGACGAGAAATGATAGAGTCAATTATAAGTCGGTATTCTTGCGCAAGCTCACTTGGTGTAATTATTTGCCTATTCTCCCATCACTTGCTAATATTTATCTGCAATAAGTAAGGTCTTACGATTTGAAAAGTTACTTAGCTTCTAGCCCAAGATCGTTTAAAAGTTGCTCGGTAATGACGAGAGTTCATAGCCAAGGCATAACTTATGAAGCGGGGCGCGAAGATTGGCGAGTCCGAAAAGGCCCTAACAAGGCATGAGGATTCAATTTTATTGCTGAAGATCCAAAGTGATGTGAAAAGCATTATTCCTAAAGTCAATATGAAGGATCAAGACTCACGACGAAAAGCAATCAACTCCCATAAAGATCATGGAGAAGTCTATCCGAAAAGACCCTAACAAGGTATGAGGATAAATAGATCCAAGTCCGAAAAGGAGGCGGATCGTTGTATCTCAAAATCCCAATTAGAGACTGAAGAAATAATCATGAAGTCGTGGTCAACAAAGTTGGAGTACCCATCAAAAGTCTCCAAGTGAAGAAAATCTATTATGATGAGAAGACCATTATCTCAAGAACGTCTCTCGAAGATATGAAATATGAAGTACATGCCAAATATCGGCCCGAGAAAGGTCTCAAATCGTGAACCAAGTTATGCCAAGATATGAACTTTTTGATATCCCGAGAAGCAGTTTTAAGAGATTTTGTCCTTTAGCTAACTATTGATCAAATCGTCCTACTTTGCTTTCAGCCTCAATAAACTATCGAAATAAGTCCAAAAATGCATCTTCATGATCATTCTAAGACAAAAATAAAATATAAGAGATACAATTAGGAATAAGGGAGTTTAAGCATTTAATTAAGCCATGTGTGTAAGTGTTTGATTTACTAACTTATAATAACAATGATCTCGTTTTTAAGCTTAGTTTGGGGAACGTGAAACTTGAGGGGGATAAATCTTCGCAACACCAAAGCCCTAATGTAAGTCCTTGATTTCTTTACAAGTTATTTCCATCATTTTGTTTATTTTAAAGTTTTAAGTTCTCTTAGTATTTTAATTATTGTTTAGTAGAATTTAAATAAGGCCAAGGTTGATTGATTATGAGAAAAATGTAAAATTGCTTTATCACTAAGCATTGCATGAGGGCATGGCAATGGTTAAGTGTAGGGGATTTGATAGGTGTGTAAACACCCATCCTTTTACCACTTAATTCGAGCTAAAACAAGACCAAAACACGTATTTAATATCATTTGTTTGGAATTATGCGTGGTTTTTGTATTTATTGTGTTTTCAGAGCCAACCGGATAAATATTAAAGAAAACATGGGATTGCACGGGTTTTCTCAAGGAAAAAGACTCAAGATAAAGTCTATGGTCCAAGATGTGCAAAAGATTTGAAGTCACTAAGGCCTATTCGAAGATTTATCGAAGAAAAGGACTAAAGACGGAAGATTTTCATAAGTCGAAGAAACTCAAGTCTATTTAACGAAGAAATTAAAAGACGAGTTGAATTTAATCGACAACAAATCCCGAATCAGAATCGAAATCGTCAACTTTTCTGAAAAGACGAGAAGACAAGAAGAAAGGGAGAAAGCCCACTCACCAACCAACCTTTAGGACTATAAATAGATTTTTCTTCACACATTAGGGAGCAGTAGTTTTTCATTTTTCCTTTTTCCAGGCTTTGTAGTTCGTCTCATCACAAACTCCATTAGGGAGTTTGGTGATTTTCATCTTTTTTCTTTTCATCTTGTAAGTTTGATTCAATACTCTTGTTACTTTTCCCTTAATCAATCCATTTCATCTTTTCATTAATCTTGTTCTTCATCATCTCTTTTTGCAAGTTCTTAAGTTTTTATGTGATTCAAGTTTGATCCTAAAAAGTTGTTGAATTAGTGTTTTTATTAGTGGGATTTGTTCTTTATAGTATGTTAATGATTATTGGTTAGCTTGGTTAAACCTTTTTGAGTATTTAAGTCGATTTGGATTAAATTTCGTGTCTATCTTCTTTCTTCTGCTGCTGTTACTGCCCAGACTTGATCTTTCCGAATAGCCATATTTTTGTTCCCTTATTCGGAATTTTTGATATTCCGAATAAGGGTGTTAATTTCCTTCTATTCGGAACATTCCATACATTCCGAATAGGATTGTTCGTGTTTGCTTATTCGGAACATTTTCCGAATAGTCCCATTTTCCGAATAGAGTTTTATTCCGAATAGGGGTTTCCACGTTTCCCTATTCAGAACTTTTTAAATTTTCCGAATTGCAAATTTTTGTTTCCTTACTCGGAATATTTATTCCGAATAGCTCTGTTTTTCCGAATAACCTTGTTTTCCGCATAGAGTCTTTATTCCGAATAGGGTTTTCCATAGTTCCCTATTCGGAACATTCCGTATAAGCACTTTTTCCGAATAGGTCAAGCTTTCCGAATAGGGTATTTTTTTCCAGTGTCAATTCAAGTTTTGGTTATAATTTGTTGCTTGTTTTAAGTTTACTCCATTACCATTTTATTCACTTATCTGTTTAGTAGATTAGAAAACCAAATACACTTTTTGTCACCAAAAACAATTCATTCCACTTTTAACTGAGATCAATTCGAGAGGATCGCGAGAATTATTTTTGAACCCACACAAAACACTTGTATCATAAACTTTCTTGGGATGAAGTGGATCTACAAAGCCCTTAGGTTAAGTAACATAAACTTCCTCATCAATCTTGCCATAGAGAAATGCACTCTTGACATCCATATGAAAAACTGTAAAGCCCACATAAGAAGCAAAAGCCAAAAACAGACGAATGGCCTCAATCCTAGCAACAGGAGCAAAAACTTCAGTGTAGTCAATGCCTTCAAGTTGTGTATGACCCTGTGCAACCAACCTCGCCTTATTTCTCACCACAATACCCCGTGCATCTTTCTTGTTTTTGAGAATCCATTTGGTACCAATTGCTGTCTTTCCATCTGGCAAGTCAACTAGGATCCAAACATTCTGAAACAAGAATTGCTGCATTTCCTCCTGCATAGCCTCCACCCAGCTTTGATCCTCAAGAGCATGATAGACTGATCTAGGTTCCACCTGTGAAAGAAAACAAGCAAACAAACAATGTTGAAAGTCCGTATGATTATTACGCTTTTGATCCTCAATATAGCTCACAAGAGCATGATGATCAGACGTGGCCTTCTTATGCATTCTGCGAGTCTTGACAGTAGAACTAGGATCTCCAATGATTTGAGTAGTAGGATGATCTTTGTGTGACTGCAACACTGGATTGGAAGCTACTTCCACTTCTGGTGCCAAGTTATTAAGATCCCCAACAAATTCATCATCATATGAAGTAGAGTTGAAAATGCCATCTATTGGTTGCTTATGAATATCATCTAGCTTGGTAGAAGACTTCTTTTGATAGTTCCCCAGGTCAGAAGGACTTGAAAATCTAGTATGGGAAGTGGAATCACTAGCCGAACTACCAATAGGTGTTGAACTAGCACTAGGAGTAACAATTGGAGTACTAGGAGCAGCTTTGTCAGAAGTCGTATTCAAGGGAAACTCAAAGCCACCTTGAGCAGCTGCAATAGTAGCTTCTTGTTGTTGTTTGAGTAATGTGTCAAGAGCTACTTGTGAATCCAATACATCCAATGGAGTTGCATCACTAGGAGGAGTAGGAGAGACTGCGGTGGAATAGCATGGAACAACAAAAATATCATCCTCGTCATCTGAGTCGGAAAGACTAGAATGAGCACCTGTACTAGAAGTTGCAAACACTTGTGGACCTGCATCATGGTTAGTTTTGAAACGAAAATATCCTAATGAATCACTAAGATAATCAAGATCAAAATACCATTCAGGACCCTTGCCTTGGATGTTTGACTTCTCCTCAAAATACCTGAGATTTATAGTTTCAATTACTCGCTTGGCTTGGAGATTGTAGACACGATAAGCCCGAGAGTGAGCTGTATATCCCACAATGTATCCTTCATCTGCCTTGACATCAAATTTCCCCAAATAGTCACTAGTATTCAGAATGGTGACATGACACCCAAATGGCTTCAAATGAGCAATATTTGGTACTTTGGCTATTACTAGCTTATATGGAGTCTTCTTGTGAGGATTTTTAATAGAAACTCTATTCAAAACATAACTTGCGGTATTAACAGCTTCTGTCCAGAACATGGTTGGAAGCTTGGAATCGGCAAGCATTGTTCTTGCAGCTTCTATTAGAGTCCTGTTCTTTCTTTCTGCCATGCCATTCTATTGAGGCGTTCTTGCTGCACTATAATCTCTTTTGATGCCTTTAGAATTACAAAGTGCTATGAGGTCTGCATTTTTGAATTCGGTTCCATTATCACATCGAATACCTTTAACCTTCTTGGACAACTGATTCTCTATAAGTGTAATAAAATCTTTGAGAATTGAGTAGGTCTCACTCTTGGCAGCCATGAAGAAAACCCACGTAAACCTGCTATATCCATCAGTTACCACCAGACAGAATTGTTTGTGGTCAATGCTCCTAATAGAGGTAGGACCAAATAAATCTATGTGTAGTAGCTGCAATGGTTCAGTTATAAGACTGAGAACAGTAATGGCCTTGAAGGATGCTTTATGTTGTTTGCCTTTGCTGCATGCAAGACAATTGATATCATTTCTGAATGACTTGGGAGGTAAACCAGAGACCATGTTCATATTTGCTAGTTTGTGAATGGTCTTGAAGTTCACATGTCCCATCCTTCTGTGCCATTGAGTGACTTCATCTTCTGAGGCTTTAGCAACCAAACTTGCTAGTTGACCAGTAGGGTTGACTTCATTCAGCTTGATACTATAGAGGTTGTGTCTTCTAGGGATTTTGAGTAGAACCTGTGAGTCATCCAGAAGTTTAAAGTCTTTGGATAACACTAGTGCATCAGTATCCGTAAAGAGGACAAACTGCTTCTTGTCACAAATCTGAGAGACAGAAATCAAGTTGAAGTGTTGAAGTGCTTCCACATAGTAGACCTGATCAAAATTAAGATTAGGCGTCTGAATCGTTCCTTTGCCAGTGATCCTGCCTTCACCTCCTCCAAAATAGACTTTTCCGCCTTGAAATGGTACAAAGTTAGATAAAAGACTTTTATTTCCTGTCATGCTCCTAGAGCATCCACTGTCAACAATTCTTAGAGTAGGATCTTGGTATTGAGTAACCTACAACAACAAGATAAGAAAGATGCAAAAGTTAGCGTCTTAAGGGGACCCAAACCTTTTCAGGTTTGAGCCTGCCTTGTGGATATTTAGTAGATAGCCAAGAAGATTGATGAGATCCACTGTTGTTCATTGGTTGCCTATGCATCATATGGGTGTTATTGTTTGACCAAGAACAACCTGCTGAGGGCTTAACAGCAGTTCCCGGATTCCCCAAACCAAAAAACATGTGGTCAAAATTATATGGATAATTTGGATTAAAACTCTAAAAACAGTTACTGGTTGGTCTATTTGATATTAATCCAGTGTTTCTCCAATAACCAGAAGCTAATGGGGAGGTCCTTCTAGAAGAAGAAAATGATTGAGCACTTGGGTTTAGTCTTCTAGAAGAATATGGAACAACTCCTGGTGGACCAGGAGCAGGAAATGCTTGATGGACAGAAGAATGTTTGTCATAAAAATCACAATCTTTAATCAAATGAAATTTACTCCCACAAACAAAACATGTTTTAAACGACCTTTTATTAGAATGATATTGTTTCATACTACTAACTTTATTACACATAATTCTAGGAGAAACATTCTTCCTAGGACTCAATATACCAGGACTAGACACTGTAAAAGCAACTCTCTCTTCACACTTCCTAGCACTAGTAGCAGCATGATGATTCGACTTGGAACTTGTAGGTCTCGACTCTTCACTTGAACCACTTGATGCAGAGTCACTAGCTTTGTCACTGAAAGTACACGAGACAAAGTCATTAGAATTAGTAGAACTTTTTGGGGACTCATGCATATGTGATCCATCCAAGTCATTATTCCTAGGAGTGGGCATGAAAGTTCCTGTAAGAGGTAGAGGGACAGCGTGCATTTCTGCTGCTGGTTTAAACCTATTGTAGTTAGGTGCTCCCTTTTCCTCTTTGTCGGGATCAAAGACACTCGAAAAAGATAAATCAAACACATCTTCTGAATCAATATATTTATCAAATCCTAACCCTCTTTTAATCCTACCAGACATGCTACTATCAATTAATTTTGAAAGATTCTTAGGTGCCTTTTGCCATTTTTCAAATCTCAGAAGTGTAGCATCCAATTCTTCTTTCATCTCTTGTTTTTCTTTGATATTGCCATATTTTACCTTTTCGGTGTATTTAAGCATATTTGTTGTGTTTTCTAAATCAATGTTCAGTATCCTAATTTTATCCTCATACTCACGTTGAGGATCTTGAAGCCACCTCTTTTGTTGTTCCAATGTTTTTAAAGAAGCCTTATATTGGGACAACAATTCTGAATATTTATCATGACAACCAAGAGGACAATGTTGTACCTGAGGTGAGATGCCCATAAGAGCAAACTCTTCTGCTTCCTCTGCATCAGATAGATTCCCAGCAATCATTGCAAACACGTCAGTAGAGGGCTCAGTTGTTTCCAGTGTAGCAGTCTGAAGATCATTCCAGTTGACCATAGAGTCAACAGACACCAATGCCTTCTTGTCATCCTTCACCTCCTGAATCTTAAAAGCTGAATATCTGCTCTTCTCCTGGTCATTCTTGTTAGGGCATTCCCTTGCAAAGTGACCTTGCTGTTGGCAGTTATAGCATCGAACCTTGCTTGTGTCAAACCTTGCTGGCTCTCTTAGGTTGTAATTAAATTTTCGACCAGCTTTCTTCTCAAACTTGTGAACCCTAAGAGTGAGCATGGCCATCTGTCATTTGAGATCCATTTCATCCAGGTCAAGTTTATCAACCTATTTGAAGTCAACAAAAGCAAGTTGTTGTTGAGCATCAACGTCAGCAACAAAAGAGTGAAGAACAGCTTCTACCATGCTACCAGACTTGGCTGTTGGTTCAGGAGTAGAAGTATGCTGAAAAGTATGTTGAGAAGACACAGTATTGCTTGGGCTACTAGCATAAGACATGGGACTGGATCCCATAAAACTCACAAAGGCAGAGTTAGCAGGAGTGGGAAAAGAATCACTTGAATATCCCTTCACATGAGGCTCAAAAGTTTTGAGCTTATGAAATAAATCATCAAAATTAAGATAGTCAAGCCCACCTTTTGCTTTGAGAGAGATTACCACCTGATTCCATAAGTAGGGTAAGGCTATAAGAAATCTTGCAATATATCACCATCGTCAGGTTTCGACCGAAGTTGATTCAACTGGCTCAATATCTTTTGGAACCTGTCATACCCTTGATGGATACCTTCAGTTTCTGAGATCTTGAATTCTGTGAATTCATCTCTCAGCATGGATCTTCTCATTTTATTTTACTCCTCATTCCCACCAAACCTTGCTTTTATTCCATTCCAGATCTCTCTAGCATCATCCAAATGATAGAAGTCATCCATGTGATCATCAGGAAGGGACTGAAGCAAAATAGTTTTTGCTTTGATCTCCTTCTGAAGAGCTGTGATTTCTTCATGATTTTTAGGGTCAAGAAGAGTAATATTACCATTCTTGTCTCTTCCAGTCAACTTCCTGCTGTTCCCATTCAAAATGATCTTCCAAAGGTCTTGATCAGTGTTGGTGATCCACCATTCCATCTTCATTGCACAGCTATCATATTCGTCCTTTTTCAAAAGAGGAAACTTACCATTTTTGTTGGAAACCGTAGCAACAATTTGCTGAGGTTGCTGAGTTCTAGGAGTACTATCTTCTCCTGTTTGAGTAGAACTTGAGGCTGACATGATTAAACAAAAATGTTAGTAATGAGGAAAATTGATTCTTCTTGTACAGAGACTCTCCCATGCTCTGATACCACTTGTTGAGTCCACTAGATGTGGATCTTGCAGCCTGTCAGGAATGGTGAACGACTTCTGTAATCACAAGTCTATTCACAGAGAGACTCTATACACAATATAAGTGCGGAATACAAATACTATAAAGAAGAACAGAATAACTATAATGACTTGATCCTTTTCTAAGGATTTCTAATATTAATGATAACTAGAATTACGTTTGATGAAGGTGTCCATAACCTTTCTGCCAAAGGTTCCTTTTATACTACAAGGAAACCCTAATACATCATTAAACAAAACATGTAAAACTGAGATGCATACCCTTTCTAACATATCTAATGCATATCCTAACAGAATAATAACTAAATAATAAAGTTTGACTTTAACTAAGACCAGGAGCACGACTTGCTCCTACTACTACTATGACCAGGAGGAAATACATACCTCCTAGCTACCTATTACAAATAACTATTCCAA
The DNA here is from genome assembly GCA_025667525.1 of Glebionis coronaria. Taxonomy (NCBI): domain Eukaryota; kingdom Viridiplantae; phylum Streptophyta; class Magnoliopsida; order Asterales; family Asteraceae; genus Glebionis; species Glebionis coronaria. The sequence goes on from CM046875.1 coordinate 697,485,022, forward strand.
TAGTCCTAACAAAGACCACTGTTTAATATAGGTGGAACCTCGTCTCTTGTCTAATAAAGAAAAGTATATTATTTGCAACCTCTATCCTAAGCGTTGCTCATATAATCTCGTCTTAATATAAGACTATAAGTTAATGCTATTTTAAAAAAATAAGGATTTGTATAAGTTAATTGTATTTTACTTTGACGTGATTACTTTTTAATAATCAAATCAAAGATAAATGACAACCAACACCACACTTAACTCAAAGTGTTAATGTGATTATACAACCAGTATATAAATGAATAATTTTTAATTCCTAGCCCCATGTGGGATTGCAAATATATGCTCATAGTAACACATGTTAGAATGCGTGGATTTAATCATTTATAAATGACCAACAACATCCGCTATTTGTTTTAGTTATTATCATGTTATTCAACTTACAGTTGTTTGTGTTTGCGTTATAAACCAACTTATTTACTTATTTCGTTTTGAAAATAGAGTTAAGGTTTGGCAAAAACGAAAGAATAATCATTTATTTACGTTTTGGAAGGCTAAAAATGAAGTTTTGGAAAAGTAGATAGATACTTACTCTTTTAAAATGGAGTTTTGGTAAACCATTAAATTTATGGGAAAATTACAAAAATACCCCCAAATCCCTATCCTCTATATTAATTCATCTTTTTTTTAGCGAATAATCAAATCCAAACACCATATTTTAAAACTACTTTTTGTTACAGCTGATTATCTAATTATTTATTTTCAAAACGAATAATATATTTTAAATAAGTAATCCCAAATACTCATTAGTTCAATTATGAATCGTCATATTTTTAAAGGACAATGGTGGATAACGTCGATGTTAATGGGGCTGTTTAACCAAACGTTGGTAGTAGTATTTATGTGGCGCGGGAAATAATGGCTTCTTTCTATTGCACAAATGAAGTATATACAAAATAACTATTTCTAACAAGCATCGCCAAACATAGGCCACGTCGGACTTGGTGGCTGCGGGTGAGGATGCCGCCATACCGTGCTCTATAATAACTTTTACATAGTGAATTGGACACGATTACTTTTTAATATAGGCGTAATTACCGTCTCTTAGCTAGTTCAAATTAATGTTATCAAATGTTTGCTACATGAATAATTAAGAAAAAAAGGGTTGTTCATCGAGCTGGCTTGAATCTAGTCTTATATAAATAGGTTAATGTTATACTGAAATGTTTGGGACATGATTAATAAAAAAATATTGGTTCATCGAGCATAAAAATTTGAGATTTTGTACAAGCTGGCCATCAAGGTATTGGCGTATTGCAGCCAGAGTATTTTTTTAGATTTAGACTTTGTTTATACCTAGAAACAACACCATGATAACCAACACCACACTTACCTCAGTTTACTAACATTGTTATACAAGGAGTATATAAAAACATAATTTTTTATGCGTGGCCCGATGTGGGATTGCAAATATGTAACACATGTTAGAATGGAATGCTACGGTTTACCGCTTTTTAAATAATCATGAACCATCAACGAGGCCAGATTGATTATACTACCAACGAGTACATGCCAACGAGTATTAGCAACTTTCTCCGTGTTTTATACTCGAAAGCAACATAATTGGCAACCAACATAACACTCAACTCAAGCTGCCAACATTGCTACACGTACAACCAATATTTAAATAAAAAGTTTCTTTTTATTCCTAGCCCGATGTGGGATTGCAAATACATGCTCCGTAGTAACACATGTTAGAATGCGTTTGTTCACCCTTTCTAAGTGACCTAGAACATTCACTACTAAATTATATTCACATTATCCCGTTCAGTTCAATCATGATTCATGAACCCTCAGATACTTTACGGATAGTGGTGGATAAAGTCGATGTTTTAATGGGGCTATTTATGCAAATTGTGGTGCATTCTGTTGCACAAATGAGGAAGTATAAACAAAAGTTCTCTATCAAAATGGAAGTATAATTGATCTAAAATTGTTTTCATGTATACCTGTAATAATAGTGAATACACAACGAGAATATACTCTAGGTTTATGGTTCAAGAACTATTAGTGAATGTATGTACTATTGAATTGAATAAAAACCAAGCTGTAAAAACGACTGTTAGTGTCAGGGTCATACAAGTTGTACACCAGGGACTAGGCTAGTAACGCCTCATTGATGGTTCAACGAACCTCCTACGATAGATAGACCCATGTTGATCTTAACTTAAAGAAAACGAGGCTGAAATTGTTGTAATGTTTTGGCAACTCAATTTTTTTACTAGGAATCTAAGTTATTTTATTTCTAAGACGACACTAACACACAAGAATAAATTTGTGCACACGCAATATTGCTTGAAATGACTGCCTTCAGTAAAAATAGCAAATCATATGATTAACTTATAACATCAAGAACATTATTAACATAAGATAGAGCAGCTCAAACAGCAAAAGGTTTTATATCTCCGCAAAATATGTAAAACATAAGACAAAATTACTACCTGCGGCTATAACCAAGTGGGTTCAATCCACACATGAGGGTTTAAAGGATAATGCTTGGTTCCGACAAAATCCCCAAAACTTTCTTCGATGTTTTTGCCATTAAAAGTGTGATACATGCCAGTTTTGAGTGAATGGAACACCACCTTCCCATTCTTATTATACAATTGTCCAAAGAAGATTTTGTTTTCTATTTCCGGCATTTCGGCTTTAATGAACATGCATGCATTATCGGAGATGTAAATCACGTGCCTTCCTAAATCATTTATTTTCTCCCATTTGCTTGTTAAATCATTCAGCTTGAAAACCTCAACGGATTCTCCAAAATGGGCCACAGTGACAAGTAAAAGATGTCGACCACGTTTAGTTAGGAAACGTTCATTTGAAGATCTGCAATAACTTCTTGGGGTTTCGGCTACATCTTTCTTCCAAGAGAAATTTTATTGAGCAAAATTTTTGAACACATCAAGTTCCCCATGGTCAGCCAAAGCATATAGATCTCGGCCACGCAATGTTAGAAAATAAAAGTGAAGATCATCGTTATCATAATCCACATTAATCAAACACCAGGATTGTTCTCCATGTAGACAGTGGATGTTAATACCTTCTGTGTTAAAATTCAACAACAATACATTCGGGGGGAAGTGCTGAGAAGTATAAGCAATAAAAAAAATATCCAGGGCCTTGGAAGAGCATGGACCACATTTGTGAATGGGTTACAAAACTCTAATCCAGTATAAAACACAAACCAGTTGTAATTATTGTTGTTTTACACTAGATTATAGTTTTGTAACCCCGTCAAAAATGAGGTCCATGCTCTTCCAGGGGCCGGATATATTTTCAATAACTTATGTTTCTCATCACTTCCCCCCGATTGTATGGAGAACAATCTTGACGTTTGATTAGTCTTGATTACAAAGACAGTGATGATCTTCACATTTATTTTCCAATTTTGCGTGACAGAGTCCTGTATGCTTTGGCTTACGATGGGGAACTTGATGTTTTCAAATTTTGGCTCAAGAAGATTTCTCTTGGAAACAAGATGTAGCAGAAGCCCCCAAGAACTTGTTGTAGATCTTCGAATCAATGTTTCTTTAGTAAATTGGTCAGCGTTTTTTACTTGTCATTGTGGCCCATTTGGAAAATCCATTGAGATTTTCAAGCTGAATGATTTGACGAGCAAATGAGATAAATAAATCGTTTAGGAAGGCATGTAATTTTAATAAGAATCGGGGTCTGTCACAGTTACTCGAGTTGCCTTATACACTTTCAATCCCACATCGGACTAAGAGGGCAAGGAGCACGGCGCGGGCTGCGTGATGACTCCGGCGAAGCACAAAACCCACGGCGTGGGTGGTGGAAGTGAGTCAAACCACGGGGCGTGGTGGGTTTGTTGTGAGTGTGACTCCCCTGTTTTTGCAAGTGAGTGTGAGAAAAAAACCATCACTTGGATTGATGGTTCCTAGCCCTCTAAGAATAAGTTGTTTGTTATTTATATACTTGTTGGGTAATGTTTTAGACAAGTTGAGATAAGCGTGGCGTTGGCTGTCTTGTTTTGCGATCCGATATAGTAAACAAAACAGTCGACTTGTACGAATTTTTCATTTTTTATAACACATATACGAATTTTAAATGTGTACGCTTTATAACATTGACTACTTTAAAACTCGTGTAATATTGTATTTTTTCCACAAAAGTCACCAATATGATAGCATTTACGCTTTGCAACATTGACTATTTTAAAACTCGTGTAACATTATAAAATTTTCTTTCATAAGAATCGCGAATATGATAAGGACACAAACGTGACTATAGCATTTGTTTTTATAAACTTAACGATTATGTTTAACTCATAACTTAGTTAATGTGTCTTGTATGAAAAGTACTGCACGCGCTAAAGATTTATAAAATTAAAAAAACCACAGTCGTCATGATGATGCCGAAGGATTAGTGATCGGAGATGGTGCTAGTGATGACGGATATGAGGAAGATGAAGACAATGACGTGGCAACTGATTTCCACGGTGGTTTAAGTGTGTGTGAGATAACACCCTAAAAAGTATTATTTTTGGAGAAAGGTGAAAATAACTAATTTTACTATAACAACTAAATTTTTTTGAACGACAATCTTTATTAAACCAACAAGGAGCTAGAAAAATAATTACAAGGAAATTAAGTGAGGGTTTTTTAACCAATCTACCCAGAAAAGGGAAATTTTCTACGAGAACCACTAATACACCAATTAAAAGAACAAAGAACAATATAATCGGAAACTTCCGAGCATTTGGGAGGACTCTCTTCAAAATAGCGTGATTTCGAATCTTCCAAATAAACCACCAAGCGACGAAAGACCGCCTCTTGGAAGAAAAACGAAGGTGTACCACTCTTGGAACGAATAGCAACCAACACCATACACATCTCAACATGTCATCATAATTACACAACCAATATATAAATAGCATAATTTTTCATTGCTAGTCGATGTGGGATTACAAATATATACGCCATATAAAAAAACAAATATATTCACTGATTTTTAATTATAATCACACTGATTCACACTGTTCGATTCACTTCAATCATTTTTTTGCGAATGGCAGTGGGTGATGGTTGTATTTACGTTGCACAAGAAATGAAGGTCTCTTTCAATTACACGAATGCAAAAGTATACATAATCAATCTAAAATGGTATCCGTGTTTTATATACCTGTCATACTAAAAATATACTTTAGGTTTATGATATCATTTAGATCTATTAGTAACGGAAGTGCAAAAAAAACCATATTTATGCCATGGGCATACAAGTTGTACACCACAAATGGTATATGATTAGGCAAATTGGCATAAACTTTAATAGATTACACTAGAAACGCCTCACTAATGGTATATGATGAATTCCCTATGATAATCCCATGTGGAACTGAACTAAAAAAATAAGGCCAAAATGTGATAAAACATAGTAATACAAAAATAGTACTCGTAATAATTAAGCCAACTAGAATCAAATGGGTTCAATTAGGGGTGGAAATTTTAGACCCGGCAGAAAACCTGACCTGAAACCGACACGAAAATTAACAGGTTCAGGTTGAATATATTGAATCTTAGGTCAGGTTTGGGTCGGCCTATCTGACCCATTTATTAAACAGGTTAGGTTTGGGTTGAAAAAAATTAAGCAGGTCGACCCGACAACCCGTTTAAATTTTTTTCCTTATATTAAAAATGATTAATATTTTACCATACGTGTTTACTAGGTTAAACATACCGAACATGAACACATTTAACATGTTTAACACGTCTAATGTGCATACTTTTATATATAAAACTTGTTAAATGGATCAATATATAAACTCGTTTAATTTATTCAACATATGTAACATATTTAACGTCAAGCCAAATATATATATGGGATAAATGGGTTAGGTTCGGCTTATGTGTAAACGAGTTAGGGTTGACATAACGGACCCGATTATTTAAATGGGTTAGGTTTAGGTTGGGATTTTCTGACCCGCCAACCTGACAACCCGAACCCGCTAACCCGAACCCGAAACGAATTGCCACAAAATGCAATGTTCCCACAAAATTCCCAAAACTTTCATCAATGTTTTTGGCTTTGAAAATGTGATGCATGCTAGTTTCCAGTGAATTGGCGAATTTAAAAAATAATCACAAAGATGATCTCAATCATTACAACATCAATATATAGATAAGAGAAGTTCTTATTCCTCTCCCAGAGTGGGATTGGAAATGAATACTCCATTTAATATTTACTAGCATGGTACTTGCGCAATGCAGCGGCAGATACCCGATGACGATTTTTTAGGTGACGAATGTTGTTACTTTTTCCCGTTAATTTGTATTCAAATATTGAAGTTTTAAAAAATTAAATCTAAACAAAATAAATCTTCAAAAACTAAGAAATATTAAAATTTAATAAAAATATATCAAAATGTATATCGAATCAAAGAGTATAAAATTTTAAAAAATATGTAAAATTAGATTATGAAAAAAAAATAATCAAATATAAAAATATTTTAATTTTAAAAATAAATATGGTTTTTTAAAAGGTTGTTAAAAAAGTTTGTTACAAAATGAGATGAATTGTCCATTAGAAAATGAATGTTTTGATAAAAGCCAATTTTAGATGTCTTAATTTTCAAACATTCTAAAAAAAAATATCCCAAATGCTTTATAATATAGTAAAATAAAATGAGATAAGAAAATTCATATCATTAACAATGGAAAGGGTCCAAAAACAATCATGAGATATTTAGAATCACGTTTTTAACTATGACAGTAAATTTTATGTCACTAGTTTTGGATGAACACAAAGTAGGCATCTTGGTTAGTAAACTAGTAAGTACAGTAGTATTTTGCATCCTATAAAAATAACTTGAAGAAGATGCTCTTATACATAATCTTTATGTTTTTATGTTTCAAAAACAATAATAACGACATTACCTTTTTTTCTCTCGCCATATCATATATTTTTTAAACGTGAAACTGCGACTCTCTATCATATCCAAAATAAGTGATACTTAAAACTAGCTCACTCATCTAAAACGTGTGTGAAAAGTACCATTTGAAAAAAAATGAGAACCCGTAGAAGTTGATAACCAATTAAATGGCTTGAGAATATTAGGAACTCTATATATACTCGAAAGCAACATAATTGGCAAACCAACATAACACTCAACTCAAGTTATTAGCAACGAGTGGGCCTGTAAATGTACTGCTTCATTGTAACACATGTTACAATGAATGCGCGTTGGTTTAACCTTTCTAAATGACCTAGAACATTCACTAGTTAATTATAATAACACTACTCAATCATGAATCATGAACCTCATATATTTTATGGACAATGGTGGATAAGGTCGATGTTATAATAGGGCTGTTTATGCTGATGGTGGTGCTCTTAGGTTGCACAAATGAAGTATAAACGAATGTTCTGATACGACCTTCTCGGGTAGTATCGGGATAGTGGCACCCCTTCAAGCGTGATGCTAGCTCCTTTAAGAAGAAGATTAGAAAACCAGAGATATTTTATTGATTTATTTAATTGACTGCTTACATTGATAACAATGACGGTATTTATAAAACATGAAAACCCTAACCCTAAGATAAATAATAGTAATGTCCCGTCCGGCCCGACCCACATAACCCCGGGTGTATCATTCCCCACTCATTCGAATTCACCTTGCCCTCAAGGTGAGGTCTTAAATAACACACTTGATTCCGGGATCCCATATCCTAATCATACCGCAACCTCGCCTTTCACTCCCGTGGTTACCCTGGCTTCCGCTACCACATGCAACGCCCTTTTTCCTCTTCTTCCTTTTGCTGCCTTGGACATAACACAATACCCTTCTTTTGTCTACCGTTGTCCAGGCCCTAATACTCCCCACACCTTCAAAATCCACCTTGCCCTCAAGGTGATATGAAAAATATGCCGATAGGGAGTCCGACATCCATTCCAACGCCTTCGGTTGAACTAATTTTTGGATGCGCCCATTAGCTATGAGCCCATGAATGTCGCCGATACCAATTCTTTCCCATAGTTTGAGAGCTAGTGAACTTTCATGTACAAAAGTGTCTGTAGAATTAATCACATTCACCAGTACTTCTTTCACACGTGTCTCAGCTTGAAAATCATCACCACCATCCTTAAGAAACGGTATTACTCCATTCGACTCACCGTCGTCAACCCTACACGCTTCACCACTATTAAAAAAAACCTCCTTCACACTTCCCACATAATCTGAAAATTCGTCAAACTCGCCACAAACTTCCATGCTTCCCATATAACTCTCACCAACATAAAAAACAACGTCTGTCACGCTACTAACCTTAACAACACGATTATCTTGATTTACATCTAAGGACCCATTAATCACAAGTGAAACTTCTTCATTTGGCCATGATAGAACGGTATCTAGTTTGTCTTCAATACTTAACTCTTTCCCTGCAATTGTCTCAAAACGAGCCTCCATTATGCGGGCTAAAGAAAACGCCTCTTCTAAAGTTGTAGGGGCTGACCTTGACAGTGCACATTGTAGGAGCGGTTTAAGTCCACATATATAAAATTATATAAGTAAATCTGTAGACATCTTCGTAACCCGATCTGCAAGTATCACAAACTTACTCTCATAATCGGGCACCGTACCCTTCTGCAAGAGCTTAGATAGCGCGTCCCAATCGTTGTTGCCCGATGCCATAGCAACCGAAAATCAATTAAAAATTTTTTTTTTTTAAATATTTTTTTCGGATGAACAGTACCCGGTGAACAGTAACGTCGGATGAACAGTGCCGTGAATAGTACACTCGAATGAACAGTATTCGATGAAAAGTAGCCGCCGGTGAACAGTACTTTTTTTTATTTATATTTAATGATTGGAATCTTAGATCCAAAACCCCCAACGAGTTGAGGGCTCTCAATGAAAGATACTAAGATAACACCACTTCAAGCACCAATTGATACGACCCTCTCAGGTAGTATCGGGATAGATAACACCACTTCAAGCGTGTGCTTGCTCTATAAGAATTTGAGAAGAGAAGACCAGATTTATTGTTGTTTAACTTGATTGATTGATAAATGATTACAATATGAAACCTTAAATACTAGTGATTAGATAAACACTAAGATAACTTATAAATATAAAAGATACTAAGCATATATCCTAAACAAATAGAATATATCCATGCGTAACATTCCTCACTCCTTCGAATTCACCTTGCCCTCAAGGTGACGTCTTGAAAAACGCTCTTGATTCCCGGGTCCCAAACTTTGATATGTTTCCTAAGCATTTGCAGAGTCTGTTCCAACTTGTTCTTTGGCTCGGAAAGTAACAATTCTTGGATTTCAGCTCTACACTCCTTCCATTCAGATGTAACAGACCACATGCCATTGTTAGGTCGTGATTCATCGATAGATTGCAATTTACCAAGAACAACAGGTTGTGATTCACTAACCATAAGATGTAATGCACCAACTATTCTCGATTCACCAACCATTTGCAATTCACTAAGATTACGATGCGATTCGTCATCCACAAGTTGTGTTTCAACAACAACGGCCCGCTCTTTTTCTTTTTCCTTTTCTGCAATTGCTTCAAAACGAGCCTCAGAGATACGGGCTAAATAGGAAGCGTCTCCTAAAGTTGTAGGCCTTAACCTCAACAATTCCCGTTGCAACGACACTTTAAGGCCAGAGATATAAAAACATGAAAAAATTTCAAGATTCGTCCCTATCGTTTACCCAGAATATCAAGTTTAGTCCCTAACTCAAAATAACTTCACGAATCGTCCCTATCGTTTACAAATATGATCAACATTCGTCCCTATTTTAGATGGGAGTTAATTTTAACTGTTAACTTTTGAGAATAGAGGGGTATATTGGTCCTTTCATTTATTTGACGTTTTGGAAATAACTTTTTCGTTTAAACACAAACTAGATCACATGTTATATCGTCCAATTGTTGTTCATTAACCACAGCAACTTCACATTACCTTTTCACATTAAGGTAACAAACACACGTGATATATCAAACCCATCATGCTGATAGCAACATAAACTTCAACTCAAATAAATTCATATCCCATGAGCATCATACCTCACGTGATAATTAGTAGGCATTCATTAGCAAAATGCAACAAAAAATGTGCCATTTAATATCCCAACAACTGAAACCTAGATGGCTAGATCATCCTTTACATATATCAATATCCCTGTATACCTCAATCATCATCATCAATAAAAAAAATCCCCCATCACATACAAATCATAGATCTTACCCTTTTTATTTAAACAAGCACGTATCTTGCTAAAGATCTCGAACACACAAACACACAGATTCACAGATCTACACAAATTTGTCTCGAATACATATGCACAGTGGCGCGTGAAGCCGACGATGGTAACTTAATCACATTTAAAGTTGGCAAATCTGTGATGGTGCCTCGCTGTCAAAGACCACAGTGGTGGTTAAATCATCACGTGGGTGTGGTGGTTAACTCGAGGGTGGACTGGTGGCCTTGTGGTGGTGATGCGTCTACGGATTTGATGTTGGAGGTGATGATATGATAGCGTGGTGGATGGAGGCCACGACGAGTGGTTCTAATCGCGGTTTATGGTGGTTCTTGAATGACACAACAACGGCCAAAAGGGATGGCGGCTGATGATTGTACAAGGTGGTGGTGGTTAACTGTTGAACGTTTATGTGGAGGTGAGGTCGTGATTTGAGTGTTTTTATATGGTGGTGGTTCCAAGGTGATGAGGTGATGATGGTGTAGATGGAAATGATACAGATCTTTAGATCTATATTGAAGATGAATATCATAGATCTGGGTTTTGATGAATTTGTGAGAGAGAGATAGATATAAGAAAGAAAAGAAATATTAAAAGAAAAAAGAAATAACATTATTTTTATTTAATGAAATCGAAAAGACAAAAATATCCTTAAAATAAATACATTTAACAGGCTAAACTAACGACCATCCAAGATAGGGACGAATTTTGATCGTAATTGTAAACGATAGGGACGATTCATGGAGTTATTTTGAAATAGGGATGAAAGTTGATATTCTGTGTAAACGATAGGGACGAATCTTGAAATTTTTTCTAAAAACATTTAAGCAAGTTTGTAGAGATCCCCGTTACCTGATTTGCAAGTATCACAAACTCACTTTGATATTCGGCCACGGTACCCATCTGCAGAAGTTTAGAAAGTGCGTCTCAATCGCTGCTACTCGATGCCATAGCAAATTGAAAAACAATACAAATTTTTTTTTTTTATTTTTTCTGATGAACAGTACCCGATGAACATTAACGTCAGATGAATAGTAGCGCGCTAAACAGTACCCGTCCGATGAACAGTGCGTCTGATGAACAGTACTTTCGGATGAACAGTAACAACTTTTTTTTTCTCAATTGGAAACCTTAATCAAAATCCCTCAACGAATTGAGGGCTCTCAATGAAAGCACCAATTGATACGACCTTCTCGGGTAGTATCGGGATAGTGGCACCCCTTCAAGCGTGATGCTAGCTCCTTTAAGAAGAAGATTAGAAAACCAGAGACATTTTATTGATTCATTTAATTGACTGCTTACATTGATAACAATGACAGTATTTATAAAACATGAAAACCCCAACCCTAAGATAAATAATAGTAATGGCCCGTCCGACCCGACCCACATAACCCCGGGTGTATCATGTTCTTTATCAAAATGGTAGTATAATCGATCTAAAATGATCTTCGTGTCTTAAATACCAGTAATAATAAGTGAAAACACAATGAGAATATACTCCACGTTAATCATTTAAGAATTATTTGTGAATGTGCGTACGGTAGAAATGCATAAAAAGTCATACTTGAAGCTGTAAAACAAGAGTTAATGTCATGGGCATAATTGTACACAACATATACCCCCTAGGCTGGTAACACCTCATTGATGGAACCATGGAATGATCAAGCTCCTACGATGGACCCATGTGGAACAAAACTAAAAAAAATGAGGCCAAGGTGTCGTAACAAGACTTGCATAATGATAGTATAAGGCAACTAAAGTAATCATGATAACCCCCTTCTTATTATAAAGCACGTGCCAACCGTACAATGTTGGAAACTGAAAGTAAAACGTGAACACTTTCACCAAAAAAGTATAAAACAAAATTCCTAATCAATCCTTTAATAAAAAAACACACACTCTTAAATTATTTTCGTGACTCTTAATACCAATTGATATGATGCTTTTTACTTGATGATTTCAGATATATGCTAAACCATAATATCATAGAGAGAGATTAGAGAGAGAGATGTGTGAGTCATAATCTAGAGATTGAGAAAAAAACATTTAAGTTATATTTGGCAAAATTAGTTGTAAACTGTATTTTGTAAGCTGTCGACTATAAATTGTAGACTGTTAACTAAAAAGTACATATATAATATATTATAATATGGTTAGAGATATTTTCTGCTCTTAACAATTTATGAGCTATTTGATTAAAATAAAAGCTTGAAACTCATGTGTTCAAACACAACTATTTATCGTGAAATAAACTATTTTTCAAACAATAAGTTAACGGTTCTAAAAAGCTCTTATTTTCCCTTAATAACATTAAAAACCAACACATATTTGTACTTGTACTCATGGGCTCACCATCGGTTAAGCCCATTACATAACGATTATAAAATAAGATAAATTTACTATTAGCTGGCTTGAATCTAGTCTTATATAAATAGGTTAATGTAATAAAATGTTCGCGACATGAATAATTCAAAAAAAGGTTCCTTCATCTAGCTTAAAAAAATGAGAACTTGTACAAGCTGATTAACATCGTATTGAAGTTTGGGTATTCATTTAGATTTAGAATCTTGTTTATACGCAGAAACAACACGATGATAACCAACACCACACTTATCTCATTTTACTAACCTCGTTATATAGGGAGTATATAAAAACAGAAATTTTTATTAGTGGCCTGATGTGGGATAGCAAATATGTAACACATGTCAGGTCGGTTTACCACTTTTTAAATAATCGAGAACATTTAGTACATGGCGCGAGATACGTTGGTCTCTTTCTATTGCACGAATGAAGATATACAGGTTCTTTATTGAAATGCTAGCATAATCAAAGCTAAAATGGTTTTTGTGTCTATAAGAATCATCGGCTCAGCATCTCACAAAGTCTAACTTATAAGCCCAATTAAGGTTTCACTGAAAAGATAGTTGAGTTGCAAATAAAACGAGCCTAATATTGCAAGGCTTCCAAAATAAGAATGATTTTATAAAAAATGTTGAAGTGCAATTAGTATTATTAATAGTCATTGACGTTATTAATTTGCTGCAAAGTATATGAGGGTTCATGAATCATGATTGAACTGAACAGACAGTGGTGGATAAGGTCGATGTTACAAAGAGGTTTTTTAAGCGGATGAAGTATAAACAAAAGTTCTCTATAAATAACATAATTTATATTCCTAGCCGGATGTGGGATTGCAAATATTAAATGAAAACACAACAAAGATATACTCTATCACCATGGCAGTATAATCAATAAAAAATGGCCTCATTGTACGATGAAGTAGTATGGACCTGTGACGATGACGATAGATCGATGTGAAACTAAACTAAAAAACAAATGAGGCCAAAAATGTCATACTGTTGTAGCAACTTAATTTTATTCCTTGTAATGAAAACCTTTAGTACCAGTTGTGTAACAAGACTTGCCGAATGATATAACGCAACATGAAGTAATAATTTAACCAGAACCAAGTGGGTTCGATCGACACACACGAGGGATGAAAGGTATGCTTGGTTCTGACAAAATCCCCAAAACCTTCTTTAATGTTTTTGGCATTGAAGGTGTGATACATGCAAGCTTTGAGTGAATAGAACACCATCTTTCCATTCCTAATCCCAGGAGTTAAAAGTGTCAAGGTTGCAGGCTAGGCACGGGCGTCTCCCAAGTATACCCACTCATCGAAAGATTTCTTATCAAATATCTCTGACCTGTTAACCCGAAATCAATCTAAAGGAATTCTTTGTTTCGATTCACTCAGGTAAAGATATCAACAAGTAATGAATGCTGTAGAATTTGGCAAGTTAGCAACATAGGTAAAAACCAAGTTGGAATATAGAAACTAAGGGGTGTGGCTTTAAGCTAATTTTTAGACTAATAACTTTTGTGATTTTCAATTGTGTTTCATAAGCCCATTTTTTCCGGCTTAAATTGTAATATAAGAGCTTATATCTCGTGTGTTCGCCAAGACGCCTGCCTTGAGTTTATCTAGAACTAGTGACATCAAAATTTACTGTCATAGTTAACAAGACATGGTCCTTGTGGGTTTGTCATGTGTTTTCTTAAGTTCTGTATTCTTATCGTAACATGATCGAGTTTGATTGGCTATGACCGGATTCAGTCATGTTTAGACTATGCTGACCCATTTTCGACTCTATTTACCATAATGACATTTTTACCCTTTGACCGCTAATTAATCCTCCATATACCTCCTAAACATAAAATTGTAACGTGAACACTAAAAACCGAATCAAAATTACCCGTAAGCGCATGATCAACATAATAAAGCAAAATTGGACAAAAGCGTCTCGTCAATATCAAACACCAAACACACTTAAGGCACGAGTGTAAGTTGACTTACAATTATAAGACATGTGAATATTTACCATTTTCTTTGTGTTTATACGCAGATGCAAGATAAATGTGTACCAACACCAGACTACTTATCTCAATTTATGTACCTCATTACATAAAAATATATAAATAACAAACGATTTATTCCTAGTCGGATGTGGGATTGAAAATATATACCCCATCGTAACAAATGTAAGAATAAATGCGTTGGTTTATCCTTCTTTCGTGACCAAGAACATTTACTACTTCCTAATATAATCAGTTAATCACACTATTGAATTCAGTTCAAACATGAATCCTCATTTTTTTGGCCGATGGTGGTGGGTATGGTTGGTGTTGTTTATGCGGACACTGGTGGTGGATGGTGGTATTATTTACATGGCGCGGGAAATAATAGTCTCTTTATATTGCACGAACGAAGAAGTATATGCAAAGGTTCTCTATCTAAATTGCAGTAGGATCATTCTAAAATGGTCTCTGCGTCTTTTATTGGTCTAGTTTATCATTTAAGAACTATTAGGTCTAGTTTACCCCATTCTTAATGGAGATGCCTCTCTCCATTCACACACTCTTCAAAAACCTTCACACATTTCTTTGGGAAACGCGCCCATGTTCCCGCGTCATTTGCCTCTATGAAAAAACTTCAGGTTTTAACAATAATTCCCGTCGTTGATGATGCCGGATTGGTGGTGGTCCTGTGGTGTGGTCTAGATTAGGCGGTGGGAGATGGTGGTGGTGAGGGATGTGAGGAGGATGAAGATGATGAGTTGGCAGGTGGTCATGACGGTGGTTTAGGGTGGTCAGGATGATGTGTAGTGGTGGTGATTGGTTTAAGTGTGTATGAAATCATTGACCATATATAATGGTATTTGGTCTTTGCTTCCATAAGCTTATATTTTTGCTTATTGTAAAACTTTTCGACTTATACAAAAAATGAGCTTGTGAAACATAAATCTAACCAAATATATATGAGCCATAAGTTGGATATATAAACCGAAACAAACATCTTAAGCGAGCAGTAATTAATCGAGTTTCAACTGTATTTTGTTTGTAAACTAGTTTAGAGAAATTTGATGATATGTAATCATTAAGTTTTTATGTTTCAAAATCAATTATAACGAAACTACTTCCTTTCTATCCATATCATGTATTGTGAAACTGACATACTCTTCTTCAGAAAGCTAAAGCTAGTCTTAGTCTAAATTTTTTAAAAAATGAGACTGTGCGAATTGATCGCTAAGGTTCTGCATTTCAATATTTGTTACGTTTGTACTCAAATGCACCACAAATAGCAACCAACACCATACACATCTCAATCTCAAGTTGTCAACATCATTTTTTTTTCGAAACGCACACATATATTAAAAATCAACCAAAAAATACATAAGAAATGGCATCCCGCCTCCTGAACAACCTGCTTAATGTGAAAGAGACCTAACGAAAAAGAAATTACAACATAAAACGTCAACATCATTACATAACCAATATATAAATAACATAAATTTTTTATTGCTAACCGGATTGCAAATATATGCTCCATAGTAACGGTCACGAATAAAGAAATAAAAACAAAGTTTCTGTCGCTGGCTATCATTATCGCGCGTTCAAATATTTACATTTGCAACTTTCTTTGTTATATTGGATTGCAAGATGATAGATAGCCAACGCCACACTTATCTTAAATTGTCAACATCATTACACAACAAGTATATAAATAACAAACAATTTATTCCTAGTTCAATGTGAAATTGAAAATATATTCTCCACAGTAACACATGTTAAAATGCCTTCCTAAACGATTTATTTTATCTCATCTGCTCGTTAAATCAATGAGCTTGAAAATCTTAATGGATTCTCCAAAATGGGCCACAATGACAGTAAAAAACGTTGACCAACTTAGTCCTGCTCTTTTTCATAAAGCTAGAGCTAGTAATTCAGCCATAGTTAACCGGTAATGGTCACGGAGTGAAGTGGACACGACCACTCTTTAATATAGTAGTAACCACCGATTCTTATCCTGTGAAGAAAATGAAATGTATATTGTGTACACGACCACTCTTTAATATAAGTTGATGTTATAAAACGCGCGTGACAAGTATCATTTCAAAAAATGAGAATTCGTAGAAGTTGATACGGACACTCAACTCAAGTTGTCAAGGTCGTTACACAACCGGTATTTAAATAACAATTTTTTTTAATTCCCGGGTTGATGTGGGATTGCAAATATATGCTCTGTAATAACACATGTTAGAATGTGTTGTTTTACTTCGACGAACATCATTAGTTTTATTCTTCGACGGCGATGAGTCGACGACATAACAACCGAACCAAACAAATCAGAACGTGGGAACAAGCGACTTTTCTCATTTCTTTTTCATCCATACAGCCCTAAAGCAACTCGAAAAGGAACCGCGTGCCACTCGTCTTTGTGTTGAGGCCATAATAAAAAAATGAAAGCAGTATTAAAAACTATTGGTCCCGGAGGGGCTTGAACCCTCGACCTACGGCATATAAGAACAAACAAATGAGCTACAGGACCAGTTGCTATTGGGTTATCGATTTTTATAATATATTTCGTATAGAACAAACAAATGCAATTCTCACCTGGTGCAAACAAAATTGCATGGTGTTTGTTGAAAGACAGAATGGAATAGAACCAGGATGGGTCACCGGGGTACCGATACACTCATGGCATTTTGTGACACAATTTTTTTTAAAAAAGAATTCAATTTTTTTGTAATGCTATGGTCTCAAAAATTACGTATGTTTAGTTACACGTATATGTTTAGTTACACGTATATGCGGACATGTAACTGAGTTGTCGGTAACATAATTTGCAATCAAGACATGAAATATTAAAGTTCATATGAAGAAGAATGAACCTTTTGTTGTTTACAATCGATACATGATATGAGATGAACAAGTAAATAAACCTTCAATGGAATCACTCCATGCGGGACCTCAAGAAGTCATTATATAGGTTACACTGATTGATAATGCTTTATCAGAGATATGAGTTTACCGGCGGTTTATGGGTCATCAGACATGTTCTATATGTGTATGCTTTCTTTTGTATCAAAGAATGGGATTTGTCAAATACCTTTTCCTATATTTGATGTAATACCTATATTTGATGAAATCGGAACTGGGTATATACATTTGTACTTCATTGCCATACAACTCATGTTCCTGTGAAGTTTGGTGAGCTTTTGACCAAGATGGACAGGCGAACTGGAAAAATCAAACCTGATCCTAATTGTTTAAAGAAAGGCGAATCTGGTATTATAAAAATGCTTCCAACCAAGCCCATGGTTGTTGAGACTTTCGTTGAGTACCCACCTTTAGGTAGGTTTGTTGTGCGTGACATGAAGCACACTGTTGCTGTGGAAGTTATTAAAACATTTGAAAAAGTCCCAGGTGAAGAAAAGGTTACTGCTATTGTTGAAGACAAGATTGCTGTAAAGAAGTCTTCCGTGTAAAAGTTCTAGCTAACTTTGTCCCATCATACTATTACTGATGTGTTCACTATACTTTGAGCCAATCGCAGAATAGATAACTGTACTTTGGGCCAAAAACTTGTTGGTTTATGTTACCCTTATGTTTCTGTGATGTATTCCTAAATGTGTGGCCAATTTAAAGTTTTTTCCGCTGTATTATGGAGATTAGTTTGGTATATCTGGAAGTGGCAGAACAAGCTGGTGCGCTCAACTCCCGTAGATGTTTTTCAATTCTTAATGAAGATTTTTTTCTCTCGTCTGCAGTGATGATACAAAAACTAACATACTACCACTGGCATTGCTTAAATAAGCCGAAACCTATAAAAGACTTATGCCTCTCAAGGAGTAACTGTTATAACATCAAAGAAAGCCCACACATGTTCCCATAAGAGCTTTTCATTTCTACTCGTGTCTAAGAGTAAAGCCATGAACCTTATTGTTTTTTCTTTGAAGAAAACCCTGACAACATCAGATCCCAAATAGGTCTAGAGATATATAAAACAGTGGCGCTTTATATACCACGGTCTATATGAGCAACACACGTCTTCCGGTTAGTATCATATTTCGAATTGACATTGCAACCGTTGCTAACCCAAGCAATGGTTGATACGTAAGTTCGAAATCTTATACGAAGCTATTAATTTTTTTAAATGCTTGTTTCAGGCTTTTTTCTGTTTCCTTTCTACTTTTAATATTTGTTTTTCACCTTTAACTTTCTACTTTTAGTGTTTGTTTTCACTAAGGACACTAGGTGCCTTTAAAAATATGGTGTCGTTGGTTGCGGTCGTGACTGTCTACATTCCACCACCCTCATGCCTCGCATCTGCAGGATTGGATTGAATACGGTTGTCGTTGTTGGTTGCGGTCGTGGAATAAATACAATTTTTTATAGCACGACAACTTATCACATTATAGAAAACACTCTCATTTTTATCATTGGTGCCATATGCACCCTCTCATCCCACACACAACTTACTAAAGCACAAATAAAACATGAAAATGGGGGAAAAACATAAAAACCATTGCGTGGGTCGGTAGTGGTGGCGCGAAGCATTAAAACCTAAATCTCGCGTTAGTAAAGTGGCAACGTGGTGAGTTTGGATTGGGTTTAAAGGAAGTCGTACCTACATTAGTTTATAATATTCATACTCGTATTTGTCATAATACTTGATGGGTACCTGGTTATAAGTTATTATCCATCGGTTTTCTGGTTTTTCGCAGGTATCGGGTATTTACAATTAAATTTTCCTTGAGCATACTTGTCGATATAAAATAAAGTAAAATCATGAAAAAACAACTAAAACACCTTAATGTATTCAAACTTTTTAAAAGATAATACATCAATATCATATCAGGCGAAACTAACTACTTAAACGCAGTCGGCCACATGAGCGAGCTCCTTCTGGAGCTTGAGAATAGGGGTTTGGTCTTGGGTTTGAGTCTTAAAAGAAACAAAAAATCTAAGATTTTTTTCCTTAGTGTGAAGCATTGAGTTCTAGGGGTTTCTTTTCGCAGGTCTCCCCTAATGATTTGGGTCCGGGCCTGTCCATGGTATAAGTCGAGGGTTGGATTTTAGTCGATATTGAGATGCCATTCCAAAAAAAGTAAAAATTAAAAATATCATATCATGCGATTTAATGTATCGAACAAATAATTATTAAAATTTAAAAGGCACAAAATCTAAATATGCTAGATCACAAAATCCACAAAATGTAACTAATATGATCTACTTCGTTCACCAATTTTCGCTTATCATTTCTGACAAAATTAGGACTTACATAAAATATCAATAAAATCGGGCACGGATTCCGATAAACGGATACGGATACAAATACGAGTAAACGAGCGGGTATTACTACAACCCGTAACCGAACCATACCCGCAAAAAAATAACATTCTTACCCGTATCTAAACCCACCAACCATCTCCGATCCCGATCCAACCAATTCAGGTTACAATTTTATCCATCGATTTCGAACACTTTTGCCATGCTACGTGTCGGTTTCACGCAATCTTGAGATTATGTAGTATATCAGCCCCTTGAGGACCGTTTGAATCTCTTATATAACGAAAGACAAGAATATTTTGGTAGGACAAAGACACTTTCGTTTTCACAAAATCTATTATGAAAAAAAAGGAAAACAATGGTCGTGTTTAAATTTCCGTTTTCTAAAAAAACTTTACTAACATATAATGAGTGCATTATTTTTTGAAAATGTTAAAATAAAACAACGAAAGGTAAAGTTTCAAAAATTAGTTTTCTTGGCAAGCTCCTACTCCTACGGTCGTAAAAAGATAAGAAAATACCAAGTTCTCGGGATCGTTTCACTAAGAGCCTATCATACAGTCCTAAAGCAACTCGAAAAGGAACCGCGTGCCACTGGTCTTTGTGTTGAGGCCATAATAAAACAATTAAAGCATTATTAAAAAGTATTGGTCCCGGAGGGGCTTGAACCCTCGACCTACGGCATATTAGACCGTCGCTCTGACCAACTGAGCTACAGGACCAGTTGCCATTGGGTTATCAATTTTTAAAATATATTTCGTATAGAATCAACAAATGTAATTCTCACCTGGTGCAAATAAAATTGCATGGTGTTTGTTGAAAGACAGGATGGAATAGAACAAGGGTAGGTCACCGGGGTACCGATCCACTCATGGCATTTTGCGACGCGATGTTTTTTTTTTAATATTTTCGATTTTTTGTAATGCTATGGTCACAAAGATTACGTATGTTTAGTTACACGTATATGCGTACATGTAAGTGAGTAGTCGGTAACATAAATTGCGATCAAGACATGAAATATGAAAGTATATATGAAAAATAATGAACCTTTTGTTGTTTACAATCGATACATGATATGAGATGAACAAGTAAATAAAATAATTTAATGTTATAAAATGTTAGCGACATGAATAAATAAATAAAAAAGTTCATTCATAGAGCCTAAAAAAATGAGAATTTGTACAAGCTGATTAACCTCGTATTGCAGTTCGGGTATTTGTTTAGATTTATGTTTATGCCCAGAAACAACACGATGCTAACCAACAACACACTTATCTCAATTTATTAAACTGGTTATACAAGGAATATAAAAAAAAAGAAATTTTTATCCGTGGCCCGATGTGGGATTGGAAATATGTAACACATGTCAGAATGAAATGCGTCGGTTCACCTCTTCTTAAATAATCGAGAACATTTAGTACATGGCGCGAGATATGTTCGTCTCTTTCTATTGCACGAATGAAGATATACAGCTTCTCTGTTGTTGAAATGGTAGTATAATCAAAGCTAAAATGGTCTTTGTGTTTATAAAAATCATCGGCTCAGCATCTCACAAAGTCTAACATATAAGCCAATTGAGTTTCAGTGAAAAGATCGTTGAGTTGCGAATAAAACGAGCCTAATATTGCAAGGCTTCCAACGTAAGAATGATTTTTTCAATTTTTTTGAAGTTTAATTAGTATTATTAATAGTCATTGACGTTATTAATTTGCTGCAAAGTATAAATATAGTTGTAATAATAAGTGAAAACACAACGAAAATATATTCTACGTTAATCATTTAAGAACTATTTACGTTAATCATTTAAGAACTATTAGTGAATGTACGTACAATAGAAGTGCAAAAAAACCCATACTTGAAGCTGTAAAATTAAGAGTTAGTGTCCTGGGCATACAAGTTGTATATAAATAACAGAATTTATATTCCTAGCCCGATGTGGGATTGCAAATATTCAGTGAAAGCACAACGAAAATATACTCTAGGTCTATCACCACGGCAGTATCATCAATAAAAAATGGCCTCATTGAACGATGAAGTAGTATGGACCTCTTACGATCGACCGATGTGAAACTAAACTAAAATAAATGAGGCCAAAAATGTCATATTGTTGTAGCAACTTAATTTTACTCCTTGTAATGACAACCTTTAGTACCTGTTGTGCAACAAGACTTGCAGAATGATATAACGCGACCGAAGTAATAATTTACCCAGCTAGAACCAAGTGGGTTAGATCACACACACGAGGGATGAAAGGATAATGCTTGGTTCTAACAAAATCGCAAAAACTTTCTTTATGTTTTTGGCATTGAAGGTGTGATACATGCAAGTTTTGAGTGAATAGAACAGCACCTTTCCATTCCTGATCACGGCAGTTGAAAGTGTCAAACTTGCAGGCCAGGCACAGGCGTCTCCGAACTATACCCACTCATCGAAAAATTTCTTATCAAATATCTCTGACTTGTTAACCCGAAATAAATCTAAAGGAATTCTGTGTTTCGATTCACTCAGGTAAAGATATCAACAAGTAATGAATGTAGAAACTAAGGGGTGTGGCTTTAAGCTAATTTTAGCCTATTAACTTTTGTGAATTTGAATTATGTTTCATAAGCCCATTTTTTTCGGCTTAAAATGAAATATAGGAGCTTATAACTCATGTGTTCGCCTAGACGCCTGCTTTGTGTTTATCTAAAACTAGTGACATCAAAATTTACTGTCATAGTTAACAAGACATGGTCCTTGTCGGTTTGTCATGTGTTTTCTTAAGTTCTGTATTCTTGTCATAACATGATCGAGTTTGATTGGGTATGAACGGATTTGGTCATGTTTAGACTATGCTGGCCCATTTTCGACTCTATTTACCATAATGACATTTTTACCCTTTGACCGCTAATTAATCCTCCATATACCTCCTAAACATAAAATAGTAACGTGAACACTAAAAACCGAATCAAAATTACCCGTAAGCGCATGATCAACCTAATAAGGCAAAATTGGACAAAAGCGTCTCGTCAATATCAATGACCAAACACACTTAAGGCAGGAGTATTAAAAAGTTGAGCATTTGCGTAAGTTGTCTTACAATTATAATACATTTGAATATTTACAATTTTCTTTGTGTTTATACGCAAATGCAAGATAAATGTGCACCAACACGAGACTTATCTCAATTTATGAACCTCATTACATGAAAAGTATATAAATAAAAAACGATTTATTCCTAGTCCGACGAGGGATTGAAAATATATACCCCATAGTAACACATGTAAGAATAAATGCGTTGGTTTAACCTTCTTTCGTGACCAAGAACATTCCCTACTTCCTAATCTAATCAGTTAATCACAGTATTGAATTCAGTTCAAACATGAATCCTCATATTTTTTGCGGATGGCGGTGGGTATGGTTGGTGTTGTTTATGCGGACGCTGGTGGTGGATGGTGGTATTATTTACATGGCGTGGGAAATAATAGTCTCTTTCTATTGCACGAATGAAGAATTATATGCAAAGGTTCTCTATCTAAATTGTAGTAGGATCATTCTAAAATGGTCTCCGCATCTTATATAGGTCTAGTTTATCATTTAAGAACTATTAGGTCTAGTTTACCCCATTCTGAATGAGATGCCTCTCTCCATTCATACACTCTTCAAAAAACTTCACACATTTCTTTGGGACACGCGCCCATGTTCCCGCATCATTTTATGAAAGAACTTCAGGTTTTAACAATAATTCTCGTCATTGATGATGCCGGATTGGTGGTGGTCCTGTGGTGTGGTCTAGATTAGGCGTTGGGAGATGGTGGTGGTGAGGGATGTGAGGAGGATGAAGATGATGAGTTGGCAGGTGGTCATGACGGTGGTTTAGGGTGGTCAGGATGATGTGTGGGGGTGGTTATTGGTTTAAGTGTGTATGAAATCATTGACCATATATAATGGTATTTGGTCTTTGCTTCCATAAGCTTAAATTTTTGCTTATTGTAAAACTTTTCGACTTATAGAAAAAATGAGCTTGTGAAACCTAAATCTAACCAAATATATATGAGCCATAAGTTGGATATATAAACCGAAACAAACATCATAAGCGAGCAGTAATTAATCGAGTTTCAATTGTATTTGGTTTGTAAACTAGTTTAGAGAAATTTGATGATATGCAATCATTAAGTTTTTATGTTTCAAAATCAATTATAACGAAACTACTTCCTTTCTATCCATATCATGTATTGTGAAACTGACATACTACTCTTCTTCAGAAAGCTAAAGCTAGTCTTAGTCTAAATTTTTAAAAAATGAGACTCTGTGCGAATTGATTGCTAAAGTTCTGCATTTCAATATTTGTTATGTTTGTACTCAAATGCACCACAAATAGCAACTAACACCATACACATCTCAATCTCAAGTTGTCAACATCATTTTTTTTTCGAAAGGCACACATATATTAAAAATCAACCAAAAAATACATAAGAAATGGCATCTCGTCTCCTGAACAAGCTGCTTAATGAAAAAGAGACCTAACGAAAAAGGCCTAAGACTTGATCAATGACAGTAAAATATGTTGATCAACTTAGTCATGCTCTTTTTCATAAAGCTAGAGCTAGTAATTCAGCCATAGTTAACCGGTGACGGTCAAATACTAAACAACTTAGGCGATTGATATTGTGCCATACGACTCATTATATCATATCTTTTGAGAAAACATAATATATCATATCTTTTGCAAGAGCAAATTTCTCTATATACACACTAAGACTTGGCGACAGATGGTGGTGGCAGGGCTGGCAATGCCAAACTGAACGCCACAACGCCGTAGGGGAGGATGAGGGAAGAAGGATACTAAGGGAAGGGGAGGGCCTTGGCCTCTCCAAAATTTTTGTCATTTAACCTATTTTTTTTAAAATTAATGAAAAAAATATTTATTTGACAATTTAGCCACTTTAAAATGAATAAATTTTGAAATGAATAAATGTTACTTCAGCCCTTCGAAAAAGGCTTCAAGCTTCGTTCTTGGGAGCGACACCATACCCGTTGCCAGGGACGGAGCCACGTTAGGCTCATAGTGGGCCATAGTCAACCCTATATTTTGTGCAAGTACCACGACTATGTATTTTTCTCGGACAAAGTTTCTTATCAACCCATCCAAAAATAAGAAAACCAACCCATGCACATGAATATTAATAAATTTTGTAGTCCAATTAAATAACTGATTCCTAACACTGTGGTTTATAAATGACGGGAATTCAATTCACAATTCATTTTTTTGAATTATTTTATTCAGTTTCTCTTATTTGGTCGAAAAACAATCCCAGCTCCATCATTGCCCGTTTCTCGAACACGGAGTGAAGTGGACACGACAACTCTTTAATATAGTAGTAACCACCGATTCTTATCCTGCGAAGAAAATGAAATGTATATTGTGTACACGACCACTCTTTAATATAAGTTGATGTTATAAAACGCGCGTGACAAGTATCATTTAAAAAATGAGAATTCGTAGAAGTTGATACCGACACTTAACTCAAGTTGTCAAGGTCGTTACACAACCGGTATTTAAATAACAAATTTTTTTAATTCCAAGCCCAATGTGGGATTGCAAATATATGCTCCGTAATAACACATGTTAGAATGTGTTGTTTTACTTCGACGAACATCATTACTTTTATTCTTCGACGACATAACAACCGAACGAAACAAATCAGAAAGTAAGAACAAGCGAATTTTCTTATTTCTTTTTCATCCATATAGCCCTAAAGGAACTCGAAAAGGAACCGCGTGCCACTGGTCTTTGTGTTGAGGCCATAATAAAACAATTAAAGCAGTATAAAAAACTATTGGTCCTGGAGGGGCTTGAACCCTCGATCTACGGTATATTAGACCTTCGCTCTGACCAACTGAGCTACAGGACCAGTTCCTACTGGCTTATCGGTTTTTAAAATATATTTCGTATAGAATCGACAAATGTAATTCTCACCTGGTGCAAATACAATTGCATGGTGTTTGTTGAAAGACAGGATGGAATAGAACAAGGGTGGGTGACCGGGGTACCGATACACTCATGGCATTTTGCGACACAATGTTTTTTTTTGAAAATTTTCAATTTTTTTGTAATGCTATGATCTCAAAAATTACGTATGTTTAGTTACACGTATATGCGGACATGTAACTGAGTAGTCGGTAAAATAATTTGCGATCAAGACATGAAATATTAAAGTATATATGAAGAAGAATGAACCTTTTGTTGTTTACAATCGATACATGATATGAGATGAACAAGTAAATAAACCGTCAATGGAATCACCCCATGCGGAACCTCAAGAAGTCATTATATAGGTTAAACTCAATGATAATGCTTTATCAAAGATATGAGATATGAGTTTACTGGCGGTTTATGGGTCATCAGACATGTTCTATATGTGTATGCTTTCTTTTGTATCAAAGAATGGGATTTGTCAAATACCCTTTCCTATATTCGAAGTAATTTCTATATTTGATGAAATCAGAACTGGGTATACATTTGTACTTCATTGCCATACAACTCATGTTCCTTTGATGTTTGGTGAGCTTTTGACCAAGATCGACAGGCGAACGGGAAAGTTAATCAAACCTGATTCTGATTGTTTAAAGAAAGGAGAATCTGGTATTATAAAATGAAGGTTTATATAGTTCATAACAATTATTTAAAACCCTAATATGGATCAAAGTACATACAGCGAAAGCAAATTAAACAAGATCATAATTTAACACAATTATAATTAACCAAGATTAGGGTCACATACCTTTATCCTAGCAAGATCCACAAGATCAACGGAACAATCGGCAACTAGGGTTGATCACGAACACCACCAGGATATAGTCTAAAGCAAGACTATATCACGATCTTGTACACACGTAATGCGGCG
Source organism: Glebionis coronaria (assembly GCA_025667525.1). NCBI lineage: Eukaryota > Viridiplantae > Streptophyta > Magnoliopsida > Asterales > Asteraceae > Glebionis > Glebionis coronaria. Next base: position 697,511,826 of record CM046875.1, read on the forward strand.
AGTTAATCGTGAGTCTAGCACGAACAAACCGAGCTTCCAAGCCTATGGAGGATCTACCCAACAACCCTAGAGAGTGGTTAGGACTAGATCTATTAAAATAGAAAAATGAAAACCAAGAACCCTAATTAAGGGGTGTTTGGCCGGCGGTTTAAGAGCAAGAGAGAGGAGAGGAGTAAAAAATTATGAAACCTTGGGTTTGTTTATATAGCCCTTGGAAAAACTTTTCCTCCAAGGTTAAACAAATTTAAGGTAACCAAATCTTTTTCCCTTCCCTTTGGTTCTCCTATGGCCGGCGGTTTTCAAGCCCAAGAGGAGGCTTCCGGAACTTTTTCGACTCCTTCTTTTGGCTTCTATTTGATTTCCATAACGGTCGTTTAATACCTAACTTTTAATTATTAACGATCGTTAGTTTAAGCTACGGTTTGATTTAATAAATATAATGAATATATTTAATAAATAAATTAACCCTTTACGTAATGTGTGCAATCCCGTAATCTCGAGTTCGATCTTATCACACGACTATCGATTTTAAGTCCATAAACATTCAGCTCCCACTTGACAAAATTCGAATATCGTGATCACATTGATTAGCGTCTGGTTACACTAAAAATGTCACTCGTACAACTCGAGTAAGGTTTCCTGGACAAGAACCTTTTAATGATAATATCATTATTATTATCCTTTCATTTCAAATACAACGTTAATAAGGATATGGATTGATTGATGTAAAAGTACGCTTTTAGGAAAAAGACGTATTATAGGCAAGTATTAATCGACACGGTTTAGGAAAACCATGAAGACGGAAAGTCCAAGTTCGTTCTCGAAGGAGGTGTGTGAATTAAGTGACAATTATAAAAACTCAAAGTTTGGATTAGTGACGTTTTTGGGTAAAGAGAGAAAAATTAAAGACGAGCTACGACTACGATTAAATTAGGACGAATTAACGTAAAACGCGAATGTAAATACGTAAAACGTGACAAAATTAAAAATTAAACCTAAAAATTAATTAAAAATTAAAACTAAGTCTAAAATAATATAAATAAGAATAAAAATCCAATAAATAAATTTTAAACCTTTTATTAATTAAATATTCAATTTTAAATGCTAATTAAAACCCTAAAATTAAATATAATTAACAAAAAGACCAAAATATTATTTTATTGAACTAGAAACTCACTTTTATTATTTAAAGACTAAAAAGTTTTTTTTCCTAATTTTTAAAGACTATTTTTCTATTTTTAAAATGCTAAAAACTATTTTTAAACTAAAATAATGATTAAAAATATTAAAATAATGCTAAAGTTGATTTGACTATTTGAAAAATCCTAAATTATATTACTTATCAGTAGAAAATGGAAAAAAACTGAAAACAAAACATTTTTACACTAAAAGACAAAACAGATTTAAATAAAACCCTAATTAAACTTAAATTAAATATAAAAAATACTTAAAAAGGGTGAACAGTAAACTTTTTAAAACTAAAAATCTTAAAATAATTTTATGAATCTAAGAAAAATTTTAAAACTTAAAAATGTAAAAAATTTGCACTAAAAGACAAAAACAGTTAATTAAAAAACTAATTAAAAATTCTATTTAATCTAAAAAATAGTAAATGAACAGTAACAGAAAAATAAATTAAATGGAAAAATCAGAAATAGAATAATAAAAATAACAAAATTGGAATCACTGAATAAGTCCTAAAAATGACCACTAAAGACAAAAAAAACAATAAACTGATGTTGACACTTAAGCAGATTTTGTCTGTTTGCTAAGCAGGGGTAACTTTAACACAAGCAGGGGGAACTTGGTTCCCACTGCTTTAACAAAATTCAGGTCTGGGCAAAGATTTGCTTGTAATTTCTTTGTTGCTTGGTTTTAATTGGATACAAAGGAACCCCACAACCAGTTGGGTTGTGGTGAGTCAAGAAAATTATAAAAACACAAGCTAATACACAGGAATCACACACAACAAAGCAAAATTCAGTCACTGCTATGGCTTAAGTATCTGATGAACAGTTACCTGATGCAATTGGCACAAAGATGGATTACAAAAGCCACAATCTTGCACAAACCCTTACCAAATAACATATAAGCTGAATAAAATCCTAGAATAATAGTACTACTAACAATATGAAAGATTTCAGGGAAAATTTTTCACTAAAACAAGACAAAATGATAGTTACTGATTTTGTGCTACTTTTGCCAAATTAAAACATACAAAATCTTGATATTACCCTATAAACCTAAAACAAACTATCATTACAACCTACCACTACCCATTTAAGTGTGATTAGACTGTTTACAAGCCTAAATCTGTCACCAACTTGACCTAGTATTCAGATCCAAACACCCCTTATAAAATGTAAACAAAAATTTAACAAGGAAAATCGCATTCAAAACATCAACAATCTAATTCTAACACCTATTACATGCATATGATCACTAACAAACATAAACAAATCACTTAACTAGCATGCAAACAAATTATCACATAAATCTCATACACAATGCAAGCTCTCAAGACCAAAGTAACATATACAAGCAAAGGGAGGGTTCAAGCCCTGGTAGTACCTTGTGGGACCCACATCCAGACCCCACTATGACTCAATTCCATCTCCATTTGCTTATAGCTAGCTTAAGGGATTAATAGAGTTGCTGATGTAGAGAAGTGATGGTATGGACTGATTAGTCCAATACCCAATATTTCTTCAAACAAAGCATAGAACCTGCTAAGATAAAGAAAACAAAACAAGGGTGAACTGGTACAAATACTAATAAGCTATAAGTCTGGCTTATGGATTAAGCAGCTTGTAGCTTATAAGCTTATAGCTTAAAAAGAAAATGAATCTTCTTGAAATCTGAATTTTCTTCAACCAAATAAAACCAAACTTAAACTTGGACAATTCTTGATAAAAAATTATCAAAACAAGTAAACCAATATTAAAAGTCCACTTTCACTTCATTTTAAAACTTGTTTCAAGATTTTGAAAAGTCTTGCCAAAAACTTCCAAAAACGGATTTTCTGAAAACTTGAAAACCAAAAACCTTGAAACTTCTTAAACTAATTTGCATCAAATGATCATTAAACTAATAAGCAATAAAGAATGGAACTCAGATATGCAAAGTAATTTATTAATACTTTAAATATTCATTAAAATAAGAACTTGTACAAAATCTGGAACAAAATCAAATGAGGTACAATCCACCTCATTTATACTACTGGTTGGACTATTCTAGAACTATTAATAAAAAAGTACAATAGATGAAACCTTAACACAAGTCTTTCCAGTTTTGCCCTTGGTCTTCAATCTTGAAATTCAGTCAAAATGGTTCACATGTGAAGCCAGCTGGAATCTTTAAACTTGAACGTTTGTTATACATTTAGGACCAAGAAAAAGCATCTAACTGTTGGTTTGGTCGTGTTTTGGGAAAAATGAGACAAGGACGTTAGCAGGGGAGCTAATGATGGGGTCCAAAGGTTCACATGATATTGTTTTGTGAGTTGGGATGGGATTAAGTATACCTTAATCATCAATCTGCACTTTAGGGGATCAAACCCCTTTATTTTTGGGTTGATTGGACCTGTGATAATTTAGGGTTTATGGGTTAAAAAGGGGGGGTTTAATCTGTTTTGGGGGAAAGGTTAATTTAAAAAACGTGTTTAGTAGGAAAATAATAAGGGGTTTGACTTAGTTGACTCAGTTTAATAAACTGAGTGGTGGGGTGACGTGGATGAGAGGATGGTGGCGATTGGCTGGAAGAAATAAGTGGGGTGAGGTGGCGTGATGTGAGTGGGGGGATGAGGTTTCGTTGTCTGCCAGAAAAGGCCCCCCATGTCCCTTTGCTTTGTCAATTCATAATAAACAGCTCCAAGTCCCTTTTTCCTTTGTTAAGCAAGTTTATAAAATTTCATTTTGACCACAACAATTTTATCAAACTAATTCCAAGGGATTTTGTTGTCATATTTGCATTCTTCAAGGACATATCTTGTAATTTTTTGTTATTTAAGGGACCCAATTGTAATTTTGAGGTTTACAAGGGTATTAAATGACAAGTCTTCAATTCTTCAAGGACATAACAAAACTACTTCCTTTCTATCCATATCATGTATTGTGAAACTGACATACTACTCTACTTCAGAAGGCTAAAGCTAGTCTTAGTCTAAATTTTAAAAAAAATGAGACTCTATGCGAATTGATTGCTAAAGTTCTGCATTTCAATATTTGTTACGTTTGTACTCAAATACTCAAATGCACCACAAATAGCAACCAACACCATACACATCTCAATCTCAAGTTGTCATCATTTTTTTCGAAAGGCACACTTATATTAAAAATCAACCAAAAAATACATAAGAAATGGCATCCCGTCTCCTGAACAAGCTGCTTAATGTTTTTGGTATTGAAGGTGTGATACATGCAAGTATTGAGTGAATAGAACACCACCTTTCCATTCCTAATCACAGCAGTTGAAAGTGTCAAACTTGTAGGCCAGGCACGGGCGTCTCCGAACTATATCCACTCATCGAAAAATTTCTTATCAAATATCTCTGACCTGTTAACCCGAAATCAATCTAAAAGAATTCTGTGTTTCGATTCACTCAGGTAAAGATATCAACAAGTAATGAATATAGAAACTAAGGGGTGTGGGTTTAAGCTAATTTTTAGACTATTAACTTTTGTGATTTTGAATTATGTTTCATAAGCCCATTTTTCCGGCTTAAATTGAAATATAGGAGCTTATAACTCATGTGTTCGCCTAGACGCCTGCTTTGTGTTTATCTAATACTAGTGACATCAAAATTTACTGTCATAGTGAACAAGACATGGTCCTTGTCGGTTTGTCATGTGTTTTCTTAAGTTCTGTATTCTTGTCGTAACATGATCGAGTTTGATTGGGTATGACCGAATTTGGTCATGTTTAGACTATGCTGACCCATTTTCGACTCTATTTACCATAATGACATTTTTCCTCTTTGACCGCTAATTAATCCTCCATATACCTCCTACACATAAAATAGTAACGTGAACACTAAAAACCGAATCAAAATTACCCTTAAGCGCATGATCAACCTAATAAGGCAAAATTGGACAAAAGAGTCTCGTCAATATCAATGACCAAACACACTTAAGGCACGAGTATTAAAAAGTTGAGCATTTGCGTAAGTTGGCTTACAATTATAAGACATCTGAATATTTACAATTTTCTTTGTGTTTATACGCAGATGCAAGATAAATGTGTACCAACACCAGACTTATCTCAAGTTATGAACCTCATTACATAAAAAGTATATAAATAAAAAACGATGTATTCCTAGTCCGACGAGGGATTGAAAATATATACCCCATAGTAACACATGTAAGAATAAATGCGTTGGTTTACCCTTCTTTTGTGACCAAGAACATTCCCTACTTCCTAATATAATCAGTTAATTAATCACAGTATTGAATTCAGTTCAAACATGAATCCTTATATTTTTTGTGGATGGCGGTGGGTATGGTTGGTGTTGTTTATGCGGACGCTGGTGGTGGATGGTGGTATTATTTACATGGCGTGGGAAATAATAGTCTCTTTCTATTGCACGAATGAAGAATTATATGCAAAGGTTCTCTATCTAAATTGCAGTATGATCATTCTAAAATGGTCTCCGCATCTTATATAGGTCTAGTTTATCATTTAAGAACTATTAGGTCTAGTTTACCCCATTCTGAATGAGATGCCTCTCTCCATTCATACACTCTTCAAAAAACTTCACACATTTCTTTGGGACACGCGCCCATGTTCCCGCGTCATTTGCCAATATGAAAAACTTCGGGTTTTAACAATAATTCTTGTCATTGATGATACCGGATTGGTGGTGGTCCTGTGGTGTGGTCTAGATTAGGCGGTGGGAGATGGTGGTGGTGAGGGATGTGAGGAGGATGAAGATGATGAGTTGGCAGATGGTCATGACGGTGGTTTAGGGTGGTCAGGATTATGTGTGGTGGTAGTGATTGGTTTAAGTGTGTATGAAATCATTGACCATATATAATGGTATTTGGTCTTTGCTTCCATAAGCTTATATTTTTGCTTATTGTAAATCTTTTCGACTTATACAAAAAATGAGCTTGTGAAACATAAATCTAACCAAATATATATGAGCCATAAGTTGGATATATAAACCGAAACAAACTTTATAAGCGAGCAGTAATTAATCGAGTTTCAACTGTATTTGGTTTGTAAACTAGTTTAGAGAAATTTGATGATATGCAATCATTAAGTTTTTATGTTTCAAAATCAATTATAACGAAACTACTTCCTTTCTATCCATATCATGTATTGTGAAACTGACATACTCTTCTTCAGAAAGCTAAAGCTAGTGTTAGTCTAAATTTTTTAAAAAATGAGACTCTGTGCGAATTGATTGCTAAAGTTCTGCATTTCAATATTTGTTACGTTTGTACTAAAATACTCAAATGTACCACAAATAGCAACCAACACCATACACATCTAAATCTCAAGTTGTCAACATCATTTTTTTTTCGAAAGGCACACATATATTAAAAATCAACCAAAAAATACATAAGAAATGGCATCCCGCCTCCTGAATTTAATGCTTAATGAGAAAGAGACCTAACGAAAAAGGACTTACAACATAAAACGTCAACATCATTACATAACCAATATATAAATAACATAAATTTTTTATTGCTAACCGGATTGCAAATATATGCTCGATAGTAACAGTTGCAGGAATAAACAAATAAAAACAAAGTTTGTGTCTATCTAATTCGTTAAGAATTTGTACAAGCTGGCTATCATTATCGCGCGTTCCAATATTTACATTTGCAACTTTCTTTGTTATATTGGATTGCAAGATGATAGATAACCAACGCCACACTTATCTTAAATTGTCAACAAGTAACACATGTTAAAATGCCTTCCTAAACGATTTATTTTATCTCATCGGCTCGTTAAATCAATGAGCTTGAAAATATTAATGGATTCTCCAAAATGGGCCACAATGACAGTAAAAAACGTTGACCAACTTAGTCCTGCTCTTTTTCATAAAGCTAGAGCTAGTAATTCAGCCATACTTAACCGGTAACGGTCATGGAGTGAAGTGGACACGACCACTCTTTAATATAGTAGTAACCACCGATTCTTATCCTGTGAAGAAAATGAAATGTATATTGTGTACACGACCACTCTTTAATATATGTTGATGTTATAAAACGCGCGTGACAAGTATCATTTAAAAAAAATGAGAATTCGTAGAAGTTGATACGGACACTCAACTCAAGTTTTCAAGGTCGTTACACAACCGGTATTTAAATAACAAATTTTTTTAATTCCCGGCCGATCTGGGATTGCAAATATATGCTCTGTAATAACACATGTTAGAATGTGTTGTTTTACTTCGACGGACATCATTACTTTTATTCTTCGAAGGCAATGAGTCGACGACATACCCGAACCAAACAAATCAGAACGTGAGAACAAGCGACTTTTCTCATTTCTTTTTCATCCATACAGTCCTAAAGCAACTCGAAAAGGAACCGCGTGCCACTGGTCTTTGTGTTGAGGCCATAATAAAACAATGAAAGCAGTATTAAAAACTATTGGTCCCGGAGGGGCTTGAACCCTCGACCTACGGCATATAAGATCGTCGCTCTGACCAACTGATCTACAGGACCAGTTGATATTGGGTTATCAATTTTTTAAATATATTTCGTATAGAATCAACAAATGCAATTCTCACCTCGTGCAAACAAAATTGCATGGTGTTTGTTGAAAGACAGGATGGAATAGAACCAGGTGGGTCACCGGGTGCCGATACACTCGTGGCATTTTGCGACGATTTTTTTTTTAAAAATTTTCAATTTTTTTGTAATGCTGTGATCTCAATAAATACGTATGTTTAGTTGCACGTATATGCGGACATGTAACTGAGTAGACGGTAATATAATTTACGATCAAGACATAAATGAAAGCATGAAGAAGAATGAACCTTTTGTTGTTTACAATCGATACATGATATGAGATGAACAAGTAAATAAACTGTCAATGGTATCACTCCATCAGCTGGACCTCAAGAAGTCATTATATAGGTTACACTAAATGATAATGCTTTATCAGTGATATGAGTTTACCTGCGCTTTATGGGTCATCAGACATGTTCTATATATGTGTATGCTTTCTTTTGTATCAAAGAATGGGATTTGTCAAATACCTTTTCCTATATTTGATGTAATCTCTATATTTGATGAAATCAGAACTGTGTATACATTTGTACTTCATTGCCATACAACTCATGTTCCTGTGAAGTTTGGTGAGCTTTTGACCAAGATGGACAGGAGAACTGGAAAGTTAATCAAAAGTGACCCTGAGTGTTTAAAGAAAGGCGAATGTGGTCTTGTGAAAATGCTTCCAACCAAGCCCATGGTTGTTCAGACTTTCGTCGAGTACCCACCTTTAGGTAGGTTTGCTGCGCGTGATATGAGGCAGACTGTTGCTGTGGGAGTTATTAAAACTGTTGAAAAGGTCACTGCTATTTTTGAAGACAAGCTTGCTGTAAAGAAATCCTCTGAGTAAAATTTATAGCTAACTTTGTCCCATCATACTAGTATACTATTACTGGTGAATTCACTGTACTTTGAGCCAATTGCGGAATAGATGACTGTACTTTGAGCAAAAAAAACTTGCTGGTTTACCTTTATCTTTCTTTGATGTATTCCTAAATGTGTGGCCAAATAAAACTTTTTCGCGCTGTCTTGTCGAGATCAGTTTGGTCTAATTGGAAGTGGCAGAACAAGCTGGTGCGGTCAACATCAGTTGATGCGTTTTGCAATTCTTTAAGAAGATTTTTCCTCTCAACTGCAGTGATCATCACTTTTGTGGACAGTTCAACTCATGCCTTATAAAGCACTATCACAAGACACAAAAACTAACATACTACCAGTGGCATTGCTTAAGTAAGCCGAAACCTATAAAAGACTTGTTCCTATATAAGAGGTTTTCATTTCTACTCGTGTCTAAGAGTAAAGCTATGAACCTTATATGAACCTTAATGTTTTCTTCGAAGAAAACCATGACAAAATCAGAGTTCACGTAGGTCTAGAGATATATAAAACGATGGCAATTTATATACCACGGTCTATATGAACAATACATGTCGTGCGGTTAGTATCATATTTCGAATTGACACTGCAACCATTAATGCTAAACCAAGCAATGGTTGATACGTAAGTTTGAAATCTTATACGAAGCCACTAATTTTGTTAAATGCTTGTTTCAGACTTTTTTTTTTCCTTTCTACAGGGTTGAATACGGTTGTTGTTGGTTGCGGTCTTGGAAACAATACAATTTTTTTATAACACGACAACTTATCACATTATAGAAAACACTCTCATTTTTATCTTTGGTGCCATATGCACCCTCTGATCCCACATAAATTAAACATAAAAAATGGGGGAAAATAACATAAAAACCATTGCGTGGGTCGGTAGTGGTGGCGCGAAGCATTAAAACCTAAATCTCGCGTCAGTAAAATGGCAACGTGGTGACTTTAGGTCGGGTTTTAATGAGCTCGTACCAACATTAGTTTATAATATTCTTACTCGAATTAGTCATAATAATTGATGGGTACGTGGTTATAAGTTATTATCCATCGCGTTTTCTGATTTTTTCTGCACGTATCGTGTCTCCACAATTAAATTTAGTTACCGACTGTAGGATCTTGTATTAAAAACAAAATTTGTCTTTGTATTGGTGTAGTATTACAGTTTAGAATGCTTTGGACAAAAAGCGTTTTTTATTTTAAGCCTTATGATAAAAGTCTGCATGGAGATTTTCCTTGGCATACTAAGGGGCTTTGTGATTATATATAAAATTCTCCTTTCACACACAAAAATAAAATAAAATCCAAGGTTAAAGTCTTCAAGGAAGCTTTCCCAACAGGAAAGAAGAAAAGAATGCAAGTCCACGAGCCGGTTGGAGCCTATCATACAGCCCTAAGGCAACTCAAAAAGGAGCCTATCATACAGCCCTAAGGCAACTCGAAAAGGAACCGCGTGCCACTGGTCTTTGTGTTGAGGCCATAATAAAACAATTAAAGCAGTATTAAAAACTATTTGTCCCGGAGGGGCTTGAACCCTCGACCTACGGCATATAAGACCGTCGCTCTGACCAACTGAGCCACAGGACCATTTGCTATTGGCTTATCGATTTATAAAATATATTTCGTATAGAATCAACAAATGTATTCTCACCTGGTGCAAATAAAATTGCATGGTGTTTGTTGAAAGACATGATGGAATAGAACCAGGGTGGGTGACCGGGGTACCGATCACTCATGGCATTTTGCGACGCAATGTTTTTTCTTTGAAATTATTTTTCTTGGCAGGCTCCTCCTACTCCTACGGTCGGAAAAAGATAAGAAAAGGCCAAGTTCTTTGGATCGTTTCATTAAGAGCCTATCATACAGCCCTAAAGCAACTCGAAAAGGAACCGCGTGCAACTGGTCTTTGTGTTGAGGCCATAATAAAACTATTAAAGCAGTATTAAAAACTATTGGTCCCGGAGGGGCTTGAACCCTCGACCTACGACATATTAGACCGTCGCTCTGACCAACTGAGCTACAAGACCAGTTGCTATTGGGTTATCGATTTTTAAAATATATTTTGTATAGAATCAACAAATGTAATTCTCACCTGGTGCAAATCAAATTGCATGGTGTTTGTTGAACCAGGGTGGGTCACTGGGGTACCGATACACTCATGGCAATTTGCGACATAATGTTTTTTTTTCTTAAAGTTCAATTTTTTTGTAATGCTATGGTCTCAAAAATTACGTATGTTTAGTTACACGTATATGCGAACATGTAACTGAGTAGTCGGTAACATAATTTACGATCAAGAAATGAAATATGAAAGTATATGAAGAAGAATGAACCTTTTGTAGTTTACAAACCCAGATGAACAAGAATAAACCGTCAATGGAATCACTCCATGCGGGACCTCAAGAAGTCATTATATAGGTTACACTGATTGATAATGCTTTATCAGAGATATAGGTTTACCGGCGGTTTATGGGTCATCATACATGTTCTATATGTGTATGCTCTCTTTTGTTTCTAAGAATGGGATTTGTCAAATACCTTTTAATCAATTAGATGTAATCTCTATATTTGATGAAATCAGAACTGGGTATACACCTGTACTTCATTGCCATACAACTCATGTTCCTGTGAAGTTTGGTAAGCTTTGGACCAAGATCGACAGGCGAACTGGAAAGTTAATCAAACCTAATCCTGATTGTTTAAAGAAAGGCGAATCTGGTATTATAAAAATGCTTCCAACCAAGCCCATGGTTGTTGAGACTTTCGTCGAGTACCCACTTTAGGTAGGTTTGCTGTGCGTGACGTGAAGCCTGTGGGAGTTATTAAAACTGTTGAAAAGGTCCATGATGAAGAAAAGGTTACTGCTATTGTTGAAGACTACCAACGTAGACTGTGGTCTGCTTGTTATTGATTCAGCTGCTGGTGCATTTGAATGTGATATGTCTAAACATGGGCAGACACGTGAGCATGTATTTCTTTCACATGTTCTTGGAGTGAAGTAAATGATCTGTTGCATACATAAGGTAATGGTGTAGTTTTTCATGGGTCAAAATCAAATTTTGTTTCCAGTTATGCGTTTTACCTAAAATAGCTCGACTCAAAAGTACCATCCCCTTTTCATTTATGCAGATGGATAATACTATCCCAAAGTACTCCGAGACGAGGTATCTACAGATTAAAAAGGAAGTTTCTCCCTTCTTGAAAAGTGTTGGATATAATGTAGCCAAGATCCCGTTTATTCCTGTATCGGGGCTCATTATATTGGCGACAACCTTACAGAAATGTCTTCCAACATTGCTTGGTACGATGGCCCGACTCTGCTTGAAGCCATCGATGAGATCTACAAGCCTAAGAGGCATCTAGTCAAGTCCCTTTGGATTCCGCTTAATGATGTGTATCACATAGTGGTATAGGAACTGTCCCTGTGGGTCGCATCTGGGTTAACAACTAAAGTAAAATCATTGGAGATGTAATGTGATGCTCTTACTGAGGCGACTGCGGGGGATATCGCCGGATTTGCTGTGAAGGGTGTTGATGTCAAGGAAATAAAACGCAGGTATGTTGCATCCCACACCAAAGATGACCCAGTTAAGGCTGCTGCGAGCTTCACATCTCAATAATCGTCATGAACCACCCTAGGGAAATCAGAACTGGGCTACATTGCCATACAACTCATGTTCCTGTGAAATTTGGTGAGCTTTTGACCAAGATCGACAGGAGAACTGGAAAGTTAATCAAAAGTGACCCTGAGTGTTTAAAGATCTAGTCTTGTGAAAATGCTTCCAACCAAGCCCATGGTTGTTGAGACTTTCGTCCAGTACCCACCATTAGGTAGGTTTGCTGTGCGTAATATGAGGCAGACTGTTGTTGTGCGGAAAAACACTTTTGTTTAGATCTCTTTTATAATAAAAGAAAAGAATAGTTAAGTGGGAGAAAAACACTTTTGTTTTTCATAAAATAAAAAAACAGCCCTAAAGCAACTCGAAAAGGAACCGCGTGCCACTGGTCTTTGTGTTGAGGCCATAATAAAACTATTAAAGCAGTATTAAAAAACTATTGGTCCCGGAGGGGCTTGAACCCTCGACCTACGGCATATAAGACCGTCGCTCTGACCAACTGAGCTACAGGACCAGTTGCTATTGGATTATCGAATTTTAAAATATATTTCGTATAGAATCAACAAAGGTAATTCTCACCTGTTTGTTGAAAGACAGGATGGAATAGAACCAGGGCGGGTCACCGGGTGACTGATACACTCATGGCATTTTGCGACGCAATGTTTTTTTTTTTTTAAATTTTCAATTTTTTTTAATGCTATGGTCTCAGAAAATACGTATGTTTAGTTACACGTATATGCGGACATGTAACTGAGTAGTCGGTAACATATAATTTGCGATCAAGACATGAAATATTAAAGTTTATATGAAGAAGAATGAACCTTTTGTTGTTTACAATCGATACATGATATGAGATGAACAAGTAAATAAACCTTCATTGGAATCACTCCATGCGGGACCTCAAGAAGTCATTATATAGGTTACAATGATTAATAATGCTTTATCAGAGATATGAGTTTACCGGCGGTTTATGGGTCATCAGACATGTTCTATATGCGTATGCTTTCTTTTGTATCAAAGAATAGGATTTGTCAAATACCTTTTCCTATATTTGATGAGATTAGAACTGGGTATACATTTGTACTTCATTGCCATACAACTCATGTTCCTGTGAAGTTTGGTGAGCTTTTGACCAAGATTGACAGGTGAACTGGAAAGTTAATCAAACCTGATCCTAATTGTTTAAAGAAAGGCGAATCTGGTATTATAAATATACTTCCAACCAAGCCCATGGTTGTTGAGACTTTCGTCGAGTACCCACTTTAGGTAGGTTTGCTGTGCGTGACATGAAGCAGACTGTTGCTGTGGGAGTTATTAAAACTGTTAAAAAGGTCCAGGTGAAGAAAAGGCTACTGCTATTGTTGAAGACAAGCTTGCTGTAAAGAAATCCTCCGTGTAAAAATTCTAGCTAACTTTGTCCCATCAAACTATTACTGATGTGTTCACTATACTTTGAGCCAATTGGGGAATAGATGACTGTACTTTGAGCCAAAAACTTGTTGGTTTATGTTAACCTTATGTTTCTGTGAGATATTCCTAAATGTGTGGCCAAATTAATGTTTTTTCCGCTGTCTTGTGGAGATTAGTTTCGTATATCTGGAAGTGGCAGAACAAGCTGGTGCGCTCAACTCCCGTTGATGTTTTGCAATTCATAAAGAAGATTTTTTCTCTTAACTGCATTGATGATACAAAAACTAACATACTACCACTGGCATTGCTTAAATAAGCCGAAACCTATAAAAGACTTATGCCTCTCAAGGAGTAATGTTATAACATCAAAGAAAGCCCACACATGTTCCAATAAGAGCTTTTCATTTCTACTCGTGTCTAAGAGTAAAGCTATGAACCTTATTGTTTTTTCTTCGAAGAAAACCTTGACAACATCAGATCCTAAATAGGTCTAGAGATATATAAAACAGTGGCGCTTTATATACCACGGTGTATATGAACAACACACGTCTTTTGATTAGTATCATACTTCGAATTGACACTGCAACCATTGCTAACCCAAGCAATGGTTGATACGTAATTTTGATATCTTATACGAAGCTATTAATTTTTTTTAAATGCTTGTTTCACGCTTTTTATTGTTTCCTTTCTACTTTTAATGTTTGTTTTTCTACCTTTAACTTTCTACTTTTAGTGTTTATTTTCACTATTCAAGGAAACTAGGTGCCTTTAAAAATATGGTGTTGTTGGTTGCGGTCGTGACTGTCTACATCCACATCCCTCATACCTCGCTTCTGCAGGATTAGATTGAATACGGTTGTTGTTGTTGGTTGCGGTCGTGGAATAAATAGAATTTTTTATAACACGACAACTTATCACATTATAGAAAACACTCTCATTTTGGTCTTTGGTGCCATATGCACCCTCTGATCCCACACACAACTTACTAAAGCACAAATAAAACATGAAAATGGGGGGAAAAACATAAAAACCATTGCGTGGGTCGGTAGTGGCGGCGCGACGCATTAAAACCTAAATCTCGCGTCAGTAAAGTGGCAACGTGGTGAGTTTGGATTGGGTTTAAATGAAGTCGTACCTACATTAGTTTATAATATTCATACTCGTATTTGTCATAATACTTGATGGGTACCTGGTTATAAGTTATTATCCATCGGGATTTTCTGGTTTTTTCGCAGGTATGGGTATTAACAATTAAAATTTCCTTGGACATACTTGTCAATATAAAGTTAAGTAAAATCACTTAAAAACAACTAAAACACCTTAATGTATTCAAACATTTTAAAAGATAATACATCAATATCTTGAGATACCGTTCTTAAAAAATAAAAATAAAAAATATCATACCATACGATTTAATGTACCGAACACATAATTATTAAAATTTAAAATGTACAAAATCTAAATATGCTTGATCACTCACAAAATGTAACTAATATGATCTACTTCTTTCACCAATTTGGCCTATCATTTCTTACAAAATTAGGACTTACATAAAATATCAATAAAATCGGGTACGGATTCCGATAAACGGATACGGATACATATACGAGTAAACGAGCGGGTATTACTAGAACCTGTAACCGAACCACACCCGCAAAAAAAAACATTCTTACCTGAATCCGTATCCAAACCCACCAACCATCTCCGATCCGGATCCAACCAATTCAGGTTACAATTTTATCCATGGATTTCAAACACTTTTGCCATGCTGCATGTCGGTTTGACGCCATCTTGGGATGGTTTCATTAAGAGCCTATCATACAGCCCTAAAGCAACTTGAAAAGGAACCGCGTGCCACTGGTCTTTGTGTTGAGGACATAATAAAACAATTAAAGTAGTATTAAAAACTATTAGTCCCGGAGGGGCTTGAACCCTCGACCTATGGTATATTAGACCGTCGCTCTGACCAACTGAGCTACAGGACCAGTTTCTATTGGCTTATCGATTTTTAAAATATATTTCTCATAGAATCAAAAACTTGTTGGTTTATGTTACCCTTATGTTTCTGTGGTGTATTCCTAAATGTGTGGCCAAATTAAAGTTTTTTCCACTGTCTTGTGGAGATTAGTTTGGTATATTTGGAAGTGGCAGAACAAGCTGGTGCGCTCAACTCCCGTTGATGTTTTGCAATTCTTGATGAAGACTTTTTCTCTCAACTGCAATGATAACATCACAGAAAGCCCACACACATTCCTATAAGAGCTTTTCATTTCTACTCGTGTCACAGTAAAGCTATGAACATTATTGTTTTTTCTTCGAAGAAAACCCTAACAACATCAGATCCCAAATGGCCAAACACGGTCTATAACACGTCCGGTTAGTATCATACTTCGAATTGACACTGCAACCGTCGCTAACCCAAGCAATGGTTCATACGTAAGTTCGAAATCTTATACGAATATATTAATTTTTTTAAATGCTTGTTTCACGCTTTTTTTTGTTTCCTTTCTACTTTTAATGTTTGTTTTTCACCTTTAACTTTATACTTTTAGAGTTTATTTTCACTATTCAAGGACACTAGGTGCCTTTAAAAATATGGTGTTGTTGGTTGCGGTCGTGACTGTCTACATCCACATCCCTCATACCTCGCTTCTACAGGATTGGATTGAATACGGTTGTTGTTGTTGGTTGCGGTCGTGACTGTCTACATCCACATCCCTCATACCTCGCTTCTACAGGATTGGATTGAATACGGTTGTTGTTGTTGGTTGCGGTCGTGGAATAAATACAATTTTTTATAACACGAAAACTTATCACATTATAGAAAACACTCTCATTTTTATCTTTGGTGCCATATGCACCCTCTTATCCCACACACAACTTATTAAAGCACAAATAAAACATGAAAATGGGGAAAAAAAATAAATACCATTGTGTAGGTCGGTAGTGGTGGCGCGAAGCATTAAAACCTAAATCTCGCGTCAGTAAAGTGGCAACGTGGTGAGTTGATAATATTCATACTCGTATTTGTCATAATACTTGATGGGTACCTGGTTACAAGTTATCATCCATCGGGTTTTCTAGTTTTTTCGCAGGTATCGGGTATTTACAATTAAATTTTCTTTGAGCATACTTGTCCATATAAAGTTAAGTAAAATCAGTGAAAAACAACTAAACACGTTAATGTATTCAAACTTTTTAAAAGATAATACATCAATATCATATGAGGTAAAACTAACTACTTTAAAGCACTTGGCCACATGAGCGAGCTCCTTCTGGAGCTTGAGAAAGGGGTTTGGTCTGGGGTTCGAGTCTTGCAAGAAACAAAAAATCTAAGATTTTTCTCCTTAGTGCGAAGCATTGAGTTCTAGGGGTTTCTTTTCGCGGGTCTCCCCTAATGATTTGGGTCCCAGGGCCTGTCCATGGTATAACTCGAGGGTTGGATTTTAATCGATATTCACATACCGTTCTAAAAAAATAAAAATAAAAAATATCATATCATTCGATTTAATGTATCGAACAAATAATTATTAAAATTAAAAAGGTACAAAATCTAAATATGCTTGATCACAAAATCCACAAAATGTAACTAATATGATCTACTTCATTCACCAATTTTCGCCTATCATTTCTTACAAAATTAGGACTTACATAAAATATCAATAAAATCGGGCACGGATTCCCATAAACGGATACGGATACAGATACAAGTAAACGAGCGGGTATTACTAGAACCCGTAACCGAACCATACCCACAAAAAATAACATTCTTACCCGAATCCGTATCTAAACCCACCAACCATCTCCGATCCCGATCCAACCAATTCAGGTTACAATTTTATCCATCGATTTCGAACACTTTTGCCATGCTACGTGTCGATTTGACGCTATCTTGAGATTATGTAGTATATCATACACAGGCCCTCGAGGACCGTTTAAATCTCTTATATAACGAAAGGAAAGAATAGTTTGGTAGGAAAAAGACACTTTCGTTTTTACAAAATGTATTATGAAAAATAAGAAAAACAACCGGCGTGTTTAAATTTCCGTTTTCTGCAAAAAAAAACTTTACTAACATATAATGAGTGCATTTTTCTTAATAAGTTAAAATAAAAAAACAAAAGGTAAACTTTCAGAAATTATTTTTCTTGGCAGGCTCCTACTCCTACGGTTGGAAAAAGATAAGAAAAGACCAAGTTCTCGGGATCGTTTCACTAAGAGCCTATCATACAACCCTAAAGCAACTGGAAAAGGAACCGTGTGCCACTGGTCTCTGTGTTGAGGCCATAATAAAAAAATTAAAGCAGTATTAAAAACTATTGGTCCCGGAGGGGCTTGAACCCTCGACCTACGGTATATTAGACCGTCGCTCTGACCAACTGAGCTACAGGACCAGTTGCTTTTGGGTTATCGATTTTAAAAATATATTTCACATAGAATCAAAAATTTGTTGGTTTATGTTACCCTTATGTTTCTGTAGTGTATTCCTAAATGTGTGGCCAAATTAAAGTTTTTTCCGCTGTCTTGTGGAGATTAGTTTGGTATATCTGGAATTGGCAGAACAAGCTAGTGCGCTCAACTCCCGTTGATGTTTTACAATTCTTAATGAAGATTTTTTCTCTCAACTGCAATGATAACATCAAAGAAAGCCCACACACGTTCCTATAAGAGCTTTTCATTTCTACTCGTGTCTAAGAGTAAAGTTATGAACCTTATTGTTTTTTCTTTGAAGAAAACCCTAACAACATCAGATCCCAAATACAGTGGCGGATCTAGGTATTACAAATATGTGTGGCATAGATTTTTTTACCCCAAGTTTTAACTAATACGGAATATGAAATAAAATGCTTGATATTAGAAAAATCATATACAAGCTAGCATAGTTACTTGGATTACCTTGTAACAAATTATTAAAAGCTACTGTATTAACTAAACTCATATACAATAGCTGATGTCAAATTTATGACTACTTTAACTAAGCTGTCTTTTGAAAAATTTTGAGAATGTAGCAGGTATTTTGCTTTGAGTAATTCATAACCAATCAAAGTAATGTTTTAGTTTTATAAAATAGTGGCACTTTAAAACAGTGGCGTTTTATATACCACGGTCTATATGAACAACACACGTCTTCCGGTTAGTATCATACTTCGAATTGACACTGCAACCGTTGCTAACCCAAGCAATGGTTGATAGGTAAGTTTGAAATCTTATACGAAGCTATTAATTTTTTTTAAATGCTTGTTTCACGCTTTTTTTTGTTTCCTTTCTACTTTTAATGTTTGTTTTTCACATTTAACTTTCTACTTTTAGAGATTATTTTCACTATTCAAGGACTCTACGTGCCTTTAAAAATATGGTGTTGTTGGTTGCGGTCGTGACAGTCTACATCCACATCCCTCATACCTCGCTTCTACAAGATCGGATTGAATACGGTTGTTGTTGTTGGTTGCGGTCGTGGAATAAATACAATTTTTTTATAA
The DNA here is from genome assembly GCA_025667525.1 of Glebionis coronaria. Lineage (NCBI taxonomy): Eukaryota > Viridiplantae > Streptophyta > Magnoliopsida > Asterales > Asteraceae > Glebionis > Glebionis coronaria. The sequence continues at coordinate 697,530,932 of CM046875.1, forward strand.
CACGACAACTTATCACATTATAGAAAACACTCTCATTTTTATCTTTGGTGCCATATGCACCCTCTGATCCCACACACAACTTACTAAAGCACAAATAAAACATGAAAATGGGGGAAAACATAAATACCATTGTGTGGGTCGGTAGTGGTGGCGCGAAGCATTAAGACCTAAATCTCGTGTCAGTAAAGTGGCAACGTGGTGAGTTTATAATATTCTTACTCGGGTTTTATGGTTTTTTCGCATGTATCGGGTTTTATGGTTTTTAAAACAACATTAGCGTATGAACCAAACTGCTGACCCACTTGAGAATGACCCGAAGGACTATTGGTATTCTTAATGCCCGGTTTAGGGTAAGATGAGTTTTTAGGAGGCCACTCAAACCTCATTAAGGAAGCGTACAAATGGAAACTTCCAATACACAGTGTACGGACATTATCCACAAGACGGTCAAGATTATGAACCTTAACAAACCCAACAAAAGCAAATCTCTAACCAGCCTTTGATTTTTTGGATTGAATGAAAACATCCACCACCGTACCATACGAACTACATGTTTTCCAAAGGTCACGCGTCGTAGCATGATTGGGAAAGTTGGTTACATAAATCGAATGAGAAGCTTTTGAATCAAATCTTCATCTGACTTAGGATGATATTGAAACGAACGCGCCATATGCAAACCCTAGGAAGCCTAACCAGCGCCAACAGAAACCCTAAAAAATTAAACAAACCCTAAAACTAATACCTAAATTTGAAAATCAAAACCTTAAAATCTTATCGAATCAAATAAAAGATGATTAAAAACAATCACTGAATGAACCACAACCCTCGCTTTCTACCGGATCACACAAGTAATAGGGATCAATCAAGATTGAAAGCCTAAAACCAATCACGCGAATAGAGCGAACGGGGGATAGAACACAAGGATCCATTTAATCAAATGTTATTCAATGAATGGACATTAACAAGGATGAATCAGACGTAGGATCAAAAAAAATTCTAGGGTTTTCCGCCATTGTTTTTTTTTTGTTTTTTTTCATTATTTTATTCAGTTTCTGATTTGGTCAAAAAACAATCCTAGCTCCATCATTGCCCGTTTCTCGAACACGGAGTGAAGTGGACACGACCACTCTTTAATATAGTAGTAACCACCGATTTTTATCCTGTGAAGAAAATGAAATGTATATTGTGTACACGACCACTCTTTAATATAAGGATGTTATAAAACGCGCGTGACAAGTATCATTTAAAAAAATGAGAATTCGTAGAAGTTGATACCGACACTCGACTCAAGTTATCAAGGTCGTTACACAACCGGTATTTAAATAACAAAATTTTTTAATTCCCGATGTGGGATTGCAAATATATGCTCCGTAATAACACATGTTAGAATGTGTTGTTTTACTTCGACGAACATCATTACTTTTATTCTTCGACGGCGGCGACATAACAACCGAACCAAACAAATTAGAACGTGAGAACAAGCGACTTTTCTCATTTCTTTTTTATCCACACAGCCCTAAAGCAACTTGAAAAGTAACTGCCTGCCACTGGTCGTTGTGTTGAGGCCATAATAAAAATAATTATTAAAAACTATTGGTCCCGGAGGGGCTTGAACCCTCGACCTACGGCATATTAGACCGTTGCTCTGACCAACTGAGCTACAGGACCAGTTGCTATTGGGTTATCGATTTTTAAAATATATCTCATATAGAATCAACAAAGGTAATTCTCACCTGGTGCAAATAAAATTGCATGGTGTTTGTTGAAAGACAGGATGAAATAGAACAAGGGTGGGTCATCGGGGTATACCGATACACTCACGGCATTTTGCGACCCAATTTTCTTTTTGGAAAATTTTCAATTTTTTTGTAATGCTATGGTCTCAAAAATTACGTATGTTTAGTTACATGTATATAAGGACATGTAACTGAGTAGTCGGTAACATAATTTGCGATCAAGACATGAAATATTACAGTATATACGAAAAAGAATGAACCTTTTGTTGTTTACAATGGATACATGATATGAGATGAACAAGTAAATGAAATAAGTCAATGTTATAAAATGTTAGAGACATGAATAAATAAATAAAAAGTTCATTCATCGAGCTTAGAAAAATGAGAATTTGTACAAGCTGATTAACCTCGTATTGAGGTTCGGGTATTTATTTAGATTTAGGTTTATACCCAGAAACAACACGATGATAACCAACAACACACTTATCTCAATTTACTAATATAACCTGGTTATACAAGGAATATAAAAAAAATCAGAAATTGTTATCTGTGGCCCGATGTGGGATTGCAAACATGTAACACATGTCAGAATGAAATGCGTCGGTTTACCACTTCTTAAATAATCGAGAACATTTAGTACATGGCGCGAGATATGTTGGTCTCTTTATATTGCATGAATGAAGATATACAGGTTATCTATTGAAATGGTAGTATAATCAAAGCTAAAATGGTCTTTGTGTCTATAAGAATCATTGGCTCAGCATCTCACAAAGTCCAACATATAAGCCTAATTGTGGTTTGACTGAAAAGATCGTTGAGTTGTGAATAAAACGAGCATAATATTGCAAGACTTCCGACATACAAATGATTTTATGAAAATTGTTGAGGTTTTATTAGTATTATTAATAGTCGTTGACGTTATTAACTTGCTGCAAAGTATATGAGGGTTCATGAATCATGATTAAACTGAACGGACAGTGGTGGATAAGGTTGATGTTATGAAGAGGCTTTTTATGCGGATGGTGGTGCTTTCTGTTGCACGAATGAAGAAGTATTAACAAAAGTTCTCTACAAATATTGCAGTACAATTGATCTAAATTTGTTGCTGCGTCTTATATACATCTAAAGATAAGTGAAACGCAACGAGAATGTATTCTACGTTAATCATCTAAGAACTACTAGTGAATGTGCGTACAACATAAGTGCATAAAAAACCATACTTGAAGCTGTAAAACTAAGAGTTATTAGTTCATGGGCATACAATTTGTATGCAACATAACATCATTACGCATGCAGTATATAAATAACCTAATATTTATTCCTAGCCCGATGTGGGATTCCATATATTAAGTGAAAAACAACGAAAATATTCTCTAGGTCTATAATCAATACAAAATGGCCTCATTGTACGATGAAGTTATATGGACCTCTTACGATAGACCGATGTGAAACAAAACTAAAAAAATGAGCCCAAAAGTGTCATACTGTTGTAGCAACTAATTAATTTTATTTCTTGTAATGACAACCTTTAGTACCAGTTGTGTAACAAGACTTGCAGAATGATGTAAGGCAACTGAAGTAATAATTTAGCCAGCTAGAACCAAGTGGGTTCAGTCCACACACGAGGGATGAAAGGATAATGCTTGGTTCTGACAAAATACCCAAAAATTTCTTTAATGTTTTTGGCATTGAAGGTGTGATACATGCAAGTTTTGGGTGAATAGAACACCACCTTTCCATTCCTAATCCCAGCAGTTGAATGTGTCAAACTTGTAGGCCAGGCACGGGCATCTCCCAAGTATACCCACTCATCGAAAGATTTCTTATCAAATATATATCTTTGACCTGTTCACCCGAAATCAATCTAAAGGAATTCTTTGTTTCGATTCACTCAGGTAAAGATATCAACAAGTAATGAATGCTGTAGCATTTGGCAAGTTAGCGACGTATGGAAAAACCAAGTTGGAATATAGAAAGTAAGGGGTGTGGCCTTAAGCTAATTTTTAGACTAATAACTTTAGTGATTTTGAATTATGTTTCATAAGCCCATTTTTTCCGGCTTAAATTGAAATATAGGAGGTTATAACTCATGTGTTCACCTAGACGCCTGCTTTGTGTTTATCTAAAACTAGTGACATCAAAATTTAATGTCATAGTTAACAAGACATCGTCCATGTCGGTTTGTCATGTGTTTTCTTAAGTTATGTATTCTTGTCGTAACATGATAGAGTTTGATTGGGTATGACTGGATTTGGTCATGTTTAGACTATGCTGACCCATTTTTGACTCTATTTACCATTGGGAGAAGATCCCCACACACCCTTATTAATCAAAGTCTTCATGGATAAATCCTCACCCTTTATCTCTAAATGATCTAAGGGTTGTGATTAAAACCCCTCTTTTTTATAACTTACCTTTATTATATATAAAAAAACATTACAAACTCGGGATGGAACCCGATCCTCACTTCCCACTGGCGACCACCACAACCACCTCCACCCAACCGCCGACCACCACAACAACCTCATCTCCCACCTTTTTCAGGCGACCACCACAACAACCCCACCTTCTTCCCGCGACCACCACAACAAACCAACCTTCTTCCTGCATCATCCACACCAACCCACCTTTTTCCGGTGATCTTCACTCCAACCCACCTTTTCCATACATATATGAAGCTGATGCTAATGTTATTGAAGATGCATATAGTTGTTGTTTGTAATATAGGTAAAGTACATGTTATGATTGTTAATGCACACCATGTGTTTGATAAAATGACATAATGATAATCACATGTGATTTAACAAGTTCTAAGTTATGAAACATTTAACTGTATACAGAAGAAGGCAAAGAGATGATTGTACAAGAAGAAGACAAAGTAATAACCTACAAGGTTAGTGAAACATTTAACTGAGAATGACTCATACATGAGTCACGTGACTCATGTTTGAGTCAGTGTGACTCATGCATGAGTCAGTGTATGACTCATGCATGAGTCAGTGTGACTCATGTATAAGTCACTGTGACTCATATATAAGTCACTATGACTCATGTATGAGTTAGTGTGACTCATGCACGAGTCAGTGTGACTCATACATGATTTATGCTCACTTATTAACTTGTTTCATGTTTATGTTCAAGGTTCTCCGTAATCCTGGAGATGGATCAGTTGAGTGTACGTGTAGGAATTTTATGCGTTATGGTTTTCTTTGTCGCCACATATTTTGTGTTTTGAAGAACCGTGATATTGAAGAGATTCTAGAGAAGTACATTTTAAGGCGTTGGAGAAGGGATTTGATACCGCTTACATTAATAAGAAACATAAGCAGATACGGAGAGAAGAACAAAACAATTTAGAGATTAACAAATGAGGCTAACTTTCACATAGACGAGTGCTTGTTTTGGTTGAGTAAAGATGCAGAAAAGTAGGAGAATCAAATACAACAACTACTTCAAGTGTTTAAAACATGTGTATATCTGATTTAATTTTCTGTTTTTCTTTTATTGAAGTGTTGAAAACAAGTGATGACTATTTGATTTAAATTTATGATTTCTTTTATTGAAGTGTTGAAAGAATGTCTTGAATATGTGATTTGAATACTATGTATTGAATATCATGAGTCACCTGACTCATGCATGAGTCGCCTGACTCATGCATGAGTCATATAAATTTGCAAGTGTTTATAAACACTTGTACATTTGATTGTTGTCATTTCTACACTTAATACAGTTTTATAAATATGTAAAAGTGCTTTTAACAGTTAAAACATATTTTGAGTCATTATGACTCATGCATGAGTCATATAATTTTGCAAGTGTTTATAGAGACTTGTACATTTGATTCTTGTCATTTCTACACTTAATACATAAAAGTGTTTTTTTTACAGTTAATACATATTCTAAGTCATTATAATACATATTCTGTCATTATGACTCATGTATGAGCCATACTGACTCATACATGAGTCACATGACTCATGTATGAGTTACCTGACTCATGTATGAGTCACATGACTCAAGTATGAGTCAAAGACACTTATGACTCTCAGACACTTAAAAACATACTACTATGATTTTTAAAACATACTACTTAAGATCATAAGTCATTGTGACTCATGTATGAGTCACTGTGACTCATAAATGAGTCACTCATATATCATACAATTCCCGACTCATATAAAAAGGGTCTGTGCGAAAACAAACGTAGGATATAAAAGGTAACACTTTTTCATTATATATACATGCAAAAGGGTACAATAAAGAACTACAAAAAGAAACTGGGAAAGAGAAACTAGTTACAGACTTAACACCTTAACAAAGTTATTGTCCCAAACCTATATTCAAATAGACAACACATAAACACAAGACAGATTAATCATTATCATCGCCCCAATTGTTACAACGTGAGCCCATCATGATCAAACTTGAACCAACATCATGCTACAAATCTGAGAGAGAGAATCACCACCTTTGAGAGCATAAACCGGGGGACTAAGCAAACAACTCATTAGTAGGAAACCTTTTAGGACGTGCAAGTAAAGGCATCTATCACTGTGCGACGAGTTTAAGCTAGAGCTTTCACCAACTGTACTGCTACGGTGGTTGTTGTTTATCCTCTTCGATGTCCTACCCTTGGTAGTTTTTGCAGTATGGTGATATGCACATAACTTGGCTACTAAATCAGTTGCATCCTTTGCAACATTCACAGCAACAAACCTAGATCATAAAACAAATGAAGCTTTTGCTCAATAATAGATAATGACTCATAATAGAAAACAAATGAAGCTTTTACATGAGTCACAGTGACTCATACATGAGTCACAGCGACTCATACATGAGTCACATCGACTCATACATGAGTCACAGCGACTCATACATGAGTCACAGCGACTCATACATGAGTCACAACGACTCATACATGAGTCATAGCGAGTCATAGCGAATCATAACTTGTAATCATAAGTCACACTTCTATAACCAGCTTATCAGCTACAAAAATTGACCCAACTTTCATAAAAATGCTCACTCATAAATTGAAACTTGCTAAAGCACATGTGATTATCATTGTGTCATTTCATCAAACATGTGGTGTGCATCAACAATCATAACATGTGTTTTACCTAGAGTAGATATGAAATCTTCTAACCAAAATCAAAATGAAAGAAAAACATAAAAACAAGCATAATCAAAACAACTTACAATCATCGACATGAAACTTAGCTTTAAAAATTAAGGTTTTCTGGAGCGGATTTGATCGGGATAATGTGGATCTCGTCGTGGTTGTTGCTGGTAGTTGTTAGTGGTGGTGGTGGTGTTGGTTGATGGTGGGGGTGGTGGTGGGGGCGGTGGTGGGCGACGGTGGTGGGAGGCAGTGATGGTTGGTGGGTGTTGTGTTTTCAATATACACGGTTGAAAAAAGAGGGGGGTTGTTTATTTTTCTTTAATCTGGGCTGTTGGATGTAAAATTGTTGGATGGTAGGGATTAGTCCATGAGGACTTTGCAAAAAAAGAGGACTGCATAGAACTTTTAGCATTTACCATAATAACATTTTTACCCTTTGACCGCTAATTAATCCTCTATATACCTCCTAAACATAAAATAGTAACGTGAACACTAAAAACCGAATCAAAATTACCCGTAAGCGCATGATCAACATAATAAGGCAAAATTGGACAAAAGGGTCTCGTCAATATCAATAACCAAACACACTTAAGGCACGAGTATTAAAAAGTTGAGCATTTGCGTAAGTTGGCTTACAATTATAAGACATCTGAATATTTACAATTTTCTTTGTGTTTATACGCAGATGCAAGATAAATGTGTACCAACACCAGACTTATCTCAATTTATGATCCTCATTACATAAAAAGTATATAAATAAACAACGATTTATTCCTAGTCCGACGAGGGATTGAAAATATATACCCCATAGTAACACATGTAAGAATAAATGTGTTGGTTTACTCTTCTTTCGTGACCAAGAACATTCCCTACTTCCTAATATAATCAGTTAATTACACTATTGAATTCAGTTCAAACATGAATCCTCGTATTTTTTGCGGATGGTGGTGGGTATGGTTGGCGTTGTTTATGCGGACGCTGGTGGTGGATGGTGGTATTATTTACATGGCGTGGGAAATAATAGTCTCTTTCTATTGCACGAATGAAGAATTATATGCAAAGGTTCTCTATCTAAATTGCAGTAAGATCATTCTAAAATGGTCTCCGCATCTTATATAGGTCTAGTTTATCATTTAAGAACTACTAGGTCTAGTTTACCCCATTCTGAATGAAATGCCTCTCTCCATTCATACACTCTTCAAAAAACTTCACACATTTCTTTGGGACACGCGCCCACGTTCCCGCATCATTTGCCTCTATGAAAATACTTCAGGTTTTAACAATAATTGTCGTCATTGATGATGCCGAATTGGTGGTGGTCCTGTATGGTGTGGTCTGGATTAGGCGGTGGGGGATGGTGGTGGTGAGGGATGTGAGGAGGATGAAGATGATGACTTGGCAGGTGGTCATGACGGTGGTTTAGGGTGGTCGGGAGGATGTGTGGTGGTGGTGATTGGTTTATGTGTGTATGAAATCATTGACCATATATATAAATATATATAAATGGTATTTGGTCTTTGCTTCCATAAGCTTATTTTTTTTCTTATTGTAAAACTTTTCGACTTATACAAAAAATGAGTTTGTGAAACATAAAGCTAACCAAATATATGAGCCATAAGTTGGATATATAAACCGAAACAAACATCTTAATCGAGTAGTAATTAATCGAGTTTCAACTGTATTTTGGTTTGTAAACTAGTATAGAGAAATTTGATGATATGCAATCATTAAGTTTTTATGTTTCAAAATCAATTATAACGAAACTACTTCCTTTCTATCCATATCATGTATTGTGAAACTGACATACTCTTCTTCAGAAAGCTAAAGCTAGTCTTAGTCTAAATTTTTTAAAAAATGAGACTCTGTGCGAATTGATCGCTAAAGTTCTGCATTTCAATATTTGTTACGTTTGTACTCAAATGGACCACAAATAGCAACCAACACCATACACATCTCAATCTCAAGTTGTCAACATCATTTTTTTTTTCGAAACGCACACATATATTAAAAATCAACCAAAAAATACATAAGAAATAGCATCCCGCCTCCTGAACAAGATGCTTAATGAGAAAGATACCTAACGAAAAAGGACTTACAACATAAAACGTCAACATCATTACATAACCAATATATAAATAACATAAATTTTTTATTGCTAACCGGATTGCAAATATATGCTCCATAGTAACGGTCACGAATAAAGAAATAAAAACCAAGTTTCTGTGGCTGGCTATCATTATCGCGCGTTCAAATATTTACATTTGCAACTTTCTTTGTTATATTGGATTGCAAGATGATCGATAGCCAACGCCACACTTATCTTAAATTGTCAACATCATTACACAACAAGTATATAAATAACAAACAATTTATTCCTAGTTTAGTGTGGGATTGAAAATATATTCTCCACAGTAACACATGTTAAAATGCCTTCCTAAACGATTTATTTTACCTCATCTGCTCGTTAAATCAATGAGCTTGAAAATCTTAATGGATTCTCCAAAATGGGCCACAATGACAGTAAAAAACGTTGACCTTCCTGCTCTTTTTCATAAAGCTAGAGCTAGTAATTCAGCCATAGTTAACCGGTAATGGTCACGGAGTGAAGTGGACACGACCACTCTTTAATATAAACCACCGATTCTTATCCTGTGAAGAAAATGAAATGTATATTGTATACACGACCACTCTTTAATATAAGTTGATGTTATAAAACGCACGTGACAAGTATCATTTAAAAAAATGAGAATTCGTAGAAGTTGATACGGACACTCAACTCAAGTTGTCAAGGTCGTTACACAACCGGTATTTAAATAACAAATTTTTTTAATTCCCGACGGATGTGGGATTGCAAATATATGCTCCGTGATAACACATGTTAGAATGTGTTGTTTTACTTCGACCATAATAAAACAATTAAAACAATCGTGTGCCACTAGTCTTTGTGTTGAGGCCATAATAAAACAATGAAAGCAGTATTAAAAACTATTGGTCCCGGAGGGGCTTGAACCCTCGACCTACGGCATATTAGACCGTCGCTCTGACCAACTGAGCTACAGGACCAGTTTCTATTCGGTTATCGATTTTTAAAATATATTTCGTATAGAATCAACAAATGTAATTCTCACCTCGTGCAAACAAAATTGCATGGTGTTTGTTGAAAGACAGGATGGAATAGAACAAGGGTGGGTCACGGGGGTACCGATACACTCATGGCATTTTGCGACGCAATGTTTTTTTTTAAAATTTTCAATTTTTTTGTAATGCCACAGTCTCAACAATTACGTATGTTTAGTTACACGTACATGCGGACACGTACAAATACGTATGTTTAGTTACACGTAACTGAGTAGTCGGTAACATAATTTGCGATCAAGACATGAAATACATATGAAGAAGAATGAACCTTTAGTTGTTTAAAATGGATACATGATATGAGATGAACAAGTAAATAAACCGTCAATGGAATCACTCCATGCGGGACCTCAAGAAGTCATTATATAGGGTACACTGATTGATAATGCTTTGTCACAGATATGAGTTTACCGGCGGTTTATGGGTCATCAGACATGTTCTATATGTGTATGCTTTCTTTTGTATCAAAGAATGGGATTTGTCAAATACCTTTTCCTATATTTCATGTAATCTCTATATTTGATGAAATCAGAACTGGGTATATATTTGTACTTCATTGCCATACAAATCATGTTCCTGTGAAGTTTGGTGAGCTTTTGACCAAGATCGACAGGCGAACTGGAAAGTTAATCAAACCTGATCCTAATTTTTAAAAACCGGCGAATCTGATATTATAAAAATGCTTCCAACCAAGCCCATGGTTGTGGAGGCTTTCGTCGAGTACCCACCTTTAGGTAGGTTTGCTGTGCGTGACATGAAGCAGACTGTTGATGTGGGTGTTATTAAAACTGTTGAAAAGGTCCCAGGTGAAGAAAAGGTTACTGCTGTTGTTGAAGACAAGCTTGCTATAAAGAAATCCTCCGCCTAAAAATTCTAGCTAACTTTGTCCCATCATACGATTACTGATGTGTTCACTATACTTTGAGCCAATTGCGGAATAGATGACTGTACTTTGAGCCAAAACTGGTTTATGCTACCCTTATGTTTCTGTGATGTATTCCTAAATGTGTGGCCAAATTAAAAAATTTTCCGCCGTTTTGTTGAGATTAGTTTGGTATATCTGTACGTGGCAGAACAAGCTGGTGCGCTCAACTCCCGTTGATGTTTTGCAATTCTTAATGAAGATTTTTTCTCTCAACTGCATGATACAAAAACTAACATACTACCACTGGCATTGCTTAAATAAGCCAAAACCTATAAAAGACTTATGCCTCTCAAGGAGTAACTGTTATAACATCAAAGAAAGCCCACACATGTTCCCATAAGAGCTTTTCGTTTCTACTCGTGTCTAAGAGTAAAGCTATGATACTTATTGTTTTTTCTTCGAAGAAAACCCTCATCAGATCCCAAATAGGTCTAGAGATATATAAAACAGTGGCGCTTTATATACCACGGTCTATATGAACGTCTTCCGGTTAGAATCATATTTCGAATTGACACTGCAACCGTTGCTAACCCAAGCAATGGTTGATACGTAAGTTCGAAATCTTATACGAAGCTATTAATTTTTTTTAAATGCTTGTTTCAGGCTTTTTTTTCCATTCTACTATTAATGTTTGTTTTTCACCTTTAACTTTCTACTTTTAGTGTTTGTTTTCACTATTCAAGGACACTAGGTGCCTTTAAAAATATGGTGTTGTTGGTTGCGGTCGTGACTGTCTACATCCACCCATGGGCGTACCCACATGGGAGCCGGGTGTGGCACGGGCTACACACGATTTTAGGTCACGTAAGGTAAAATTATTATAAACTAGGTTTTTTCTTGATACGTGCAATACCCATTTTTAGATAACGTGAGACAACTTTAGTGCTTATAATCAATAAAAAAAATGTGCAACATCTTATAATAAATCTTGGGTCTGCCACTGATCCACCACCCTCATACCTCGCTTCTGTAGGATTGGATTGAATACGGTTGTCGTTGTTGGTTGTGGTCGTGGAATAATTATAAATTTTATAACACGACAACTTATCACATTATAGAAAACACTCTCATTTTTATCTTTGGTGCCATATGCACCCTCTGATCCCACACACAACTTACTAAAGCACAAATAAAACACGAAAATGGGGAAAAAAACATAAAAACCATTGCATGGGTCGGCAGTGTTGGTGCGAAGCATTAAAACCTAAATCTCGCGTCAGTAAAGTGGCAACGTGGTGAGTTTGGATTGGGTTTATATGAAGTCGTACCTACATTAGTTTATAATATTCATTCTCGTATTTGTCATAATACTTGATGGGTACCTGGTTATAAGTTATTATCCATCGGTTTTCTAGTTTTTTTCGCAGGTATCTGGTATTTACAAATAAATTTTTCTTGACCATACTTATCGATAGAAAGTTAAGTAAAATCACTGAAAAACAACTAAAACACCTTAATCTATTCAAACTTTTTAAATGACAATACATCAATATCATATCATGCGAAACTAACTACTTTAAAGCAGTCGCCACATGAGCAAGCTCCTTTTGGAGCTTGAGAAGGGGTTTGGTCTTGGGTTCGAGTCTTGCAAGAAACAAAAAATCTAAGATTTTTCTCTTTAGTGCGAAGCATTGAGTTCTAGGGGTTTCTTTTCGCAGGTCTCCCCTAATGATTTGGGTCCGGCCTGTCCATGGTATAATTCGAGGGTTGGATTTTAGTCGATATTGAGATGCCGTTCTAAAAAAATAAAAATAAAAAATATCATATCATGCGATTTAATGCATCGAACAAAGAATTATTAAAATTTAAAAAGTACAAAATCTAAATATGCTTGATCAAAAAATCCACAAAATGTAACTAATATGATCTACTTCGTTCACCAATTTTCGCCTATCATTTCTTTCAAAGTTAGGACTTACATAAAATATCAATAAAATCGGGAACGGATTCCGATAAACGGATACGGATACAGATACGAGTAAACAAGCGGGTATTACTAGAACCCGTAACCGAACCATTCCCGCAAAAAATAACATTCTTACCCGAATCCGTATCCAAACCTTCCAACCATCTCCGATCCGATCCAACCAATTCAGGTTGCAATTTTATCCATCGATTTCGAACGCTTTTGCCATGCTACGTGTCGGTTTGACGCCATCTTGGGATCGTTTCATTAAGAGCCTATCATACAGCCCTAAAGCAACTCAAAAAGGATCCGCGTGCCACTGGTCTTTGTGTTGAGGCCATAATAAAACAATTAAAGTAGGTTACAATTTTATCCATCGATTTTGAACACTTTTGCCATGCTACATGTCTGTTTGACGCCATCTTGAGATTATTTAGTATATCAGACAAAGGCCCTTGAGGAGCGTTTAAATCTCTTATATAACGAAAGAAAAGAATAGTTTGGTAGGACAAATACATTTTCGTTTTTACAAAATGTATTAAGAAAAATAAGAAAAACAACGGTCGTGTTTAAATTTCTGTTTTCTAAAAAAAAACTTTACTAACATATAATGAGCGCATTTTTTTTGAAAATGTTAAAATAAAACAAAAAAGGTAAATTTTCAGAAATTATTTTTCTTGGCAGGCTCCTACTCCTACTCGAAAAGGAACCGCGTGCCACTAGTCTTTGTGTTGAGGCCATAATAAAACAATTAAAGCAGTATTAAAAAGTATTGGTCCCGGAGGGGCTTGAACCCTCGACCTACGGCATATTAGACCGTCGCTCTGACCAACTGAGCTACATGACCAGTTGCTATTGACTTATCTATTTTTAAAATATATTTCGTATAGAATCAACAAATGTAATTCTCGCCTGGTGCAAATAAAATTGCATGGTGTTTGTTGAAAGACATGACGGAATAGAACCAGGGTGGGTCACTGGGGTACCGATACACTCATGGCATTTTGCGACGCAATGTTTTTTTTGAAAATTTTCAATTTTTTTGTAATGCTATGGTCTCAAAAATTACGTATGTTTAGTTACACGTAGGGCTGAGCAACAGGTCCGGACCGGACCGGACCGACCAAGACCGGACCGAGGACCGAAATGGTCCAAAACCCCAGACCGAGATCGGACCGAAATAGTCCGGTCCGGTCCGGTCCGGTTCGGTCTTCGGTCCGGTCCGGTCCTATTAAGCATAATCAACATGTTTTTTGTAAGACCGAACCGGACCGGATCGGACCAACCGGACAGAGGACCGAAATTAGCAAAAACCCCGGACCGAGGACCGGACCGAAATTGTCCGGTCCGGTCCGGTCCGGTCCGGTTTTCTGGTCCGGTCCGGTCCGGTCCGACGGTCCAAATGCTCACCCCTAGTTACACGTATATGCGGACATGTAACTGAGTAGTCGGTAACATAATTTGGAATCAAAAAATGAAATATTAAAGTATATATGAAAAAGAATGAACCTTTTGATGTTTACAATCAATACATGATATGAGATGAACAAGTAAATAAACCGTCAATGGAATCACTCCGTTTATGAGAGATATGAGTTTAACAGTTAATATTTATGATCGTTGTTGTAGACAGAATAAAAAAAATTTAACGGTGCTGGAGGGGCTCAAACCCTCGCCCTGCGGTTAATAAGACGATCGCTTGGACCAACTGATGTAACTCATACTGCAAATGAAATTGCATTGGTGTTTGTTTTAAAAGAAGTACGGATATACTCATGGAATTTTGCTACGTTTCTGTTTTTTTCTAAATGATATAGTCTCAAAAATTGTGTTTTTCGTTTTGCATAATTTGTCGTAGTTGCAACGAATCAAATTGTGTCCTAATTCCATTTTGTTTAAAAGATTGATGAAGCCCATTTTTCATCATAACTCGAACCATACTATGAGTGATAAATTTTGTATGTTCATCAATGTCAAATATATGCGGTGCCCTTCAAGTGGAGATAGAATGGAATATGCAGTTGCAGAGAACAAGTGCAGCAACATACAGAATTTAGTTACCTATTGTAGGATCTTGTATTAAAAATAGAATTTGTCTTTGTATTGGTGTAGTATTATAGTTTAGAATGCTTTGGAAAAAAAGCGTTTTTTATTTTAAGCCTTATGATATAGTCTGCATGGAGATTTTCCTTGGCTTTGTGATTATATATAAAATTCTCCTTTCACACAAAAAAAAGAAATTAAAATCCAAGGTTAAAGTCTTCAAGGAAGCTTTCCCTCCAGGAAAGAAGAAAAGAATGCAAGTCCACGAGCCGGTTGGTAACTTGGTACAAAGTGTCCAATCTTATGGTCACAAATGTTAGATTCTCATATCCCACAGCATATCCTCCAACCTGAATAGCATCAAAAAAAGAAAAAGAAACAAAACTCATGAATCACATTTAATCAGGTAAATATTAGTTAATTATCAAAAGAAAGGATCGAGTAGTGGGCTTTCTACCTCGTCTTCATACTTGATACATCCATGGTACCATGGAGTCTTAACTAAGGATAACATAATTATAATCTTAAACAAACCAAACATTTATTTTTAGAAGTGAACAAGAATTTTGGGAGTGCATTTTTTTTTAAAATGTTAAAATAAAACAACAAAAGTTAAAATTTCGGAAATTATTTTTCTTGGCAGGCTCCTCCTACTCCTACTCCTACGGTCGGAAAAAGATAAGAAAAGGCCAATTTCTTGGGATTGTTTCATTAAGAGCCTATCATACAGCCCGAAAGCAACTCGAAAAGGAACCGCGTGCCACTGGTCTTTGTGTTGAGGGAATAATAAAACTATTAAAGCAATATTAAAAACTATTGGTCCCGGAGGGGCTTGAAACCTCGACCTACGGCATATAAGACCGTCGCTCTGACCAACTGAGCTACAGGACCAGTTGTTGTTGACTTATCGATTTTTAAAATATATTTCGTATAGAATCAACAAATGTAATTCTTTGCATGGTGTTTGTTGAAAGACATGATACACTCATGGCATTTTGCGACATAATGGTTTTTTTTTATAAAAAAATTCAATTTTTTTGTAATGCTATGGTCTCAAAAATTACGTATGTTTTTTTGTAAATTACATATGTTTAGTTACACGTATATGCGAACATGTAACTGAGTAGTCGGTAACATAATTTACGATCAAGACATGAAATATGAAAGTATATGAAGAAGAATCAACCTTTTGTAGTTTACAATCGATACATGATATGAGATGAACAAGTAAATAAACCGTCAATGGAATCACTCCATGCGGGACCTCAAGAAGTCATTATATAGGTTACACTGATTGATAATGCTTTCTCAGAGATATAGGTTTACCGGCGGTTTATGGGTCATCAGACATGTTCTATATGTGTATGCTCTCTTTTGTATCAAAGAATGGGATTTGTCAAATACCTTTTCCTCAATTTGATGTAATCTCTATATTTGATGAAATCAGAACTGGGTATACATCTGTACTTCATTGCCATACAACTCATGTTCCTGTGAAGTTTGGTGAGCGTTTGACCAAGTTTGGCAGGCGAACTGAAAAGTTAATCAAACCTGATCCTGATTGTTTAAAGAAAGTCGAATCTGGTATTGTAAAAATGCTTCCAACCAAGCCCATGGTTGTTGAGACTTTCATCTAGTAACCACCTTTAGGTAGGTTTGCTGTGCGTGACATGAGGCAGACTGTTGCTGTGGGAGTTATTGTTGTTGAAGAAAAGGTTAATGTTATTGTTGAAGACAAGCTTGCTGGAAAGAAATCCTCCATGTAAAAATTCTAGCTAACTTTGTCCCATCATACTATTACTGATGTGTTCACTATACATTGAGCCAATTGCGGAATAGATGAATGTACTTTGAGCCAAAAAATTATTGGTTTATGTTACCCTTATGTTTCTGTGATGCATTCCTAAATGTGTGGCATGAAAATTTAGAAGGTTTTATGGGTTTGAGCATAAGGCTTTATATCTTGAGGTTGTATTCTTTATCTTTGCTTATAAGCCAGGAGTGGCGCTTATTTGCAACAGACTGAAATGTGATCCCGTTTTTTAAGAAAATGTAGTCTCCATAAGGAAACTTACCTGCTTCTACGTGAATCAGAAACTAAATTTGTATTAGTCTTTCGTTTCAAGCTGCTTTGTTGACTGATTTGTATCTTGTTTGTATTATAATCTTGACCTATTTATGTTTTAACCAAGTTAATTGCATGATTTATAGCTATGTTTGTTCATCACTATGTATTTAGGTTGACTAAACTGTAGCTGATAGACTAATCTGCATTTATGTTAAGTGTCATGTCTTCGCTCGGTCTTTTAATGCTTGACCGTGTTTAATTTTTCCAGAATGAAATGAAACTTGTCCATATCAGTATTGCTGTCATTGGGCATATTGACTCTGGAAAGTCTACGACAGCTGGTCATTTCCTTTATCAGGTCGGGAGTGTTGACGAGACTCTCATTGTGAAACTGGAGAAGGAAGATACTGAATCAAAGAAGAAATCGTTTAAGTATGCGTGGATATTAGACAAGCTAAAGGCTAAGCGTGAACGTGGTGTCACGATTGATATTTCAGTATGTAGCTTTCAGACCAGCAGATACTACTGCACAATAATTGATGCTCCTGCACATCGCAATTTCATTAAGTATATGATTACAGGCACTACGACGCAGACTGTGCTCCGCTTGTTATTGATTCAGCTGCTGGTGCATTTGAATGTGCTATGTCTAAACATGGGCAGACACGTGAGCATTGATTTCTTTCACATGTTCTTGGAGTGAAGTAAATGATCTGTTGCATAAATAAGGTAATGGTGTAGTTTTTCATGGGTCAAAATCAAATTTTGTTTCCAGTTATGCGTTTTACCTAAAATAGCTCGACTCAAAAGTACCATCCCTTTTCATTTATGCAGATGGATAATACTATCCCAAAGTACTCCGAAACGAGGTATCTACAGATTAAAAAGTAAGTTTCTCCCTTCTTGAAAAGTGTTGGATATAATGTAGCCAAGATCCCGTTTATTCCTGTATCGGGGCTCACTATATTGGCGACAACCTTACAGAAATGTCTTCCCACATTACTTGGTACAATGGCCCGACTTGCTTGAAGCTATTGATGAGATCTACGAGCCTAAGAGGAATGTAGGCAACTCTCTTCGGATTCCGCTTAATGATGTGTATCACATAGTTGGTATAGGAACTGTACCTGTGGGTCGCATCGTCGCAGGCTCTTTGAAGCCCAAACAGAGTCTTACGTTTGGTCCATGTAGGTTAACAACTAAAGTAAAATCATTGGAGATGTATTGTGATGCTCTGACTGAGGTGACTGCGGGGGATATCGTCTGATTTGCTGTGAAGGGTGTTGATGTCAAGGAACTAAAACGCGGGTATGTTGCATCCCACACCAAAGATGACCCAGTTAAGGCTGCTGCGAGCTTCACATCTCAAATAATCGTCATGAACCACCCTGGTGAAATCAGAACTGGGTATACACCTGTACTACATTGCCATACCACTCATGTTCCTGTAAAGTTTGGTGAGATTTTGACCAAGATTGACTGGCGAACTGGAAAGTTAATCAAGAGTGGTCCTGACTGTTTAAAGAAAGGCGAATCTGGTCTTGTGAAAATTCTTCCAACCAAGCCCATGGTTGTTGAGATTTTCGTCGAGTACTCACCTTTAGGTAGGTTTGCTGTTCGTGACATGAGGCAGACTGTTGCTGTGGGAGTTATTAAAAATGTTGAAAAGGTCCATGATGAAGAAAAGGCTACTGCAGGATTGGATTGAATAGGGTTGTCGTTGTTGGTTGCGGTCTGAAATAAATACAATTTGTTTATAACACGACAACTTATCACATTATAGAAAACACTCTCATTTTTATCTTTGGTGACATATGCACCCTTTGATCCCACACACAACTTACTAAAGCACAAATAAAACATGAAAATGGGGGAAAAACATAAAAACCATTGCGTGGGTTGGTAGTGGCGGCGCGACGCATTAAAACCTAAATCTCGCGTCAGTAAAGTGGCAACGTGGTGAGTTTGGATTGGGTTTAAATGAAGTCGTACCTACATCAGTTTATAATATTCATACTCGTATTTGTCATAATACTTGATGGGTACCTGAATCCATATCCAAACCCACCAACCATCTCCGATCCGGATCCAACGAATTCAGGTTACCATTTTATCCATCG
This sequence comes from Glebionis coronaria, assembly GCA_025667525.1. NCBI lineage: Eukaryota > Viridiplantae > Streptophyta > Magnoliopsida > Asterales > Asteraceae > Glebionis > Glebionis coronaria. Next base: position 697,549,987 of record CM046875.1, read on the forward strand.
ATTTCGAACACTTTTGCCATGCTACATGTCGGTTTGACGCCATCTTGGGATGGTTTCATTAAGAGCCTATCATACAGCCCTAAAGCAACTTGAAAAGGAACCGCGTGCCACTGGTCTTTGTGTTGAGGACATAATAAAACAATTAAAGTAGTATTAAAAACTATTAGTCCCGGAGGGGCTTGAACCCTCGACCTACGGTATATTAGACCGTCGCTCTGACCAACTGAGCTACAGGACCAGTTGCTATTGGCTTATCGATTTTTAAAATATATTTCTCATAGAATCAAAAACTTGTTGGTTTATGTTACCCTTATGTTTCTGTGGTGTATTCCTAAATGTGTGGCCAAATTAAAGTTTTTTCCACTGTCTTGTGGAGATTAGTTTGGTATATTTGGAAGTGGCAGAACAAGCTCGTGCGCTCAACTCCCGTTGATGTTTTGCAATTCTTAATGAAGACTTTTTCTCTCAACTGCAGTGATAACATCACAGAAAGCCCACACACGTTCCTATAATAGCTTTTCAATTCTACTTGTGTCACAGTAAAGCTATGAACCTTATTGTTTTTTCTTCGAAGAAAACCCTAACAACATCAGATCCCAAATGGCCAAATAGGTCTAGAGATATATAAAACAGTGGCGCTTTATATACCACGGTCTATAACATGTCCGGTTAGTATCATACTTCGAATTGACACTGCAACCGTTGCTAACCCAAGCAATGGTTCATACGTAAGTTCGAAATCTTATACGAAGATATTAATTTTTTTTAAATGCTTGTTTCACGCTTTTTTTTATTTCCTTTCTACTTTTAATGTTTGTTTTTCACCTTTAACTTTCTACTTTTAGAGTTTATTTTCACTATTCAAGGACACTAGGTGCCTTTAAAAATATGGTGTTGTTGGTTGCGGTCGTGACTGTCTACATCCACATCCCTCATACCTCGCTTCTACAGGATTGGATTGAATATGGTTTTTGTTATTGGTTGCGGCCGTGGAATAAATACATTTTTTTATAACACGACAACTTATCACATTATAGAAAACACTCTCATTTTTATCTTTGGTGCCATATGCACCCTCTTATCCCACACACAACTTACTAAAGCACAAATAAAACATGAAAATGGGGGAAAAAACATAAATACCATTGTGTGGGTCGGTAGTGGTGGCGCAAAGCATTGAAACCTAAATCTCGCGTCAGTAAAGTGGCAACGTGGTGAGTTGATAATATTCATACTCGTATTTGTCATAATACTTGTTGGGTAACTGGTTATAAGTTATCATCCATCGGGTTTTCTGGTTTTTTCGTAGGTATACTTGTCCATATAAAGTTAAGTAAAATCACTGAAAAACAACTAAACACGTTAATGTATTCTAACTTTTTAAAAGATAATACATCAATATCATATCAGGTGAAACTAACTACTTTAAAGCACTTGGCCACATGAGCGAGCTCCTTCTAGAGCTTGAGAAAGGGGTTTGGTCTGGGGTTCGAGTCTTGCTAGAAACAAAAAATCTAAGATTTTTCTACTTAGTGCGAAGCATTGAATTCTAGGGGTTCCTTTTCGCGGGTCTCCCCTAATGATTTGGGTCCCAGGGCCTGTCCATGGTATAACTCGAGGGTCGGATTTTAATCGATATTCACATACCGTTCTAAAAAAATAAAATAAAATAATATCATATCATTCGTTTTAATGTATCGAACAAATAATTATTAAAATTTAAAAGGTACAAAATCTAAATATGCTTGATCACAAAATCCACAAAATGTAACTATTATGATCTACTTCATTCACCAATTTTCGCCTATCATTTCTTACAAAATTAGGACTTACATTAAATATCAATAAAATCGGGCATGGATTCCCATAAACGGATACGGATACAGATACGAATAAACGAGTGGGTATTACTAGAACCCGTAACCGAACCATACCCGCAAAAAATAACATTCTTACCCGAATCCGTATCCAAACCCACCAACCATCTCCGATCCCGTCCAACCAATTCAGGTTACAATTTTATCCATCGATTTCGAACACTTTTGCCATGCTACGTGTCGGTTTGACGCTATCTTGAGATTATGTAGTATATCATACACAGGCCCTTGAGGACCGTTTAAATCTCTTATATAACGAAAGGAAAGAATAGTTTGGTAGGACAAAGACACTTTCGTTTTTACAAAATGTATTATGAAAAATAAGAAAAACAACCGTCGTGTTTAAATTTCCGTTTTCTGCAAAAAAAAAACTTTACTAACATATAATGAGTGCATTTTTCTTAAAATGTTAAAATAAAACAACAAAAGGTAAATTTTCAGAAATTATTTTTCTTGGGAGGCTCCTACTCCTACGGTCGGAAAAAGATAAGAAAAGACCAAGTTCTCGGGATCGTTTCACTAAGAGCCTATCATACAACCCTAAAGCAACTGGAAAAGGAACCGCATGCCACTGGTCTCTGTGTTGAGGCCATAATAAAACAATTAAAGCAGTATTAAAAACTATTGGTCCCGAAGGGGCTTGAACCCTCGACCTACGGTATATTAGACCGTCGCTCTGACCAACTGAGCTACAGGACCAGTTGCTATTGGGTTATCGATTTTTAAAATATATTTCGCATAGAAGCAAAAACTTGTTGGTTTATGTTACCCTTATGTTTCTGTGGTGTATTCCTAAATGTGTGGCCAAATTAAAGTTTTTTCCGCTGTCTTGTGGAGATTAGTTTGGTATATATGGAAGTGGCAGAACAAGCTGGTGCGCTCAACTCCCGTTGATGTTTTACAATTCTTAATGAAGATTTTTTCTCTCAACTGCAGTGATAACATCAAAGAAAGCCCACACACGTTCCTATAAGAGCTTTTCATTTCTACTCGTGTCTAAGAGTAAAGCTATGAACCTTATTGTTTTTTCTTCGAAGAAAACCCTAACAACATCAGATCCCAAATACAGTGGCGGATCTAGGTATTACAGATATGTGTGGCATAGATTTTTTTTACCCCAAGTTTAACTAATACGAAATATGAAATAAAATGCTTGATATTAGAAAAATCATATACAAGCTAGCATAGTTACTTGGATTACCTTGTAACAAATTATTAAAAGCTACTGTATTAACTTAACTCATATACAATAGCTGATGTCAAATTTATGACTACTTTAACTAAGCTGTCTTTTGAAAAATTTTGAGACTTTAGCAGGTATTTTGCTTTGAGTAATTCATAACCAATCAAAGTAATGTTTTAGTTTTATAAAACAATGGCGCTTTAAAACAGTGGCACTTTATATACCACGGTCTATATGAACAACACACGTCTTCCGGTTAGTATCATACTTCGAATTGACACTGCAACCGTTGCTAACCCAAGCAATGGTTGATAGGTAAGTTCGAAATCTTATACGAAGCTATTAATTTTTTTAAATGCTTGTTTCACGCTTTTTTTGTTTCCTTTTTACTTTTAATGTTTGTTTTTCACCTTTAACTTTCTACTTTTAGAGTTTATTTTCACTATTCAAGGACACTACGTGCCTTTAAAAATATGGTGTTGTTCGTTGCGGTCGTGATAGTCTACATCCACATCCCTCATACCTCGCTTCTGCAAGATCGGATTGAATACGGTTGTTGTTGTTGGTTGCGGTCGTGGAATAAATACATTTTTTTGTAACACGACAACTTATCACATTATAGAAAAGACTCCCATTTTTATTTGGTGCCATATGCACCCTCTGATCCCACACACAACTTACTAAAGCACAAATAAAACATGAAAATGGGGGGAAAAACATAAATACCATTGTGTGGGTCGGTAGTGGTGGCTCGAAGCATTAAGACCTAAATCTCGCGTCAGTAAAGTGGCAACGTGGTGAGTTTATAATATTCATACTCGTATTTGTCATAATACTTGATGGGTACCTGGTTATAAGTTATTATCCATCGGGTTTTATGGTTTTTTTCGCAGGTATCAGGTATCGGGTTTTATGGTTTTTTTCGTAGGTATCGAGTTTTATGGTTATTTAAAACAACATTAACGTATGAACCAAACTGCTGACCCACTTGAGAATGACCTGAAGGACTATTGGTATTCTTAATGCCCGGTTTAGGTAAGATGAGTTTTTAGGAGGCCACTCAATTAACACCCCCAAGTTGGTCAAATGCAGCGAAATAGTAATTGGGGTGTTACTTGGGTGGATCGATGGCACATAGCATATAGAGCAATGATCATAAATATCACTTTGAAACATATTACATGAATTAATCGTACACATTTAGTATCTTGTCTGAATTTAAAACCACATTTATTATAAAACAGAAATAAATATCCCAGCCCGATGGTAAACATGATGCTTCCTAAAATGCTGGAATCCAATGCATGAACCTGCTTACTTTCCTGAGAAAACATAAAAGTAAAATGTGGGGGTCAACACGAGGTTGGTGAATTCACAGGTTTAATTAAATAAAGTATCAATATGCAAAGCACCACAAAGATAGCAAGACATCACAGCCCAACGCTACAGTAGTTACTATTGTCTTGTAATAGAAGCTAGACATGATTCTCAGTAAGCCCATTTAGGTCTATCCTGATTGAGGTTTCCCTTAATCCGACAATGACATAAACCTGCTGCTCGGCCTAAGCAATACGTGACAGCTGATCACGACAGGCCGGGTGTTGTCAATACCCGAATAGATCTATCCATACATTTCGCGCTACACGATTAACTAATACAGTCCACGGGAATGGGGCAAACAGTAGGCAAATAAATTGTTGTTGTCTGTGCATGCTTGCATATAAATAGTTTTTGTATGTTTTCTCCCCCAGTTATAAAACAGTAAAGATGGGGCCATGAACTCACCTTTGTGATAATGAGGTAGTGAGGATGATGTCACTGAATGACTGTCACAGTATAGTCACGGACTGGAGAAATTACATAAGTAATTTAAATGTCTCAGTGAATGTAACAATAATAATGCTTGATGAATGGTGCATATGAAAATGCATGATCACAATTATGAGTTGTTACGTTGGTTCAAGTGTTTGTTCTTATAGTGAAATGAAAGTATATACATATTTTTTTTCTAAAAAATATATAAATATATATAAATTTGTTTAAGGAAAGAGGGGTCGTAAATTAAATAAGTAGCTATTATCTTATTTAATTTATCACAAAGAAATAAATTACGATTTATTAAGTTTTAAGGTTTCAAAGGAAAATGGTTAACGGGGTTTGTCAATTTCGTAGAGTTTGTAAATAACTAAAGTGATTTATTTTACAAATGACACGTTTTATTATTTCTTTTAATTAAATAAAACTATAATAAATCTTTGTAAGTATAATTGTTTAGAAAGGTAGCTTTAGGTTTTCGTCCGTTAAGTTTATTACATCGTTAGTCCTTGTCAGTTAATTCTATTTATGAAAACGCCCCTAGGGCTTGGAAAACTTTATAGAAATGACCAAACACCCCCTCCAATCCCACGAAAACTTTATAATATGGGATTAGGGCTTGATATTAGTTTCAAAAGTGACACAAAAGGTCCTTGTAGTTTACTTTTAGCTCTCGGTTTGAATTTAACATACCCTATAGTTTTGAAAACGTCACAAACGACCCTTGCACTTTAACATAGTCACGAATAGGTTATACAAGTTTTTACTAGTTTACGTTTTTGGACCAAACTTTCACCATTTGTCGTTTTAGGCACGAAAAGTCTCCATGTCTATCTAGTTTGGGCTATACGGCCCATTTGGGGTCCGGTTAGGGTAAAAAGGGGTAATGGGCTTGGTTTGGCTTAGTAAAAACTTAAGGTAATTTAGTAAATGTTAAATAATTACTATTGGGCCTATACTAGTTTTATTATATGGGCTTATAACATGTTTTATTTCAAATCTAGCTTAGTGTAAGCTTATATATTTTCGGCTTATTTTTATGTCTTATATAGGCTTATTGTTTTTTGACTAAGTTTTATATTTTCCTAATAGTTAAACCTAAGCCTACGTTTTGAGGGCTCATGGGCTTATTCTAAGGCTTTTGAGATTCGACTTATATTTGCATGGGCTTATTGAGACCCATAAAATTCGGCTTATATTTCTAAGGGGATTATCTACACGCGTTTTATTAATAAGCCGAGCCTCTAAGTCCATTTATTGAGCTTATTATTTGTTTTCAAGGCACTCACTTATAACTAGCTTATTTCTAGGAGTTTTAAGCAAGGTGTTCAACATGTTAAGGCATGGTTAAGGATTTAGGGCACGAAAATCTTATCCACCATATGAGCCGTGGGCTTATAAGCCATATGGAAGGCATTTCATGGAGGTTTTACGTTTGCATGGCAACCTAGGCTCGTTTCCTAAGTTTCTACATGCATGTCATGAGATGGAAAGTAAAAATGATGGAAATAGGTCTAAAGTAGACTATACTTACTTGTGTGATCAAGATGGTGACGAATGTGGTGATGTTGGCGTCGGTTTGCTTTAGACGTGACCTAGGAGTCTTGAATGCTAGCCTTCAATGCTTGGAGTACAAAGATATGGGGTAGTAAATGAGATGGAGGAGTTTTTTAGCTCAAGGTGCTATGTGGGAGTACTCCTTGATCCGAAAATAATGGTGTGAGGGTGAATGAGTGTAGCTAGTTTCATAAATATCTAAGAATGAAATGGGAATTGTGGTTTGGGGTAGGACACGGCAAGAAAGAGAGAGTTGCATAGATTTAGTGAATTTTGGGAAGTACTAGGAAGTACATGTTTTAATGCGTTTTGATGTACACATGACCCTTGTGGTCATTCAAGCCGTCGCCTATAGGGTTCCCAAGAGCAAGCATAGTGTTTTCATTTAAGGTTGTGTTGTACAAGGTGGGAATATGTGTGTGGTGAAGCATGTATACACGGCTAGGAGTAAGGGGTGGGGTAGGGTTTGTAGATTTTTTTTTTAATCTTGTTTTTAAGTATAAGTTAGTTAAGTGTATAATACTTTAGTGTCTAGGATTTGTTTTGGTTTGAATATTGGGGTCTTGGTATAATTACTAGAGTTATAAGTATAATGTAGTAGAAATAGGTTTGAGTCCTAATTTATTTGGTTAGGTTTTGGGATCCTTGGTGAAAGTATGGTTGTTTAGGTGATTTTTATTATATCAAAAGTATATTTAAAGAATAAAATGATTTAACGTAGTGTTCATGTATGAAAGTAATTGTCACCGTAGTTTAAAGTCAATTATAGTGTGAGGATCATATATAAATTATTCAAACTTAAGAATTTATATATTTAAGTAGTCATTTATTAATTGTGATCATGACGTTGGATTTTTAGAAATCAATGGGATGAATGCTAGTGATCATATGTTCAGGTGACTTAAAGTCCCTCATAATAGATTGTTTGTTGTCCAGTATGCTATTGAAATGTAGTCACACAAATGTGGCCATGCTTTTATGATTAAAATACTCATAGTCACAATAAAAGGTTGTGATATAGTTGTTTCCCTGATCAGATGATTAAAATGATGTATGCTCATGTGATGCATATGATTGTTCAAAGGATTTCATGCAAAGGTGATAGAATAAATATATAGATATCATACGGTGACGTACACAATGTTGACATAGTCAAAACCTGAAATTTATAGGTTTCACATCATAAACCCGTTATTTTAACTTTGTCCTCAAAGCTTAAGATGACGTTACTGCTCAGGTGAAAAGGTGTGGGTACTTAGCTCTAAACGAGTCTTCGTGTTCCCAAGTAAACTCGGGACCTTTCCTAGAGTTCCATCGTATTTTAACTAACGGGATTTGGCTTCGTTTCAACTTCTTAACTTCTCTCTCCACGACTTCCACTGGTTCTTCTACAAATTGAAGTTTGTCGTCAAAATGGACTCCCTCCAATGGCATTGCTAATGGTTCATCTGCATAGCACTTCTTCAAGTTTGAGACGTGGAATGTAGGGTGTACCCGGCTCAACTGCTGGGGCAACTCTAAGCGATAGGCGACCTCTCCAATTCTGGCAATCACCTTGAAAGGTCCTATGTAACGTGGATTTAACTTCCCCTGTTTCCCAAACCGTACAACACCCTTCCAAGGTGATACCTTCAGCATAACACGGTCACCTACAACAAACTCCATAGGTTTACGTATCCTGTCGGCATAACTCTTTTGTCTATCCTGCGCAGCCTGAATTCGTTGCTTGATGAGAGTGATCTTCTCAGTAGTCTCTTGGATCAGTTCGGGTCCTGTCAGTTGAAATTCCCCCACCTCTGCCCAGCATACTGGTGATCGACATTTGCGGCCGTAGAGGGCCTCAAATGGTGCTGCCTTAATACTGGCATGGTAGCTGTTATTGTAGGAGAATTCCACTAACAGAATGTGTTCGACCCATCCTTTTCCAAAGTCGATCACACATGCTCTTAGCATGTCTTCTAGTGTTTGGATTGTCCATTCACTCTGACCGTCGGTCTGCGGATGGTATGCGGTACTCATATCCAGGTTTGTTCCTAAAGCTCGTTGAAAAGCTTTCCAGAAGTTTGATGTAAATCTGCCATCTCTATCGCAGATGATTGAGACTGGTATCCCGTGTCTCGTCACAACTTCCTTTAAGTGCGTTTTGGCTAATTTGCTCAGAGAATCATTTTCCTTGATAGGTAGGAAGTGAGTTGATTTTGTGAGGCGGTCAACGATTACCCAAATTGTATCGTAACCGTGGGACGATGTAGGAAGTTTGGTAATGAAATCCATGGTGATATTGTCCCACTTCCATTTTGGTATTTCGGGTTGGACTAACAAACCTGATGGTCGCTGATGTTCTGTTTTAACTCTAGCACAAGTCAGACATTTCTTCACGTAGGTGGCAATGTCTGCTATCATGTTCGGCCACCAGTATAATTTCTTCACGTCTTGGTACATCTTTTCAGATCCGGGATGTATGGAGTACTTGGACTTATGAGATTCGTGCATGATTACGTTCCTCAAGTCTCCGTAACATGGTAGCCAGCTTCTTCCCTGTAAACATAATGTTCCGTCTGTTCTAGCTTCTAACTTTTCCTTGCTTAGGTCCGTCCTAAGCATTCCTCCTATGTCTTCCTTTTCGATATTCTCGGGCTTCTGTGCCTGGAGTTGAGCCTCTAATATTTTTTTGGGTAGGTCCAAGTTAATGGTCATGATTAAGGCTCGAACTCTCATGGGAGGATCAGTTCCCTTTCGGCTTAGTGCATCTGCGACTACATTTGCTTTTCCTGGGTGGTATCTGATGTCACAGTCGTAGTCGCTGAGTAATTCTATCCAACGACGTTGCCTCATGTTTAATTCCTTCTGATCTAGGATATGTTGCAAGCTCTTGTGATCAGTATCAACTGTGCACTTGGTCCCGTACAAGTAGTGCCTCCAGATTTTTAAGGCGAAAACTACGGATCCAAGTTCTAGATCATGGGTGGAGTAATTCTGCTCGTGCTTCTTCAGTTGTCTTGAAGCATAAGCAATCACTTTCTGTCTCTGCATCAACACAGCTCCCAAACCTTTGTGTGAGGCGTCACAGTAGACAACGAAGTCTTCGTTACCTTCTGGTAGGGCTAAAATAGGTGCACTGCACAATTTTTGTTTGATGGTCTAGAATGCATCCTCCTCTTTTTCTCCCCACACAAATTTTGTGCCCTTCTGGGTAAGCTTGGTCATTGGTTTAGCAATCCTAGAGAATCCCTCGATAAATCGTTGGTAGTAACCGGCAAGACCTAGGAATTGACGAATTTCTTTTGGCGACGTGGGAGATGCCCTATCTTTCACGGATTCGACTTTCGCGGGGTCAACTTGGATTCCTTTGTCATCAATCACATGACCAAGAAAGTGTACTTTAGGGATCCAAAAATCACACTTTGAGAATTTTGCGTACAGCTTTTCTTCCTTAAGCAGTTTTAGTACCTGAGCCAGATGTTCTCTGTGTTCTTGCTCATTTTTGGAATAGATGAGGATGTAATCAATAAACAATATTACGAACTTATCCAGATAGGGTCTGCACACTTGATTCATGAGATCCATGAATATGGCTGGTGCATTGGTCAGTCCAAATGGCATGACTTCGCACTCATAATGACCGTAGCGTGTTCGGAAAGTTGTCTTTGGTATATCCTCTTCTCTGACTTTCAACTGGTGATACCCGGATCGTAAGTCGATCTTGGAGTATACGCTTGATCCTTGTAGCTGATCAAATAGGTCGTCGATTCGTGGTAACGGGTAACGGTTTTTCACAGTTAACTTATTCAGTTCTCTGTAATCGATACACATTCGAAAAGAATCGTCCTTCTTTTTAACAAACAACACTGGGGCTCCCCAAGGTGAGGACCTGGGTCTGATAAAACCTTTGTCTGACAGTTCTTTGAGTTGTTCCGCGAGTTCTTTCATCTCGGTAGGGGCTAAGCGGTAGGGTGCTTGAGCTACTGGTGCAGCTCCTGGCACTAAGTCGATTTGAAATTCAACTTGGCGAGTCGGAGGTAATCCTGGCAAGTCGTCTAGAAAGACTTCAGGATAATCACTGTAACACCCCACTTGGATAAGTGGATTGTTGCGTGTATTTATGGCGTGTCATCAAAGCATAAGGTAAATGTACTAAAACATTAAATGACCTTAACGGAAATACCGGAATCAAACATCGGTAATCCAACCTAAGCTCAAAACATGAAAAATAAAATACTGAAAGAAAGGACTAAACAATGTCCAAATAAGCAGAATAATGTAAGTACATAAAGTAAGAAGTCTGAATAGCTTCCATCCAAATGCACATGCTCTCAGAATCCTAAGAGCGTCCCAGGGTACCTGCCGTTAGAACATGAAAGGGAACTACGGCTGAGCATAACGCTCAGTGAACGGATATAGAGCATGATAAGGATCTACTGAAATGAAATAGATGGTAAAATACTGGAGCTGTAAGACTGATAAGTATAGTTGCAGCGGAAATCTGTGCATAATCTATAAAGTCTGATTCGTAAATAATAAAGCTGAACTAATATCTGATAAATCTGAAAACATGCATTTACTGTATTTTAATTTGCCAGAGCTTATATAGGTCACGTGTTGTAACAACCGTGCATGAATAACTGGAGGGGTGACCTCGTCATGCTGTAGAGGGGTGACCTCTAAATAACTGTGCTGGGTGGAGGGATCAGCTCTAATGTGAAGGATGTAGAGCACACACCACATTCACCCAGATAACTTGTAACACTTATAAGCCTATGATGCATCCATACGCCCCACTAATAATACTGATAAAATGGCCAAGCTGAGCTGAGTGGGACGATGCAGGATGTCACTCTCCTGCATGTGAGTCACGACACCGGTGCCTCTAGTGCCGTGGTTACGGTACCTCCGTAACTAGTACATAAACTGGTCGTGCTTGTATATAATGCCCAGGCAATTTATTTAGTTATTAACATGATTACTGATAAACTTAAACATATACTGGGGAAAAACATTTGGCTGAAGACGGGGAATCCTAATCATGCATAGAAAGGAAGTCCTTACTGAAAGGACGGAAATCCGTACCTCATGTCCAATAATGAAGCTGGAGGATCGACTCTGACTTCACGGATACTACATAAATAATGTACGCGAAAATAAGTTGACTGATGTTTATTTATTTTACTGCTCTTACTGTTTTCGTTGGATTAAAATTATTCTTGAAATACTAATCGTATATAATCTGGTAAGTTCTGACTGTTCGTAAATATTACTGATTTAATGTATTCGGTATTTCTGATTATCGTAAAATGTATACCCCGGTATTACTATACATAGTAACTCGTTATTATTAAAAGTTTCCTATCTTAAAATATTTCCAATTTAATATCTTTAAATAAAATTATTTATAAATCATAAGTTTTTTTTAATAGGATAAAAAATGATAAAGCTAGAATTAATTTAATTTTATTAATTAGATTAATAAAATTGGACAACATAATTAATTTATTTATAAAACTCATTTAAAAAAAATACCAATTCACATAATTCGTGGTTCCCACTGCTTGTCTTAAGTTTCCACTGCTTGTGTAATATTCCCACTGTTTGTATTATAGTCCCACTGTTTGAGTTATATAACCCCAAACATCCCCTTTTAGATTAATACTAAACACCCTCATCGTTAACAGCATTCCTAAACGTCCTTTATACCCCTGCCAGCAGCCCCAAACGCACCCGCTGCATTTCTGCCAGAACCAAACAGCCTCCTGCTGCGTTTTTTAGCTAGCCAAATGCTCTTGTTCTGCAGTCCCAAACACTCCTGTTGCAGCCTAAACAGCAGATCCAAACGTCAATGCTGCTGCTGCTAACAGCAGATCCAAACGCTCCTACTGCGGCTGCTAACAGCAGATCCAAACGTCCATGCTGCTGCTGCTAACAGCAGATCCAAACGCTCCTACTACGGCTGCTAACAGCAGATCCAAACGTCCATGTAGGCTGCTATAATTAGTAGAATAACGTATCCTTCACTGGTCGACATGAAACTCAAAACACCCTCCATGGATATTGACCAACAGATGGATCTGATGGTGTTTTGTGATAAATCACAATGGCTGTGGTGATGAATGTGATGGTTGGGCGTGGTGATGATGTTGAAAGGAGACAGCGGCTGCTGGTGACGAGTGGTGGTGATAGGGTGGATCGAGGTGATGGGGCTGTAGAGGTATAATTGATGGTGGCCATGTGGTTAAGTACCGCGGCAGCGACGCGCTGTTGTGACTAATGGTCGTGGTGGCTGAAGGAAACCAACAGCGGCAGCTGTCTAAAGTGGCGGATGGAGTTTTCTGGCGGCCGGAATAACTGACCGGAAAAAGGGAGGCGCCGGAAAAGAAATGGTAGCTAGGGTTTTCTCTTTTTTTCTTGTATAAATGGAAGTAAACTATACTCTTTGGATATTAATTTTTTTTTAGACGGGCTGGGCTTAAGGCCCATTCTTGTTTTCTTTTCTTTTTGTTGCCGCAGCCCAAACACACACACATGTTTATTTCATTTTCGACTTTATTTAAAATATTGTGTATTAATATTCGTGTTGTGAGGTCGTGCTTCGTGATCAAGTATTATTTAATTTTTCGTGAATAAATAATATTATATGTAATACTTGGATATAGACGTTAATTATTCTTGTCGTGTATTTACTTAAAGAACGTTTAATTTAAGTTCGTGGTTTCGTGTAATACATGTTTTTTTCATGGATTTTTAAAACGGGTTTTACAACTCTTCCCCTCTAAAAACAATAATTCGTCCCCGAATTAAAGATACGACCATACTGGGTTTTACAATTCTTCCCCTCTAAAAGGAAAAATTCGTCCTCGAATTAAAGATAATAAGCTGATGAAGTTATAAGAACTGAAAGAACACGTACACCGAAAAGACAATTAAGCTGAAGGATAAATTGTCTTCTAATTAAGACATAATGTTGCTGATAGGTTTAAACCTGACATGACTGAAAGAACATAACTGAATTTATTGAAGAAAATAATGAGAGGTCCAGATGGACTCCTCTGTTTCGAGTGGCCTCCCGCTCGAAACGATTCCTTCAAAGGTCTAACATAATAAATAAAATCTTGGTCCTGATGACCCTGTCCTGATGATGCTGAATAGCTTCTGGTTCCATACTTAAGATGGATTTTCTGAATCTGATCGACTGAATAACTATAGCATGTATGATATATGAAACGATACATGTAAATATTCTGAAAAGATAACATTTATAACTCTGAGCAAGCTGCTGAAATATATAGGGATGAACTATGTGAACAATTGTGAACATGCTACGTGAGCAATTGTGAACGTGGTTCATGATTATATGAGGAATGATGGGCATGGAATATATTGTGCTGATGATACATGAAACATACTGTAAACGTGATGCTAGGACATATCATGAACATATGCTGACTGAGTAAAGAATGAAAACGATATGGCCTGAGACGTGAAACGTCTGCCTGAGTATGAAGAAGCTCTGCTAACTTGAGTCTGGTTTCTTAAGCTTTCTGTATCCGTATTCGGTAATAAACCGTGAAACGTGTATTGTGAATGGCACACGAACTTGAACATAAGCAATGTTACCAACGCTAACGTGAGCTTAAATCATGTGATAGTACAAAGCATGAACTGAAACAGCATCATACTGCGAATGAAACTTAAATGTGAAAGTGAAAATAAACGTGAACGTAAATGTGAACGTACACATGATTGTGAACATGAACGTGAGCGTGATTCGCGAACGCTAATTTCGATCTGACAAGATTGTTGATGGAATACTTTGGAATCATACGACCTATTGCTGAATTTCCTACAACCTGTCGGTGTCCTATCTTGGACCTGAGGTATGTCAGGCATCCAAATATGAACATAGTTGCATCAATTATGTTATACTGCTTCTATCAAAATTTTGCCTGGGATTACGGTACCTTTTGGTGGAATCTGAGTGATTAGTCATGAAAGAATTTTGAGTCTGAGTAAAATAGATCTCTCGTAGTGTAGGATCTTATGGAATACAAAATTTTAGTGTAGGTCCTCTCCTTTATGTGAAAACTTAGCCATAGAAAGCTAATTAAGAGGACTTTCAGCAATTTCTACGGTAGTAGCCAACTGAATTCTAGAAATTTTGTACTTCGTTCACCGGTGTCGGTCGTGACCATCTGGTGATGGCCTTCCCCTTCGCGAGATTGTCTGAAATTCCTTTCTACTGAAATAGTGTGGTCCAGAAATACCACCTTGTTCTACTGGGATTCATATCTAGAAAGCTGCGTATATAATTTTCTCCTATCGGAGAATCTATTTCACTGTGATAAGATGATTATCTTGTACCTCTCTATAATTTAGAAGATCAGAATGTTATCAAAGAACATACTGACAATTTTGTCTGCGAAGTCCTAAAAAAAAATTTTATTCATAAATTTGATACTATAGCTGGAGCATTAGGGAGCTCAGAAGGATAATTCAAAAAATTTTAGAGTGACTATAATATGTTTCTCTCACCACTGATGGTGACATGATCGTGAATTGTTCTGGAAAATATATAAGAAGTCATAGCAGATCAGATAAACCTGCTATTCGTGGAATGAACATCGATTATAAATGGTGATCTTGTCAAAACATCGGTGGTCGATACATGATCTCATGTTACCGGTCTTCTTCCAGATAGACAGAAACGACACACTTCCTGGTGGTATGCCAGGGCGAATAAAGCCTCATTCCGGTAATTCTTGCAGTAAATGATGCAACCCTTTTAACTTAGATGCAACTCTGGAATAAAGATTTTTGGAAACAGGCACAATTCTTGAGACAAACTCGATGTTAAATTATGTCTCGTAGTTAGGAAAGAATTTCTGGAATGACATCTGGAAACTTTAGTATACTATGTTGATCATGGATTTGAGGAATTTTAGAAGTTAATTTATAACTAGTTGCTAAAAGTCTTCGTAGCTATGGACTGATAAGTCACGCGCTTGTAAGGCAGAAATAATTTATACTGATTTTTCTGACAGAAAGTATAATGAATATATTTGGGATTTGGTAAGACGGATCTTGTCGTTAACTGAAAGGAATCACCTTAATAAACATGGGTGGTACTTTGGAGTCTTTTCTGGCTGAGAGACAGGTAACTACCTGATTCAAAAAGAAGCTGGCATAGGAACATGTGAAGTAAACATGGCGATTTTTCACTGAATGTGTTCATCTGTAACCTCACAAAGTGAATACTGCGTGTTTAACCTTAATCATACTCTAGTGGTGGTGGCTAAAATTTCAATGATCTGGTTCATGCGTGGCATAATAGAACGAGTATACCCTTTTGGAGGGTACCCTGAATTATTGAGGACCTGGTTTAGAAGACAATACTGATATTATGAATCTTGACTCGTGTCCTGGGAAGATATTCGTATGACGTGTACCCTGACCAGTGTCTTCCGAAATGATACTTGAGACATGCGTCTTGACTATTGTCTGGACATGTATTTTAGTGGATGAATCTGGACAAAACTGACAAATTTTTTTTGTAATTTCTAGGATTGGCGGACCGGTTAGACTACTGACCTCTTGTATTTTTGGTCACGTCTGTTCCGGAGTTCCGATGGTACTGACTGATTAGTTATAAGCACGGTGGTTGTCACTACTACCTTGTCTGTCAGTTTCCTGACGGTCGTTATCATGACCGTGATTCAAGTAATTATTTCTGCTGAGTGGCCGGCTGGTTACCGGTTCCCACTCTTCTGACAGAAAAATTAGCTAAGTGAAGTGTGACATCTAACTGGGAAAGTAAAACATGGAATAGGATGGTAGTGTCTGATGCTTGAAATTTATTCTTGTCAAAATTCAAATTTTATAGTTTTCGTCCTTGTTCTGCAGAGTCTTCATAGTATAAACATCATCAGCATCTTGAGAGATCTCCAAAGTATCAGCAGCCTAAGCATTTGTGAGGTCTTCAAAGTGTTAGCGGCATCAGTATCTAGCAAAATCTTCAACTCACGAGCAGCATCAGCACCTGGTAGAATATCGACAAGTAGAAACGCCTGAGATGATTAAGGATCGATTAGCAATATCCATGGAGTAGGGTACCGGGAGTACACCTGGACTACTGTACATGAAGTACAAAATGAATACTGCACATGGAGCGTATCTGAGGCACTGTACGTGGATTACACATGAATACTGTACATGGAGTATAACTGAGACATTGTACATGGGGTACATGTGTAATACTGTACATGGCACTGGTGGAAATTTTATGGGATGATCGATACTGGTGTCGCTTGTCTAACATGATCAAGGAGTTAAATTGATTTAAATGGTAGTAAACTGAACTGAAATGAGTAACATGATAGCCTGATAATTTCTGCGTAGACTTAATGCTGGTTGTATAGAGTTTCAAGAATATGATTAAACAGAATTTCAACAATGGTCAGCATGAAGACATGACTGATGAAGATCAAACCTGATTATTAAGAAAACAGGATTTAACTGTAACCCCTTCTGTATCTTAGCATGAAATCATCATCACCTTGCTGAAAATGTAATCCTTATAAGGGGACATGAACCTAGTCAGCATGAAAACGACATTCACGTGAGAGTATAAACTTGACTGGTTCAAAGAACATAGAAGAATAATCAACTGAGGTTTAACATCAACTGATGTGGATAGTTATGGTTTAATCCACAGTATTCATAGTAGGAAGCATGTGACTAAGTATGGGCGATTCTGTTTCGATCTATACTTGTCAAAAATGTATGAGAACTGTCATGTATAGAAATTTACAATCTGAGACTAAATATGGTTGGCTGTAGTTCAAACCATACTTGTCAAAATTTTATGAAATGTCATGATATGACAAAGGTGAATAACTATGGATCGGTTCAAAATAGCATTTGATTGAAAAGCATGAAATTTAACCTGAATAATGGTGAACGGTTATGGCTGGTTCACTAATTAATATTTGACTGAAAACATGAATCTGACATGAGTAAGGGTAAACGCATATGGTCGGTTTACCAATACAAACTTTGAACGGACAAGGGTGAACGCCTATGGTTGGCTCACCAAAACGAAAATTCGTTAAAAGCACATGCGACTAAATATGGCTAGTTATGTACCAACCTTTTACGTAGTCAAAACTTTAAGAAAACTGACTGATAAATGAAGAAAACTGACTGAATAATCCATGAGAAACATGAAAGATAACAACGCCAAAATCTGGGAAGTTCCTGGTGACTACCCACTAGTCACAGGTCAAGTTTTAGAGCCTACAGGTCGAACCTTGCGCTCTTATACCATAATTGTAACACCCCACTTGGATAAGTGGACCGTTACGTGTATTTATGGCGTGTCATCAAAGCATAAGGTAAATGTACTAAAACATTAAATGACCTTAACGGAAATACCGGAATCAAACATCGGTAATCCAACCTAAGCTCAAAACATGAAAAATAAAATACTGAAAGAAAGGACTAAACAATGTCCAAATAAGCAGAATAATGTAAGTACATAAAGTAAGAAGTCTGAATAGCTTCCATCCAAATGCACATGCTCTCAGAATCCTAACAGCGTCCTGGGGTACCTGCCGTTAGAACATGAAAGGGAACTACGGCTGAGCATAACGCTCAGTGAACGGATATAGAGCATGATAAGGATCTACTGAAATGAAATAGATGGTAAAATACTGGAGCTGTAACACTGATAAGTAAGTTGCAGCGGAAATCTGTGAATAATCTGTAAAGTCTGATTCGTAAATAATAAAGCTGAACTAATATCTGATAAATCTGAAAACATGCATTTACTGTATTTTAATTTGCCAGAGCTTATATAGGTCACGTGTTGTAACAACCGTGCATGAATAACTGGAGGGGTGACCTCTCATGCTATAGAGGGGTGACCTCTAAATAACTGTGCTGGGTGGAGGGATCAGCTCCAATGTGAAGGATGTAGAGCACACACCACATTCACCCAGATAACTTGTAACACTTATAAGCCTAGGATGCATCCATACGCCCCACTAATAATACTGATAAAATGGCCAAGCTGAGCTGAGTGGGACGATGCAGGATATCACTCTCCTACATGTGAGTCACGACACCGGTGCCTCTAGTGCCGTGGTTACGGTACCTCCGTAACTAGTACATAAACTGGTCGTGATTGTATATAATGCTCAGGCAATTTATTTAGTTATTAACATGATTACTGATAAACTTAAACATATACTGAGGAAAAACATTTGGCTGAAGACGGGGAATCCTTATCATGCATAGAAAGGAAGTCCTTACTGAAAGGACGGAAATCCCTACCTCATGTCCAATAATGAAGCTGCAGGAACGACTCTGACTTCACGGATACTACATAAATAATGTACGCGAAAATAAGTTGACTGATGTTTATTTATTTTACTGCTCTTACTGTTTTCGTTGGATTAAAATTATTCTTGAAATACTAATCGTATATAATCTGGTAAGTTCTGACTGTTCGTAAATATTACTGATTTAATGTATTCGGTATTTCTGATTATCATAAAATGTATACCCCGGTATTACTATACATAGTAACTCGTTATTATTAAAAGTTTCCTATCTTAAAATATTTCCAATTTAATATCTTTAAATAAAATTATTTATAAATCATAAGTTTTTTTTAATAGGATAAAATATGATAAAGCTAGAATTAATTTAATTTTATTAATTAGATTAATAAAATTGGACAACATAATTAATTTATTTATAAAACTCATTTAAAAAAAATACCAATTCACATAATTCGTGGTTCCCACTGCTTGTCTTAAGTTTCCACTGCTTGTGTAATATTCCTACAGTTTGTATTATAGTCCCACTGTTTGAGTTATATAACCCCAAACATCCCCTTTTAGATTAATACCAAACACCCTCATCGTTAACAGCATTCCTAAACGTCCTTTATACCCCTGCCAGCAGCCCCAAACGCACCCGCTGCATTTCTGCCAGAACCAAACAGCCTCCTGCTGCGTTTTTTAGCTAGCCAAATGCTCTTGTTCTGCAGTCCCAAACACTCCTGTTGCAGCCTAAACAGCAGATCCAAACGTCCATGCTGCTACTGCTAACAGCAGATCCAAACGCTCCTACTGCGGCTGCTAACAGCAGATCCAAACGTCCATGCTGCTGCTGCTAACAGCAGATCCAAACGCTCCAACTACGGCTGCTAACAGCAGATCCAAACGTCCATGTAGGCTGCTATAATTAGTAGAATAACGTATCCTTCACTGGTCGACATGAAACTCAAAACACCCTCCATGGATATTGACCAACAGATGGATCTGATGATGTTTTGTGATAAATCACCATGGCTGTGGTGATGATGTGACGGTTGGGCGTGGTGATGATGTTGAAAGGAAACAGCGGCTGCTGGTGACGAGTGGTGGTGATAGGGTGGATCGAGGTGATGGGGCTGTAGAGGTATAATTGATGGTGGCCATGTGGTTAAGTACCGCGGCAGCGACGCGCTGTTATGACTAATGGTCGTGGTGGCTGAAGGAAACCAACAGCGGCGGCTGTCTAAAGTGGCGGATGGAGTTTTCTGGCGGCCGGAATAACTGACCGGAAAAAGGGAGGCGCCGGAAAAGAAATGGTAGCTAGGGTTTTCTCTTTTTTTCTTGTATAAATGAAAGTAAACTATACTCTTTGGATATTAAATTTTTTTTTAGACGGGCTGGGCTTAAGGCCCATTCTTGTTTTCATTTCTTTTTGTTGCCGCATCCCAAACACACACACATGTTTATTTCATTTTCGAATTTATTTAAAATATTGTGTATTAATATTCGTGTTGTGAGGTCGTGCTTCGTGATCAAGTATTATTTAATTTTTCGTGAATAAATAATATTATATGTAATACTTGGATATAGACGTTAATTATTCTTGTCGTGTATTTACTTAAAGAACGTTTAATTTAAGTTCGTGGTTTCGTGTAATACATGTTTTTTTTCATGGATTTTTAAAACGGGTTTTACAACTCTTCCCCTCTAAAAACAATAATTCGTCCCCGAATTAAAGATACGACCATACTGGGTTTTACAATTCTTCCCCTCTAAAAGGAAAAATTCGTCCTCGAATTAAAGATAATAAGCTGATGAAGTTATAAGAACTGAAAGAACACGTACACCGAAAAGACAATTAAGCTGAAGGATAAATTGTCTTCTAATTAAGACATAATGTTGCTGATAGGTATAAACCTGACATGACTGAAAGAACATAACTGAATTTATTGAATAAAATAATGAGAGGTCCAGATGGACTCCTCCATTTCGAGTGGCCTCCCGCTCGAAACGATTCCTTCAAAGGTCTAACATAATAAATAAAATCTTGGTCCTGATGACCCTGTCCTGATGATGCTGAATAGCTTCTGGTTCCATATTTAAGATGGATTTTCTGAATCTGATCGACTGAATAACTATAGCATGTATGATACATGAAACGATACATGTAAATATTCTGAAAAGATAAAATTTATAACTCTGAGCAAGCTGCTGAAATATATAGGGATGAACTATGTGAACAATTGTGAACGTGCTACGTGAGCAATTGTGAACCTTGTTCACGATTATATGAGGAATGATGGGCATGGAATATATTGTGCTGATGATACATGAAACATACTGTAAACGTGATGCTAGGACATATCATGAACATATGCTGACTGAGGAAAGAATGAAAATGATATGGCCTGAGACGTGAAACGTCTGCCTGAGTATGAAGAAGCTCTGCTAACTTGAGTCTGGTTTCTTAAGCTTTCTGTATCCGTATTCGGTAATAAACCGTGAAACGTGTATTGTGAATGGCACACGAACTTGAACATAAGCAATGTTACCAACGCTAACGTGAGCTTAAATCATGTGATAGTACAAAGCATGAACTGAAACAGCATCATACTGCGAATGAAACTTAAATGTGAAAGTGAAAATAAACGTGAACGTAAATGTGAACGTACACATGATTGTGAACATGAACGTGAGCGTGATTCGCGAACTCTAATTTCGATCTGACAAGATTGTTGATGGAATACTTTGGAATCATACGACCTATTGCTGAATTTCCTACAACATGTCGGTGTCCTATCTTGGACCTGAGGTATGTCAGGCATCCAGATATGAACATAGTTGCATCAATTATGTTATACTGCTACTATCAAAAATTTGCTTGGGATTACGGTACCTTTTGGTGGAATCTGAGTGATTAGTCATGAAAGAATTTTGAGTCTGAGTAAAATAGATCTCTCGTAGTGTAGGATCTTATGGAATACAAAATTTTAGTGTAGGTCCTCTCCTTTATGTGAAAACTTAGCCATAGAAAGCTAATTAAGAGGACTTTCAGCAATTTCTGCGGTAGTAGCCAACTGAATTCTAGAAATTTTGTACTTCGTTCACCGGTGTCGGTCGTGACCATCTGGTGATGGCATTCCCCTTCGCGAGATTGTCTGAAATTCCTTTCTACTGAAATAGTGTAGTCCAGAAATACCACCTTGTTCTACTGGGATTCATATCTAGAAAGATGCGTATATAATTTTCTCCTATCGGAGAATCTATTTCACTGTGATAAGATGATTATCTTGTACCTCTCTATAATTTAGAAGATCAGAATGTTATCAAAGAACATACTAACAATTTTGTCTGCGAAGTCCTAAAAAAATTTTATTCATAAATTTGATACTATAGCTGGAGCATTAGGGAGCTCAGAAGTATAATTCAAAAATTTTTAGAGTGACTATAATATGTTTCTCTCACCACTGATGGTGACATGATCGTGAATTGTTCTGGAAAATATATAAGAAGTCATAGTAGATCAGATAAACCTGCTATTCGTGGAATGAACATCGATTATAAATGGTGATCTTGTCAAAACATCAGTGGTCGATACATGATCTCATGTTACCGGTCTTCTTCCAGATAGACAGAAACGACACACTTCCTGGTGGTATGCCAGGGCGAATAAAGCCTCATTCCGGTAATTCTTGCAGTAAATGATGCAACCCTTTTAACTTAGATGCAACTCTGGAATAAAGATTTTTGGAAACAGGCACAATTCTTGAGACAAACTCGATGTTAAATTATGTCTCGTAGTTAGGAAAGAATTTCTGGAATGACATCTGGAAACTTTAGTATACTATGTTGATCATGGATTTAAGGAATTTTAGAAGTTAATTTATAACTAGTTGCTAAAAGTCTTCGTAGCTATGGACTGATAAGTCACGCGCTTGTAAGGCAGAAATAATTTATACTGATTTTTCTGACAGAAAGTATAATGAATATATTTGGGATTTGGTAAGACGGATCTTGTCGTTAACTGAAAGGAATCACCTTAATAAACATGGGTGGTACTGTGGAGTCTTTTCTGGCTGAGAGACAGGTAACTACCTGATTCAAAAAGAAGCTGGCATAGGAACATGTGAAGTAAACATGGCGATTTTTCACTGAATGTGTTCGTCTGTAACCTCACAAAGTGAATAATGCGTGTTTAACCTGAATCATACTCTAGTGGTGGTGGCTAAAATTTCAATGATCTGGTTCATGCGTGGCATAATAGAACGAGTATACCCTTTTGGAGGGTACCCTGAATTATTGAGGACCTGGTTTAGAAGACAATACTGATATTATGAATCTTGACTCGTGTCCTGGGAAGATATTCGTATGACGTGTACCATGACCAGTGTCTTCCGAAATGATACTTGAGACATGCGTCTTGACTATTGTCTGGACATGTATTTTAGTGGATGAATCTGGACAAAACTGACAATTTTTTTTTTGTAATTTCTAGGATTGGCGGACCGGTTAGACTACTGACCTCTTGTATTTTTGGTCACGTCTGTTCCGGAGTTCCGATGTTACTGACTGATTAGTTATAAGCACGGTGGTTGTCACTACTACCTTGTCTGTCAGTTTCCTGACGGTCGTTATCATGACCGTGATTCAAGTAATTATTTCTGCTGAGTGGTCGGCTGGTTACCGGTTCCCACTCTTCTGACAGAAAAATTAGCTAAGTGAAGTGTGACATCTAACTGGGAAAGTAAAACATGGAATAGGATGGTAGTGTCTGATGCTTGAAATTTATTCTTGTCAAAATTCAAATTTTATAGTTTTCGTCCTTATTTTGCAGAGTCTTCATAGTATAAACATCATCAGCATCTTGAGAGATCTCCAAAGTATCAGCAGCCTAAGCATTTGTGAGGTCTTCAAAGTGTTAGCGGCATCAGTATCTAGCAAAATCTTCAACTCACGAGCAGCATCAGCACCTGGTAGAATATCGACAAGTAGAAACGCCTGAGATGATTAAGGATCGATTAGCAATATCCATGGAGTAGGGTACCGGGAGTACACCTGGACTACTGTACATGAAGTACAAAATGAATACTGCACATGGAGCGTATCTAAGGCACTGTTCGTGGATTACACATGAATACTGTACATGGAGTATAACTGAGACATTGTACATGGGGTACATGTGTAATACTGTACATCGCACTGGTGGAAATTTTATGGGATGATCGATACTGGTGTCGCTTGTCTAACATGATCAAGGAGTTAAATTGATTTAAATGGTAGTAAACTGAACTGAAATGAGTAACATGATAGCCTGATAATTTCTGCGTAGACTTAATGCTGGTTGTATAGAGTTTCAAGAATATGATTAAACAGAATTTCAACAATGGTCAGCATGAAGACATGACTGATGAAGATCAAACCTGATTATTAAGAAAACAGGATTTAACTGTAACCCCTTCTGTATCTTAGCATGAAAACATCATCACCTTGCTGAAAATGTAAGCCTTATAAGGGGACATGAACCTAGTCAGCATGAAAACGACATTCACGTGAGAGTATAAACTTGACTGGTTCAAAGAACATAGAAGAATAATCAACTGAGGTTTAACATCAACTGATGTGGATAGTTATGGTTTAATCCACAGTATTCATAGTAGGAAGCATGTGACTAAGTATGGGCGATTCTGTTTCAATCCATACTTGTCAAAAATGTATGAGAACTGTCATGTATAGAAATTTACAATCTGAGACTAAATATGGTTGGCTGTAGTTCAAACCATACTTGTCAAAATTTTATGAAATGTCATGATATGACAAAGGTGAATAACTATGGATCGGTTCAAAATAGCATTTGATTGAAAAGCATGAAATTTGACCTGAATAATGGTGAACGGTTATGGCTGGTTCACTAATTAATATTTGACTGAAAACATGAATCTGACATGAGTAAGGGTAAACGCATATGGTCGGTTTACCAATACAAACTCTGAACGGACAAGGGTGAACGCCTATGGTCGGCTCACCAAAACGAAAATTCGTTAAAAGCACATGCGACTAAATATGGCTAGTTATGTACCAACCTTTTACTTAGTCAAAACTTTAAGAAAACTGACTAATAAATGAAGAAAACTGACTGAATAATCCATGAGAAACATGAAAGATAACAACGCCAAAATCTGGGAAGTTCCTGGTGACTACCCACTAGTCACAGGTCAAGTTTTAGAGCCTACAGGTCGAACCTTGCGCTCTGATACCATAATTGTAACACCCCACTTGGAAAAGTGGACCGTTACGTGTATTTATGGCGTGTCATCAAAGCATAAGGTAAATGTACTAAAACATTAAATGACCTTAACGGAAATACCAGAATCAAACATCGGTAATCCAACCTAAGCTCAAAAAATGAAAAATAAAATACTGAAAGAAAGGACTAAACAATGTCCAAATAAGCAGAATAATGTAAGTACATAAAGTAAGAAGTCTGGATAGCTTCCATCCAAATGCACATGCTCTCAGAATCCTAAGAGCGTCCCGGGGTACCTGTCGTTAGAACATGAAAGGGAACTACGGCTGAGCATAACGCTCAGTGAACTGATATAGAGCATGATAAGGATCTACTGAAATGAAACAGATGGTAAAATACTTGAGCTGTAAGACTGATAAGTAAAGTTGCAGCGGAAATCTGTGCATAATCTGTAAAGTCTGATTCGTAAATAATAAAGCTGAACTAATATCTGATAAATCTGAAAACATGCATTTACTGTATTTTAATTTGCCAGAGCTTATATAGGTCACGTGCTGTAACAACCGTGCATGAATAACTGGAGGGGTGACCTCGTCATGCTGTAGAGGGGTGACCTCTAAATAACTGTGCTGGGTAGAGGGATCAGCTCCAATGTGAAGGATGTAGAGCACACACCACATTCACCCTGATAACTTGTAACACTTATAAGCCTAGGATGCATCCATACGCCCCACTAATAATACTGATAAAATGGCCAAGCTGAGCTGAGTAGGACGATGCAGGATATCACTCTCCTGCATGTGAGTCACGACACCGGTGCCTCTAGTGCCGTGGTTACGGTACCTCCGTAACTAGTACATAAACTGGTCGTGCTTGTATATAATGCTCAGGCAATTTATTTAGTTATTAACATGATTACTGATAAACTTAAACATATACTGGGGAAAAACATTTGGCTGAAGACGGGGAATCCTAATCATGCATAGAAAGGAAGTCCTTACTGAAAGGACGGAAATCCGTACCTCATGTCCAATAATGAAGCTGCAGGATCGACTCCGACTTCACAGATACTACATAAATAATGTACGCGAAAATAAGTTGACTGATGTTTATTTATTTTACTGCTCTTACTGTTTTTGTTGGATTAAATTTTTTCTTGAAATATTGATCGTATATAATCTGGTAAGTTCTGACTGTTCGTAAATATTATTGATTTAATGTATTCGGTATTTCTGATTATCGTAAAATGTATACCCCGGTATTACTATACATAGTAACTCGTTATTATTAAAAGTTTCCTATCTTAAAATATTTCCAATTTAATATCTTTAAATAAAATTATTTATAAATCATAAGTTTTTTATAATAGGATAAAAAATGATAAAGCTAGAATTAATTTAATTTTATTAATTAGATTAATAAAATTGGACAACATAATTAATTTATTCATAAAACTCATTTAAAAAAAAATACCAATTCACATAATTCGTGGTTCCCACTGCTTGTCTTAAGTTTCCACTGCTTGTGTAATATTCCCACTGTTTGTATTATAGTCCCACTGTTTGAGTTATATAACCCCAAACATCCCCTTTTAGATTAATACCAAACACCCTCATCGTTAACAGCATTCCTAAACGTCCTTTATACCCCAGCAGCCCCAAACGCACCCGCTGCATTTCTGCCTGAACCAAACAGCCTCCTGCTGCGTTTTTCAGCTAGCCAAATGCTCTTGTTCTGTAGTCCCAAACACTCCTGTTGCGGCCTAAACAGCAGATCCAAACGTCCATGCTGCTGCTGCTAACAGCAGATCCAAACGCTCCTACTGCGGCTGCTAACAGCAGATCAAAACGTCCATGCTGCTGCTGCTAACAGCAGATCCAAACGCTCCTACTACGGCTGCTAACAGCAGATCCAAACGTCCATGTAGGCTGCTATAGTTAGTAGAATAACGTATCCTTCACTGGTCGACATGAAACTCAAAACACCCTCCATGGATATTGACCAACAGATGGATCTGATGGTGTTTCGTGATAAATCACCATGGCTGTGGTGATGAATGTGACGGTTGGGCGTGGTGATGATGTTGAAAGGAGACAACGGCTGCTGGTGACGAGTGGTGGTGATAGGGTGGATCGAGGTGATGGGGCTGTAGAGGTATAATTGATGGTGGCCATGTGGTTAAGTACCGTGGTAGCGACGCGCTGTTGTGACTAATGGTCGTGGTGGCTGAAGGAAACCAACAGCGGCGGCTGTCTAAAGTGGCGGCTGGAGTTTTCTGGCGGCCAGAATAACTGACCGGAAAAAGGGAGGCGCCGGAAAATAAATGGTAGCTAGGGTTTTCTCTTTTTTTCTTGTATAAATGAAAGTAAACTATACTCTTTGGATATTAATTTTTTTTTAGACGGGTTGGGCTTAAGGCCCATTCTTGTTTTCTTTTCTTTTTGTTGCCGCAGCCCAAACACACACACATGTTTATTTCATTTTCGACTTTATTTAAAATATTGTGTATTAATATTCGTGTTGTGAGGTCGTGCTTCGTGATCAAGTGTTATTTAATTTTTCGTGAATAAATAATATTATATGTAATACTTGGATATAGACGTTAATTATTCTTGTCGTGTATTTACTTAAAGAACGTTTAATTTAAGTTCGTGTTTTCGTGTAATACATGTTTTTTTCATGGATTTTTAAAACGGGTTTTACAATCACGGACGATGGGTACATCCTTGATCTGTTTCTTCTTGGGTTCTTCTTCTTTGTCTGTCTTAGAAATATGTGCTAAAAAGATAGGATATCCTTTTAGTAGATATTTCTGGGCTTTGGTACACGAGATCACACTTAACCTAGTGTCTGTTTTATCTGAATTTCCGTCTCCTCGGATAATCAGATCTGCGTTTCCCCATGGTATACGGACTAGTTTCTCGTCACACACAATGGTTACATGATATTTCGCCAACCAGTCCATACCAATAATGATATCAAAACTACTTAGTTTTATGGGTATTAATTGAATATCAAATGGGTGATTCTGAAGATTTAAAGTACAGCCTCTTATGATGGTATTAGTTTCAATGATTTCTCCGTCCGCTAATTCGACTCTGTAACAATTATCTAATGGGGTAGGTAGAATGCCTAGTAAGCTACTAAACTCTGTGGATACGAAACTCCTATCGGCTCCCGTATCGAATAAAATATTTGCATAGCGATTATTCAGAAGGAACGTACCAGTAACTACATTGGAGTCGGGGTTGGTCCTGTTTTCTCCTATGACATAAACTCTGGCAGATGCTCCGCCTTGGCTTTCATTCTTACGCTTTGGGCAGTCAGGTCTGATATGTCCGATCTCTCCACAACCAAAGCAACGGATCTCCTTACGAGTCATGTTTCCACTGCCAGTGAGTTGGCGGCTTCCTTGGTATCCACTCCCACGGGAGTTTTGCCTGTTGCTGTTGTGGGGCTTGTAGTTGGCACTGGAGTTGTTCCTATTGGTCGGAGCACATGCGCTGCCCTGCTCTGGTCTTCGGCATTCAATAGTGGAGTAGTGATGGAAGTTACACTTTGAGCATTTTGGTTTGTTTCCCACGTATGGTGGTGATCCTGAGGAAACAGCACTGCAGACTTGACTTAAACCTTGCCTCTTGGGCTGTTGAGTCTAGGGATGATGACGGTAGCTATCATCGAATTTCCTCTTGTGCTCTGCTTGTCTAATCAGATGATCACGACCACGTTTGTCCACTAATTCTGTGGCAAACTCAATGGCACTCTCGATGGTAGTAGGTCGAGATGCAAGCACACTGTCATGAACAGAGTCTTGAAGTCCACTAACGTACTTCTCTATCTTATCTGACACTTTAGGGTACATACGGGTACACATCAAAGTTAGTTCTTGGAACTTCTGGTTGTAACCCGTAATATTGAAGTTGATGCATTTGAGGTTCCATAATTCAATCTCTAGCTTTTTGATTTCACTGCATGGACAGTATTTCATGGTAAGCTTTTCCTTCAATGCAGTCCACGTCATCCCATAGGCTCCATCGTGTCCGAGGGTAGCAACTTGCGAGTTCCACCACGTGAGTGCATGTTCCAAGAGTGTACAAGTGGAGAATTTCACTTTGTTTTCCTCAGTACAGTCACTAATACGGAACACGGTCTCAGTCCTCTCAAACCATTGCATGAGCTCGACTACCCCTTCCTGGCCCTTGTAATAGCTAGGCTTGCACTTTAGGAAATCAGGGTAAGTACATCCTCGAGCTTCGCGGTTCCTGTTATTAGAGTTTTCACTGTCTCCATGGGTTCCGCTGGGGCGGTTTTCCCTGGAAGCTAAGGCGTCAGTAATGCCTTGCTCAATCAGTACTCTGAGTTGTGCATCAGATATAGTTGTCGCAGGTGTTTCTACGGGGTTTGGGCGTGCGCGTCTTGGTGGCATTTTTCTATATTAATAAGAAAAACTGAGATTTATTAGCTGATAAACAAGATGGTTATATTAAACTGCATGGGTAATGTATATGCATAGAATTCACAACAAATTTGATAATCCGTTAAGAGTTCATAATAATATAAATGTAAACAAACAAGTGGACGGTAACATGCTATTTCTGGCAAACAACAGTATAGTACAAGTACAACCGATCTAAGACAGGGGCATAGCAAACCTATCTGAAATAGTGGTACATATGTTTGTAATACAACCAAAGATATCCTACCTACTAAGGTTAGGTGCTACAAATACAACTGAAAGGAATACAAGTACAAAAGAGATAAATCATGCGAGCTGAGATGCAACTCAGTGCTTGTCATGATGTACAAATAAAAATCTAGCCTACACTAGTATGGCTGCCTGCAGGTGCAGATGGTCCGGCTGGTGGTGCACGCTCATCCTGCATGCGGATCACGGCACTCCGGGTCTCTCTTGTGTATCTCAAAGCCTCTAGTAGCTGATGCTGACGTGTAGTGTCGGCACTCCGTAACTGCTCTGTCTCTGTAGTGATCCCCTGGTGGCGAAGATCTGTCAAATCCACGAAGGTCTTGAAGGTGTCCTCCTGCGTGTACATGGCGGCTCGAGTCTCGTAGGAATGACTCTCTAGCGAAGCTAGGCGGTAACGAAGGTAAGCTACCTCATCCAATAGCCAGTGTATGGTCTCCCGGGTGGTGTATGACTCGCCGGCTATGGCCCAGTAGAGAGAGTCAAGTCTCTCTTGGAGCACGGCGCGACCCTGCTGGTCCGCCTGTAGTAGAGAGTGGATAAGGGCGGTGTCCTGCGCCTGTCGGGCCGTAAGTGCATCGACCTGTGCCTAAAGGGCGCTAAGTCTAGCCTGCCCGGCTCCTGATCCCTCTCCAATCTCATAGGTCGAGTCAGGGATAGTGTCGTGTCTCCTCTTACGAGGTGGCAAAACACTAGTGGGGTAAGTGCGAGGTACAGAAGGTGGTGGTAAGGGTGGTAAAGAAGGTACGACCTGGTCCACCTCCCTAGGAGGGGATGCAGGTACTACAAGCAGTGGTGTAGTAGGGGATACGGTAGGTGGTGAAGGAGTAGGTGAATCTGTGAGTATGATGACCCCGTCCTGCTGGTCATCTCTGACTCAGTGTCGTCCAGTGAGTACTAACATCGGTGACAAGGGTGTGATGGTAGGAACCATAACCTCCTCGAAAGTAGTAACGATAGTGGGCGTCGTCATGATATCTTAAAGTAACATTTTAAAGTTGAGCAAGTTTTTAGCTTACACAATTCAAAAAGTTTTATGATGCATATGCGATGTGGTTTTAAAGCTTTTAACGATGTTTGTCAAAAGTATAGATGGATACTTATGTGATTTATTTACCATGAGGGTATAAATCAATGTGAAGTTAGTTCACATAATATGCATGCTCTACAATGCTATATGCCTAACTTATAGGTTCCCCAAAAATCAATTTTCTTTAGACTGATTTTTATGTTCAGTTATAGTCCACTTTAAAATTTTTATTATTTAAAAATTTAAGTTTTTGATCTGGTTCTCTATAACTATGCTCTCTGATACCATTTTTGTAACACCCCAAAGTTGGTCAAATGCAGCGGAATAGTAATTGGGGTGTTACTTGGGTGGATCGATGGCACATAGCATATAGAGAAATGATCATAAATATCACTTTGAAACATATTACATGAATTAATCGTACACATTTAGTATCTTGTCTGAATTTAAAACCACATTTATTATAAAACAGAAACAAATATCCCAGCCCGATGGTAAACATGATGCTTCCTAAAATGCTGGAATCCAATGCATGAACCTGCTTACTTTCCTGAGAAAACATAAAAGTAAAATGTGGGGGTCAACACGAGGTTGGTGAATTCACAGGATTAATTAAATAAAGTATCAATATGCAAAGCACCACGAAGATAGCAGGACATCACAGCCCAACGCTACAGTAGTTCCTACTGCCCTGTAATAGAAGCTAGACATGATTCTCAGTAAGCCCATTTGGGTCTATCCTGATTGAGGTTTCCCTTAATCCGACAATGACATAAACCTGCTGCTCGGCCTAAGCAATACGTGACAGCTGATCACGACAGGCCGGGTGTTGTCAATACCCGAATAAATCTATCCATACATTTCGCGCTACACTATTAACTAATACAGTCCACGGGAATGGGGCAAACAGTAGGCAAATAAATTGTTGTTGTCTCTGCATGCTTGCATATAAGTAGTTTTTGTATGTTTTCTCCCCCAGTTATAAAACAGTAAAGATGGGGCCATCAACTCACCTTTGTGATAATGAGGTAGTGAGGATGATGTCACTGAATGACTGTCACAGTATAGTCACGGACTGGAGAAATTACCTAAGTAATTTAAATGTCTCAGTGAATGCAACAATAATAATGCATGACGAATGGTGCATATGAAAATGCATGATCACAATTATGAGTTGTTACGTTGGTTCAAGTGTTTGTTCTTATAGTGAAATGAAAGTATATACATATTTTTGTTCTAAAAAATATATAAATATATATAAATTTGTTTAAGGAAAGAGGGGTCGTAAATTAAATAAGTAGCTATTATCTTATTTAATTTATCACAAAGAAATAAATTACGATTTATTAAGTTTTATGGTTTCAAAGGAAAATGGTTAACGGGGTTTGTCAATTTCGTAGAGTTTGTAAATAACTAAAGTGATTTATTTTACAAATGACACGTTTTATTATTTCTTTTAATTAAATAAAACTATAATAAATCTTTGTAAGTATAATTGTTTAGAAAGGTAGCTTTAGGTTTTCGTCCATTAAGTTTATTACATCGTTAGTCCTTGTCAGTTAATTTTATTTATGAAAACGCCCCTAGGGCTTGGAAAACTTTAGAGAAATGACCAAACACCCCCTCCAATCCCACAGAAACTTTATAATATGGGATTAGGGCTTGATATTAGTTTCAAAAGTGACACAAAAGGTCCTTGTAGTTTACTTTTAGCTCTCGGTTTGAATTTAACATACCCTATTGTTTTGAAAACGACACAAACGACCCTTGCACTTTAACATAGTCACGAATAGGTTATACAAGTTTTTACTAGTTTACGTTTTTGGACCAAACTTTCACCATTTGTCGTTTTAGGCACGAAAAGTCTCCATGTCTATCTAGTTTGGGCTATACGGCCCATTTGGGGTCCGGTTAGGGTAAAAAGGGGTAATGGGCTTGGTTTGGCTTAGTAAAAACTTAAGGCAATTTAGTAAATGTTAAATAATTACTGTTGGGCCTATACTAGTTTTATTATATGGGCTTATAACATGTTTTATTTCAAATCTAGCTTAGTGTAAGCTTATATATTTTCGGCTTATTTTTATGGCTTATATAGGATTATTGTTTTTTGACTAAGTTTTATATTTTCCTAATAGTTAAACCTAAGCCTACGTTTTGAGGGCTCATGGGCTTATTATAAGGCTTTTAAGATTCGGCTTATATTTGCATGGGCTTAATGAGACCCATAAAATTCGGCTTATATTTCTAAGGGGATTATCTACACGCGTTTTATTAATAAGCTGAGCCTATAAGTCCTTTTATTGAGCTTATTATTTGTTTTCAAGGCACTCACTTATAACTAGCTTATTTCTAGGAGTTTTAAGCAAGGTGTTCAACATGTTAAGGCATGGTTAAGGATTTAGGGCATGAAAATCTTATCCACCATATGAGCCGTGGGCTTATAAGCCATATGGAAGGCATTTCATGGAGGTTTTACGTATGCATGGCAACCTAGGCTCGTTTCCAAAGTTTCTACATGCATGTCATGAGATGGAAGGTAAAAATGATGGAAATAGGTCTAAAGTAGACTATACTTACTTGTGTGATCAAGTTGGTGACGAATGTGGTGATGTTGGCGTCGGTTTGCTTTAGACGTGACCTAGGAGTCTTGAATGCTAGCCTTCAATGCTTGGAGTACAAAGATATGGGGTAGTAAATGAGATGGAGGAGTTTGTTAGCTCAAGGTGCTATGTGGGAGTACTCCTTGATCCGAAAATAATGGTGTGAGGGTGAATGAGTGTAGCTAGTTTCATAAATATCTAAGAATGAAATGGTAATTGTGGTTTGGGGTAGGACACGACAAGAAAGAGAGAGTTGTATAGATTTAGTGAATTTTGGGAAGTACTAGGAAGTACATGTTTTATTGAGTTTTGATGTACATATGACCCTTGTGGTCATTCAAGCCGTCGCCTATAGGGTTTCCAAGAGCAAGCATAGTGTTTTCATTTAAGGTTGTGTTGTACAAGGTGGGAATATATGTGTGGTGAAGCATGTATACACGGCTAGGAGTAAGGGGTGGGGTAGGGTTTGTAGATTTTTTTTTTTTGAATCTTGTTTTTAAGTATAAGTTAGTTAAGTGTATAATACTTTGTAGTTTCTAGGATTTGTTTTGGTTTGAATATTGGGGTCTTGGTATAATTACTAGAGTTATAAGTATAATGTAGTAGAAATAGGTTTGAGTCCTAATTTATTTGGTTAGGTTTTGGGATCCTTGGTGAAAGTTTGGTTGTTTAGGTGATTTTTATTATATCAAAAGTATATTTAAAGAATAAAATGATTTAACGTAGTGTTCATGTATGAAAGTAATTGTCATCGTAGTTTAAAGTCAATTATAGTGTGAGGATCATATATAAATTATTCAAACTTGAGAATTTATATATTTTAGTCATTTATTAATTGTGATCATGACGTTGGATTTTTAGAAATCAATGGGATGAATGCTAGTGATCATATGTTCAGGTGACTTAAAGTCCCTCATAATAGATTGTTTGTTGTCAAGTATGCTATTGAAATGTAGTCATACAAATGTGGCCATGCTTTTATGATTAAAATAATCATAGTCACAATAAAAGGTTGTGATATAGTTGTTTCCCTGATCAGATGATTAAAATGATGTATGCTCATGTGATGCATATGATTGTTCAAAGGATTTCATGCAAAGGTGATAGAATAAATATATAGATATCATAAGGTGACGTACACAATGTTGACATAGTCAAAACCTGAAATTTACAGGTTTTACAACTCAAACCTCATTAAGCACGCGTACAAATGGAAACTTCCAATCCACAGTGTACGGACATTATCCACAAGACGGTCAAGATTATGAACCATAACAAACCATACTAGCCTTTGATTTTTTGGATTGAATGAAAACATCCACCACCGTACCATACGAACTACATGTTTTCCAAAGGTCACACGTCGTATCATGATTGGGAAAGTTGGTTACATAAATCGAATGAGAAGCTTTTGAAATCAAATCTTCATCAGACTTAGGATGATGTTGAAACGAACGCGCCATATGCAAACCCTAGGAAGCCTAACCGGCGCCAACAGAAACCCTAAAAAATTAAACAAACACTAAAGAACTAAAACCTAAATTTGAAAATCAAAACCTTAAAATCTTATCGAATCAAATAAAAGATGATTAAAAACAATCGCTGAATGAACCACAACCCTCGCTTTCTACCGGATCACACGAGTAATAAGGATCAATCAAGATTGAAAGCCTAAAACCAATCACACGAATAGAGCGAACGGGGGATAGAACACAAGGATCCATTTAATCAAATGTTATTCAATGAATGGAGATTAACAAGGATGAATCAGACGTAGGATCAAAAAAAATTCTAGGGTTTGCCGCAATTTTTTTTTGTTTTTTTGTTTTTTTTTTTCATTATTTTATTCAGTTTCTGATTTGGTCAAAAAACAATCCTAGCTCCATCATTGCCCGTTTCTCGAACACGGAGTGAAGTGGACACGACCACTCTTTAATATAGTAGTAACCACCGATTTTTATCCTGTGAAGAAAATGAAATGTATATTGTGTACACGACCACTCTTTAATATAAGTTGATGTTATAAAACGCGCGTGACAAGTATCATTTTAAAAATGAGAATTCGTAGAAGTTGATACCAACACTCGACTCAAGTTGTCAAGGTCGTTACACAACCGGTATTTAAATAACAAGTTTTTTTAATTCCCGATGTGGGATTGCAAATATATGCTCGGTAATAACACATGTTAGAATGTGTTGTTTTACTTCGACGAACATCATTACTTTTATTCTTCGACGGCGGCGACATAACAACCGAACCAAACAAATCAGAACGTGAGAACAAGCGACTTTTCTCATTTCTTTTTTATCCACACAGCCCTAAAGCAACTCGAAAAGGAACCGCCTGCCACTGGTCTTTGTGTTGAGGCCATAATAAAACAATTAAAGCATTATTAAAAACTATTGGTCCCGGAGGGGCTTGAACCCTCGACCTACGGCATATAAGACCGTCGCTCTGACCAACTGAGCTACAGGACCAGTTGCTATTGGGTTATCGATTTTTAAAATATATCTCGTATAGAATCAACAAAGGTAATTCTCACCTGGTGCAAATAAAATTGCATGGTGTTTGTTGAAAGACAGGATGAAATAGAACAAGGGTGGGTCACCGGGGTACTGATACACTAACGGCATTTTGCGACCCAATGTTTTTTTTTTAAAATTTTCAATTTTTTTGTAATGCTATGGTCTCAAAAATTACGTATGTTTAGTTACACGTATATAAGGACATGTAACTGAGTAGTCGGTAACATAATTTGCGATCAAGACATGAAATATTACAGTATATACGAAAAAGAATGAACCTTTTGTTGTTTACAATGGATACATGATATGAGATGAACACGTAAATAAAATAAGTTAATGTTATAAAATGTTAGAGACATGAATAAATAAATAAAAAGTTCATTCATCGAGCTTAGAAAAATGAGAATTTGTACAAGCTGATTAACCTCGTATTGAGGTTCGGGCATTTATTTAGATTTAGGTTTATACCAAGAAACAACACGATGATAACCAACAACACATTTATCTCAATTTACTAATATAACCTGGTTATACAAGGAATATAAAAAAAATCAGAATTTTTTGGGATTGCAAATATGTAACACATGTCAGAATGAAATGCGTCGGTTTACCACTTCTTAAATAATCGAGAACATTTAGTACATGGCGCGAGATATGTTGGTCTCTTTCTATTGTATGAATGAAGATATACAGGTTATCTATTGAAATGGTAGTATAATCAAAGCTAAACTGGTCTTTGTGTCTATAAGAATTATTGGCTCAGCATCTCACAAAGTCTAACATATAAGCCTAATTGTGGTTTGACTGAAAAGATCGTTGAGTTGTGAATAAAACGAGCATAATATTGCAAGACTTCCGACATACAAATGATTTTATGAAAATTGTTGTGGTTTTATTAGTATTATTAATAGTCGTTGACGTTATTAACTTGCTGCAAAGTATATGAGGGTTCATGAATCATGATTAAACTGAACGGAGAGTGGTGGATAAGGTTGATGTTATGAAGAGGCTTTTTATGCGGATGGTGGTGCTTTCTGTTGCACGAATGGAGAAGTATTAACAAAAGTTCTCTACAAATATTGCAGTATAATTGATCTAAATTTGTTGTTGCGTCTTATATACATCTAAAGATAAGTGAAAACGCAACGAGAATGTATTCTACGTTAATCATCTAAGAACTATTAGTGAATGTGCGTACAACATAAGTGCATAAAAACCATACTTGAAGCTGTAAAACTAAGAGTTAGTTCATGGGCATACAAGTTGTATGCAACATATCTCAATTTGTCAACATCATTACGCATGCAGTATATAAATAACCTAATTTTTATTCCTAGCCCGATGTGGGATTCCATATATTAACTGAAAAACAACGAAAATATACTCTAGGTCTATAATCAATAAAAAAATGGCCTCATTGTACGATGAAGTTATATGGACCTCTTACGATAGACCGATGTGAAACAAAACTAAAAAAAATAAGCCCAAAAGTGTCATACTGTTGTAGCAACTTAATTTTATTTCTTGTAATGACAACCTTTAGTACCAGTTGTGTAACAAGACTTGCAGAATGATGTAAGGCAACTGAAGTAATAATTTAGCCAGCTAGAACCAAGTGGGTTCGGTCCACACACGAGGGATGAAAGGATAATGCTTGGTTCTGACAAAATACCCAAAACTTTCTTTAATATTTTTGGCATTGAAGGTGTGATACATACAAGTTTTGAGTGAATAGAACACCACCTTTCCATTCCTAATCCTAGCAGTTGAATGTGTCAAACTTGTAGGCCAGGCACGGGCATCTCCCAAGTATACCCACTCATCGAAAGATTTCTTATCAAATATATATCTTTGACCTGTTCACCCGAAATCAATCTAAAGGAAGTCTTTGTTTCGATTCACTCAGGTAAAGATATCAACAAGTAATGAATGCTGTAGCATTTGGCAAGTTAGCGACGTAGGGAAAAACCAAGTCGGAATATAGAAACTAAGGGGTGTGGCTTTAAGCTAATTTTTAGACTATTAACTTTAGTGATTTTGAATTATGTTTCATAAGCCCATTTTTCCGGCTTAAATTGAAATATAGGAGGTTATAACTCATGTGTTCACCTAGACGCCTGCTTTGTGTTTATCTAAAACTAGTGACATCAAAATTTAATGTCATAGTTAACAAGACATGGTCCTTGTCGGTTTGTCATGTGTTTTCTTAAGTTCTGTATTCTTGTCGTAACATGATCAAGTTTGATTGGGTATGACTGGATTTGGTCATGTTTAGACTATGCTGACCCATTTTTGACTCTATTTATCATAATGACATTTTTACCCTTTGACAGCTAATTAATCCTCCATATACCTCCTAAACATAAAATAGTAACGTGAACACAAAAAACCGAATCAAAATTACCCGTAAGCGCATGATCAACATTATAAGGCAAAATTGGACAAAAGCGTCTCGTCAATATCAATGACCAAACACACTTAAGGCACGAGTATTAAAAAGTTGAGCATTTGCGTAAGTTGGCTTACAATTATAAGACATCTGAATATTTACAATTTTCTTTGTGTTTATACGCAGATGTAAGATAAATGTGTACCAACACCAGACTTATCTCAATTTATGAACCTCATTACATAAAAAGTATATAAATAAACAACGATTTATTCCTAGTCCGACGAGGGATTGAAAATATATACCCCATAGTAACACATGTAAGAATAAATGCGTTGGTTTACCCTTCTTTCGTGACCAAGAACATTCCCTACTTCCTAATATAATCAGTTAATCACACTATTGAATTCAGTTCAAACATGAATCCTCATATTTTTTGCGGATGGTGGTAGGTATGGTTGGTGTTGTTTATGCGGACGCTGGTGGTGGATGGTGGTATTATTTACATGGCGTGGGAAATAATAGTCTCTTTCTATTGCACGAATGAAGAATTATATGCAAAGGTTCTCTATCTAAATTGCAGTAGGATCATTCTAAAATGGTCTCCGCATCTTATATAGGTCTAGTTTATCATTTAAGAACTATTAGGTCTAGTTTACCCCATTCTGAATGAGATGCCTCTCTCCATTCATACACTCTTCAAAAAACTTCACACATTTCTTTGGGACAGGCGCCCACGTTCCCGCATCATTTGCCTCTATGAAAAAACTTCAGGTTTTAACAATAATTGTCGTCATTGATGATGCCGAATTGGTGGTGGTCCTGTGGTGTGGTCTGGATTAGGCGGTGGGGGATGGTGGTTGTGAGGGATGTGAGGAGGATGAAGATGATGACTTGGCAGGTGCTCATGACGGTGGTTTAGGGTGGTCGGGATGATGTGTGGTGGTGGTGATTGGTTTATGTGTGTATGAAATCATTGACCATATATATAAATATATATAAATGGTATTTGGTTTTTGCTTCCATAAGCTTATTTTTTTGCTTATTGTAAAACTTTTTGACTTATACAAAAAACGAGTTTGTGAAACATAAAGCTAACCAAATATATGAGCCATAAGTTGGATATATAAACCGAAACAAACATTTTAATCGAGTAGTAATTAATCGAGTTTCAACTGTATTTGGTTTGTAAACTAGTATAGAGAAATTTGATGATATGCAATCATTAAGTTTTCATGTTTCAAAATCAATTATAACGAAACTACTTCCTTTCTATCCATATCATGTATTGTGAAACTGACATACTCTTCTTCAGAGAGCTAAAGCTAGTCTTAGTCTAATCTTTTTAAAAAATGAGACTCTGTGCGAATTGATCGCTAAAGTTCTGCATTTCAATATTTGTTACGTTTGTACTCAAATGCACCACAAATAGCAACCAACACCATACACATCTCAATCTCAAGTTGTCAACATCATTTTTTTTTAAACGTACACATATATTAAAAATCAACCAAAAAATACATAAGAAATGGCATCCCGCCTCCTCAACAAGCTGCTTAATGAGAAAGAGACCTAACGAAAAAGGACTTACAACATAAAACGTCAACATCATTACATAACCAATATATAAATAACATAAATTTTTTATTGCTAACCGGATTGCAAATATATGCTCCATAGTAACGGTCACGAATAAAGAAATAAAAACAAAGTTCCTGTCGCTGGCTATCATTATCGCGCGTTCAAATATTTACATTTGCAACTTTCTTTGTTATATTGGATTGCAAGATGATAGATAGCCAACGCCACACTTATCTTAAATTGTCAACATCATTACACAACAAGTATATAAATAACAAACAATTTATTCCTAGTTCAATGTGGGATTGAAAATATATTCTCCACAGTAACAGATGTTAAAATGCCTTCCTAAACGATTTATTTTATCTCATCTGCTCGTTAAATCGATGAGCTTGAAAATCTTAATGGATTCTCCAAAATGGGCCACAATGACAGTAAAAAACGTTGACCAACTTAGTCCTGCTCTTTTTCATAAAGCTAGATCTAGTAATTCAGCCATAGTTAACCGGTAATGGTCACGGAGTGAAGTGGACACGACCACTCTTTAATATAGTAGTAACCACCGATTCTTATCCTGTGAAGAAAATGAAATGTATATTGTGTACACGACCACTCTTTAATATACGTTGATGTTATAAAACGCGCGTGACAAGTATCATTTAAAAAATGAGAATTCGTAGAAGTTGATACCGACACTCAACTCAAGTTGTCAAGGTCGTTACACAACTGGTATTTAAATAACAATTTTTTTCAATTCCCGGCCCGATGTGGGATTGCAAATATATGCTCCCTGATAACACATGTTAGAATGTGTTGTTTTACTTCGACCATAATAAAACAATTAAAACAACCGTGTGCCACTGGTCTTTGTGTTGAGGCCATAATAAAACAATGAAAGCAGTATTAAAAACTATTGGTCCCGGAGGGGCTTGAACCCTCGACTTTCGGCATATAAGACCGTCGCTCTGACCAACTGAGCTACAGGACCAGTTGCTATTTGGTTATCGATTTTTAAAATATATTTCATATAGAATCAACAAATGTAATTCTCACCTGGTGCAAATAAAATTGCATGGTGTTTGTTGAAAGACGGGATGGAATAGAACAAGGGTGGGTCACCGGGGTACCGATACACTCATGACATTTTCCGATACAATGTTTTTTTTGAAAATTTTCAATTTTTTTGTAATGCTATGGTCTCAAAAATTACGTATGTTTAGTTACACGTATATGCGGACATGTAACTTAGTAGTCGGTAACATAATTTGCGATCAAGACATGAAATCTTAAAGTATATATGAAAAAAATGAACCCTTTTGTTTACAATCCATACATGATATGAGATGAACAAGTAAATAAACCGTCAATGGAATCACTCCATGAGGGACCTCAAGAAGTCATTATATAGGTTACACCGATTGATAATGCTTTATGAGAGATATGAGTTTATCAGTTAATATCTATGATCGTTGTAGACAGAATAAAACTTTTTATTTAATGGTCCTGGAGGGGCTCAAACCCTCGGCCTGCGGTTAATAAGATGGTCGCTTGGACCAATCGAGCTACAGGACCAATTGCAATTTGTATTACTATTTTTAAAATATATTTTGTTTTAGAAACAACTAATGTAACTCATACCGCAAATGAAATTGCATTGGTGTTTGTTTTAAAAGAAGTACCGATATACTCACGGAATTTTGCTGCGTTTCTGTTTTTTTTACTAAATGATATAGTCTCAAAAATTGTGTTTTTCATTTTGCATAATTTGTCGTAGTTGCAACGAATCAAATTGTGTCCTAATTCCATTTTGTTTAAAATATTGATAAATCCCATTTTTCATCATAATTCCAACCATACTATGAGTGATAAATTTTGTATGTTCAATTTCAAATATACGCGGTGCCCTTCAAGTGGAGATAGAATAGAATATGCATTTGCAGAGAACAAGTGCAACAACATATAGAATTTAGTTACCGACTGTAGGATCTTGTATTAAAAATAGAATTTGTCTTTGTATTGGTGTAGTATTACAGTTTAGAATGCTTTGAACAAAAAGCGTTTTTTATTTTAAGCCTTATGATAAAGTCTGCATGGAGATTTTCCTTGGCATACTAAGGGGCTTTGTGATTATATATAAAATTCTCCTTTCACACACAAAAAAAAAATTAAAATCCAAGGTTAAAGTCTTTAAGGAAGCTTTCCCTCCAAGAAAGAAGAAAAGAATGTAAGTCCATGAGCCGGTTGGTAACTTGGTACAAAGTGTCCAACTCCTCTTATGGTCACAAATGCTAGGTTCTCATATCCCACATCATATCCTCCAACCTGAGTAGCATTAAAAAAAGAAAAAGAAACAAAACTCATGAATCACATTTAATCGGGTAAATATTAGTTAATTATCAAAAGAAAGGATCGAGTAGTGGGCTATCTACCTCGCCTTCATACTTGATACATCCATGGTACCATGGAGTCTTAACTGACGATAACATAATTATAATTTTAAACAAACCCAACTTTTATTTTTAGAAGTGAACAAAAATTTTGGAAGTGCATTTTTTTCTTGAAAATGTTAAAATAAAACAACAAAAGGTAAAATTTCAGAAATTATTTTTCTTGGCAGGCTCCTCCTACTCCTACGGTCGGAAAAAGATAAGAAAAGGCCAAGTTCTTGGGATCGTTTCATTAAGAGCCTATCATACAGCCCTAAAGCAACTCGAAAAGGAACTGCGTGCCACTGGTCTTTGTGTTGAGGCCATAATAAAACAATTAAAGCAGTATTAAAAACCATTGGTCCCGGAGGGGCTTGAACCCTCGACCTACGGCATATTAGACCGTTGCTCTGACCAACTGAGCTACAGGACCAGTTGCTATTGGATTATCGATTTTTAAAATATATTTCCTATAGAATCAACAAATGTAATTCTCACCTGGTGCAAATAAAATTACATGGTGTGTGTTGAAAGACATGATGGAATAGAACCAGGGTGGGTCACCGGGTGCCGATACACTCGTGGCATTTTGCGACGATTTTTTATTTAAAATTTTCAATTTTTTTGTAATGCTGTGATCTCAATAATTACGTATGTTTAGTTGCACGTATATGCGGACATGTAACTGAGTAGTCGGTAACATAATTTACGATCAAGACATGAAATATGAAAATATATGAAGAAGAATGAACCATTTGTTGTTTACAATCGATACATGATATGAGATGAACAAGTAAATAAACCGTCAATGGAAAGAAATCCTCCGTGTAAAAATTCTAGCTAACTTTGTCCCATCATACTATTACTAATGTGTTCACTATACTTTAAGCCAATTGCGGAATAGATGACTGTACTTTGAGCCAAAAACTTGTTGGTTTATGTTACCCTTATGTTTCTGTGATGTAATCCTAAATGTGTGGCATGAAAATTTAGAAGGTTTTATGGGTTTGAGCATAAGGCTTTATATCTTGAGGTTGTATTCTTTATCTTTGCTTACAAGCCAGGAGTGGCACTTATTTGCAACAGACTGAAATGTGATCCCGTTTTTTAAGAAAATGTAGTCTCCATAAGGAAACTTACCTGCTTCTACGTGAATCAGAAACTAATTTGTATTGCTGTAGTATTTTGTTTCAAGCTGCTTTGTTGACTGATTTGTATCTTGTTTGTATTATAATCTTGACCTATTTATGTTTAACCAAGTTAATTGCATGATTTGTAGCTATGTTTGTTCATCACTATGTATTTAGGTTGACTAAACTGTAGCTTATAGACTAATCTGCATTTATGTTAAGTGTCATGTCTTCGCTCGGTCTTTTAATGCTTGACCGTGTTTAAATTTTCCAGAATGAAATGAAACATGTCCATATCAGTATTGTTGTCATTGGGCATATTGACTCTGGAAAGTCTACGACAGCTGGTCATTTGCTTTATCAGGTCGGGAGTGTTGACGAGACTCTCATTGTGAAACTAGAGAAGGAAGCTACTGAATCAAACAAGAAATCGTTTAAGTATGAGTGGATTTTAGACAAGCTAAAGGCTGAGCGTGAACGTGGTGTCACGATTGATATTTCAGTATGTAGCTTTCAGACCAGCAGATACTGCACAATAATTGATGCTCCTGTACATCGCGATTTCATTAAGTATATGATTACAGGCACTACCAACGCAGACTGTGCTCTGCTTGTTATTGATTCAGCTGCTGATGCATTTGAATGTGCTATGTCTAAACATGGGCAGACACGTGAGCATGTATTTCTTTCACATGTTCTTGGAGTGAAGTAAATGATCTGTTGCATAAATAAGGTAATGGTGTAGTTTTTCATGGGTCAAAATCAAATTTTGTTTCCAGTTATGCGTTTTACCTAAAATAGCTCGACTCAAAAGTACCATCCCCTTTTCATTTATGCAGATGGATAATACTATCCCAAAGTACTCCGAGACGACACTACAACAAAAATGGCATAATTCAACCGTTCAAATACGATGCAAATCGGTTGCAAAAGGCTGTTTGCAACGGAAATGCAACAAAATCTGACTATTGCAAAAAGGCTCCATGCAAATTTGATTTGCATCCGCCTTGCAACCGACATAAAAAATTTTGCAACCGTTTTGCA
The DNA here is from genome assembly GCA_025667525.1 of Glebionis coronaria. Classification (NCBI taxonomy): domain Eukaryota; kingdom Viridiplantae; phylum Streptophyta; class Magnoliopsida; order Asterales; family Asteraceae; genus Glebionis; species Glebionis coronaria. The sequence goes on from CM046875.1 coordinate 697,594,402, forward strand.
ACAAAAGATAACTCGTTAGAAATACATGTTATTTTTGCAACGAAATCATTTTTCCACAATTTTGCAACGAATTTTTTTTGCATCAACATATTTGCAATGGTAATATTTTGCTACAGATTTTGCAATAATAAATTTTGCAACCACAAAAATTTGCAACAATCAACTTTTTCAGTTGATGAAGATGAAAATCGGTTGCAAAAGCATTGACGATATTTTGAGAAAACGAGAATTTGTAGCAATAATTATAAAAACAAATTTGCAACGTTAAACTTTGAAACAGGTCTAAAACTTGCAATGGAACTTTTCACAATCATCCAAATAAAAGCTAATAAATTCTAGTCATAGTTCAAAATCTATAAATCAAAGCACAATTCTAACATCCTAATTACAAGTTAAAATAATTAAAAACGTAAAAGAAATTATCTAAAATCTAGCAACATAAATAATCCGCATCATGTTACGAATTCCATACAGCTTCATAACACATATTCCATGCTTCATCATATCTGGATAGAGTGTCTTCGGCATCTTCACAAAAAAAAATCCAGGTTTCATTAAGTTCCTTAAAGCCTTTAACCTGACGTGATAACATAAAACACCAAAACATAATAACGAGAAAATCTAAAAAATAGATAGTCCAAGGAGCTAAAACTCAGTAACCACAACATAGAAGTAAAAGTTCTCAATCTGTGTTTGTAAATATCATCTTTTACAAATATGTACTCAAAAGCCATCAAGCTATAAAGATTTAGAAATCTAAAATAAGAAAACAAGAATAACAATGATTTATTAATACAATTGTTGTCAACTGGCAACACCACATGTGTTATAAAAGCCTATTAGTCAAAACAAGCTACACAAATGGCCATTACGCAAACAAGAACTTCAACTTCAGATAGTCATATGCAACTAATTTGCGTGAAACTATTTCCATATTCGGCAACAAATTATCAAAAAATTCATATTACGTGGAACATTAGTCCAACTTATGTAAGGTGAGCTCGATTCAGGAACCGCAAGAAACCGACCCGAAACCAAGAGAACCGAGAACAAAAAATATATTTTAGGAACCGAGAACAGAACCGAAGCATGTTTCGGTTTCACTTTAGTTTTGAGATTTGGTTCAACCCTATTGAACCGATAATTATAAAAAAAAAAAATCCAAAAATTCAGTATTCTTATCATCTTATGTGTTTCCCATCTACATTTAATCTAATCTTAACTCGACTTCTATATTTGTTCTAGTAAAAGTAACATGTGTAGATGTAGTCACACAAATATAACAGTAGGCAATTTGCTCACCCCTGTAAACTATGCACCATTAAACTTTATTAGAACAAGATACTGTAAAAACTTCTATAAACAAAAACATATTATTAGAAATCAACCATTTAATGATAATATACCTTGTGGTGAGCATCAATCGTCACAGAAAACGTTTTCTGATAGTATCATATATATTCGTGTTTCCATAGAACCATATTTCCTGAAACCCAAACAAGAAATGGGCCGATGAGGAGCTCAAATTTTATGATTCAATTATATATATAACACATATAAGTACCTCGTCTGTGGATATTTGCCACGGTACATGATGGGTGACTATCGAGAATCCATAACGGATAGGGTCAACCGAGGTTGGTTTGGTTCAATACCAGAAGAGAGAAAGTGAGATGAGATTCATTAGGATAAGGGTGAGGATGTGAGGTGTGAGGTCAATAATAGAAAAGAAAACATGAGGCGGTCAATTTAACTTTTTGGGAAAACATTAGGCGGGCTAATTTTATTTTTTTAGAAAATATAGAGCGGGATAAATGAAAATGTTTGAGGGAAAGTTCTTTTTATTTATAGCATCTCGGGTATCCTTTTGTTACTATTCGTTTAACTTTTGGGTTATTCGGTTCGAGTTATTTGAATAAAGAATAATTTGAATTTACTCGAAAACTGAACTCGATTTGATTTTCGAGTTGACTAGAATAATCGAATTACACTATTTAAAAAATATATATATAATTATATAGATATTTAGCGAAAAAAATCAAGTATAAAAAGAAATTATTATGATTAAATTTTAATAATTATTACATATATAAATATATGAAAATTATATTTACGGTTTTCATTGTCAAACTCATATTCAACCCGAAAATCGAATTTATAGTTCGGTTCAGCTATGACATAAAACCCGAATTCTATGTTCGGTTCGATTCTATTTTAGGTTCCGTTCGGTTTGATTTATTTTTGTGAATAAAACCTAAATTATCGACACCTCTACCCCTCGTTTCAAAAGGAAAAGGTGTACCCACGTCATATAGAGGGGCTTTGCCACCACGAACTATTGTCAACACAATTTTAGGCTCCTTCGTCGTTGGCATCATAAAACGTGGTGTCAAATGACAGAAAAGTGACTAAACACGAAAAAAACAACTATTTGGCGTGAACATCTTTAGCACCACTTCCGATGTCGTGAGTGAAGCAAATCTAGGCGCCAAAGAGCTCGACACAATGCTTCAGCGACCATACCGTTTGCTCGTTTCCGTTTGGCATGCGCCCGTTTGGCATGCACCCGTTTATCCTGCCGTCCGTTTTGCTCGTCGCCCAGCCCACCCGTTTTGCCACCTTTAAATTTAACGAAAAAACTCAATATCAACGCTATTAACATCAGAATTTTATTATAGATCACTTTTTGTATATGTGTCATGCTCGTAATATCACATCAAGTTTGAAAGATCATGTTTACCATGTCTTTCACCTATTCCTTGAACTCTCTTGTTGCGTTCTTGCCATACGAAATAAGATGTAGCACCCGTGAATATACGACCAACAATGCTAGTAACTTTATTCATGTAAATCCACAATGTCGCTTCACTTAGAAGAAAGCAAAGTTAATATAAGTCGTGTTTAACACGTGGTTCCTCTCTCGTGATAGAAAAGCACACTCGAATAAGAGATGATCATGAGAATCATGTTGCATTTTAAATAGCGGACCGCAAATTAGGTTTAAGTCGATGTTAGTACTGACATCCCATTGCCTCGTTCGATCTCGATCATTAGTCGTTTTCTCGTAACAAGCCACATGTTAATGGCATATGAACTCAACGAACAAAGAGCGCGCCCCACAAAGTACGTCATAAGCAATTCGTTATCATCGTACCATACTAAATATTCGACGATGGTGTTTTTTTGATTGAGATCACATTCGGTGCAATGTAAACCATCACATCACCCTTTAAGGTTTTATGCACAATAATAATTCTCCCATTATGAATAGATATGGGTGTTTGTAAGAACGGAGAGTAAATGAAAATTATTCAAAACAATCACTAATCTAATTGGGACATATAAATGAAAAACAACAACAACTTTAACAGCTGTACAATGACCATTGCTCACATACATATTCAAAGCTCCTTTCTTCAGCTTCCTACTTCTCCTTAGTCCATAACTAGTATTACATATGTGAGTACCACAATCAATGTTATAAGTAGTATCACATATCCTGAAAACTAAGATCTGGCATCTTCATTGTTTCATTAGTGAACCTATTAATGAAGTCTTTAAATGGCTAATTCTTGACATCCCATTCTTCTTTAAGCTTGTTCTATAATTTTCATTAAAAAAAAGCAAGTTGTGCTTGTCCGGACAAGCTTATAGCTTATTTTGAGCTTATTCCAAAAAGCTATTTTGAGTTCTAGGACGATTTGGCTTATTTCCTTAAAGCTGACTAGGTAGAATATGATTTTAAGCTTTTTGAAACAAATTAGAGCTTTTAAGATTGAGAAATAAGCTCAAACGAGCTTATTTTACTTGTGAACCCGTTTTTACCAAAAATCTTGTTATATTTGCACTTAGGTCCCTATATTTTAGGGAAGTGTTTAAGCTGATAAAATAGGTATAAACATCTTAGGGTTTTCACTTTAGTCCCTGAATTTGCTAATTAGTTACATTTCAGTTAGGTTAGTTTGGAAAGTTGTTACATTTTAGTTAATAGTTTGTTATTCTTACATTTTCAGTCCTTCAAGTTTCCAAATTTACATTTTCAGTCCTTGAACTTTACGTACTTCACATTTTTGGCAAATTTTCATATTGTGCATTGTTTACTTGTACAATTAGCATTAATTGAAGTATGTGCACCTTGTTTTAGAATAGTACGGTTACGTAGTGATAATATTTTACAATTTTTTACGTGCTTTGTTGAATTAGACCTAGATTACCAAAAATCTTATAAAATCTAAAACCAAAAATAATTTGTGGACTTAATATCTTTTGGACAATCAATTCGTTTTGAGTTGAGAATTACGAACTAAAAAGACGAATATTAGTGGATGATGTTCCAAGTGTATTTATTGGTACCTTGAATGACCATACGTTAGAATCGTGATACTCGACCCCTCAACATGTATTGATATTCGTAATGACCGATGTGTGATGCGCGATGCATTGCGAGCGCATCACGAACGCGCGGTGCTAGATAATAAATAATAAATAATTCTACTTTAATTACTTAACAAGTGTGGGTGTTATAATTTGACTTCAATAACGAAAGGTGAAAATAGTTTCTTAAAGGATCATATAGATTAACTAAAGGTAGAGGTGCACATCCAAACCGGTTGGTAACTGGTTAACCGATTCATAACCGAAAACCGGAACCGGTTCTAACCGGTTACTATACAAACCGGTTAGGGTTTTTTACTAACCGCCGGTTAGTAACCTATTTGGATTTTGAGGGTATTAGACCGGTTTGTAACCGGTTTTTTTCAACCGGTTTTTCGGTTAACCGGTTAAAAAGGGGATTTTTTTAGATTTTTAAATTTTTTATTGTATAAACCGTATGGTACAAGGGGTTAACCGCCGGTTAACCGGTTAGTAACGGTTAGGCCGGTTATATATTTTTTACCCTTAGACCGGTTAGTAACCGAACCAGTTAACCGACCCAACCGGTTTTTTTGGTCTTTGACTAAAAACCGTTTTTTTTAATCCAAACCGAACCGGTTCGGTTAACCGGGTATGTGCACCTCTAACTAAAGGTTTATGTGCATTTTTAATAAAATTCAAAAGTCTAACTTTATGAGCATATACCAAAAAGCCCTAATTTCAGTGTTGCGTCCGATGCGAGCAATACACTGTTGGGACATGATGCGAACGCATCAGCCCGCATCCTGGAATAGCCTCGCATCAAGTATCACGTTGCGTTTTTTCAAACACATCACCCCGATGCGCAATGCGAGCACAACGATGCGCGTAATTTTAAACCAAGCAGATACCTTTTGCTTCGTTTCTAGATTTATTTCAATTAGGCAGTTCGATTGGGTGTGTAAGTAGATCTTTGCAACGGAATTGCAACACAAAATCGATGATAATTTTTTTTAGATTATTTTTTTTTCTTCCATTGCAACTTTGTTGATAATTTTGAAATTTTGCAACCGAATTGCAACGAAAAATAAAGGATAATTTTTCTTCATATTTAAGTTTGGTCTTCGGTTGCAACTCCGTTGCAAACAATGAAAATTTGCAACGGTTTGTTTTTTCGTTGCAAATTTTTATAATTTGCAACAGATTTGCAACGGAAAAATATAAAAATAAATGGAAAGTGGAATATTTTAGATTTGGAACCGATTTGCAACCATTTTTTCGACGTTGCTTTTCGGTTGGTAATTTGTTGCAATACCGTTGGAATTTTGCATCGAAAATCTACCGTTGCAAATTTTTCGTTGCATTGTCAAGGTCGTTACACAACTGGTATTTAAATAACAATTTTTTTTAATTCCCGGCCCAATGTAGGATTGCAAATATATGCTCTGTAGTAACACATGTTAGAATGTGTTGTTTTACTTCGACGAACATCATTACTTTTATTCTTCGACGGCGATGAGTCGACGACATAACAACCGAACCAAACAAATCAGATCGTGAGAACAAGCGACTTTTCTCATTTCTTTTTCATCCATACAGCCCTAAAGCAACTCGAAAAGGAACCGCGTGCCACTGGTCTTTGTGTTGAGGCCATAATAAAACAATTAAAGCAGTATTAAAAACTATTGGTCCCGGAGGGGCTTGAACCCTCGACCTACGGCATATAAGACCGTCGCTCTGACCAACTGAGCTACAAGACCAGTTGCTATTGGGTTATCGATTTTTAAAATATATTTCGTATAGAACCAACAAATGCAAATCTCACCTGGTGCAAACAAAATTGCATGGTGTTTGGGTACCGATACACTCATGGCATTTTGTGACACAAAGTTTGTTTTTTGAAAATTTTCAATTTTTTTGTAATGCTATGGTCTCAAAAATTACGTATGTTTAGTTACACATATATGTGGACATGTAACTGAGTAGTCGGTAACATAATTTGCAATCAAGAATGAAATATTAAAGTTTATATGAAGAAGAATGAACCTTTTGTTGTTTACAATTGATACATGATATGAGATGAACAAATAAATAAACCTTCAATGGGATCACTCCATGCGGGACCTCAAGAAGTCATTATATAGGTTACACAGATTGATAATGCTTTATGAGAGATATGAGTTTATCAGTTAATATCTATGATCGTTGTAGACAGAATAAAATTTTTTATTTAATGGTCCTGGAGGGGCTCAAACCCTCGGCCTGCGGTTAATAAGACGGTCGCTTGGACCAACTGAGCTACATGACCAATTGCAATTTGAATTACTATTTTTTAATTATATTTTGTTTTAGAAACAACTAATGTAACTCATACCGCAAATGAAATTGCATTGGTGTTTGTTTTAAAAGAAGTACCGATATACTCACGGAATTTTGCTGCGTTTCTGTTTTTTTACTAAATGATATAGTCTCAAAAATTGTGTTTTTCATTTTGCATAATTTGTCGTAGTTGAAACGAATCAAATTGTGTCCTAATTCCATTTTGTTTAAAAGATTCATAAATCCCATTTTTCATCATAATTCGAACCATACTATGAGTGATAAATTTTGTATGTTCAATTTCAAATATACGCGGTGCCCTTCAAGTGGAGATAGAATGGAATATGCACTTGCAGAGAACAAGTGCAGCAACATATAGAATTTAGTGATCTTGTATTAAAAATAGAATTTGTCTTTGTATTGGTGTAGTATTACAGTTTAGAATGCTTTGAACAAAAAGCGTTTTTTATTTTAAGCCTTATGATAAAGTTTGCATGGAGATTTTCCTTGGCATACTAAGGGCCTTTGTGATTATATATAAAATTCTTCTTTCACGCACAAGAAAGAAGAAAAGAATGCAAGTCCACGAGCCGGTTGGTAACTTGGTACAAAGTGTCCAGCTCCTCTTATGGTCACAAATGTTAGGTTCTCATATCCCACATCATATCCTCCAACCTGAGTAGCATCAAAAAAAGAAAAAGAAACAAAACTCATGAATCACATTTAATCGGGTAAATATTAGTTAATTATCAAAAGAAAGGATCGAGTAATGGGCTATCTACCTCGCCTTCATACTTGATACATCCATGGTACCATGGAGTCTTAACTGACGATAACATAATTATAATCTTAAACAAACCCAACTTTTATTTTTAGAAGTGAACAAGAATTTTGGGAGTGCATTTTTTTTTTTTTGAAAATGTTAAAATAAAACAACAAAAGGTAAAATTTCAGAAATTATTTTTCTTGGCAGGCTCCTCCTACTCCTACGGTCGGAAAAAGATAAGAAAAGGCCAAGTTCTTGGGATCGTTTCATTAAGAGCCTATCATACAGTCCTAAAGCAACTCGAAAAGGAACCGCGTGCCACTGGTCTTTATGTTGAGGCCATAATAAAACAATTAAAGCAGTATTAAAAACTATTGGTCCCGGAGGGGCTTGAACCTTCGACCTACGGTATATTAGACCGTCGCTCTGACCAACTGAGCTACAGGACCAGTTGCTATTGGCTTATCAATTTTTAAAATATATTTCGTATAGAATCAATAAATGTAATTCTCACCTGGTGCAAATAAAATTGCATGGTGTTTGTTGAAAGACAGGATGGAATAGAACGAGGGTGGGTGACCGGGTGCCGATACAACTCATGTTCCTGTGAAGTTTGGTGAGCTTTTGACCAAGATCGACACGCGAACTGGAAATTTAATCAAACGTGATCCTGATTGTTTAAAGAAAGGCGAATCTGCTATTGTAAAAATGCTTCCAACCAAGCCCATGGTTGTTTAGACTTTCGTCGAGTACCAACCTTTAGGTAGGTTTGCTGTGCGTGACATGAGGCATACTGTTGCTGTGGGAGTTATTTAAACTGTTGAAAAGGTCACAGGTGAAGAAAAGGTTACTGCTATTGTTGAAGACAAGCTTGCTGTAAAGAAATCCTCCGTGTAAAAATTCAAGCTAACTTTGTCCCAACATACTATTACTGATGTGTTCACTATACTTTGAGCCAATTGCGGAATAGATGACTGTACATTAAGCCAAAAACTAGTTGGTTTATGTTACCCTTATGTTTCTGTAATGTATTCCTAAATGTGTGGCAAAATTAAAGCTTTTTCCGCTGTCTTGTGGAGATTAGTTTGGTATATCTGGAAGTGGCAGAACAAGCTGGTGCGCTCAACTCCCGTTGATGTTTTGCAATTCTTAATGAATATTTTTTCTCTCAACTGCAGTGATGATACAAAAACTAACATACTACCACTGGCATTGCTTAAGTAAGCCGAAACCTATAAAAGACTTGTGATTCTTAAGGAGTAACTGTTATAACATCAAGGAAAGGTCACACATGTTCCTATAAGAGGTTTTCATTTCTACTCGTGTCTAAGAGTAAAGCTATGAACCTTATATGAACCTTAGTGTTTTCTTTGAAGAAAACCATGACAAAATCCGACTTCACGTAGGTCTAGAGATATATAAAACAATGGCACATTATATACCACGGTCTATATGAACAATACATGTCGTGCGGTTAGTATCATATTTGGAATTGACACTGCAACCATTGCTAAACCAAGCAATGGTTGATACGTAAGTTTGAAATCTTATACGAAGCCATTAATTTTTTTAAATGCTTGTTTCAGGCTTTTTTTTTGTTTCCTTTCTACAGGATTGAATACGGTTGTTGTTGGTTGCGGTCTTGGAAAAAATACACACTCATTTTTATCTTTGGTGCCATATGCACCCTCTGATCCCACACAAATAAAACATAAAAAATGGGGAAAAAGAACATAAAAACCATTACGTGGGTCGGTAGTGGTGGCGCGAAGCATTAAAACCTAAATCTCGCGTCAGTAAAATGGCAACGTGGTGACTTTAGGTCGGGTTTTAATGAACTCGTACCTACATTAGTTCATAATATTCTTACTCGTATTCGTCATAATACTTGATGGGTACCTGGTTATAAGTTATTATCCATCGGGTTTTCTGATTTTTTCCGCAGGTATCGTGTATCCACAATTAAATTTTCGTTGAGCATACTTGTCGATATATGTTCCATAGTAACACATGTTAGAATGAATGCATTGGTTTACCCCTCTCTAAGTCACCAAGAACATTCATTAGTTCCTAATATAATCACACTATTCACATCAGTTCGAACATGAATCCTCATATATTTTGTGAATAGCGATGGATATGTGCATATGAAAACATATGTTAAAACTGTAATACCGTGTTAGTGGATATGTTCATACTTGAGATCCAAAGTGCCCCCTTAAATGGGTGTAGTGATTAGGCAATATAATTGTTATAAACTTCAGAAGATTACGCCTCATTGATGATACGATGAACCTCCTACGATAGACCAAATGTGGCACTAGACTGACAAAAAGAAGGCCAAACTTGTACTGTTGTAGCAACTTAATTTAATAACTAGGAATCCAAATTTTTATTTCTACGACGACACTAACACACAAGAATAAATTTGTACACACGCAATATTCCTGGTAAGGACAACCTTTATTACCAGTTATATAATAAGACTTGCAGAATAATATAAGGCAACTCAAGTAACTGTGATAATTTAGCCACTAAAATGAAAAAAACAAAGATGATAGCTCCGCAAAATATGTAAAACATAATACAAAAACACTACTCGCTAGAACCAAGTGGGTTCAATCCACGCATGAGGGTTGAAAGGATAATGCTTTGTTCCGACAAAATTCCCAAAACATTCTTCGATATTTTTGCCATTAAAAGTGTGATACATGCCAGTTGCGAGTGAATAGAACATCACCTTCCCATTCTTATTGTACAATCGTGAAAAGAAGACTTTGTTTTCCATTTCTGGCATTTCGGCTTTAATGCACAGGCATGCATTATCGAATATATAAATCGCGTGCCTTCCAAAATCGTTTATTTTCTCCCATTTGCTGGTTAAATCATTCAGCTTGAAGACCTCAACGGATTCTCCAAAATGGGCCACAATGACAAGTAAAAGATGTCGACCAAGTTTAGTTAGGAAACATTCATTCGAAGATCTGCAACAACTTCTTGGGGCTTCAGCTACATTTTTCTTCCAAGAGAAATCTTCGTGAGCCAAATTTTTTAAAATATGAAGTTCTCCGTTGTCACCCAAAGCGTAAAGATCTCGGCCATGCAATGTTGGAAAATGAAAGTGATATTCATTATCATCGTCGTCATCATAATCAAGACTAATCAAACGCCAGGAATGTTCTCCATGTACAAAGTGGATGTTAATAATACCTTCTGTGTTAAATCCAACCACCATACAATCGGTGGAAAAAGGCGGGGCTGAGAAGCATAAGCTATAGAAAAAAGTATCCGGGTGTGGAAGATCATGGACCTCATTCGTGAAGGGGTTACAAAATGCCAATCCGTACTCGGTGTAAAAATACAACCAACCGTACCCATAATAACATATTTCAACATCACCAAATAAATCAGGTAGTTTTTTTATAAAGTACTTGTAACCGGACAAAGGATCTTCAAAAGTGAAAACCCCTCGTTTTTTGTCTACCACCATTAGCCATGGCGAAAGTAAAGAATAATTTTCCAGTCTCTTTAATGCTACTTCACTTCTCCATTGTACAACAGGCGCTGCTAAATGACAACGTTTGCATGTAGCACGGAAGTTCAAGTATTCCAAGCCAATACAAAACTTTATAATCGTCTCCAAAACACCGAGTGGAAGATCAAGTAGCTGCAATTCATTATGTTCAACATCATCATCACTAACTTGTTTCACTACAACTTCACGGTCCTTGTCATCTACTTCTTGTTTAGATTTAGCATAATCAGCTACTAACCTGCAAAAGATAAGTTATTGTAAGATGGCAGAACGAGTGGCACATGAAAAGTGAAAGAACAAGTAGTAAAGGAATATTCTGTACCTGCATTCCCATACTGAAACATGGCTTGTTGGAAGCACCGGAGAAGGAATCATAGAAGACAGCAAGATTGTTTCGTCACTCAAACTGTATGAGTATATCATTTTCCCCGTTTTGCTACGGATGTGTATATTACCCCCAAACTCAGAGGCAACTGTAGGACTATAAGCCACCAAGTTATCACGAGCAAGATCCACAAAGAAATTACCATCTTTTAGGTCTTCCATTTGTTCCCATATTTCACAACTCATATCTATATCGTTAAACTCTTCCTCCTCCACTTCTTCAAATGTCTTACCAGTTAAGTCCAACCTTTTGAGACCTTTCAGTTTTGCCCAGTCTATACTCGTCATATCTACTTTTTGTAAAGACACAGTAGAAAATGTTGTATCTGTTTCCACATCAAAATTAAGACCGATTATAATGCAGAACAATTCTGTATTAGATCCTCTCAGAAAAAATTTTCTTTTACTACCCCGGTGGGATGGATGATCAGGGCGTCCAGCAAACAGCATGAGTTTGATTACAACTTCTCCATCCGTAACCATAATGCCAATCTCAATGACGAAATATAAAATTGTATTGTCGGTACTCAAAGCATATACTTTACCGTTGCAACAACTTAGGCTATGTACAAAACAACCATCCCCGGTTGTTCTCTTGAGTTGCGTAGCGTACGACATCTCAGTCCATTTTAATCTCTTTCTTCCGCGGTCTAACAGGCAAAAAACAAAGGTAGGTTTATCTGTTCTCGTTAGCAGTAGAATTGATTTGGGATCATCAGGCGGTAACGACAAACAGCATTCTTTGATAGATGTGGAATCCCCGTCTTTGAGAATCAAGGGAGGAAGACGCATGATCTTAGAAGTAACAGGGTTCCAAAGAGACCACATGTTGTCCTTGGAAAGAATCAACCAACCATGAAAAGTCCCTCGAATACGTTTACCCAGCAACTCAGGGATTCGGCAACGATAACAAGACAAAGGGTCTTGTATGTTGTAGAAAAACTGGTCTCCGGCGCATTCTTGATCATCTTCGGGACTCTGAGCAACAAACAATTGATATTTTGCCGATAGAGTGGGAAATCGATCATACACTCGACCACAAGAAATCTGCTTCTGCTCCATCTTGATGTTCATGAAAAAAAAATCAGTATGTGCGGACACTGCAAACTGAAGAGAAATCTACATGGAAGCTAGAAAAGACTCGGACTTTTATTCATAAAACCAAAGAAGGACGCATACAGTAGCACTATAACCTTGATTGAGTACAGTAATTTACATGGAAGCTAAAAAAGACACGAGATTTTTAATCATTAAAACCAGCAGATATTATCAAAATCAGCATGTACTAGACCAAGACTGAATAGAGTACTCTACATGGATGCTAAAAAAGATATGTGATTCTTAATCTTGATCAAAATCAGTATAAGTGAACATGAAAGCTATAGAAGACTCAATAAGATGGAACAATAGAAAGAAAAAAAACTTAAGCGAGTCAAAGTAAGTACTCTAGTAATCATCAAAAGTGACATAATTATAACCAGTAACCAACCTTAGCTTATATAGTGGGCTTAGGCTTATTTGATTTCCAGCTTATGTTTTATAAGCTCGCTGGCTTATTTTGAAACTTTCCGGTTTATACAAGTTTAGTATAACATAAGATACTTTTATAAGCAGGAAAGTTTCAAAATACGCACCAAAAAGTAAGCTTATAAAACTTAAGCGAGTCAAAGTAACTACTACTAGTAATCATCAAAAAGGGCATAATTATAACGAGTGTTATAGGTTAAACCAGCCTTAGCTTATATAGTGGGCTTAGGCTTATTTGATTTTGGGCTTATGCTTCATAAGCTCGCTGGGTTATTTTGAAACTTTCGAGCTTATACAAAAAGTCAAAAACAAATAAGTCATAAGCCTGGAAAGTTTCAAAACTAAATAAGCCATAAGCCAGCACCGAAACAAAAACACCTAGTAGACGTTTAAAGGCGTATGATACAAAATCATAAAAACTAGAGTAGTAAAAAACGATATGATTATTATACCTCAAACACTGTCTTCTGTAGTTCTGTATATTCAGAACTCGTTTCTTGAGATTTTGTTATTCTTATTATCGAACAAATATAAGAAAACAAGGCAGGCAGGCAGTTATTATATATACACAAAAAAGAATTCCATATCCTAAATCAACTCAAATTCCTAATTAAAATAAAAAAAAAAACTAAAAATACAAAAATCTATCAGAATACAAATTTGATTATAACAACAAAACATCTTAATTACAAATTCTATAATTTTCACAAAACTAAAATGCATGTATACGACGTAAAAAGAGAGTATCGAATAAGTGTTTACTGTATTTATTTGAAGGAGTTTGACTCACTTTTCACAGGACCGGTTATGTTTGACGAAATGAGCCGGATCATGGCCCGGGCTTAGGGCTAGGTGCGTTTATTGTTTGAATAATATTCCAATAAATTGAAAATCGAAACCAAATTGAAAATAGTCAAAGGAACTACTAGTAATAACTAAACGAACCGATATTGATACTTTTAATGTCCGTGTACGTACGAGACTTAAAATAAATAACAAATTAAGAATAGTTTTGTTATTTCGATTTTATGAATTATATATATTTAAAAACATCTAATGTTTATATGTTTGACAATATTTTTGTTTTACTGTGCACCAGGGTGTAAATTAATTTAAACTCATCTTAATATTTATTTTTTGAATTTCATATTCTTTTTACTTTCGATATTTTTATTATAAATAGTTATATCTTAATTATTAATTAACAAATCATTTACATCAATCTTACACAACCTTACACGTACCCAATTTATAAATCCATGATCTTGTGATAATGCTTAATAGTATTCTATAAAACAATATTAAAATTTAAATACCCGAATAGTTACGATCCTCATGAGCTCACAAGATTTACATGATTTTTTATTATGCGATAATGTTAATTGATATTTTGTATAAATATTTGTTGTTTAAAAGATTTTTTACTTTGTTTAATTGAAATGTTACCTATCTTTTTTTAGATAGTGTGTGTTTAATAACATATAACGGCCTCGAAAAAATATATGTTGTTTTATATGTAAAATCCCGTGTATTTATTTTCATCTCACACCGATGTCTCGGGTCCTGCATTCATTTTGATATTTATATTCATATTAATAATAATTTATGTAGATTGCATTGCTTGACTTTTTTAAATGTCAAAATGAAAATAGATAATAATTTATGTTTTTATATGCATATTTATAATCATGCGATTTGTTGATTTTTTTAATATAACATATATGTTATATCTTTAAAATATTAAGTCTAGAGGGTATAAAGTTTAAGGGGATATTTTGTTTATTTTTTAAAATTACAAAAAAATATGAAAAATTTTATGTTTACACTTAGTCTATCTAACTTATTCAAAATTCAACCACTAAAATTTTATCAATCCCCTCCTCTTTTTTTAAGTTTTTATTTTCACAAATTTGATACTTGTATCTTTGTGTGTTTTTATCAAATTGCTTAAAAAATTTAATTTTGACTAAATTGAATTTAACTTTGACTTCTTTCCACCAATCACATCGCTCGATATTGCTTATGTGTCAAAATCAAGACATTTGATTGGTCCAATTATTTTTCTATAACCTCAATTTTTCACTAAAATTGCCAAAAAAGCTAATTCTCTTATTATATAAAAGATTCAAAACCGGCGCTTATATATACAAAGTTGTTTGGCGGGTAAAAGTAATAAAATAGATACGTATTTTCAGTTTTATACTGATTTTACCAACTAGTTATAACTTTTTATTATGCGTTAATCTCGCTAATATTACCATTTCATTTATCACGTTATTATTTATGTTATCGAGTCTATAACTTAGTCACTCTTTTTTATTATTGTTTTCATGTATGCCTTTTTTTACTCGAAGAGATGTTCTGAATGAATAAATTTCATTGAAGTTATGTTATAGAAAGAGGATTCTTACCTTTTTCCCTCTTGTTGAGAAAGTATGCATTTGTCGGTCAATTTCTTAAAATAATTCAATTGGTACACGTAAGAAATAACCCAATTCACCAGCTTTTTGTTTCATTTCCCGTGGAGTAAAATTCTCATCAGTACGAGTCAATGGAATGGCCCTCTGTCCTTTGATATCCATATAAAGGACACAACGAGCATAAATACCCTCTTTAGCTTCTATTCTGACGGAATGAATATCTTTATAAGAAATCAGAGGAAGACCCGGCGATTTTTTTTCAGGAAATCCCCAACGAAAAATACACATTATTCCATCATAGTCTGTTGATATACGACACCAAATATATCCCAAACTTTTCGCTCCCACCGGCCGGCTGATGGAAACGGACTGGCTCGCGGGATATTTTTAATTTAATAATATAAAAAAGTATTTTCTATCGTGGACTACTTATTTACCCGAACCTTATCTTTTGACACATACTTTTTCTTGGTCACCGCCATCTTAAACATTTTATAAGCTTATCTCATTACAGGTCTAAAATCTCTTCCAACTTGGTAACGGTTTCCTCGTATAGCATTCAGTAAATTCATTGGTGTTCAAATAGAGGTGTATTAATTCAACCTGGTAACGGAGACCCACTTTATATAAAAACACATCACGCGGTTGCACGAACACACACAAATCCAAAACACACTAACACGACCATGGTGAGTTTCCACATGGATAAACCGCGCGTGGGTTTCCATCCTACCTTCCAAAAGTCGCGCTGACTTGAGCCTACAAAAGTGATGAATGGTCCCTTACTCACCACTTGGTTTGCATCACAAGTGGGCCCTAAAAACCGTTCCTATTTAAAAAAAATAATTTGAACTTTTTTATCTATAAATAACCCAACATTTTACCAATTTTAAAACACACCTACTTAAAACATTTCTATCATCTTCTCCAAACTTATCATTAATCTCACAACTTCATTAAATTTTTTTAAATGGCACCGCTATCATAGACACCCGAGGAAGAAATAGCGTAAAGTAACGCTTGGGTTTTTTTCCTGCAAACAACTACGCAAGGAATTTTCATGATTTTTGGGCTGAGATTTTGCAATACATGGAGGAAAAATTAGAGGAAGCGGTGAAATGATGTACGATAGCATACACGGGAGATAAAAGTATATAACACAAAACGTGTGTCAGTTTGCTAGATTCTACAATTACACAAGGCATACACGGGTGAAGGGAGAACCGACACGGATGTGATGAATAATGTCATTCGTGACTATGAAATTGAATACACGATGTGGTTTAAGCATCTTCATTGTTGGTACGTTTTGCAAGATAGCGCACAATTTAATTCACATTTAAATCCCTGATTTCGTATGTTTAAGTTTTTTTAATTATGCGTGTATCATTTTAACTATCCGTGTATCATTTTAATTATCCGTGTATTGTTTTTAATTTTATGAATAAATGTTAAGTTACCTTTACGTTTTATCTACATGTATTTTAGTTTTTGAGTATAATCAAATAAATAAAATGATACAAGAAAGGTGATGTGGAGGTGAGTTGAGGTAAGATTTTTTTTTCTTTAGTACACTGAAAATACGAGTTTTTAGTGAGTTTGTGAGAGAAGAAAGATAGTTGAGGTGACAATCAGGTAAAAAGTGGGTTTTACCCCACCACTCCTCCAATTATATGGAGTATAACCTTTTATAAACTTGTGTAACTAACAAAATGTATTTTATAATATAACTTATTTTACATTATCTCTGTTTTAAAATTAGTATTCACTTTGTTTTTTTATTGTTTAAAGAATTTTTGCTTTAACTTTTATTTTAAATAAGTTTTTTTTTTGTATTGTGATTGTAGTAAAATCGTACGCGTTTTAGGAAAAACGTGTATAATCGGCAAGTATTAATCGATACGGTTTAGGAAAACCGTAAAGACAAAAAGTACAAGTTCGTTCTCGAAGGAGGTGTATGTGTGTTATGTGCCAATAATATAAAATCAAGTTTGGAATAGTGACGTTTTTGGGTTTGAAAAGAGAAAATTAAAAGTTGAATTACACTACGATTAAACTACGACGAATAACGTAAAACGTAAACGTAATGACGTAAGACGCGACGAAATTAAAAATTTAATCTAAAAGTTAATTAAAAATTAAAACTAAGTCTAGAATAACATAAATAAGAATAAAAATTCAATAAATAAATTTTAAAACTTATTATTAATTAAATATTCAATTTTAAATGCTAATTAAAGCCCTAAATTTAAATATAATTAACAAAAAGTCCAAAATTATAATTTATCAAATCAAAATCTTACATATATTAATTAAAAGCTAAAAAGTATTTTTCCTATATTTTTAAAACTATTTTTCTATTTTTAAAAGGCCAAAAACACTTTTTAAATGAAAATAATCATAAAAAATAATAAAATAATGGGAAAAATAATCATCTTAATCGAGTCATTCGAGACATCCTTAAATTTGCACGTGGCGGTAAGACGATTAAATTGGCGGATATGGTTGTGCGGATTCTCCTTCTCATCACCACGGAATTTGTTGTTTTGGATCATCGACAACAAACCCGTTTTCACCTCAAAATTCTCCGCAAGGATTGCGGGAATCACAATAGCTTCTCCATAACCCTCGGTGGGTGCTTGAAGTAACTCCATCATAGTTCGATTCGCCATGGTAGGTGCTTCTCGTACAATGGGTTCGTCAATAGGAGGCTCCTCACTAGAATGAGTTGGAGTGGGAGTTTTGTTCTTTCGTCTACGTGCACGTTTTGCTTGATTACGAGTGAGCATAAACGTCACGTACAACGTGGAGACGAGCAAAGAAGATTCTTTTTGGTGTTTTGTGTTTTTCAATTTTTTTGTGGTTTTTGATGGTATTAACTTTTTTGGAAATTGGTGAATGTATTAAGTAGACAAAAGTCCACAAATCTCCTCCTTAATCAAATCTCTTGATTAAAGAAGCCTCAAGGAATGAAAACAATCACGCGGACGCCTTCGATGACTTTAGAACGATGGTGGAACACCAAATCGTTCAAGAGGGTTTAATCAATAGAAACCAAGAAAATATATATGATATGTAATAATACTTTGGGCGGCAAAACCCTCGATTCACTCTTAAAATCAAATACGCACAAGCAAGCGGAGGAAACGAGGCGGCGCGAAGCACTTAAGAGCCTTTTTCCTTTAGGTCGTGAAATACAACCGCCTTATACCCACCTTATAGTTTGTATTATCAAGATTAAGCTTCACGAAAGTATTTATCTATTTTTGCCTTTTTTCTTTGGTTTGAGATTCGAATACAATGATTGGGTAATGACCTCCCAAGTC
Organism: Glebionis coronaria; assembly: GCA_025667525.1. Taxonomy (NCBI): domain Eukaryota; kingdom Viridiplantae; phylum Streptophyta; class Magnoliopsida; order Asterales; family Asteraceae; genus Glebionis; species Glebionis coronaria. Next base: position 697,613,032 of record CM046875.1, read on the forward strand.
AAGGTTGTGATTTCTCACGTATTTGGAGTACTTGTGAATTTATTGTTCTACGTATACAATATATTAATAATATTCACACAAAAACCGAAAAACGATAATACGTATTAGTAGAGTGCTACTAATACAAATACTATTTATGGCTAATATAAAAAACAACAATGGTTCAATCAAAACACAACACGCCTCCCCGGCAGCGGCGCCAAAAATTGATGTAGTGTTTTTGTACCCTTTAGGAAAAGGATGACAAATAGTGGTAGTATCAAGTGTCGGTTTAGGAAAACCGAGCACTAATGACCAAACAAGTTCAAGTTCGTTTCCCAAGGAGGCACGTGTGTTGTGTAATGAATTGATTCTGATTGATGATTTTATTAAGAAGAAAAAGAGAATAGAAATGAGAAAGGAAAGACGAGACGGTTACGAAAACGGATTAAGCTACGACGAAAAAGGCGTAAACGTAAAACCGTAAAACTACAAAAATTAAAATTTTAACCTAAAAATTCCTAAAAATTACTAAAAAATCACAATAATATTCTAAGAGTTTACAAAAAATCCAAACTTGTTAAAACCTTTTAATTAATTAAATAATGACTTTTTAATGCTAATTAAAGCCCTAAAAATCACAATTAATTATTAAAAAGCCCCAAACAAGATCTAATAGTTTCTAAACCTCAAAAATAACCTAATTAAGCTAAAAACCATTTTTAAAAATTTTAAAACCAAATTAAACTATTTTTAAACACTTAAAAACTATTAAAATCTATTAAAACTTAAATTAATTCTAGAAATTAAATGAAAAGTCCTAAAAAGATTTGGAAAGTGACAAAATTCCTAATTATGTGTCCTTAACCTAGAAAAAATGAAAAAAGTAGAAAAAACAAACTTTCTATTTTTAGCAATAAAATAATATTAAAATAATCCAAAAAATGAAAAGTTTATAAAATAAATCTAAAAAATTACCAAAAATCCTAAATAATATAACTAAAACAAAAATGCAATCAAAAGTTCCTAAAACCTTTTTATTAATTTTATATTAAATTTTAAAATTGTCTAAAAACCCTAAAATCAAATAAAATCAAAAATTAGACTTTTTGAAAACTTTTTGATATGTAAACCTCAAAAATATAAATCAAAACCTAAAAACTATTTTTCTAAAAATTAAAACCTATTTTAAATATTTTTTAACTATTTAATAATATACGGCTAAAGAAAAAATGATAAAAAATAATTAAATAAAGAGAAAAATGAAAACTTTAGCTATAAAAATCCTAAACAACGTTCTAATCCTAGGAAAATTGGAATCTGGTGAATTTGCTTATCCAATAAGCCCAAATGCCCTAAATAAGCTACGGCTTTTATATAATAAGCCCAAACAATCACACCTTAAGTATCTTTCAAAAGCAACCCTAGCAGTCAAAGACCCTAGGGCGCAGTGGTGAGTGTGTTGTGTTGTGAGAGGAGTGGCGCAGGTTCGATTCCTGGCCACGTCCTTTTTGTTTTGTTATTTTTTTCTTTTTTTTTCAACTTTACAAACCCAAACTTATACTCCTTTTTAGTCACAATTTCACAAACACAAACCAAATTGCACAAAGATTAAGCCAAATGTATCAAAAAACGTGCCCAGGTAGCACTTGTTGACTGATGAACACAAGAGTATATATTCACTTGTGCAAACGTTTGTCAAGAGGTCTTGACTTGGATTTTTGTTGATAATTTATGGACAATGGGCACCCTTGTACTCTTTGGAGTATAAGGAGTCAATATAATAACACAAATCAATCAAGCTCTAACACACAAATCACACAAGTAGGCCAAAACAAAGTTACTGATAAAACTTGCTAGGTCTGAGGGTGTTTATCTGATTCAATAGGCACAATGGTGAAATTTAAAGTCTCAAATCAAGCACACAAATCAATAAACTAGCAAGGCAATGATACACAAACCTGGTTTACCCCTAACTCTAACAGATTATCAAATCTTGATGCACAATTTCACAAAATAAGCAGGAACAAGGCAGTGACTGATTTTAAGCTTCTTTTTCAACTTTTTAGCATGCAATGTGTTCTAAATTTATCCAAACTGAGAAACAAACTAACACACAACCCTATGCTACCCTATTGAGTACTTCTAACAGGTTTTCAACACTCAAACTTGTCACAAAATCTGCATAAAACTCAAATCCAAACACCCCTTTAAACTATGAAACTGATTTTTTACAAACCAAATCCTTTCAAAACACACTCAAACTGATTACAATCACTTCTATCATGCACAATAACACAAAATCAGCAACTCAAACAAACATTTAACAACTTTTCATGCAAATCATGCAAATTCACATAAAACTCCAAATTAACTGAAAAATGAAAATGAAAATGATTTTTACCTCAAGGGACCTACATCCAGGTCCCTAGTGGTTGCAAAACCACCTCCTTATAGGCCCGGGCCTATGCAGAATCCTTGATCAAACAAGCTCCAATAATCAGCTAAGAAAAAATGGAAAAAGAACAAGCACAATACTATATGCTGTTTTCTGAAACTTCTTAAACCTTTTCAAAAACTTTCCAAGTATTTTTCTTTCAAAATACTCAAACCAATTAACTTATATTCCCTGAAAATCCAACCTTGAACCAAACTTTTCACCAAAAATTACCAATTTCAGAAAAACCTTTTTTCTGAAAATCAAAACACACAAAATGTTTTGCAAATTTTAATGGAACTCAGAGTTTCTAGCTTAAAAACATTTACCAAACTTTTATCAAACAAAAGGAATTACACTTTTCTCATAAAAATTACCTACTTCATTAAATAAAAAGGAATTACAAGTTTTGCTTGAAAAACTGGAACAAAATAAATAGGACACAGGCGTCACTATTTATACTAACTAAAGAACAATCTAGAAAGCTTGAATAAAATATTACAAGGAAACTGAAACCCTAAACCCTAATTGTATGGAATGCCCAAGCTGCCCTTGGGGTCTTCATCTTCAAAAATCAGTCAAAAGTACCCATGTGATATGCCAGTTGGAAAAGTTGATCAAAGTCGTCCAAATGTGCTTGGGGACCAAGGATTCCATCCCAAACGTTTAATTGGTCTCCTCATTGGGGTTGGGTGAAAATGACGCAGCAGGGGAGGGGTCCACAAGACACATGGGTGTGTCTTGTGGTGGTTAGGGTTGTGGGATTTGGTGACAAGAGGGTGAATTAGGGATCTGCACATTTTCAGGGAAAACCCCTTTGATGTTAATCCAATTTATACTGGGGGTAATTAGGGTTTAAGGGGGATTAAAGGCTGATTAGATCCAAAAGGGGTAAAAAGAGATTTTAAAAACTTGTTTAGTGGGAAAGATTTTGTTGACCATTTGACCGAGTTTATAAATTAAAACCGGGTTAAACATTGGGCTGGGTGGACGGGTTGGGTAGGGTTATGGGTATGTGGGTGGGTTGTTGTGACGTGGCAGGATGTGACTGGTGGTGGGGGTTTGGTTAGTTGGCAGTTTAAGTCCCCAAGTTTCTTTCTTTCTTCCACTTTGTAATAAATAGCAAATTCTTCATTTCCCTTTGATAACATCTTTGGCAGATTTACATTTTTGGCACATATTGTTTTTCAAGCTTGTAATAAGGACCTTTAATGCATATTCTTCATTTTCCAAGGGCTTTTCTTGTACAATCTTCAAACATGGAGGACCATACTTGTACAAATAACTATTGGAGGGTCATTTGTGATAAGTTCTTCAAAGATGAGGGACCAAAATTGCCAATCTTCAATTCTTCAAGGGCATTTTTGTAAAATCCAAACTTGGGCCCGGTTCATTGTGCGGCTTCGTTTCCCGTGTTCGTTTTTGAATGATTCTTGTGATCTTTTGCCATTTCCTCAATATCCGTACCTAAAAATACACAAGTAACAAACACGAGCATATATTTGGTATATTTAATGACATTTTATGCATTTTAAGCCCGATTTGGACGATGAGACCATGTATAAAAGCAGTCTCATCAATATGATCATCATATTATGATTAATACATCATTAATCTACTGTTTTTATATAAACCCTAACCCTTAATCCATCATAAGAATGATTAATTAAACATAAAAACAATTTAATTAAAAAGGTTAATGAAGGTTTTTACCTTAAATCAATGGAAGATGAAGAAAACCTAATTTTTTTAAGAACCCTAATTCTCCTCTATGAAACCAACGAATTTTTCTTTGTCTCCAGGGATTTATGTTTTTATTTATTTATTAGATAACCTTATATAGTGTGTACATAAAATCCTAGTCCAAGTATAACACCCAACTTTCCTTTTTTTCCCTTTTTCCCTTTTTCTCTTTCTTTGGTGCGTCTAAACCGACCCAAACACCCAATAAATTCGTTTTTTTAATTATTATTTAATATTATGTTAATAATATTACCTTAATTTTCTTTAATTTATTTCAGCTCCTAAAGCTTCCAAAACCTCAAAACCGTAAAACTAGTCAAATTTACGCGTTTTACCGTAAAAGACGTAAAATATACACTTTTATAAAAAATCTCAAATTTTGAAATAAACTTTATAACTAAGTCCTAAATGACTTAAAACCATCCCGAAAAATATTCATATGGATAATTACCTCACCCGAGACCTCTAAATGCTAAACCGTAAATCCTAAAAATACTACTACTATAATACTTATACGTATACGTAAACACCACAATATCACAATTTTCATTTCATAGTCACCCCTTGTGAGCTCATGAACATGAAATAACCGTTCATCGATTTACTTATGAGTACTCTATACTCATAAACGATAACCACACCAACCTCGTTCACACAAAATAAACACGTAAACACAAAATTCAAGTAAACACACATAAAATAACCTAAAAGTAAGACCAGGAGACAAACCCAAAACCACGGTTGTCACATCACTCCCTCCTAATAGAAATCTCGTCCCGAGATTCACTCCCAAACTCAAACATATTCTCAGCAAACAAACGAGGATGCATATCCCTGATAAAACCTTCACGTTCAAACGTGAACTCAGTTTACACGAAAATAATCTCAACCAACAACACATGAGCCTTAACCGTCCGCGAGGAAACTTATCAAAACCATAAAGTTATGTAACCAACCTAACTAAATCTCGCAACTCATCAAACAAGAACTGTCTTGAAAACAAGTTAGGAGCCATCACATAACTTGACGGGTTTAAAACTGTCACCCAGATTTCAGTCTTACTCATAAATATCATAAATCAAAACTCATCAAGATATAACCATGTGCTCTAGGGTCTAAATAAATCTCAAATTCTATCCCAACTCATCTCTATGTTAACCCTCCAAGTATTCATTAACTCAAAATACCAAAAACATAAGTTTAAACCATGTTGTCTGAAAATTAACCATGAAGTCGACACTTGTACAATTAGCTAGACTTAGCTACTGATCTCCATTTGCTAAACACGTTCTGAGTACATAATTTTAGGCTTTTGAATCACCCAAAAACCTTTAAAAACGAATAAGTTATGACCAAAACGATTTTTCTCAAAATCTGCCTAGGCATTAGCGACAGTTTCTGACAGTTAGCGACATATTTTACAGTTTAGCGACAGTTTCTGCCTACTCCGATTTATACCCAAAAAAATTGATTTTTAAACCCTAAAACCCCCCATTAATTACCAAAACTAGAACCTAATTTATTTTAATTCCAGAAAATTAAAACTCTATTAATTATATGATTTTAACATATTTCACTAAATAAGAACAAAATTTTTAACTTAAGAACAATAACTTTAGGTGATCAAAACCAAAATATTTTAAAATAACCGAGTCATGCTTATATGTTAAAGAATTTGTATTCCACCTTATTTAAAACATGATCCCGACACTTCCTTATTTCATCGACTACCAACAACTATTTTTTTTCAATTTGCAAGTTCTATTTTTTTTACCATGTATAACTCGAAACAAAAGACATCGTTACCCCAAAAAGAAATCTCCACCATCTCAAAATCCTTCACGCCAAAAGTACCGTACAAACAAACACGTGAAATGAGGACCCGAGAAATGCGCTACTACAGAAGTTGAACATCTCAAAGAGAAACGAGCTAGCAACCATCCCAAGAATACAACCGGTAAGTAGAAAATAATTTTACATACATAGGCATAAGCGTACATACACTCAAATCCATCCAACATATACTATACAAGCATGTATTAACTCTCTTTCATGCAATCATACTTGAATGTCCAGTGGTGTTGTGGCACATATATAATTATGTAGGCCTCCATAATTATACATGTTCCCTTTCACCAATATACTCCCTCCTATGATGACACTTATAAGAAATTAATACTACACATAACACATAATCCAACAACTCACAAGCACATAACCACACAAGATAAGATCCAAAACCCCATGTATTAAAATAACATAGCCAATGCACGAAACACATAAACTCGTAGTCCATCTGAACCAGCGTAGACAAAATTCAGAATGTATAAAGAACATGAAAACATAATTAAGCGAAATCCAACAATGACTAGCGTATACGACCATGGTTCCACCCGCACTAATCAAAACTCGTAAAGAAAATAACATGTAGTTAAGTATGAACCATAGTAGTTCATAACCTAACAAATACTACGAAAATAATATTCAAACACATCAATTACTATAAAATGCACACATACTCCTATGACGCCTATATGCAGGGACCCTTAAACTATATACTAGGCTACACGACTAGGAAACCTAATTCTCTATAACCATTGTCTCTGATACCATTCTGTCACACCCCACCATGGCGGAATATGGGGCCCGACGTATGGATATCATCACAACATGGCGTGTCAATAGAGATAACTATATGAAATAAGAAATGTCATAAAATGGAGACACAAAGTCATGACAATATCTCATCAGACTCAGGAGTCTAGGTAAGTAGGTAACAGTTCTACCGATTACCCAAGACAAACAAATAACATAACCAAACAAATATATGTGTGCCACAGTATCACTTATTAAAAGAACAAATAAAAACTAAGAAGGAAACGGGGATTCTCCTTCTATATGCATTCCTAAGCTTCTCCAATCCTAGCCACTTATGTTCTCATGCTTAACCATAGTATCACCTGAAAGAGACACTAAAACACGTCAACATAAAGTTGGTGAGAGCCATAGGTTTAGACTCCAACGCTAAATCAATTACAAGCTGTGAATAACAACCATCAACACAATAACATATGGACAATGTGCTACAATTATGTATTAACAACTAGCATTCAAGATCAATCATTCCAAACCAAAATCCAAGGCTCCTACCTTGCCAAACAACATGGTACCATAGATGATCCCACTATGTACCTATCTCAAGGCCACTACCTTGTCAAACCACAAGGCCACTACCTTGTCAAACCACAAGGCCACTACCTTGTCAAACCACAAGGCCACTACCTTGTCAAACCACAATAACTGAGACGGCACGTGTCCCCCGATCCAAATCATACACAATCAAGAATCACATAGCAGTTAATCACATAATGTACACACAAGTCCATCACAAACTTTAAAAACATTCACAGCATCAATTTATAAAATAACTCAACACAGTGTCTCTTCCATTCCATCTGGAAGTCAATATCAATAGTAAACATGGGACTATGAAACTCACCTGATAGCTTCTTCACAAGTCCTCGCACTAGAAACAAGCTAACAAACCAAAAACACGAAATCAATACACGAACCAATCACTAAGATGGCTCATCAACCTATGATGGACATCTAGTCTATTCCCGTATAATTACCTCATTGTTAAGCTCTAATCAACCCATTACCCTTCCTTAACAAGTCCCTAACTTGGTTAAGTTTAATAGCTATCCCGTTCATAATTTTACACAAAACAGTCCCAGTTTTAGGTCTCAAAACTTTAAGTCAAACGTCCACTTAAACATACCCATGGTTTCTGTAAAAGGAATATTCACACTTTTATACATGTTAGCTAAAACCTCCCACTTGCCCTAACCTTAAAGCTACTGTTAAGGCCCAGATAGATGTGTATATATTGCTACCTATCCAGAATTCACTGATTTTAAACGTATGAAAAGTTCATTACCATTAGAGGGTCTTACCCTAAACCACAACCTTAGCCCAAGTGCAGATCCTTACTATAATATATAAACCATCTCTCATGTTCGTTAGAAGATCCCAATACAACCCTAATTACCCTAAACAACCCAAAACTTAAAAAGAAAACAGGCTGAATTCAAAACTGTTTTGACCTCCGACTGTTGTAACCTGTTTTTGACCCACTTCCCGACCTCCAATTTAGTTCTTGTTTCTTGATTTAGAAATCCAACTCAATTACCTATCCAGGGCTAGTTTGATCGCATCTTGAATGTTTCTAGAACTTGAGATATGATCAAAACAATAGACTCAAAATTCTGCCCAGTTTTTAAAAACGGGTTTTAAACAAATTGATCTAATTAATCACCTATAACCCTTCTAATACAAGCCCTAGATTATATGATCATCATATTATGATTAATACATCATTAATCTACTGTTTTTATATAAACCCTAACCCTTAATCCATCATAAGAATGATTAATTAAACATAAAAACAATTTAATTAAAAAGGTTAATGAAGGTTTTTACCTTAAATCAATGGAAGATGAAGAAAACCTAATTTTTTTAAGAACCCTAATTCTCCTCTATGAAACCAACGAATTTTTCTTTGTCTCCAGGGATTTATGTTTTTATTTATTTATTAGATAACCTTATATAGTGTGTACATAAAATCCTAGTCCAAGTATAACACCCAACTTTCCTTTTTTTCCCTTTTTCCCTTTTTCTCTTTCTTTGGTGCGTCTAAACCGACCCAAACACCCAATAAATTCGTTTTTTTAATTATTATTTAATATTATGTTAATAATATTACCTTAATTTTCTTTAATTTATTTCAGCTCCTAAAGCTTCCAAAACCTCAAAACCGTAAAACTAGTCAAATTTACGCGTTTTACCGTAAAAGACGTAAAATATACACTTTTATAAAAAATCTCAAATTTTGAAATAAACTTTATAACTAAGTCCTAAAATAACTTAAAACCATCCCGAAAAATATTCATATGGATAATTACCTCACCCGAGACCTCTAAATGCTAAACCGTAAATCCTAAAAAAATACTACTACTATAATACTTATACGTATACGTAAACACCACAATATCACCATTTTCATTTCATAGTCACCCCTTGTGAGCTCATGAACATGAAATAACCGTTCCTCGATTTACTTATGAGTACTCTATACTCATAAACGATAACCACACCAACCTCGTTCACACAAAATAAACACGTAAACACAAAATTCAAGTAAACACACATAAAATAACCTAAAAGTAAGACCAAGTGACAAACCCAAAACCACGGTTGTCACATTATGGGCTTGGATGAACAGTAACCGCACACACGTGTGCGGCCCACGACCCGGCATGCCTGGTGTAGGTTTAGACAGAATCATACTCCTACTATGATTAGGATTTATCCCAAAGGAGAGGATATTCACTCACCATAATTAGAAGATAACAATCAATCTAAATCTGGTGATTATCCTTGCCTTGGGGACGAAGCATCAGTGACAGCCCATTAGGGTTTCACTGCCTATATAAGGAACCCCCAAGGGTTCCACAAAGGTATTACATTCTACACACTCTCAACTCTCATTCGATTCCTATAACCCTAACGGATTACTTACTCTCACGCCGGAGTCTAATCGTGGGAAACATTCCCACGGTAAGCTTAACGCGTGTTGTTTCGTGTGCAGGATCCCAACCAGATAATTCACTTGGTGCAGGAGCCGGAGTCCAGCCAACCCGAATTAAGCCTAATTCGGGTCTAGCAAGGATCACCCAACTTTTGTATCAACATAAGTGTTTTCTGATTATTATTCTAAGTCATGTGACTATATAGTATAGTTTATTAATTATTACATGTAAATTAAATAAACTATAGGTTAAAGTATTTAATTAATTATAACATGATTTTAATTAAATAAAGTTAAAATACTTAGGTTAAAACATGTATTATTAACTATTAATAATATAACCTAAGTCATGTAAATTAATTAATTATAGTCATGGTTTTTAATAATTAATTAATCATAAAGTCTAGTTAAATAATAACTACTTTGGTTAAAATTCATGAATTACTAATTAAATAAATAACCTAAGTCATGTAAATTAAATTAATCATGTCATGCTTTATATTAATTTAATTTAAGTCTTAAAAAATAACATAAGTTGTAAAAATCATAAGCCTTAAAAAAATGATTCATGAACCGGACCCGTGACTATAACCCATGAACCGGACCCGTAACCATCACCATACCCCGACCAAGGTCGAGGTTTCCCTTGCCCTTGTTGCTGCCGTGACACCATCACCACCATACCGAGACCATATGGTCTCGGTGGTGTGAGATAAGCCAAGCCGAGACCCCTATGGGCTCGGTTAGGCGTCGGCTAGACCACAAACACCCCTAAACCCATGATCTGATTTAACCCCATGATTAGAACATGTTTAAAAATACTTTTTTTAAATTAGTTTAATTAAAAACATCATGATTTTATGTGATTCAATAAATCAAAACATAAAAAGAAAGGTTAAAATTTATACCAATCACGTGAATCAAAGGAGATGAACACACTGACGATCCTTGCAATAAATCAAAGACCAAAATCAAACCGAATCACCCCTCTATGGTGATTATGAGTAGCGGTCAAAGGAGAAGGAAGAAGGAGAATTAGGGTTTCTTAGTTTTTCTAATTTTTGTTATAATGAAACAAGTTTTTCCCTTTTTCTTGTTTAGTAAAAACCAATAGGCTTGGCCCTTTTCTTTGCTTCTAGCCATGGGTAATGGGGCCCACATGGGGTAACCCGAATGTTTTCCGTGTCTAATTAATAAGTGTGTTCTCGTGTTCGTGTTTTACGTTTTTTAATTAGTTATCGATCGTGACTTAATATATTTATTCGTGTTCGTAATAAATATATACATACGTAATATTAGCTCGTGATTAATTTACGTTCATGATTTCATGTTCGCATTTTCAGGATTATAGTTATTATTAGAATAATTATCGTGTGTTTATACGTAATAAATACTTATCGTGTTATAACACGTACGTAATACTTGGAATTCTTGTTCGTGAAACGTAAACATGCTAAAAAAAGTTCTAATCATGTACGTACGATCTTAAAGGTACTATTCATGGTAAAAGCATGCGGGTTTTACACCCGTGCTGTCCACGTACCATGATTTCAATATCAAGTCGTTCCAAGTCTCATATCACTTCTTCCTTTAACTTAATTCCGTTGATCATACCCGACTTTCTACTAAGAGCATATGCCACTACATTCGCCTTGTCGGGGTGATACTGCAGAAAAATCTCATAATCTTTCAACAACTCTAACCATCTCCTTTGTCTCATATTCAGCTCACGCTGAGTGAAGATGTATTTCAGGCTCTTGTGATCTATGAAGATATCATATGATTCGCCATACAAGTAATGCCTCCATATCTTCAGTGCAAACACGACTGTTGCATGTTCCAAGTCATGTGTAGGGTAGTTCGCCTCATAAGGCTTGAGTTGTCGTGATGCGTAAATAATCACTTTCCCATGTTGCATGAGAACACAACCAAGTCCCTTCCCTGAAGTGTCACTGAAAATTTGAAATCCACCCGTACCAGATGGGAGAGTAAGAATAGGTGTAGATACTAGTTTCTGCTTCAGGTCTTCAAAGCTCTTCTCTCTTTCTTCGGTCCAGACGAATTTCTCCCCTTTCCACATCAGTTTGGTCAATGGCAGTGCTAAACGAGAAAAGTTCTACGAACCTACGGTAGTATCCATCTAAGCCTAAAAGCTACGAACTTCAGTCACGGATGTCGGTCTTGGCCACTTGGTAATAGCCTCAACCTTTGCTGGATCCATGGTTATTCCTTCTGCAGATACAATGTGACCATAAATGCCACACTAGTCAGCCAGAATTCACATTTGGAGAATTTAGCATACAGCTGCTTCTGACGAAGTATCTGTAATATTGTACGAAGATGGTCTTCATGCTCTTCCTTTGACTTGTAGAAAATAAGGATGTCGTCAATAAATACGATGACGAACTTGTCCAGAAATTCATGGAAGATACGGTTCATCAAGTCCATGAAAACGTCTAGAGCATTGGTAAGGCCAAATGGCATGAATACAAATTCGTAGTGTCCATAACGTGTACGGAAAGCAGTCTTGGCGATGTCCTGCTCTTTAACCTGTAACTGATGATAGCCCGACCTCATATCAATCTTGGAGAAATGTTTGGCCCCTTGGAGTTGGTCAAACAGATCATTAATGCGTGGTAAAGGATATCGATTCTTGATGGTGATCTTGTTGAGCTCGCGATAATCAATGCAAAGACACATACTGTCATCCTTATTCTTTACAAATAAGACCGTGCACCTCATGGAGATGCACTAGGTCGAATGAAAACACATTCCAGAAGTTCCTGTAATTTGTCCTTTAACTCCTTCAGCTCGATGGGAGCCATGCGATAAGGAGCCTTGGAAATCAGCTCAGCTCCTGGGATGAGCTCGATATTAAACTCTACTTCTCGCGCAGGTGGTATGCCCGGAAGTTCTTCTGGAAATACGTCTGGAAATTCTGACACAGTTGGCAGATTCTGGGTTGATGTAGATTCAGCATTCATGTCATGAATAGTAGCTAGATAGCCCTCGCAACCATGTGAAAGTAATGCACGTGCTTGCAAAGTCGAAACTATTTGTATAGACCTTCCAGGTATGAACCCGTTGTGAATGTACTCTAGTGAATTTACATCACCAAAAATGACCCGATATGAATGGCAGTCGATGGTGGCGTGATGTTCGGATAGGCAGTCCATGCCTAATATCATGTCAAAATCGCACATGTCTAATGAAAGTGCGTCAACTGGACGAATCTTGTCGTCAAACTCGAGGGGATAACTCTTGTACCTATGTGTGATGCGTACAGAGTCTCGTAAGGGCGTGGAAATGTTTAAGACATTTCCTAATGGCATCGGGGATATCCTAACATTCTTGGTAAAAGTAGTAGAAATGACCGAATGAGTAGCACCCGTGTCAAATAAACACATGCAGCTCGCCCATACATATACAAGATCCTAGTGATGGTACCTGTAGACTTTGCAGCCTGATCACGCGAGGTCGTATACACCCACCCAGTAGTAGGAGGTGGCTTGGTGTCGACATGTCCAGATGTGCCCTCTATCTCACCCTTGCGGCAATCCTTCATGCGATGGTCTGACTGACCACACTTGAAGCAAGCATCACTGTCACGGCGACATGGCCCTAGGTGCCTACGGTTGCACGTGGTGCAGAGAGGGTGAGTATACCCTCCAACAGGTGCCCTTGCTAGCTGGGAGCCTGTTAACAAAAGTATACATGAGACATGGTTTATGGATACAATCATGACAATACGGAAAAATTGTAAGACATAATACCAGTAATAGCTGCACGGTTAGGCTGGGAACCTCTGCGGTCCTGCTCCCTCCCGTTGCCATGGTTCCTGGTAGAAGATGATGAAGTGTCAGAATCATGATAATTGAACATATAACATAAGAATTGAGTAAGATTAGGGACCTGCTGTTGTTGGAGTTTTTGGCATTGCCACGGTAATGGTCATTACCGGTACGCCTATCCGAAGCAGAACGGTCATGGGTCTGACCGTTACCCTTGTGCTGACTCTGTTGTGGCTAAGTGGCCGGTTGGGACCGGTCCCCAGTCTTCTGCCTGAAAGATGTAATTTTATATAGAGAGATAAACATTTGGATCATATAGAAGGAATTGAAATTATCACCGCTGATCGGCGAGATATACCTCTTGTCGGGTCTCTCTGCCTCTCCAAACTCATTCCTCTCTTGCAGCATCTCCAACTTACGTGCTGCATCAGCTACTTGTACCACCGTGTTGAAGGTATCACACACCAAGTTATTGGCAACCGAGGTACGAAGAGCCCAGCAAAAGTGGTATGCTTGCTCCTCGGTCGTACCTGTTGTGGCGCCAAGAAAACCAGCCAGATGGACAAAACGCTCCATGAACTCATTGCTGTTCTCCCCAGCTCTCTGTCTGATCCCGTGGTACTCCCTCTTCAGCTTATCCTGATCAGCCTTTGGGAAGAACTGTCCCATCACCAACTCCCTGAACTGAGCCCAAGTCAAGGCAGTCACCCAATCATCGCCTCCCTCATACTGCTTCACTAACTTCCACCATCCAAGCACGCCTCCTTAAAACTTGTAACAGGACAACCTTGCCGTAAAGACAGGGTCACAACCCATTGCATCAAAGATCTTTTCGATGTGAGCTAGCCAGCTCTCAGCCTCATTGGGGATGTCAGTCTTCTCGAAGGATCGCGGACGCTGCTTATTGAATCGCTCCAACCATCTGATCAATGTAGCTGGAGGAGGAGGAGGAGAAACTAGGTGTTGTTGCTGATTGTTGGCAGCTTGCACCTCTGCTCGAATTTCGTTCCTCAGCTGAGGAAGCATGGCTTTTAATGCAGCTTGGACTGCTTCATTGAGTTATTCTTGTTCACGTGTGAGAACCATCTAACAGTATAAAACAAATGCAATGATTAAATCTTGTTAGAACATAATATATATAATTATGAAAAAAAAATTATTCGTGAAAACAATGCATGAATGCATGATGCAGTTTATAAAACTTTTATATGCGCGAGGGTAACGCCTATGGTCAGTTCACCCAAAACAAAAGACATGGCGAGGGGACGTCTATGGGTCGGTCCCAAAGTTAAAAGTTTCGATAAAAGCACATGCGACTAAATATGGCCAGTCCTGTACCAACCAATACTTAGTCAAAATTCCTGTAACAGATGACATATGATATAAATGAAGGAATCCATGAAACAAACTGTCAGTTCTAGGAAGACCATGGTGATTACCCACTAATCACAAGTCATGTTTTTAGAGCCTATAGGTCGAAGCTTTAGCTCTGATACCATAATTGTAACGCCCCATTTTGGTAAATGACGGGTCACGCGTAATTATGGTTTGTCATCAAAGCATGTAAGGTAAATGTCTTAAAAACATTTATTGACCAAAAAGACAAGTGCCAGAATCAAACATCGACAGTCCAAGTATAAGCTCATCACACATGAATAATAGTACTGAAATGGAAAAAGGACTAAACAATGTCCAATAAATGAAATGAAGTACTGAAATGTAAAGTATGAAAGTGCATATATAAATGAAGGCCGAATAGCTTCCATCTATATGCACGTACCCTCAAAGTCTACGAACGTCCCTGATTACCTACCGTTTAGGAACATGAAAGGAAAACGGCTGAGCATAACGCTCAGTACACGGATATACAAGCATAGAATGAATAATATAAGCATATAAGACATATAGTATCGGAATTGAATAAGTCCTGGAAAACCTGGTATAACTTAGTAAAACTGGTTTTATAGTTTGAAAAGCCTTATGTATATCTTATGAAAAACTGTATTACATGTTAACCAAAATCCCATATAGGTCATGAACTATCAACGTGCATGAATACTTAGAGGGGTGAACTCATCATGCAATTAGAGGGGTTGCCTCTAATTAATTTAAGTCTGGGTAGGAGGGATCAACTCCTTGTGAAGGATGCAAGGCACACACCACATTCACCTGATAATACTGCTAAAACATGTAACCTAGAATGCACCCATACGTCCCACATGATAATAATATGGCCAAAAGCTGAAAGGGACGCCACGAGCTATCACTCCGCCGTAGTGAAGTCATAACACTAGTGTATCCACTATTATGGTTATGGTACCTTCATAACTAGGTGTAACTGGTCATACATGTATATGGCTTAGGCATTTAAACTAAACATAAGCATATCAAAACATATAAAACATATACGTGGGAAAATAGTTGGCTGCATACGGGGAATCCTAATAAGGAAAGATTGTCCATACTGAAGGACGGAGAATCCGTACCGTGTGTCTAGTGAACGGAAAAGAAGAACAGCACGAAAGCCTACTCCGATCTTACTAATGCTACATAAATAGGGAACATGTATAAGTATTCCGTTTACTGAGTACATAACTGATTATAGTATGTCTTAGCTTGTTTTATATGTTTTAGTCCTGTCTTACTAATTTTAATGTTATACTATGATTATCATGTATTTTAAGTATTCTGATTAACTATTAACTGGTATTATTGTATTATTATACTTGTTGTGTAATAATAAGTAACTTTCTAAAAATAGCAGGTTTCCTACAATAGCAAGTTTCTAAAAATAAAAAGTTTCCAAAAATAGAAAGTTTCCAAAAATAGATAGTTTCCAAAAATAGTTTAACTTCTAGAAATAGATTAGTTTCTAAAAATAGAAAATTCCAAAAATAGTAAGTTGCCTGAAATAGAAAGTTTCCATATTTAGAAATAAGCTGGATTAATAAGCTATTATTATAAGCTTTAGTAAATATCATAAGTCATATGATTATTAGTATAGTTTATTAATAATGCTTGTTAAATAAATAAACTATAGGTTATACGATTTAACTAAATATAAGAATGATTTAATTAAACTAAAGTGTATAAATTACTTAGGCTAAGCATGTATTAATATTATTAATTATAACCTAAGTCGTGATTATTAATTAATTATAGTCCATGTTTAAATAATTAATAATACTATAGTCTAAATTAATTATAAAATACTTAGGCTAAAACATGTATTATTTCATAAATAATATTAACCTATGTCCATGATTAATTAAATTAATTAGTAGTCATTTTTTAATTAGTTTAATTCTTGTAAAAATAATATACTTGTAAAAATAATAATAGCTTGTAAAATAAATAAACTTGTAAAAACTAGTCATGAACCGGACCCGTGTTTTTAATTTAGACATAATATAAACCGGACCGAAACCCCGTGCATCAGACATACCAAACACACCCTTAATAGTGGCTAACCGGCTCGGCCGGTTGCCACTGTTTTTGTTAAAACTGCCACCCGGCTTAAGCCGGTGGTTCTCTCTCGGCTAGCCGCTGACCACACGAGGTTCCCACCGGCTGTGTGCCGGTGGTTCCCCCTGCTGCGCCTGCGGTTCCCCCTGCTTGACCAAAATAGCCACCGTCTTAAGCCGGTGGTGTTTGATTGTTGCTGCAGAGACCCCCAAACAAACCAAACGCTACCCCGACACAAGTCGGGGTCCCTTGTTCCCTGCTGCCGACCGAGACCAACCACACCGAGACTCGAAGTCTCGGTTGGTGGTGCGAACCAAAGCAAGCCGAGAGCCATGGGGCTCTCGGTTGGGTGTCGGCCGAACAAAACCAACCCGAAAACACCTTTTAATTTCCCCCTATGATTAGTCTAACATGTTTTAATTCTTGTTTTAATAAACCCATGATTACATATTCATAATTAAATAAAAAGAATAAAAAGGAAAGGTTTTACGGATTACCGAATGCGTGTAACGAATGGAGAACAATCACACGAACATGATCCTTGAATTTAATTAACCAAAACTCAGTCAAACACCTCGTTGGTGTTTGTTGTTGCCGGCGGCTAAGAGAGGAAAAGAGGCTAGGGTTTTTGATTTTTTTTGTGAAAACTCTGTGAATGAAAAATGTGTTTCCTCTTTTGTTTATTTTAGCAAAATCCAAAAGTGGGCTTGGCCCCTTGGTATTTGGTGTCCGCGGCTAGTGGGGCCCACAAAGGGAAACCCGGAGTTTTTCCCTTGTCTAATAATTTATGTGTTCGTATGTTCATGTTTACGTGTTACGTTATTATTAATTATTCATGTTATTGCTAAATACTTGTACGTAACGATATTTATCGTATTAATATAACTAAGAACATAATTATTTGTTCGTGATTTCATGTTCATGATTTTATGTTCGTGATTATAATTATTATTTTTAATAATTATCATGTACTATCACTTATTTAATACTTATCGTGTAATAACACGTACATAATTTCTGTAATTAATATTCGTGACACGTGTTCATGCTATAAAAGGAAAGTTTTAATATGTGCGTACGTTTTTAAGTGTACTGTTCATGGTAAAAGCATGCGGGTTTTACAGTCTGGCAGCTTCATATCCAATTTCCCTTTGTATTCAAGTTTGTATTTTCCCATTTTGGCCACAAAAACTTTGATAGCATTCTCAAAAGGGTTGTTGTATAATATAAGCAATCTTCAAGGGCCATTCATGTAACATCTTGATATTTTAGGGACCCTTATGTAATTTATGAGTTCTACAAGGGTATAAAATCTTAAGTCCTTAAAATATGAGGGACCAATCTTGACAAATCTTCAAAGTTCAAGGACTTCTTTGGAAAATCATGATTCGGGTCCGATTCTTTGTGCGGCTTCGTTTCTCATGTTTGTTTTTGCTTGATTCTTGTAATCTTTTGATGAATTCACGATATCCGTACCTAAAATACACAATGAACAAACAAAAGCATATTTTGGGGTATTTTATGATATTTTTAAGCGTTTTAAGCCCGATTTGGACGATAAGACAATGTATAAATGCAGTCTCATCACTCCCCCATACTAACCATTGCCGTGTCCTCACGCAATTCTAGAATTAGTATCATAGCACTTCCAAAATTCATATTTAGGTGACATTTATTGAAAACGTAAACTTAAATAAACTACAACACGTGTTTTAGACATAATTTATTGTTTTCTTCGCAAAATGGGACGTTTAGGATCATAGAATAAGAACACGTGAATGCGTCATAGAGATAAGTTCGTCATCCTCGATTTTCACCCAATTCCATGCTAAGCGTGAAACAAGATCATTGTCATTATAAGTTAGTAATGCTAACACTACTCATATGCTCTAACCACGTACTTAGACTCCCGTATTCCTAAGGTGTATCTCTTATATTTTATTTTTGTCTTAATGATCACAAGGATACATCATTGACTTATGTGTGAATAGAGATTAGGTCCAAAACTAGAGTCTTAATGGTGTAACCAAAATCATCGAATTAATAATTCATCCTAATAGACAACGATGTCAAAAAATTAAGTCAACAAAAAGGATCGATAAACACGGTTTTAGAATGGTTTTGAGCATTTGACTTATTACCATGAGTTTTATTACCCACCTCATCATCGGTAGCTTTGATTATCATGGTTTACCTTCATCTTTTATTCAACTCCGCCATGGAGCTTTTATTATGACTTTGGTCTTACCCTTATCTTTTATTTAACCTCGCCATAAGGTGTTTATTATGACTTGACGTAACTCTAAAGCGAATTTTGGATCTTTAAGGCTTCGAGATTTAAGACATTCACTTTCAATTTTGCATAGATTTTTCGGCCTTGTGAGCTTCAAATTTTTGCTTGATTTAGGTGAAGAGGAACTTAAAAATTATTATTGGGAAGCCTTTGATTATTCGGGTGCCAATACTTCAAAACCGTGACGCTGGCGAATCCTTATTGTTTTTCCAATTTAATTACATAGAAGCTACTAAAACAAATTAGAAACCAACAATAGAGATTAAACCGCTAATTCAATATTTATTAACAATTTTATTATAAAAGCGTGGAGAGAATAAGCAAATAATTAGGACACATGAGTTTGGAAAGAATACGAGTATTCCACGTTTAGCATAGTAACTTATAATTAACTCTATCATTTATCGTCCTCAATTTAATGAGACTTAGCCTAAAAAGTTAAGGAATCGAAGCTAAGTTCTCAACACGCACGGTCGAGTCAGAAATTACTCTTATTCTCACCATCAGAAAACCTACATTCGTGTCTTAAACACTTATGAAAAACAAGAAAAAATTTAAAATATGGCCATTTTTAGCCTTATTTTGCAACAAAACGATAGCAAAAAGATGAAAATTGGATTGCGTGATGACGTAAGCAAGGTGAAGTATCTACTCACCCCCATACTAAAACTAAACATTGTCCTCAATGTTTCGAGTCTAAGGGTGAAACACCCCCATACTAGAGACGAAATTTGAATGCTTAATCTCGAGCATGGAAAGGGTAGAACGAATAACCTAAAAGCCGTTTATGAACTAAACTAATAAGATAAACGTTAGAACGTAAAAGGATATCATTGGATATCAGAATCTTCAAAGGCAATGATCGATGTTCGAGTGATATGTAAAACGAACACGAGAGGCTTCAGTGATGACGATGAACCTAATAAATCACAATCACAAACAACCACGGAACAAAGGTTGGAAGAGCATAAGTCCCCTCGTTACATAATCTAAGAAAGCGATAATATTTACAAGGATAAACATGGGATTTCCCCCACGAGGCACCTCTTTTTTGATAACCGAGTCAAGAGCTTGAATCGAATCCCCACAAATGTGATCATTTAGGGATTATCATCATTTGGTTACTTTTGGTGGGGCTTACATGATAAACAATTCCCAAAAGTACGTGGAGTACTTTAAAAATCCGATATACGTATACCGGGGTCGAAGATAGCGTCTTCGTTTTCGGATGAAAGAAGAAACAACGCTACTCCAACACGAACCCCAATGGGGTAGAAGAAAAGAGATGAGAAATAGAAGGGTGGGACAATGGGTGGGGCAACATAATGAGCTACTCGAGGTAGACTCACACCAAGCAAACGAAAGTATTTTCCATTTATTGCATCGGTGGAAGACCGAGATTTACCTTTACAAGCAATTCTGGGATCGAATATCTCGTCCTCGGTGGAAAGGTGTGAGGAAACATAAGGGGCTTCCCCCACACTAAAACCACACAAAGCATCGTCAAAAGGAGTAGACGAGCTCGTAGTACTCATAAAACGCGGTGATGACGGAGTTAGACTTGTAAAAAAATCTTTTAAATTAAATTATTATCCTTTCCTTTTTCATCGTTTTAAAACTCTTTATGAAAACCCGATTCGATGATGTCAAAAATATTTGGTGTTTCTAAGACGATGTTAGGCACACTAAAAATTCTCACATTTAAGTCGCGGTTAGGGGGTGGTGGATTGTATAAGTTCTCAAAACGTTGATCAACAAAGAACACCGCCCCCTCGGGGTCAACATATTCGTCATCCTCGTGATCGTGAATCTCATCGATTTCTTCATCAAAGATAGGCTTGTCAAACCAAGGTTTGTCATTCCCCTCATTGATTATCTTAGAAACTCTCTTGAAAAGATCACGATCAAGCATGAAACCATCATTCCTTTGTGAGGATTTTTGATAAGTTAAATCCTCACGATTGTGGTAAACGTAATTCTCATTCGAGGAGTATTGATTAGGTAACTCCTTGAGAATTGGATTTTGGGGCACGTGAATTGGTTCATCGTTATTAAAACTAAGACGTTCCAACTCATCAAGTTCGGCCTCGACATTGGAAAATTCGACCTCGCTCATAGGTGGAAGTGGAGGTAAAAGAGCAAGCTCTCGTTCAATTATTTCCTCAATCTCGGGCTCGAAGACGAAATCATCGTACTCACCACATGTCGAACTATTTTTAGGAGAATCAAAAATAGCTTGTGGATTTTTGAGTACGTGATCAACTTCGGCAAAATCGTTCTCATCGTCGTCTCAAAGAAAGTGTCGATGTGAGAACTCACAACCATGGTTACAAGTCGAATAACTATGCTTAGGTGACCTTTCTATGACGAGTGGATCGAGATCGATAATACCTTTAGCCTCAACTGATATTGGGCTAGGTGATGGAGGCACTTCAATGGAATTAGAAGTCGAAGCCTCAAAGACGTGGTCCTTCGAAGGTGGTGAAGACGAGTCCATTTTGGTCATTGTCGTGATGGCACTAACGTCGCCCTTCGGAATTGGTTGTTCACTTTGTTCGCCGAATATACCCCACGATGATTTTTCATCCACAAATTTACGAATACCCTTTTGAATTAAGTAAACGTATTCTTTATCATAATAATCATCATCTTTAATACCGTTCATTTTAATTCTTTCAAAACATGCATCAAGCCTCATATGTTCCGCTAAAGTTTACATTTTGAAATCATTTTTGGAAACATCGGTTTCATTATGATCATTTGAAATTTGGGATCTATTTGCGAAAAAGTCTATTTTATCCTCCCCATAAGTCATAGTTAATGTTCCACCGTGAATGTCGATTACGGCTCGAGCCGTCGATAAAAATGGTCGACCTAAAATAATGGGACATTTAGGATCACACTCATAATCGAAAACGACAAAGTCCGCGGGAAAAACAAACTTTCCAATTCTAATATGAACATCCTCGGCTATTCCAATTGGTTTCAAAGGCGTACAATTTGCTAGCTCGATTGTCATGTTCGTGGGGGTAAGATTAGGCAATCTCATCAATTTCTAAAGAGAATGAGGCATGAGATTGATGCTAGCACCTAAATCGGCAAGGGCTAAACATCCCTCAATCTCGGAAAAATCACAAGGTAGTAGAAATTAGCTCGGTTCCTCTTTCTTTCTCGGCATATGCCTTTTAGGCTTTTTAAGAAGGATCGAAGCACAAGTTTCTTCAAGGGTCACTTGGGTGAGGTCGGTAAAGCTCTCGTTTTGGACCGTGGATGGAATTTGAGGTACACGAGGTTGTGCACTCTTTTCCTTTGTCGCCACGTTCATTCCCTCGACTTTAGAACATGAAGACGTTTGATAAGTCGAGGGTCGAGATGAAGGAACAACTCTAAATCCATCAAGGTTAGGGGTAACCACACGACTTTTTCCAATGGACGAGGCGGCTTTAACTTGTTCTTTAAGATTAGCAACGGTGTCACTAGGTAACATACTCGATGACGCACCGCTAGACTTGTTCATAATTGTCGAAAACATCTTTTTAATGTTGATTTGTCCTTGCTCAATTTTGTTGTTTTGTCCTCCTAATGTGTTGGAAAATTCTTTTTTCATATCACCAATTTTCGTTTCTAATCTCTTCATATTAGCTTCATTTGATTTAACGTAATTTTGAAAATCATTTGAGCCATTAAAATTTTGATTGAAACCTTGGTTTTGATTTCCTTGATTAGCGTTGTTCGAAAAATTTAAATTTGCCCATTGTTAAAATTCCGGTTTTGATTGTTGTTAAAACCTCGATTTTGCCAATTCAAATTTTGACCTTGATTATAGTTGCCTTGATTTCCATGATTGTTTCCTTAAAAATTGTTTCGGTTTTGATTTGAAAAATCATTTCCACGATTAAAATTATTGCCTTGATTGTTGTTGTTCGTTTGTTGCGATGGACCGGCGTTATTTTCATTTTGATTTGAAAAATTGTTGTTTAACGCGTTAACACTTGACGTTTGGCCATCCGTAGCCGCACACTCATAATAATTATGTGGTCCACCGCAAAACGTACACGAAGCCTCAACTACTTTTACCGTAGCGGGAGCGTCTTTCTTTTGCATCTCAATGAGAAAAGACGTAAACACATTCGTCAATTTATCGACTTTCGCATCAACCCTCACAATGTCGTGATTTGAATTACTAACATTAGCGACAATGGAAACACTCAGTGTGTTACGGAGTTGGTAAACCTTGGATCTATTCTCGATAATCATTAAAGCGTCTTTAGGAGTTTTAAACAAAAAATTGCCATCGGCGGCGGAATATAACGAATCTTGTTCTTGAAAACTAAGACTGTTATAAAACGTGCCGATTTGGTTTACCTCGGAAAATCCATGGTGAGGACATTGCCTAAGCAATTCCTTAAAACGATCCCACGCGTCTCTAAACGATTCATTTGGCTTTTGTTCAAATCTCGTAATCTCGTTTTTGAAAAGCGTCGTCTTAGACGGTGGGAAAAAATGGTTAACGAATTTGGAAACGAGATCCTTCCACGTAATTATAGAATTAGGTGGCTCTTTCTCGTACCAATCCTTGGCGGCACCATCGAGCGAGTACGGAAAAAGCATAAGCTTGACGACATCGGTGTCGACGTTTTTAAACTTGCTCGTGGCCAAAAGACGATCAAAATTCCGAATGTGATCGTGAGGATTATCCGCCTCACGACCTCGAAACTTCGTAGCTTGAATTAACGGTAGCATTTCGCTCTTAATCTCAAAATTCTCCGCTTTAATAGCGGGAATAACGATCGCGTCTCCATAACCCTCGGTGGGTGCTTGGAGCAATTCCATCATCGTACGATTCTCGGCCATCTCGTCTATGATTTCGACAACGATATTAGGAACGTCGGTTTCTAAATTCTGTCTACGTCGTTGATTCCTTTTATTTCGATTGCGTCGATTCAAAACGCCGCTAGAATTAGAATAATCCTTCGATCGAGTGCGCATGCACTAAATGTAGAATGGGGGTAGCAAAGAAAATTCTTTTTGGGGTTTTTCGTTTTATCAATTTTTGATTGTTTTAAAAAAAAAATTGGATTTTTGGTGTCTTACGTAGACTCAAATCTACAAATCTCGTCGAAACAATCTCTCGATCAAAGGAGCCTAAAGGAATGAAAACGATAACGTTGAGTGAACGCCTTCGATTACCTTAGAACGTTGGTGGAACACCAAAATGTTCAAGAGGGTTTAATCTTTGAAACGAAGAAAATATATATGATACGTAGATAATACTTTGGGCGGCAAACCCTCGATTAGCCCTTTTTCTCAAAACACGCACAAGCAAACAGAGGAAACGAGGTGGCACGAAGCACTTAAGAGCCTTTTTCCTTTAGGTCGTGAAATACAACCGCCTTATACCGACCTTATAGTTTGTGTTAATCAAAATTAAGCCTTTAGAAAGTAATTATCTATTTTGTTTTTTTCTTTTTTGTTTTGGATTCGAATACAATAATTGAGTGATGAAATCTCAATTAAGGTTGCGTTTTCACGCTTTTGGAGATATTGTAAATTTATTGTGATACATAATACAATATATTAATAATATTAACAAAAACGATAAACGAATATATCTACAATATAGTAAAAAGATTGTTGTGTGTTTAATTAAGGACAACTAAACACGTTTTATTTGGATATTTATTTATAGTAAGAAAAATAAAAACGAGTATGTACGCTATATACGCTTTCCAAAAATGAAAAGCAAAAACGCACTACTCACATAAACACGATATATGTAAGGCACTCAAAAACTCCTCCCCGGCAGCGGCGCCAAAAGGATTTTAGTAAAATCGTACACGTTTTTGGAAAAACGCGTATAATCGGCAAGTATTAATCGATACGGTTTAGGAAAACCGTAAAGACGAACAGTCCAAGTTCGTTCTCGAAGGAGGTGTATGTGTCTTATGTGTCAATAATATAAATCAAGTTTGGATTAGTGACGTTTTTGGGTTTGAAGAGAGAAAATTAAAAGACGAGATACACTACGATTAAACTACGACGAATAAACGTAATGACGTAAAACGCGACGAAATTAAAAATTTAATCTAAAAATTAATTAAAAATTAAAACTAAGTCTAAAATAATATAAATAAGAATAAAATTCAATAAATAATTTTTAAAACTTTTTATTAATTAAATATTCAATTTTAAATGCTAATTAAAGCCCTAAAATTAATAATAATTAACAATAACTCCAAAATTATATTTTATCAAATCAAAATCTTACTTATGTTAATAAAAGCCAAAAAGTTTTTTTCTTAAATTTTTAAAAATATTTTTCTATTTTTAAAAGGCTAAAAACACTATTTAAATGAAAATAATCATAAAAATAATAAAATAATGGGAAAAATAAATTTACTTTTTGAAAAAAAAATCCTATTTTACTTATATAAATATGATAAAAATGAAAAAGTTGGAAAAAAGTAATTTTAGGCCTAATAGGACAAAAACAGTTTTATTAAAACCGAATTAATACTTAAAATAATGCTAGAAAATAAATTAATAATGGAAAAATGTAATTTTCTTTTCTAAAAATCTTAAAATAAATAATGGAACAAAGGAAAAGTGAAAGAACTAAAAAACACTACTTTTTATCAATAAAGACAAAACAGAATATATAAAAATCTATTTAAAACATAAAATAAAGCTAAAAATATTAACTAAGCAAAAAATAAAATCAATTTTTTGAAAAATCTTAAAATAAATAAATTAACAAGAGAAAAATTAAAAAACTAGAAAAAGCTAAAAATTAACCACTAAAGACAAAAAGGAGAAAAAACTGAAAGTGACTAGTTGTGGACTTTTAGCTAAGCAGTGGGAACAGATAACCTAGCATTGGGAACTTCTACCCACTTCTGGACCTCAGAAAAACAAATTATGGCTTGTTTTGGCTTGTTTATTGATGGTTTTTGGAGTTAAATGTACCCCACACTCAGTGGAGTTTGGGAAGTCAATATAAAGCAAAAAACAACCAAGTATAACACACACAAATCACAAAATCAAAAGAATTCAGTCACTGATATGACCGGTATGGGTCTGGGCAATGTTTGCTGGTGCAGTTGACCAGATTGTGAGATTTGGATCCCTAAAACTTGATATCTAGCCTAACAAGCACCCAAATAACTCACCAAAATCCTAAACTAATGTATCATCTTACTAGTGAACACAAATCCAAACTCAAAACTTAGACCTACTTATTTCTATTAAGCATATTTTATGTTAAACTTGCAATATCTAATTTTTACACTAACATAACCACAAACCCTATAAAATGTGACTAAACAAACCTAATAAAGCATGTAAGGGTTGTGGTCAAGCTCAGGTTTAGTCTTCTACTAAATTTAACACTTAGATCCAAACACCCCTATATCTAAAATCTTAACAGATTTTCAACCAACTAGCACAAATCAAAACCAAATTTATCTAACACTACTAAAACATGTAAGACCTATCAAAATTAAGCTATTTGAACTATAAATACCACAAAACACAAAAACTAACAAAACTTCACTTAAATGAAGGGTTCAAGCCTGTTTACCTATCCGATTCACATCCAAACCGGATGGATGGCTGATGTCATCTTCCTTTAGCAACTTATGAGGACTTAGGGTTTATGGGAGTTGTTCTTGTTGAGAGGTCTACAACAGACCCAAGAAAATGAAGCAGAATGGATATTTTCTTCTACACTTCAAAACTTGCAAATGACATGAACACACAATACAAATCGCAAAATTCAAAATCAAAAACTGTGTTGTTAATACAGCTTTTGCTTTTGGCTTATGGAACAGTGAGAAGTAAAGTGAAATACACAAGATTTTCAAAAAATCTTATAAAAACTTACTTTTGGAAAACCTTTTAGAAAACATAAAATTGGAACCACTAGCTTATACAAGCTTGATGTGACTGCTTTGGTGTCAATCAAAACAGACCATAAGCCTCTATAAGCTAAAAAGGGATCAAAAGAGGATGAGCAAGTGTCCTTGACCCACCAACTTTGGAAACCAGTTAAGAACAAACTTTAAAAATAACAAGATTTTACACTAAAACAATGGAAATAAACATGGAACTCGGACTTTTTGCAAGTTTTGAAGCAATACTGTAAATATTCATTAACTCAAAAAAGTTTACAAAAAATATGGAACAAAGGCATTCCACATGTTGGAAGCTCTTTAAATAGGACTAAAGAGATGATTCTTGACTACTGATAAACATAAAACCCTAACAACTGGATTTCCAAATGTGCCTTTGTGAATTTGAATTTTTCTCTTAATCAAAAGCAAGCATGTGATGTGCCAGCTGGTACTTTTGATCTTGGGCGTTGATATACTCCTTAAGGAGCACGAAATTAACTGGAACCCTTTGATTGCTGTGAAGATTTGAATCTTGCCCAATTTAGGTGAAGCATGGGACATGGGAGGGCCCACTATAGGTCATGAGGTAAAGAGTTTGTTAGTGGGTTTGAGTGAGGTGAGGTTTAATTAGGATTTGGGTTTAGGGTTTATGACTGGTGGGGGAGAGTGATTAGAGGTGATGATGTGAAGAGGGTGTGTTTACCGCCTATATTTATTATATAAAACGAGTTTAAAATCGTATTAATAAATAATAGGGGTTAGTGGGGTTTGATTGATGAGGTGGAGGTAAATGGTGAGGTGGTGTGATGTAAGTGGTGGAATGGGGTAGTGGGGTGAGGTGGCAAGGTGTGATAGGAGGGTGGAGGTTTTGTTGTCTAGCCAACTTCAGTCCTTGGATTCCCATAAACTTGTCATATAAAGTCTGGCAGCTTCATATCCAATTTCCCTTTGTATTCAAGTTTGTGTTTTCCCATTTTGGCCACAAAAACTTTGATAGCATTCTCAAAAGGTCTTGTTGTGTAATATAATCAATCTACAAGGGACACTCATGTAACATCTTGACATTTTAGGGACCCTTATGTAATTTTTGAGTTTTACAAGGGTATAAAATGTCAAGTCTTTAAAAGATGAGGGAACAATCTTGACAAATCTTCAAACTTCAAGGACTTCTTAGGAAAATCATGATTCGGGTTAGGTTCTTTGTGCGGCTTCGTTTCCCGTGTTCGTTTTTGCTTGATTCTTGTAATCTTTTGGTGAATTCACGATATCCGTACCTAAAATACATAATGAACAAACACAAGCATATTTTAGGGTATTTTATGATATTTTTAAACGTTTTAAGCCCGATTTGGACGATGAGACTATGTATAAATGCAGTCTCATCATATTATATAATAGACTAATTGAGCAGTGTCACATCCACACCCATTTCACATAAAAACTTTCACATACACATGTGGCATGTGAGTTGCACTAATCACATTGCATTATAGTTCCTATTTCTTTTATGCATTAATTATATTGGTTTGACACATATAAATGTGAATTTCTTGTGTGAAAATTGTAAGTGAATCTAGCATTTTTCTGTGTAATACTTGATAAAAATTATATTAATAAAAAATATACTTAAAATCATTATTTATATATATATATTATCAAGTATTATATTATAAAAAGTAGGTAAAGTCAAAGTTTATAAAATAACAATTATTTTATGATTGAAAAAATAACTATAAGAACAACCTATTATGTCCCCACATAAGCTAAAATGACTAATTAAAAAACAAAATGACATCAAAATTCCTTTCACTAGTGGTACACTTCCTTCGTCCTACAATTATATTCTATTTATATAAATCAGACAGTTTAAAAAAATCGATTTTTCAATTTTCTTTTTATTACATTTTGCACAATAATAGATTTATCTTTAACTATTTAATAATAAACTTTTTTAAAATTTATAATTATTACCTCAAGTAGAGGTATTACGTAGTATAAATTCCTTATATATATTTAAAAATGAATAATTAATTTCAGACAATCAAAATAAAAATTTAGATTATAATTATGAGATGAAAGAAGCACTAGTTGGATTATAATTATGAGACGATGGAACTACTACTAAAAACCATTACTTGAAAGATATAATACGATCTATAACATTTTTTGTTCAATTAAAGATTGTGAGTCCTTTACATAAACGATGCACGAGGCTTAAAGGTGGGTACAGTGAGTCATGGCTTGAGTTATGGCCATGGCGCGAGACATAGGGCTGAGCCAACTACACCGCGACTTGAGTTATGGAGAGAAAATTGGTTATCTCCTGCCGGCGTTAAGGCCGATGGCGCGACCCCATGGTGCAGCCAACCACACCGTGGCTCGCGCCATGGGGCTGAGTTATAATTTTTTTTTTAAAAAAAAAATTTTAAAATTTTTGAAAATCTAGACGTTGGCCAACGGCTATTTTTTTGGGAGAGTGTTTTTTTACCGTTTGGGGGTAAAAAATACCCTTTTTCTATTTTTTTTTTGTTTCGTGTTTTTTTCGTGTTTTTTTAATTTCGTAATTGTATTTTTATTTTTATTAATGAAAAAAATTAAGTTTTAGTTAATTAATTGTTAAATTAAAAAAAAAAGTGGTAGGGTCACGATAAACCGAGAAAAGTTGGTATTAACTAAGGAGAGGGTTATTGGGTGTTTCTGAGTTATGGGAAAAAAATCTGACGTGACAGCACTTTTTGCCCACAGCTCGAGTTTGACGGTTTGACTGTACCTAGAGCTCTTAACTGAATCTCGTGGCTGATATTGCACCCTTTCTATTATCACTCGGTCGATGCTTACATGTTTGAGGGTCCAATTTAAATAGAGTAAACTTATAAGTAATCATACCATGCATATATTTCTAATCCCATACCGGAAGACTAAAAGCACCACAAGTCATTGGTTCCCAAACTCGAACTGACGAAAAGCAAGTGTCACGTAGAAAAAAATGGCTTTGGGGTCACATTTCAGCTGTAGCCGTACGGCAAAATGTGGTGTCAAAGATGTTTTTTTTCTTCTAAAATTATAACTTAAAAACAATTCATTAAATTAAAAAAAAATATTACATAACTTAAAAAAAATACATTAAATAAAGTAGGTATTTAATAAAAAGACCGATAACCTAGCTCTCCATCCAGATAGATCTTAAATTGTTTCCCTTGTTTAGTTTCATAGCCACAAAGAGCGTTATTCATCATATCCGTGTTGGTGGCTCCATTCATCCGTGTATGCGTTGCGTAATGGTAAAATCTAGCAAACAAACACATGTTTCACGTTATGCACTTCCATCTCCCGTGTATGTTATTGTACGATCGTTACCCCGACTCATCTAATTTGTCCTCCATGTATAGTAAAACCTCAGTCCAAAAACCATGTGAATCCCTTGCGTAAACCATCACGTTTGTAGAAAACTATAAAGGGGGTTGAATAGTTTTTATCGATTAGTTTTAATTCCTTTGAAACTTTTTCGTGATTATTATTGATATAGATCAAGCGTGATTGACAAAGTAATAGAGATGAAGAAATAAAGAAACAAACCACAATGCACAATGATTATAGTGGTTCGGCCTAGCAAGATCTATTTATCTTGCCCCTACTTCTACTCCTCGAGTATCCACTAGAGAGTTCTTCTTCACTGGTAAACGAATCTCTTTTACACCGGTGGAGAAACCTTCACACTTAGCTTACAATCTTTATCGACATCTGATGTAGTATTTTTTTATATACTTTATTTTAGGTAAAAACAAAGCAAACACAAATATCGTGGGTAAAAATATTAAGTATTAACGTTTAGGAAAACGCGAATACTGACAATCGAGTTCGTTCTCGAGGAGGTATGGTGTTTGAGCAAATAAATATAGACGTTATTTATTGAGTTATTACGCTTTTGGAAAGAAAAAAAATGAAGACGGATTACGCTAAAATCGACCCACGATGTAAACGTAACGTAAATCGAGACGAAAAATAAAAGTATTCTAAAAAATTATTAAAAATTGCAAATAAATCCTAAATAATATGACTAAGGTTTAAAAATCAAGAAAAACTTTTTGTAACTTTTTATTTAATTATTATATAATTTTTAAATCTAATTAAAGACCTGAAAAATAAAAAATAACAAAAAAAGCTCAATCCAAGATTTTTAACTTTTTAAACCACAAATATATTTTTCTAAAACAAATAAGTATTTTTCAAAAAATTTCCAAACCTTTTTTCTATTTTTATTACCTAAAAATGAAAAGCAAGTGTCACGTAGAAAAAAATGGCTTTGGGGTCACATTTCAGCTGTAGCCGTACGGCAAAATGTGGTGTCAAAGATGTTTTTTTTCTTCTAAAATTATAACTTAAAAACAATTCATTAAATAAATAAAAAAACATTACATAACTTAAAAAAAATACATTATATAAAGTAGGTATTTAATAAAAAGACCGATAATCACAAGTCATGTTTTTAGAGCCTATAGGTCGAAGCTTTGGCTCTGATACCATAATTGTAACGCCCCATTTTGGTAAATGACGGGTCAAGCGTAATTATGGTTTGTCATCAAAGCATGTAAGGTAAATGTCTTAAAAACATTTATTGACCAAAAAGACAAGTGCCAGAATCAAACATCGGCAGTCTAAGTATAAGCTCATCACACATGAATAATAGTACTGAAATGGAAAAAGGACTAAACAATGTCCAATAAATGAAATGAAGTACTGAAATGTAAAGTATGAAAGTGCATATATAAATGAAGGCCGAATAGCTTCCATCTATATGCACGTACCCTCAAAGTCTACGAACGTCCCTGATTACCTACCGTTTAGGAACATGAAAGGAAAACGGCTGAGCATAACGCTCAGTACACGGATATACAAGCATAGAATGAATAATATAAGCATATAAGACATATAGTATCGGAATTGAATAAGTCCTGGAAAACCTGGTATAACTTAGTAAAACTGGTTTTATAGTTTGAAAAGCCTTATGTATATCTTATGAAAAACTGTATTACATGTTAACCAAAATCCCATATAGGTCATGAACTATCAACGTGCATGAATACTTAGAGGGGTGAACTCATCATGCAATTAGAGGGGTTGCCTCTAATTAATTTAAGTCTGGGTAGGAGGGATCAACTCCTTGTGAAGGATGCAAGGCACACACCACATTCACCTGATAATACTGCTAAAACATGTAACCTAGAATGCACCCATACGTCCCACATGATAATAATATGGCCAAAAGCTGAAAGGGACGCCACGAGCTATCACTCCGCCGTAGTGAAGTCATAACACTAGTGTATCCACTGTTATGGTTATGGTACCTTCATAACTAGGTGTAACTGGTCATACATGTATATGGCTTAGGCATTTAAACTAAACATAAGCATATCAAAACATATAAAACATATACGTGGGAAAATAGTTGGCTGCATACGGGGAATCCTAATAAGGAAAGATTGTCCATACTGAAGGACGGAGAATCCGTACCGTGTGTCTAGTGAACGGAAAAGAAGAACAGCACGAAAGCCTACTCCGATCTTACTAATGCTACA
This sequence comes from Glebionis coronaria, assembly GCA_025667525.1. Classification (NCBI taxonomy): domain Eukaryota; kingdom Viridiplantae; phylum Streptophyta; class Magnoliopsida; order Asterales; family Asteraceae; genus Glebionis; species Glebionis coronaria. The sequence continues at coordinate 697,645,798 of CM046875.1, forward strand.
TAAATAGGGAACATGTATAAGTATTCCGTTTACTGAGTACATAACTGATTATAGTATGTCTTAGCTTGTTTTATATGTTTTAGTCCTGTCTTACTAATTTTAATGTTATACTATGATTATCATGTATTTTAAGTATTCTGATTAACTATTAACTGGTATTATTGTATTATTATACTTGTTGTGTAATAATAAGTAACTTTCTAAAAATAGCAGGTTTCCTACAATAGAAAGTTTCTAAAAATAGAAAGTTTCCAAAAATAGAAAGTTTCCAAAAATAGATAGTTTCCAAAAATAGTTTAACTTCTAGAAATAGATTAGTTTCTAAAAATAGAAAATTCCAAAAATAGTAAGTTGCCTGAAATAGAAAGTTTCCATATTTAGAAATAAGCTGGATTAATAAGCTATTATTATAAGCTTTAGTAAATATCATAAGTCATATGATTATTAGTATAGTTTATTAATAATGCTTGTTAAATAAATAAACTATAGGTTATACGATTTAACTAAATATAAGAATGATTTAATTAAATTAAAGTGTATAAATTACTTAGGCTAAGCATGTATTAATATTTATTAATTATAACCTAAGTCGTGATTATTAATTAATTATAGTCCATGTTTAAATAATTAATAATACTATAGTCTAAATTAATTATAAAATACTTAGGCTAAAACATGTATTATTTCATAAATAATATTAACCTATGTCCATGATTAATTAAATTAATTAGTAGTCATTTTTTAATTAGTTTAATTCTTGTAAAAATAATATACTTGTAAAAATAATAATAGCTTGTAAAATAAATAAACTTGTAAAAACTAGTCATGAACCGGACCCGTGTTTTTAATTTAGACATAATATAAACCGGACCGAAACCCCGTGCATCAGACATACCAAACACACCCTTAATAGTGGCTAACCGGCTCGGCCGGTTGCCACTGTTTTTGTTAAAACTGCCACCGGCTTAAGCCGGTGGTTCTCTCTCGGCTAGCCGCTGACCACACGAGGTTCCCACCGGCTGTGTGCCGGTGGTTCCCCCTGCTGCGCCTGCGGTTCCCCCTGCTTGACCAAAACAGCCACCGTCTTAAGCCGGTGGTGTTTGATTGTTGCTGCAGAGACCCCCAAACAAACCAAACGCTACCCCGACACAAGTCGGGGTCCCTTGTTCCCTGCTGCCGACCGAGACCAACCACACCGAGACTCGAAGTCTCGGTTGGTGGTGCGAACCAAAGCAAGCCGAGAGCCATGGGGCTCTCGGTTGGGTGTCGGCCGAACAAAACCAACCCGAAAACACCTTTTAATTTCCCCCTATGATTAGTCTAACATGTTTTAATTCTTGTTTTAATAAACCCATGATTACATATTCATAATTAAATAAAAAGAATAAAAAGGAAAGGTTTTACGGATTACCGAATGCGTGTAACGAATGGAGAACAATCACACGAACATGATCCTTGAATTTAATTAACCAAAACTCAGTCAAACACCTCGTTGGTGTTTGTTGTTGCCGGCGGCTAAGAGAGGAAAAGAGGCTAGGGTTTTTGATTTTTTTTGTGAAAACTCTGTGAATGAAAAATGTGTTTCCTCTTTTGTTTATTTTAGCAAAATCCAAAAGTGGGCTTGGCCCCTTGGTATTTGGTGTCCGCGGCTAGTGGGGCCCACAAAGGGAAACCCGGAGTTTTTCCCTTGTCTAATAATTTATGTGTTCGTATGTTCATGTTTACGTGTTACGTTATTATTAATTATTCATGTTATTGCTAAATACTTGTACGTAACGATATTTATCGTATTAATATAACTAAGAACGTAATTATTTGTTCGTGATTTCATGTTCATGATTTTATGTTCGTGATTATAATTATTATTTTTAATAATTATCATGTACTATCACTTATTTAATACTTATCGTGTAATAACACGTACATAATTTCTGTAATTAATATTCGTGACACGTGTTCATGCTATAAAAGGAAAGTTTTAATATGTGCGTACGTTTTTAAGTGTACTGTTCATGGTAAAAGCATGCGGGTTTTACAGTCTGGCAGCTTCATATCCAATTTCCCTTTGTATTCAAGTTTGTATTTTCCCATTTTGGCCACAAAAACTTTGATAGCATTCTCAAAAGGGTTGTTGTATAATATAAGCAATCTTCAAGGGCCATTCATGTAACATCTTGATATTTTAGGGACCCTTATGTAATTTATGAGTTCTACAAGGGTATAAAATCTCAAGTCCTTAAAATATGAGGGACCAATCTTGACAAATCTTCAAAGTTCAAGGACTTCTTTGGAAAATCATGATTCGGGTCCGATTCTTTGTGCGGCTTCGTTTCTCATGTTTGTTTTTGCTTGATTCTTGTAATCTTTTGGTGAATTCACGATATCCGTACCTAAAATACACAATGAACAAACAAAAGCATATTTTGGGGTATTTTATGATATTTTTAAGCGTTTTAAGCCCGATTTGGACGATAAGACAATGTATAAATGCAGTCTCATCACTCCCCCATACTAACCATTGCCGTGTCCTCACGCAATTCTAGAATTAGTATCATAGCACTTCCAAAATTCATATTTAGGTGACATTTATTGAAAACGTAAACTTAAATAAACTACAACACGTGTTTTAGACATAATTTATTGTTTTCTTCGCAAAATGGGACGTTTAGGATCATAGAATAAGAACACGTGAATGCGTCACAGAGATAAGTTCGTCATCCTCGATTTTCACCCAATTCCATGCTAAGCGTGAAACAAGATCATTGTCATTATAAGTTAGTAATGCTAACACTACTCATATGCTCTAACCACGTACTTAGACTCCCGTATTCCTAAGGTGTATCTCTTATATTTTATTTTTGTCTTAATGATCACAAGGATACATCATTGACTTATGTGTGAATAGAGATTAGGTCCAAAACTAGAGTCTTAATGGTGTAACCAAAATCATCGAATTAATAATTCATCCTAATAGACAACGATGTCAAAAAATTAAGTCAACAAAAAGGATCGATAAACACGGTTTTAGAATGGTTTTGAGCATTTGACTTATTACCATGAGTTTTATTACCCACCTCATCATCGGTAGCTTTGATTATCATGGTTTACCTTCATCTTTTATTCAACTCCGCCATGGAGCTTTTATTATGACTTTGGTCTTACCCTTATCTTTTATTTAACCTCGCCATAAGGTGTTTATTATGACTTGACGTAACTCTAAAGCGAATTTTGGATCTTTAAGGCTTCGAGATTTAAGACATTCACTTTCAATTTTGCATAGATTTTTCGGCCTTGTGTGCTTCAAATTTTTGCTTGATTTAGGTGAAGAGGAACTTAAAAATTATTATTGGGAAGCCTTTGATTATTCGGGTGCCAATACTTCAAAACCGTGACGCTGTCGAATCCTTATTGTTTTTCCAATTTAATTACATAGAAGCTACTAAAACAAATTAGAAACCAACAATAGAGATTAAACCGCTAATTCAATATTTATTAACAATTTTATTATAAAAGCGTGGAGAGAATAAGCAAATAATTAGGACACATGAGTTTTGAAAGAATACGAGTATTCCACGTTTAGCATAGTAACTTATAATTAACTCTATCATTTATCGTCCTCAATTTAATGAGACTTAGCCTAAAAAGTTAAGGAATCGAAGCTAAGTTCTCAACACGCACGGTCGAGTCAGAAATTACTCTTATTCTCACCATCAGAAAACCTACATTCGTGTCTTAAACACTTATGAAAAACAAGAAAAAATTTAAAATATGGCCATTTTTAGCCTTATTTTGCAACAAAACGATAGCAAAAAGATGAAAATTGGATTGCGTGATGACGTAAGCAAGGTGAAGTATCTACTCACCCCCATACTAAAACTAAACATTGTCCTCAATGTTTCGAGTCTAAGGGTGAAACACCCCCATACTAGAGACGAAATTTGAATGCTTAATCTCGAGCATGGAAAGGGTAGAACGAATAACCTAAAAGCCGTTTATGAACTAAACTAATAAGATAAACGTTAGAACGTAAAAGGATATCATTGGATATCAGAATCTTCAAAGGCAATGATCGATGTTCGAGTGATATGTAAAACGAACACGAGAGGCTTCAGTGATGACGATGAACCTAATAAATCACAATCACAAACAACCACGGAACAAAGGTTGGAAGAGCATAAGTCCCCTCGTGACATAATCTAAGAAAGCGATAATATTTACAAGGATAAACATGGGATTTCCCCCACGAGGCACCTCTTTTTTGATAACCGAGTCAAGAGCTTGAATCGAATCCCCACAAATGTGATCATTTAGGGATTATCATCATTTGGTCACTTTTGGTGGGGCTTACATGATAAACAATTCCCAAAAGTACGTGGAGTACTTTAAAAATCCGATATACGTATACCGGGGTCGAAGATAGCGTCTTCGTTTTCGGATGAAAGAAGAAACAACGCTACTCCAACACGAACCCCAATGGGGTAGAAGAAAAGAGATGAGAAATAGAAGGGTGGGACAATGGGTGGGGCAACATAATGAGCTACTCGAGGTAGACTCACACCAAGCAAACGAAAGTATTTTCCATTTATTGCATCGGTGGAAGACCGAGATTTACCTTTACAAGCAATTCTGGGATCGAATATCTCGTCCTCGGTGGAAAGGTGTGAGTAAACATAAGGGGCTTCCCCCACACTAAAACCACACAAAGCATCGTCAAAAGGAGTAGACGAGCTCGTAGTACTCATAAAACGCGGTGATGACGGAGTTAGACTTGTAAAAAAATCTTTTAGATCAAATTATTATCCTTTCCTTTTTCATCGTTTTAAAACTCTTTATGAAAACCCGATTCGATGATGTCAAAAATATTTGGTGTTTCTAAGACGATGTTAGGCACACTAAAAATTCTCACATTTAAGTCGCGGTTAGGGGGTGGTGGATTGTATAAGTTCTCAAAACGTTGATCAACAAAGAACACCGCCCCCTCGGGGTCAACATATTCGTCATCCTCGTGATCGTGAATCTCATCGATTTCTTCATCAAAGATAGGCTTGTCAAACCAAGGTTTGTCATTCCCCTCATTGATTATCTTAGAAACTCTCTTGAAAAGATCACGATCAAGCATGAAACCATCATTCCTTTGTGAGGATTTTTGATAAGTTAAATCCTCACGATTGTGGTAAACGTAATTCTCATTCGAGGAGTATTGATTAGGTAACTCCTTGAGAATTGGATTTTGGGGCACGTGAATTGGTTCATCGTTATTAAAATTAAGACGTTCCAACTCATCAAGTTCGGCCTCGACATTGGAAAATTCGACCTCGCTCATAGGTGGAAGTGGAGGTAAAAGAGCAAGCTCTCGTTCAATTATTTCCTCAATCTCGGGCTCGAAGACGAAATCATCGTACTCACCACATGTCGAACTATTTTTAGGAGAATCAAAAATAGCTTGTGGATTTTTGAGTACGTGATCAACTTCGGCAAAATCGTTCTCATCGTCGTCTCAAAGAAAGTGTCGATGTGAGAACTCACAACCATGGTTACAAGTCGAATAACTATGCTTAGGTGACCTTTCTATGACGAGTGGATCGAGATCGATAATACCTTTAGCCTCAACTGATATTGGGCTAGGTGATGGAGGCACTTCAATGGAATTAGAAGTCGAAGCCTCAAAGACGTGGTCCTTCGAAGGTGGTGAAGACGAGTCCATTTTGGTCATTGTCGTGATGGCACTAACGTCGCCCTTCGGAATTGGTTGTTCACTTTGTTCGCCGAATATACCCCACGATGATTTTTCATCCACAAATTTACGAATACCCTTTTGAACTAAGTAAACGTATTCTTTATCATAATAATCATCATCTTTAATACCGTTCATTTTAATTCTTTCAAAACATGCATCAAGCCTCATATGTTCCGCTAAAGTTTACATTTTGAAATCATTTTTGGAAACATCGGTTTCATTATGATCATTTGAAATTTGGGATCTATTCGCGAAAAAGTCCATTTTATCCTCCCCATAAGTCATAGTTAATGTTCCACCGTGAATGTCGATTACGGCTCGAGCCGTCGATAAAAATGGTCGACCTAAAATAATGGGACATTTAGGATCACACTCATAATCGAAAACGACAAAGTCCGCGGGAAAAACAAACTTTCCAATTCTAATATGAACATCCTCGGCTATTCCAATTGGTTTCAAAGGCGTACAATTTGCTAGCTCGATTGTCATGTTCGTGGGGGTAAGATTAGGCAATCTCATCAATTTCTAAAGAGAATGAGGCATGAGATTGATGCTAGCACCTAAATCGGCAAGGGCTAAACATCCGTCAATCTCGGAAAAATCACAAGGTAGTAGAAATTAGCTCGGTTCCTCTTTTTTTCTCGGCATATGCCTTTTAGGCTTTTTAAGAAGGATCGAAGCACAAGTTTCTTCAAGGGTCACTTGGGTGAGGTCGGTAAAGCTCTCTTTTTGGACCGTGGATGGAATTTGAGGTACACGAGGTTGTGCACTCTTTTCCTTTGTCGCCACGTTCATTCCCTCGACTTTAGAACATGAAGACGTTTGATAAGTCGAGGGTCGAGATGAAGGAACAACTCTAAATCTATCAAGGTTAGGGGTAACCACACGACTTTTTCCAATGGACGAGGCGGCTTTAACTTGTTCTTTAAGATTAGCAACGGTGTCACTAGGTAACATACTCGATGACGCACCGCTAGACTTGTTCATAATTGTCGAAAACATCTTTTTAATGTTGATTTGTCCTTGCTCAATTTTGTTGTTTTGTCCTCCTAATGTGTTGGAAAATTCGTTTTTCATATCACCAATTTTCGTTTCTAATCTCTTCATATTAGCTTCATTTGATTTAACGTAATTTTGAAAATCATTTGAGCCATTAAAATTTTGATTGAAACCTTGGTTTTGATTTCCTTGATTAGCGTTGTTCGAAAAATTTAAATTTGCCCATTGTTAAAATTCCGGTTTTGATTGTTGTTAAAACCTCGATTTTGCCAATTCAAATTTTGACCTTGATTATAGTTGCCTTGATTTCCATGATTGTTTCCTTAAAAATTGTTTCGGTTTTGATTTGAAAAATCATTTCCACGATTAAAATTATTGCCTTGATTGTTGTTGTTCGTTTGTTGCGATGGACCGGCGTTATTTTCATTTTGATTTGAAAAATTGTTGTTTAACGCGTTAACACTTGACGTTTGGCCATCCGTAGCCGCACACTCGTAATAATTATCTGGTCCACCGCAAAACGTACACGAAGCCTCAACTACTTTTACCGTAGCGGGAGCGTCTTTCTTTTGCATCTCAATGAGAAAAGACGTAAACACATTCGTCAATTTATCGACTTTCGCATCAACCCTCACAATGTCGTGATTTGAATTACTAACATTAGCGACAATGGAAACACTCAGTGTGTTACGGAGTTGGTAAACCTTGGATCTATTCTCGATAATCATTAAAGCGTCTTTAGGAGTTTTAAACAAAAAATTGCCATCGGCGGCGGAATATAACGAATCTTGTTCTTGAAAACTAAGACTGTTATAAAACGTGTCGATTTGGTTTACCTCGGAAAATCCATGGTGAGGACATTGCCTAAGCAATTCCTTAAAACGATCCCACGCGTCTCTAAACGATTCATTTGGCTTTTGTTCAAATCTCGTAATCTCGTTTTTGAAAAGCGTCGTCTTAGACGGTGGGAAAAAATGGTTAACGAATTTGGAAACGAGATCCTTCCACGTAATTATAGAATTAGGTGGCTCTTTCTCGTACCAATCCTTGGCGGCACCATCGAGCGAGTACGGAAAAAGCATAAGCTTGACGACATCGGTGTCGACGTTTTTAAACTTGCTCGTGGCCAAAAGACGATCAAAATTCCGAATGTGATCGTGAGGATTATCCGCCTCACGGCCTCGAAACTTCGTAGCTTGAATTAACGGTAGCATTTCGCTCTTAATCTCAAAATTCTCCGCTTTAATAGCGGGAATAACGATCGCGTCTCCATAACCCTCGGTGGGTGCTTGGAGCAATTCCATCATCGTACGATTCTCGGCCATCTCGTCTATGATTTCGACAACGATATTAGGAACGTCGGTTTCTAAATTCTGTCTACGTCGTTGATTCCTTTTATTTCGATTGCGTCGATTCAAAACGCCGCTAGAATTAGAATAATCCTTCGATCGAGTGCGCATGCACTAAATGTAGAATGGGGGTAGCAAAGAAAATTCTTTTTGGGGTTTTTCGTTTTATCAATTTTTGATTGTTTTAAAAAAAAAATTGGATTTTTGGTGTCTTACGTAGACTCAAATCTACAAATCTCGTCGAAACAATCTCTCGATCAAAGGAGCCTAAAGGAATGAAAACGATAACGTTGAGTGAACGCCTTCGATTACCTTAGAACGTTGGTGGAACACCAAAATGTTCAAGAGGGTTTAATCTTTGAAACGAAGAAAATATATATGATACGTAGATAATACTTTGGGCGGCAAACCCTCGATTAGCCCTTTTTCTCAAAACACGCACAAGCAAACAGAGGAAACGAGGTGGCACGAAGCACTTAAGAGCCTTTTTCCTTTAGGTCGTGAAATACAACCGCCTTATACCGACCTTATAGTTTGTGTTAATCAAAATTAAGCCTTTAGAAAGTAATTATCTATTTTGTTTTTTTCTTTTTTGTTTTGGATTCGAATACAATAATTGAGTGATGAAATCTCAATTAAGGTTGCGTTTTCACGCTTTTGGAGATATTGTAAATTTATTGTGATACATAATACAATATATTAATAATATTAACAAAAACGATAAACGAATATATCTACAATATAGTAAAAAGATTGTTGTGTGTTTAATTAAGGACAACTAAACACGTTTTATTTGGATATTTATTTATAGTAAGAAAAATAAAAACGAGTATGTACGCTATATACGCTTTCCAAAAATGAAAAGCAAAAACGCACTACTCACATAAACACGATATATGTAAGGCACTCAAAAACTCCTCCCCGGCAGCGGCGCCAAAAGGATTTTAGTAAAATCGTACACGTTTTTGGAAAAACGCGTATAATCGGCAAGTATTAATCGATACGGTTTAGGAAAACCGTAAAGACGAACAGTCCAAGTTCGTTCTCGAAGGAGGTGTATGTGTCTTATGTGTCAATAATATAAATCAAGTTTGGATTAGTGACGTTTTTGGGTTTGAAGAGAGAAAATTAAAAGACGAGATACACTACGATTAAACTACGACGAATAAACGTAATGACGTAAAACGCGACGAAATTAAAAATTTAATCTAAAAATTAATTAAAAATTAAAACTAAGTCTAAAATAATATAAATAAGAATAAAATTCAATAAATAATTTTTAAAACTTTTTATTAATTAAATATTCAATTTTAAATGCTAATTAAAGCCCTAAAATTAATAATAATTAACAATAACTCCAAAATTATATTTTATCAAATCAAAATCTTACTTATGTTAATAAAAGCCGAAAAGTTTTTTTCTTAAATTTTTAAAAATATTTTTCTATTTTTAAAAGGCTAAAAACACTATTTAAATGAAAATAATCATAAAAATAATAAAATAATGGGAAAAATAAATTTACTTTTTGAAAAAAAAATCCTATTTTACTTATATAAATATGATAAAAATGAAAAAGTTGGAAAAAAGTAATTTTAGGCCTAATAGGACAAAAACAGTTTTATTAAAACCGAATTAATACTTAAAATAATGCTAGAAAATAAATTAATAATGGAAAAATGTAATTTTCTTTTCTAAAAATCTTAAAATAAATAATGGAACAAAGGAAAAGTGAAAGAACTAAAAAACACTACTTTTTATCAATAAAGACAAAACAGAATATATAAAAATCTATTTAAAACATAAAATAAAGCTAAAAATATTAACTAAGCAAAAAATAAAATCAATTTTTTGAAAAATCTTAAAATAAATAAATTAACAAGAGAAAAATTAAAAAACTAGAAAAAGCTAAAAATTAACCACTAAAGACAAAAAGGAGAAAAAACTGAAAGTGACTAGTTGTGGACTTTTAGCTAAGCAGTGGGAACAGATAACCTAGCATTGGGAACTTCTACCCACTGCTGGACCTCAGAAAAACAAATTATGGCTTGTTTTGGCTTGTTTATTGATGGTTTTTGGAGTTAAATGTACCCCACACTCAGTGGAGTTTGGGAAGTCAATATAAAGCAAAAAACAACCAAGTATAACACACACAAATCACAAAATCAAAAGAATTCAGTCACTGATATGACCGGTATGGGTCTGGGCAATGTTTGCTGGTGCAGTTGACCAGATTGTGAGATTTGGATCCCTAAAACTTGATATCTAGCCTAACAAGCACCCAAATAACTCACCAAAATCCTAAACTAATGTATCATCTTACTAGTGAACACAAATCCAAACTCAAAACTTAGACCTACTTATTTCTATTAAGCATATTTTATGTTAAACTTGCAATATCTAATTTTTACACTAACATAACCACAAACCCTATAAAATGTGACTAAACAAACCTAATAAAGCATGTAAGGGTTGTGGTCAAGCTCAGGTTTAGTCTTCTACTAAATTTAACACTTAGATCCAAACACCCCTATATCTAAAATCTTAACAGATTTTCAACCAACTAGCACAAATCAAAACCAAATTTATCTAACACTACTAAAACATGTAAGACCTATCAAAATTAAGCTATTTGAACTATAAATACCACAAAACACAAAAACTAACAAAACTTCACTTAAATGAAGGGTTCAAGCCTGTTTACCTATCCGATTCACATCCAAACCGGATGGATGGCTGATGTCATCTTCCTTTAGCAACTTATGAGGACTTAGGGTTTATGGGAGTTGTTCTTGTTGAGAGGTCTACAACAGACCCAAGAAAATGAAGCAGAATGGATATTTTCTTCTACACTTCAAAACTTGCAAATGACATGAACACACAATACAAATCGCAAAATTCAAAATCAAAAACTGTGTTGTTAATACAGCTTTTGCTTTTGGCTTATGGAACAGTGAGAAGTAAAGTGAAATACACAAGATTTTCAAAAAATCTTATAAAAACTTACTTTTGGAAAACCTTTTAGAAAACATAAAATTGGAACCACTAGCTTATACAAGCTTGATGTGACTGCTTTGGTGTCAATCAAAACAGACCATAAGCCTCTATAAGCTAAAAAGGGATCAAAAGAGGATGAGCAAGTGTCCTTGACCCACCAACTTTGGAAACCAGTTAAGAACAAACTTTAAAAATAACAAGATTTTACACTAAAACAATGGAAATAAACATGGAACTCGGACTTTTTGCAAGTTTTGAAGCAATACTGTAAATATTCATTAACTCAAAAAAGTTTACAAAAAATATGGAACAAAGGCATTCCACATGTTGGAAGCTCTTTAAATAGGACTAAAGAGATGATTCTTGACTACTGATAAACATAAAACCCTAACAACTGGATTTCCAAATGTGCCTTTGTGAATTTGAATTTTTCTCTTAATCAAAAGCAAGCATGTGATGTGCCAGCTGGTACTTTTGATCTTGGGCGTTGATATACTCCTTAAGGAGCACGAAATTAACTGGAACCCTTTGATTGCTGTGAAGATTTGAATCTTGCCCAATTTAGGTGAAGCATGGGACATGGGAGGGCCCACTATAGGTCATGAGGTAAAGAGTTTGTTAGTGGGTTTGAGTGAGGTGAGGTTTAATTAGGATTTGGGTTTAGGGTTTATGACTGGTGGGGGAGAGTGATTAGAGGTGATGATGTGAAGAGGGTGTGTTTACCGCCTATATTTATTATATAAAACGAGTTTAAAATCGTATTAATAAATAATAGGGGTTAGTGGGGTTTGATTGATGAGGTGGAGGTAAATGGTGAGGTGGTGTGATGTAAGTGGTGGAATGGGGTAGTGGGGTGAGGTGGCAAGGTGTGATAGGAGGGTGGAGGTTTTGTTGTCTAGCCAACTTCAGTCCTTGGATTCCCATAAACTTGTCATATAAAGTCTGGCAGCTTCATATCCAATTTCCCTTTGTATTCAAGTTTGTGTTTTCCCATTTTGGCCACAAAAACTTTGATAGCATTCTCAAAAGGTCTTGTTGTGTAATATAATCAATCTACAAGGGACACTCATGTAACATCTTGACATTTTAGGGACCCTTATGTAATTTTTGAGTTTTACAAGGGTATAAAATGTCAAGTCTTTAAAAGATGAGGGAACAATCTTGACAAATCTTCAAACTTCAAGGACTTCTTAGGAAAATCATGATTCGGGTTAGGTTCTTTGTGCGGCTTCGTTTCCCGTGTTCGTTTTTGCTTGATTCTTGTAATCTTTTGGTGAATTCACGATATCCGTACCTAAAATACATAATGAACAAACACAAGCATATTTTAGGGTATTTTAGGGTATTTTATGATATTTTTAAACGTTTTAAGCCCGATTTGGACGATGAGACTATGTATAAATGCAGTCTCGTCATATTATATAATAGACTAATTGAGCAGTGTCACATCCACACCCATTTCACATAAAAACTTTCACATACACATGTGGCATGTGAGTTGCACTAATCACATTGCATTATAGTTCCTATTTCTTTTATGCATTAATTATATTGGTTTGACACATATAAATGTGAATTTCTTGTGTGAAAATTGTAAGTGAATCTAGCATTTTTCTGTGTAATACTTGATAAAAAATATATTAATAAAAAATATACTTAAAATCATTATTTATATATATATATTATCAAGTATTATATTATAAAAAGTAGGTAAAGTCAAAGTTTATAAAATAACAATTATTTTATGATTGAAAAAATAACTATAAGAACAACCTATTATGTCCCCACATAAGCTAAAATGACTAATTAAAAAACAAAATGACATCAAAATTCCTTTCACTAGTGGTACACTTCCTTCGTCCTACAATTATATTCTATTTATATAAATCAGACAGTTTAAAAAAATCGATTTTTCAATTTTCTTTTTATTACATTTTGCACAATAATAGATTTATCTTTAACTATTTAATAATAAAATTTTTTAAAGTTTATAATTATTACCTCAAGTAGAGGTATTACGTAGTATAAATTCCTTATATATATTTAAAAATAAATAATTAATTTCAGACAATCAAAATAAAAATTTAGATTATAATTATGAGATGAAAGAAGCACTAGTTGGGTTATAATTATGAGACGATGGAACTACTACTAAAAACCATTACTTGAAAGATATAATACGATCTATAACATTTTTTGTTCAATTAAAGATTGTGAGTCCTTTACATAAACGATGCACGAGGCTTAAAGGTGGGTACAGTGAGTCATGGCTTGAGTTATGGCCATGGCGCGAGACATAGGGCTGAGCCAACTACACCGCGACTTGAGTTATGGAGAGAAAATTGGTTATCTCCTGCCGGCGTTAAGGCCGATGGCGCGACCCCATGGCGCAGCCAACCACACCGTGGCTCGCGCCATGGGGCTGAGTTATAATTTTTTTTTTTTAAAAAAATTTTAAAATTTTTGAAAATCTAGACGTTGGCCAACGGCTATTTTTTTGGGAGAGTGTTTTTTTACCGTTTGGGGGTAAAAAATACCCTTTTTCTATTTTTTTTTTGTTTCGTGTTTTTTTCGTGTTTTTTTAATTTCGTAATTGTATTTTTATTTTTATTAATGAAAAAAAATAAGTTTTAGTTAATTAATTGTTAAATTAAAAAAAAAAAGTGGTAGGGTCACGATAAACCGAGAAAAGTTGGTATTAACTAAGGAGAGGGTTATTGGGTGTTTCTGAGTTATGGGAAAAAAATCTGACGTGACAGCACTTTTTGCCCACAGCTCGAGTTTGACGGTTTGACTGTACCTAGAGCTCTTAACTGAATCTCGTGGCTGATATTGCACCCTTTCTATTATCACTCGGTCGATGCTTACATGTTTGAGGGTCCAATTTAAATAGAGTAAACTTATAAGTAATCATACCATGCATATATTTCTAATCCCATACCGGAAGACTAAAAGCACCACAAGTCATTGGTTCCCAAACTCGAACTGACGAAAAGCAAGTGTCACGTAGAAAAAAATGGCTTTGGGGTCACATTTCAGCTGTAGCCGTACGGCAAAATGTGGTGTCAAAGATGTTTTTTTTCTTCTAAAATTATAACTTAAAAACAATTCATTAAATTAAAAAAAAATATTACATAACTTAAAAAAAATACATTAAATAAAGTAGGTATTTAATAAAAAGACCGATAACCTAGCTCTCCATCCAGATAGATCTTAAATTGTTTCCCTTGTTTAGTTTCATAGCCACAAAGAGCGTTATTCATCATATCCGTGTTGGTGGCTCCATTCATCCGTGTATGCGTTGCGTAATGGTAAAATCTAGCAAACAAACACATGTTTCACGTTATGCACTTCCATCTTCCGTGTATGTTATTGTACGATCGTTACCCCGACTCATCTAATTTGTCCTCCATGTATAGTAAAACCTCAGTCCAAAAACCATGTGAATCCCTTGCGTAAACCATCACGTTTGTAGAAAACTATAAAGGGGGTTGAATAGTTTTTATCGATTAGTTTTAATTCCTTTGAAACTTTTTCGTGATTATTATTGAGATAGATCAAGCGTGATTGACAAAGTAATAGAGATGAAGAAATAAAGAAACAAACCACAATGCACAATGATTATAGTGGTTCGGCCTAGCAAGATCTATTTATCTTGCCTCTACTTCTACTCCTCGAGTATCCACTAGAGAGTTCTTCTTCACTGGTAAACGAATCTCTTTTACACCGGTGTAGAAACCTTCACACTTAGCTTACAATCTTTATCGACATCTGATGTAGTATTTTTTTATATACTTTATTTTAGGTAAAAACAAAGCAAACACAAATGTCGTGGGTAAAAATATTAAGTATTAACGTTTAGGAAAACGCGAATACTGACAATCGAGTTCGTTCTCGAGGAGGTATGGTGTTTGAGCAAATAAATATAGACGTTATTTATTGAGTTATTACGCTTTTGGAAAGAAAAAAAATGAAGACGGATTACGCTAAAATCGACCCACGATGTAAACGTAACGTAAATCGAGACGAAAAATAAAAGTATTCTAAAAAATTATTAAAAATTGCAAATAAATCCTAAATAATATGACTAAGGTTTAAAAATCAAGAAAAACTTTTTGTAACTTTTTATTTAATTATTATATAATTTTTAAATCTAATTAAAGACCTGAAAAATAAAAAATAACAAAAAAAGCTCAATCCAAGATTTTTAACTTTTTAAACCACAAATATATTTTTCTAAAACAAATAAGTATTTTTCAAAAAATTTCCAAACCTTTTTTCTATTTTTATTACCTAAAAATGAAAATAGAATATAAAAATGATTTAAAAATAAATAATTTTTTTTTCAAAACAGATAAATAAAGTGAAAAAATAAGAAACTTTAAAAAAGACAAAAATTTTAAAACTTATTTTTAAGCTATGAAATGCAATTCGCAAATTATTTTTTTTATTTTTTTATTTATTTTTATTTTTAAAATATTTATTTTTATTTTTATTTAAAAACAGATTAATAATATATAAATATAAGAAACTTTAAAAAAGTAGTTAGGTTCCAAACCTATTTAACAAGCTAGAAACGCAAAAAAAACAGATAATTTTTTATTTTCTTTCTATTTAGTCTTTTTTTTAATTTTTTTTTTATTTTCAAACTTAAATATAAGCTGAAAACAATCCTAGAAAAGCTCAAAAATGGCCATGTGATCACTTCGATAAGCCAAAAACGAAAACACCCCAAGGTACTCCAAAATTACTCCACTTTCGGAGTACTATCCCCAAAGTGCTCCACCTTTTTTTTTTTTTTCTTGTTTGCTGTTGGAACAAAGGGGCACCCCCCAAGCATTTTGCTTGTGGGGAGTCACAATAGGCACACAATACAATAATATAAGCCACTAAATGCACGAATTAATGACAATATAAGCCACATAAAACACTAAAACGCCACAGAATTGAAGTCAAGTAAGTAGAACATAAATCAAAGTACTTGTTGATCTAAATGGCTGAACAGTAGGAGCAAAGTACTCCAAATTTACACTTAAAAGAAATGTTGATATACCCAATTAGAACCTCAAAGTATGAACCAAATAGGAAGAAATAAACTCAAACTAAGCAATTCTAACAACTATCAAAGCATATAGATACTTGTTGTTCTTAATTCGACAAAAAACTAGTGCGCAAACAAGACTTATTAGGCCGATTTCTAACACTCCTATAAGCTGAGTATAAGAACTAATCCCGAGACAAACTAAAAACAGAAAAACAACAACACCAAGGCTATTAAACAACTGATTTTCAGATTCTAATTCCCCAAATTCAGCTTATGATTCATTCTGGTGTTTTATACCTCAAATGGGCAGAAAATGAACTTAAGAGCGAGTAGAATGAGCTATAGTGTTTCTAACTTGAAAGCAAATTCTCTACACCCATAGTTTTTACAAAATAAGTAAAATCAACCAAGAATCAAGCCACAATAACACTAAAAAAACAAATCAATAAATCTTAAACCTACTGATGGTTTAGAGGTGTTTTGTTCTGAACTTTTTGAGCATATAAACATATGACACCACACATGTTGCAAACTCAATTGACTCATACTAACACAAGTGTTCATGGCAGATGCACGCATCACATAACAAACCAAAATCAGCAAAACATCATAACAATCATACAGACTTGAACATAGACAGATTTTAGGCAAAACACAAAATCAATATTTTTAACTACAACGTCAAATCTTAAACAAAAAACCAGCTCCCCCAATCCCTATAAAGTTGTGTAGGCTTAGGATTGCTCAAGTGTGGGTGTCAATCATACTCTCACACCTAAACCAAACACCCCTTTATTTGGCTGTGAGCAAATTATATCAAAGAAACATCAAAGTAACAGCTAACCACAACATCGACTAATCATGATCATACAAGAAACAGTAAATAAATCATAATAAACACAGACAAGAAGCAGATTACATCAAATCACACGAACTATGGATTTTTGCAATGAAATGAAAAAAAAATACTCACCTCAAGGGTGCACATCCACACCCTTGAGTGATTGAGCTTATGTACAAGCTCTTGCACAAGCTTCCCAAACTCCTGTGGTAACACCAAAACAATCAACAAACGTTAAAGAATCCAGACCCTTGGTTTTGATTCAGTGAGCACACAAATTTTGATTGCTTACAAAGATTCACACAAACAAATTTATATAAAATGAAAAGGATTTGGAACCAATTTTTCAAACAAATTTAAAACAACTTTTCTAATAAAATGAAAAAGGAATTACACTTGATAAAAAAATGAACTCAAACATAAATGAAACTCAGAACTTTCTACTCCAAAATATCAACTTTTTATGTTGGGCCATAGGGGGCGACATGGATCGAATCTTGAGGTTGGGTTGCGATTTGGGGACCAGCAATCAACATACTAGAAATTCATAAACCCTATTGTTGAATAATTAAGAATATCAAATTTAGGGTTTATGTGGGTGAATAGTGTTTGTTTTCAATCCAGGTTTAGGGATTATGGAGTGTTAAGCGCAAATTATGTTTAATAATAATAATTTGAATAAAACAATAATGAAACCAAACGTGTAAAGTAGAATGCTGAGCTAGAGTTGGTTTTAGGCTAAATGGGTGGGTTGGTCAGGTTTGATATGGGTATATGGGTGGTTTGGTGGGTATGGGTTATGAGACTTGGCAAAACACCCCTCTCTACTCTCAAATAGTATGCATAACAAGTTTGGTTGTTCATTAATTCAATTTCCTTTGATAAGTACTTTTCCCTTCTTGTCATTTTTGGCACATGTATTTCTCAAAGTTTCGATAAGGACCAAATGTGCAATATGAGCATTCTTCAAGGGCTATTATTGACATGTCTTGATTCTTGAAGGATCTATCTTGTACAAAATGATTCTTGGAGGGTCATTCTTGCCAATTTTCCAAAGATGAGGGACCAAATGTGACAAATCTTCAAACTTCAAGGGTATTTTTTGGAAAATCAACACTCGGGTCTGGTTCATTGTGCGGCTTCGTTTCCCATGTTCGTTTTTGCTTGGTTATGGTGATCTTTTTGTCTTTTTCTAGATATCCATACCTAAAACATACAACAAACGAATACAAGTATATTTTCTGATATTTTATGATATATTTAGGTATTTTAAGCCCGTTTTGGATTATGAGACTAGGTATAATTACGGTCTAATCAACATCTAATCTAGGATGTCGTGTTCTTTACACGGGTACAACAATTCCCTTTACACTGTTTTCTTTGTGGTTTACAACACCAACCACATTATTAAACAAGTAGGTAGAAAAAGGGGTACGACGATGGTGATTGTGTAGGTAACACTAACACATTCATACATAGTGAAGTTTTTAATGATCAAAACTTAAAGGATAGAATTCTCGTAACCAATCTTCAATTTCACAAAGATCTAAATCACTAGAGACAAGAAGTAAGACAAGAGTGAGGTTAGAGAATTAGATATATGCAGAGAGTTTAGAGAGAAAAGTTAGAAGATAGATGATTTCTAATCTTGGACAAAGCATGGTATTTATAGGCAAAGTACGAGACACCCACGGAACCCGTCGGCCCCTTTACGCAAAGGTCCGCCTGGTTCTGACTTTTGTGCCTCATAAATGTTTGTCCAAGATAACACTTAATCAATGAATTTAGTCATGGTTGACTTTTATATATCTGATATAGAGAGAGATAGATACATTATGTCTATTTTATTTTTACACTTAAAGAAGTAAAGTGTATAAAACTTTTTATATGAGTTTAGAACATAAGTTAATAGATTAAAAGACTTATATGTTGATTGTAACACAAACATAAAATTATGTTTGATGTTTTGTCATTAACAAAACGTTAAGAATGATTAAAATATAAATATCATTTTAATACGATATTTGTATTTACAACGTTGTTTGCGAAAAGAAAGTTCCATGTGTTACACGACGCTATATTTTCTTGAGGTATCCATTGTAGCGGTGTCATTTTATATAAATAAATAAAGTTGTGATAATTATAAGTTTTGAAAAAATGATAGAAATGTCGTTTCTGTGTACTTTTTAGAATGGTAAAATGTGGGGTTTTATAGATAAAAAATAATTGAGAGTTTTTTTTAAATGAATAAAAACTGTATGTGTTATGTACTCGAGAGGTGAGTTTCTCATCGTTGGTGGGGTTTTCTTTGTCCGAGAAACATACCTCGCGTGTGAGGGTTTAGGTGAGTTTCTTGGCAACCCACGCTTGGATTTTAGCCACGTGAAAAGCCACGAGCGGGTTTTCCCACTCTCTCTTAATCCTTAGACCAAACAATGATCAAACCTTCGTAACCGATTAAACAAGTGACCGAACACTCTTTTAAACAAAATAATATTCCATTAATTAAAATAAAAGTAGTACTTCTAGATTAATGTTCAAATCAAGTAAAAATATTTCATAATAAGTGGTCAACTCAGATTTTGTCTTATTTACTTTTAATTTGTTCGCCAAACAAATGAAATTGTTGCGTATATTTGGTTTATCACATTGTCTATCATTTACCTAGCGATTTTCTTTCCCTATCCTTTCATTTCATAGGATGAACTAGTTTGAATACTTGTATTATGTACATTTTAAGATTTTAATCTTTACCATTGATTATTTAAATTAGATTATATGAAGAAAAAAAACACTGCATGATTATGCTTGTGTCAAAATGTTCAAAAGTTGTATAAAAAACAGAAAACTAAAGTTGAAATATGACAAAATATTGATTATCATTATTGATAGAAACATTTATTACTAGTGATATTTTTATCACTAATGATAACCACTAGTTCGTCGTATTTACAACTTTATTCAATCCGCTCTTTTTTAGAACTTTGAACATTTTGGTAAAAATTAACTTTTTGTTTTTTTAATCTTATGTTAATTTCAACCATTACATTAAAAGTAAATGAAAAATAAAGATTGATGACTTGGTAAATCATATAAAACAATGATGCAAAATAACTTTTATCTTCACGTCATATATAAACATATGATCATTATCTTTGTTTGTTTTTCTATCTATTACTCTATAATTTTATTTCTTCAGTACTCATGTACACAAATCGTATTTTTTTTATAATTTACTGTAAATATATTGATGA
Organism: Glebionis coronaria; assembly: GCA_025667525.1. Taxonomy (NCBI): domain Eukaryota; kingdom Viridiplantae; phylum Streptophyta; class Magnoliopsida; order Asterales; family Asteraceae; genus Glebionis; species Glebionis coronaria. The sequence goes on from CM046875.1 coordinate 697,666,016, forward strand.
GTTACTTTTAAAGAATAATGTGCAAATATGTAATCAAACAACCAGTTTCACAAAATCTCGAAGGGTAACATCGATGCACATTAAATGGAACGATGTAAGAGAAAATGAAATACTAGTTATGAAATGAGAAAAAGACAGAAAGAAATCATTTTTAAAAAATATATATATATTTACATTTACACATTATTTTTAAAAACGAAAATATGATAAATAAGGATATAGTGAAAATTTTAAATTTCTTATATAGATCAGAATGCAATAATTATGAAGTTAAACAACACATGGTCACGGGTTCAACCACCAGGTCAATCCGGTTAAATCATCGGGTTATAAGTTCAACCATCGGGTCAACCTGGCCGAGTCACTAAGTCACGGTTCGATCACCAGGTCAATCGGGTCGAATCACCGGATCAGGGGTTCGACCAACGGGTCAACCCGGACGAGTCACTAATCACGGGTTCGACCAACAGTTCAACTCTAAATGCTGGGTTCTATCTTTAATGCTTTATGCTATTTGCATGATATTGAATGCAAGCCGTTACTCTGAATCCTTCATATGTAGTTTTCGGTTGTGGTTATTTGGTCTTGAATTGACACGGAATACTTGTTCGTATCGTTTGGGTCTACCACGCACATCAACTCGTTTATTCATTCTAAGATTGATATTCTTTGTGATACTGTTAATGTTTGTTGTTAATGCGTTTGCTGTTAGTGCATTATCTAGTGATTGCAACATATTAGGATATTATATGCATTAGGGTACTGTATCGCATAGTATCACGCCTCAGGCGCGCCTGATGCGTGCTTTCTAACACTACAACAATTTTCAGTTTAGGGTCGCCCTTTTTTTAGGTCGACTTAGTCGTCCCTAAATTAAGAAGAGTCCACCAATTTTACAAGAAAAACAAAGTTAAGAAAGATATAGGAAGAAAGTGGGGTCCACGCAATGTAGGGACGACTAAGTCGTTCCTAGGTGAAGAAAATATATTTTTTATCTCTTTTAATTGTTTAAAATTATTTAAAATTAATATAAATATTTTTTAAAAAAAGTTTAAAATTAAAGTGAGACCCACGTAACCTAGGGAGGACTAAGTCGTCCCTAGGTGAAGAAAATTTATTTTTCCCAGTTTTTTTTATCTATTTTAATTATTTAAAATTATTTAAAATTAATATAAATATTTTTTTAAAAAAAGTTAAAAACTAAGGTGGGGCCCGTGTAACCTAAGGACGACTAAGTCGTCCCTAGGTGAAGGCAACTTTATTTTCCCAGTTTTTTTATCTCTTTTAATTATTTAAATTATTTAAAATTAATATAAATATTTTTTTAAAAAAAGTTTAAAATTAAGGAGAGGCCCAAGTAACCTAGGGACGACTAAGTCGTCCCTAAGTGAAGGCAAATTTATTTTTCCCTTTTTTTATCACTTGTAATTATTTTAAAATTATTTAAAGTTAATATAATTATTTTATTTAAAAAAAAAACTTTATTATAGTTAAAAATAATTTTATACATATTAGAAAAACTTTATACATATTTAAAAAAAACTTTATACATATTTAAAAATAACTTTATACATATTAGAAAAACTTTATACATATTTAAAAAAAACTTTATACATATTTAGAAAAAACTTTATACATATTTAAGAATAACTTTATATTTATTTAAAAAAAACTTATACGTATTTAAAAAAAAAACTTTAGATATATATTTAACACTTAAACACGCGCTTAATTAAACATATATATTACAGCGATGATAGATTCATAAATAAGAAAAAAAAAACACATCACAAACTAGTTAAAACTAAACATACAGATTAACACATAATAATAAAATACAAATTAACACATTAAAATAACAAATAGATTACTACTCAAAGCTAAGATTTTCCATTTCATTTAAAAGCTCATGAAGTATTGCAGCCGATTGACATGCGTGGTCTTCAGGGTGCCTTTCCATTTCTAGTCTTGCCTCTAGCATCTTTATCTTTAGATCTTTGATCTTGCAATTAGAGCACTCAGTGGGTGCAGATTGAGAAGGACCTGTAGAAGAACTTGGATGTGAACCTTGAGGTGATGAAGATCCTGGGGAAGATCTTATACGGAGTTCGAGATCAAAATCATCCTTCCATTTAAAATATTTACATCCATAATCATCTGTTTTTTGTTGTTACAAAGTAAACAAATAACATGACATGTCATTTTAATAATCACACGTATTACATAAATAAAACATTAGATTGTTTACCTTCGAAAGAGGACATGCATAGTAAAGTTTACCAAAGCTATGAGGTTGATGTGACTGTCTCAACACAATATATCCCTTTCTACATGTGCACTTATAAGCTTCAAGCGGATCCATCTTATGCAAAATCGGGTGGTGGTGGTGGTAAGTTTGGTATGAGAGGATAAGAGTTTGTGAGGATAAGAGCTACCATAAATAAAGATAAAAATTTAGGGTCGACACATTTAGGGACGACTTAGTCGACCCTAGCTTTCCCGCCAACATTTTCCCGCTAAGGTTTTCCCGCCAACATTTTCGACTCATCAGTTGAACCTCTAACGTATAACCCTAGCATATCGACTCATCGGTTGAACCTATAACGTATAACCGTAACATATCGACTAATCAGTTGAACCTATAACGTATAACCCTAGCATATCGACTCATCGGTTGAACCTATAACGTATAACCAACATATTGACTCATCGGTTGAACCTCTAACGTATAACCCTAGCATATCGACTCATCAGTTGAACCTCTAACGTATAACCCTAACATATAGACTCATCGGTTGAACCTATAACGTATAACCCTAGCATATCGACTCATCGGTTGAACCTATAACGTATAACCCTAGCATATCGACTCATCGGTTGAACCTATAACGTATAACCCTAGCATATCGACTCATCGGTTGAACCTATAACGTATAACCGTAACATATCGACTCATCGGTGAACCAATTCTTCCGTTACCTCCACTATTACCACATTCACCTGATCGAATTCACATGGATGTGTTCTTCGAAGATATTTCTGCAAATAATATTCCAAATCCACCATCTGAAACTCCACCCTCTCAAACTCCACCAACTCAAACAACCGGTCCTCAACCAACCCAAACACCGGGTCCTAGTAACCAGTTTGAAGAGTTACTCGCTAGGTCTGCCCAAAAGTTGTACCCGGGTTGTGATATGACCACATTGGAATTTACATCAGAGATTTCGCACATCAAGGTTTTACACAAAATAACTGATGCCGGGTTTAACAAAATTCTAGCTCTTATCCAAAAGGCATGTTCCCCTAATAAAGGATACAATTTCCCGTCTTCATACTATGAAATAAAAAAGACATACCAAAAGATCGGGTTAGGATACGAATCGATCCATGCTTGTATAAATGATTGTTTTTATATTGGGGATCACCAGAAAACAAGGCGAGGCACACTTGTCCAATCTGTAACGCGAGTAGATGGAAAAACCCAAAGAAGAAAAAGGGGCGCAATTAGTTGCCAACAAGGTGGTGCGTTACTTTCCGATAACACCTAGACTACAACGTATGTTCAACACAAAAGACATAGCAAAGTGGATGACTTGGCATGCGACCGGACAGTCTAAGGAAGACGGTAAAATGAATCACCCCTATGACGGCAAAGCATGGAAATATTTTGACATGATGAAACCTGAGTTCTCTTGTGACCCTAGAAACGTTCGATTAGGGTTGGTTGCTGATGGTTTTAATCATTATGGCATGATGAGCCAAACATAAAACATGTGGCCGGTTATATTGACAACATACAACACACCATCGTGGATGTGTTTGAAAGAAACTTCTTTAATGTTGACGATGTTAATTCCCGGCCCTAAATCAGCTGCAAAGGACATTGATGTTTACTTGCAGCCTCTAATTAAAGAACTCAAAGATTTATGGGAGGGAGTCTGGACGAAAGACGCTGCTACGGGTACTCATTTCAAAATGAAAGCGGCGGTTTTATGGACCATCAATGATTTTCCAGCTCGAAGTAGTTTGTCTGGGTGGAGTGGGCAAGGGTACCTCGCATGCCCTACTTGTAATGTTGACACTCCATCGATGCGTATCAACAGCAAAATCTTTTATGTTGGTTACAGAAGATGGTTAAGAACAAATCATCCAGAAAGGAAAAAATCCAAGGAACTCTACGGTTTTCCCGAAAATAAGCCTAAACCAAGAAAGTTTTCAGAACTTGATATCCAATTGCAGATTAGTAAAGTGTTTAAACGTAAACCGGGGAAACATAAACCAATTCTCAAAGAGAACCGCCCCCATAATCGAGATGTTGAATTGAACTTAAATAAGCGTTCTATATTTTGGGATCTTGAGTATTGGCCCTTTCTTCTACTAAAACACTGTTACGATGTCATGCACATCAAAAAGAATTTCTTTGAGGCTTTACTGAATACCCTGTTACAAAACGACAAATCCAAAGACACGCCAAAGGCAAGGCTAGACTTAGAAAAAATGGGAGTTCGAAAGGAGTTGTGGTTAGTTAAAAAAGATAACGGGAAGTTCGATAAGCCTCATCCAAAGTTCTCTTTCACTCCAGAAAAAAGAAAACTTTTTTGTAAATTCATTAAAAGAGTCACACTACCTGATGGCTTTGGATCCAACTTCAAGAAAAAAGTGACCGCTGATGATGACAATATAACGAACTTGAAATCTCATGACTGTCATATAATGATGCATCGGTTACTTCCTTATGGAGTGCAACATACTTGCCCAAAGACGTTGCAAAACCTATAATCGAGATTTGCTTATTCTTTAAGCAGCTTTGTGCTCGAAGTTTGACTGTGCAGGACATAAAAGAAGCTAAAAACAAATTGATCATTATGATGGTTAATTTAGAGCAAATCTTTCCTCCTGCTTTTTTCGACATAATGACTCATTTGGTTATACATCTACCCGATGAGGCTATTCTAGGTTCCGTTACTCGCGGCAGGTGGATGTATCGATTTGAATGATACATGAAAAAGCTAAAGAATTATGTACGAAATAAAGCAAAGCCTGAAGGTTCTATTGCTGAGGGTTATGTTGCAGAAGAGGCATTAACTTTTTGTTCGCGTTACCTTAAGGATGTCGAGACGAGATTTAACCGCCTTGGCAAAAATGAAGACAACTTGCCTGGACAACCAGATAAATTTGAGGTGTTCCAGACCGTATGCACACCGACGGGTGGAATCAAACCAACTTGTATGACTAATGACGACATGCAGGCAGTTACGTGGTTTATACTTAATAACAGTCCTGAAGTCGAAGCAGACATCTCGGCTTACAACGAATATGTTTCTTCCTTTTTTTTATTTTATAATTTTGAAAATTCTTCTTTCTCGATGACTTCTGCTAATATCATGAACCTTTGCAGAGAGGCGCCTGATAATGTGGAAACGATTTTTCCTGCGTGGTTTAATAACAAGATAAATACATTAGATATATTACCTTGGAGTTATTCCTCATCTAATAAACCTTTTTGTATCACTTTTTTGTAGACTCGTGAAAAAAAGTGAGTGTGGGCTGTAGTGACGAGTTATTCTCTTTGGCATGTGGACCTATTAGTTCATGTACATACCCCTCTTGCATAGTGAACGGTGTGAAGTTTGTGGTACGTGAACGTGATATACTTCGTACCACTCAATGCAGCGGAGTTTCAACACTCGGGGTTGATGGAGAGATGTATTATGGTCAACTCGAAGAAATTCTGGAGCTCACTTATATCGACAACCGCAAGGTTTGAGAGTGTTATTTTGATTCTTTCTTGTAAAAATATATTGTAATATTTCATTGATAAAGTTAGCCAAGGGGAGGTTGGCTGGGTTCACTGTTATTACTTGTACTTGGTGATATTGGGCATTGATTCATTGTTTTTTACATCGTATCAGAGCCTGGTTGCTCTATATCATCGATTAAAACGTTTTAATCAATTTTTAAAAATTAGGGTTTCATTAAAAATTGGGGGTTTTGATCTATTATCATAGATCGTGTTCTTAGGTTGTTTCTTTACACTGATCTGGTGGTTAATCGTTCTAAATTGATCAATTAAAGGTTTAATTGGATTTTTAAATAATGTGGGTTTCAACTGTTTTTGGGGTTTTTTAATCTTGGGTACTTCTTGATCTTTTTCTTGTATTCTTGTGATTAATTTGTTATTAATCATAAGATTTCTTGAAGAAACCCTAAAATCAGAAATTAGGGTTTCTTCTAGGTAGGTAAGGTGGTTATTTTGTTATTATTGGTCTGGTTTAAACGTGTAGGTGTTTGGTTTCCGCTGCTATTGTTTGTTTTAGATCATCTTGATCTAGTTTTAGGGGTTCTCTAGATTGTCTTGATTCAAGAGTTCTTGATTGGTTTGCTGCGCGTGCTACGTAACACCTTTCACACTCTCTCTCTTTAGGTTGTTTTCATTAGGATTAGTGGGGTTAGGAAGTCGAATGGATTAGGTAGTCTTGTGGAGTTGATTGGTTTGAGGTTTATGGTAGTTGTTTGTTAATTATAGAGGAGATAAAAGGGGATTTGTTGTTATTTCTACTCTTGTGTGTTTTGTTTTGTTTTTTTACCAATCTCAAGTCTTAACTCTTGACCTGCCACCCTGTGAGTGGTTTTGGAAGCCTGAGAACTATTTTTTGGCTTGAGTTTTGTGTTTATTGTTTTTTGTGGTTTTTAGATTGTTATTAATATGGCTGGTCCTAGTTCACCTAAGGGTGATGGGGCTAAATATGAAACTGAGGTTGTTAAGTTTGATGTTTATGACCCACTTTATCTTCACCCTCAAGACATTGGTTCAAAGTTAATTTCCTTCAAACTTGAAGGGACTGAGAACTATAAGGTTTGGTTTGCTGCTGTTAAACTGGCTTTACAAACTAGAAATAAAATTGGTTTTATAACTGGTAAATGTGTTCAAGACACTAATGATGGTCCTGCTAGGGATCAATGGGATAGGTGTAATGTTGTTGTTCTATCTTGGTTACTTGGTTGTGTTTCACCAGATTTGTATAAGGGTCAGATTTTTTCTAAGTATGCCTAAGATGTTTGGGATGAATTAGAAGAAACTTATAATAAACAAGATGGTTCTGTGATATATAATTTGCATCATAAGATTTACACTTTAACTCAATCTGGTATGTCTTTGTCTGAATATTATCATGAGTGTAATTCTTTGTGGAGACAATTTGATGCTCTTGTTGATTTACCTGATTGTACTTGTGATGGTTCTGAGGCTCTTAAGGAACATGATCAGCTTCTTAGGCTGATGCAATTTCTTATGGGTCTTGATGATTGCTATAATGTTGTGAGAAGTCAGATTCTCACATCTGATCCCATACTAGATGTGAGAACTGCTTTTGCAACATTGTCTAGAGATGAATCACATAGAAATGATGTTGGCTCTAAAAATTCTAAATTTGGGCCATCAGCTTTTGTTGTTAAGTCTTGTGGGAATTTTAATAACTGGAACAAAGGGGTTAACCGGAATAATAATAATAACTGGAATTCAAATAGGACTGCGTCGAGTGGTTATAGGAATGGCAATCTTGTTTGCAAATATTGTAACATGAATGGTCATACTATAGACAGATATTTTTAGTTAATTGGTTATCCTGCTAATTTCAAAAGAAACAATAATACTTGTGGTCAAAGTAATGTTCATAATGTGAGTATTAATGAAAATATATGTGATTAAAGTAAGAGTGCATCTCATACTCTTACTTCTGATCAATATCAAAAGTTAATGAAGTTACTGAGTGTTTCAAGAGATAATATTATGGGTTCTACAAGTGTTGCAGGTACCTTCAAAGTTAATAACCGTGTTGTTAGTTTTTTGGCTTGTAGATTTTTTAACTATAATTCAAACATAAGTACTTATAGTACTTATGTTGGGTGGATTATAGACTAAGGGGCTAGTCAACACATAACATATTCTGAAAAACTTTTGTTCAATGTTATTGATGTGTCATACTTAAACATAAGTGTTGTTCATCCTAATGGAACTTTGAAATATGTGAAGAAAATTGGGTGTTTTAAAATTAATAATCTGATTATCAAAGATGTGTTGGTTGTTCCTGGGTACAAAGTTAGTTTGTTATCTGTTTAAGAATTATCCAAAGATAATAAAGTTAATATGAGTTTTGATGAAACTAATTGTATTATTCAGGATTTTACTCAAAAGGTCCTGATGGGGATTAGTAGTGAAAGATATGGGTTATACTTTCTTGATGAAGGTAGGCCAATGTTAAACAAAAATATTAGATGTTGTCAAATATCTAGTTCTATCTGGCATAATAGGTTAGGACATCCTGCTGATCAAGTTTTGGATGTTCTTAGAAAAGATAATACTGACATAAATCTTAATGGTTTAGAACCCTGTGATGTGTGTCACAAATCTAAACAGACTAGAGAGTCTTTTTCTTTAAGTGATCATAAGACTAGACAACTTGGTGACACTGTTCATCTTGATGTTTGGGGACCTTATAAAGTGACTAGTAAGGAAGGATATAGGTTTTTTCTTACTGTGGTTGATGATTATACCAAATCTGTCTGGGTGTTTTTGTTAAAAAGTAAAAGTGAAGTGTTTGAATGTATTGAATTTTTTTTAACTTCTTGATAATCAGTTTAATAAAAAGGATAAAGTTTTTAGAAGTGATAATGGAACAGAATTTGTTAATCATAAGTTTGCTGAATTAATTAAAAATCATGGTATTAGTCATCAAACCACATGTGCTTATACACCTTAACAGAATGGTGTTGCAGAAAGAAAGCATAGGCATTTACTTAATACATCTAGAGCCCTCATGTTTCAGGGGGCATACCATTAAACATGTGGCCTGAATGTGTGCTAACTGCTACTTATTTGATTAACAGGTTACCTAAAGATGGAGGGGAGATTTTCAACTGAAGAGACAAGTTTCAATATGGAGGGACCAAAGCTAGCTAGTTTGGAAAGTAAAGGGTCTTTGTGAAGAATAGGAGTATATATACTCCTCCACCTAACTCGTTTTCATTATCTTTCATTCTGTAAACTCGTTTTGTACTTTCAAGTGTGTCAAAACTCTATGTCTGTTCTTGATCAATAGTTTTGGTCATCGTGAGGTATGAGAGTGTTCTTTTGATTATTTCTTATAAAAAGATATTGTAATCTTTCATTGATAAAGTGAGCCAAGGGGAGGTTGACTGGGTTCACTGTTATTACTTGTTCTTGGTGATATTGGGCATTGATTCATTATTTTTTACAAGTGAGCTATCTACCTCGCCTTCATACATGATACATCCATGGGTATCATGGAGTCTTAACTGAGGTTTGCAGTTTGTCTATTGAATATCTACTTGTGGTCACTGCCACTGGCACTAACCCATCTGTAACTCCACTGCATTTTTATAAATCATAGTCTTTAGTTATGTTTATGAGTTGAGCGCACACCTTCAGAAATAAACATAGCACATGGTATTCTAACTGTAAATCCAAACACTGATTCCGCTTGCCGTTAGCTCTTGAATCACATGTATGACTGTAAATGGCATGTCCGTCCATTTTTGGCCACGTTGTGACTGTAATAAATAAAAATTGTTATATCTTTCACACAATATTACATGGTCACGAGTTCAATCATCGAGTCAACTCTCAGGTTAACCTGGTCGAGTCACCGAATCACGAGTTCAACCATCATAGTCAATTCGGCCGAGTTAACGGTTCACTGATTCGATCATCGAGTCAACCCCTTCGAGCCATAGATTACGGGATCGGTCACCAGGCATCAGGTCAACCCGATCAAGTTACCAGGTCACGAGGCTCGACCACCTTATCAACCCAGTCGAGTCACTGAATCAACCACCATATTAATTTTTTATCGCTAGACAGGTTCCGCTACACACGAATAAATATCTAGATTTACGTAAAACTTGCATTTCTTATGTTAATAAGGGAAGTACAATTTGTTTTCTTTGTAGCTTTTTTTCTTTTAAAATAAAAGCAATACTATATGAATACATTTTCTTACTTTTTGTTAGTCTTTACAATTTTTAACAAATGAAATAGTATATTTTTTTTCACGAAAGTTTTTTTATTGATTAAAAAGAAAAATACACAATTATCTTTGAGAGATTTTAAAAATAAGCATCTTACTGAGCGTCCCACTAAGCAAAACTCAAAGTAACCGGTTTGACTTTGCCACGTCACCAGTTAACTTGTTATAACAGGTTCCATTATAAATTTTGAACATAAAAAAGTTCGTGATGTATAATGACTTTTTGAAAAAAAATCTACTATCTTTATAAAGGAGGGTTTTGAAAAAATTAATCTTGGTCTAAAATCCTAAAAAAATGACATCTGTAAATTCATTTTTAATCAATGGCTCACATGCTTTCTTAGCTTTCAACATTTAATGTAAAAAAAAAACTGCCTAAACATTTCGAAAAAAAAACAGACGAACAAAATTATAAAAAAAAACATAACCAAAAATTATTAAAACAAAATCATATTCATAAAAAAAACTGGTTATCCAATAACCATTTGAATAGAAATCTAACAATCATCTGATTTCATATCCATGTATATGAATCTTCGATTCGATCAGGTATACTCTCAATATCACTATTCTTTTGAATTACGATAATTTATAAAATGGATTTAATTTTGTTGTTTCTAATGGATATTTATTTCACAAAACTTATACCTGATTATACTAACTCAGGTTTTGTTTTTCGTGTTTTATCTAATATATAATCATGATTTTAAATTGTGAATAGGTGAGTCGTGAATTTAAATTCATCTTGGATATAAGTTCTATGTAAGTTATAATATTATATGCTGCTAAGTGCTTGACTAAATGCCTGAGTGTAAATAAAAGGTTTTAACTAAAGATCACTTATTGTTTACAGCTTTATTTGATTTCAATTGAAGCTATGATAGGAAATTGCTATTGGAAATGAAGGTATGTGATTGTTTTCATGTGAAATCTATTTTTTTTGGATTAATAATGTGAAATTCTTTGTCTGGAACTTCTTATAAAGTAACCAATAATCATATCACCAGGTTCACATGTTTGTTGCTCTTATAATGCATAAATCCATACAATGTCTTGACGCTGTGTGACGACAATGCTATCAAAGAATCAATGGTTGTTATAGCCACGAGTGATTTGGATGGAGCTCAAGACATTGACGATAAGAATCACGGTTACCAAAAAAAAAAAAAAAAAGACATTGACGATAAGAAGGTAATGTTTTTTTTATGATTTAATTTTAAAACTTTTAAATTGTGTTGTGGTTAATTGATTAATAAATCCTCTTATCTCATGGTTAGTATTGTATCACTTTTAAAGTGTTTGCATTGAAATTATTAGAGAAATCTCCAAATTATGTGTTTGATCAATAATTCTTGTAAGTTTTTTTGTTCTTAAGATTTCTATATTGATTCAAGGATAATAGTTATCATATATTTTTGTATATTAAACCACAATAAGCACTTAGTGTTGGATTAGATTATACTTTTAAAAGTGTGATACTTAAGAAGCATTTCATATGACCTCAAGAAGCCATATATATATATATATATATATATATATATATATATATATATATATATATATATATATATATATATATATATATATATATATATATATATATATATATATATATATATATATATATATATATATATAGCTTCCCAAAAATAGGTTTAATAAGCCCATAAGCATAAGGTCTTTGCCTTTACCAAAACACTCATTATAACTTAATAGATTTACCAAGATGCAATAAGCCATTTGGCTTTACCCAAATACCCCTCATCTACTTAATAATAAGAAGACAAGAAGATAACTTTAGACTCTTAATAGACTGAATGATTGCAGACACAGTGGTTGCATACCGGGCTCATTAACTTTTGGTTGTTTTTTAGGCACTCGAGAACAAAGGGGGTTCTTTGTGAGAAAGCTATGTTTTTTATTCTTTGGAGCAGGAGGAAGACAAGGTTAGAGCTTAAACATTGCTTAGTAACTTATATGTGTTAATTTTGTTGTTTGTAGACATGGTTATGACAGTTGAGAATGGTATATATTGTGTAAATTTGATGATTGTTAGATTTCTATTCAAATGATTGTTACAACAAAAACTTTGTCGGAGTTATTACTCTTAGTACCACATCGAGACACTGTAGAAGCTGATTAGCAGAGAAGATGATTCACGATACATGGATCAATGTTTCTCTATTTATTTGCTTGAGCAACAAATTTTCATTACATATTAAAATAAAACTTCAACAACTAATACGAGGACCGATTTGCAATTTTGATAGATTAATTTGAAAAAAGCTCAGGTATGACCTTAATCTACTGATGATTGCAAGGTTTGTTACGACTGAACCTTGACACATGTAGTAGACAGTTGTAAGTTATGGCAATAAGCCTTTAACCAAAAAATTTAAAATTTCAGGATGTCGGATGACCTCTCTAAATTATACCAACTCATGATGTTGTCAAGGTAGCTTTGTCTATGGGAAATTCCTGGTTAACCAAGTCTAAGCCAATTTTAGTATCTGATCTTACTGTGTTATCGGTTTGAAATTCTTTGATTAGAGTACACACTAAATTTTTAGACTTTTTTTGGTATATTATGGATGAATAGGTTTTATGCATAGATTTGTTTATTACAGTAGCAAGTTAAGTTTAAGATAAGTTGACCATTGTCATCACAATGGTGTGGGTCTTATTTTATAGTAATTGCTTAATATTGTTGTTATTATTTTTGCAGTTATGGTGTTACCTGAAGAATCTTAGTTGGATATATGCTTCAAATCATTCAAAGATGAATAAGTTGTAAGTTTGTTTGCCAAGTTGATTTCTTTAATACTAGGCATATCCGGTTTTGTTTGTGATCGATGTTCATCAAATGATTATTACTATCAACACGATGTATGGGGTTGAAGCTTCTTATTGGTGCTATATGAAATTATATTAGAGTAACTACTTTTAATGGCTATTTAAGGTTGATTATTTAAACTGCTCATAGGGGATTTTAACAATTACCTACTGAAATCTGATTATAGGCTGTTTGGGATTGCTAATTAAAATTATAGCTTTTTTTAGGGAGGAAATAAGATAATAAGGATAAGCATTTGACTGGAGCTTTTTTGGAAACAAGTATACTTTTAACCATAAGCTTACCGAAATACCCCTCTAAGTACAAGCCAAGATAAGATATATTTCAACTGAAGTCCTAAGTTATATCACTATTTTTTAGTACTTCATATAGCAATATATTGAGTTAAAGAATCGTTTTTATTCAATTTTTTAACTCAGTTCGTCGAGGCTATTGTTTTTAGCGGCATGTCATATCACAATGACTTCCGTGGGTGGTCGAAATGGACAACCAAAACAGGTAAAAGATCATTTAGTCTATCAAGTGTATATTGTGTTAGCGTTTAGCTTTCATTTAGTTTTTTGAATGATGTCTCTATGCGATTGATTGCAGATAACTCTATCAGAATCATCTGAGTTCTGACCCACTTAAAATTTTAGCCTTTTGACCCATTACGCAAAATACAGACCAGCTCTATCAGATTGAATATAACTGATGATCTCATTTATGTGTTGCTTGAATTCTGACCATTTAAATGAGTGGCATAGACATGTTAAAAACAGTGTCGATGACAGTTTTTTAAGGAGTTATAACACGTGTGTGACAATCAAGATTAGAGACCTGACATGGTAATTCAACCAGCATGGAAACAATATTACATGTAAGAAATTATAGTTAAAAAGGAATAGTTAGAATAGACATCAATTTTTTTAACTATTAAAGCTAAATTATCTTCACGTTTTGTGGGCTTTTGATGTTCCTTGGTCTAATCTAGAATGTTAGATAATATATTCGTAGTCGTATCTCAACTCTCATCACTAGGTTTATAATATGTTCATGTCCCTTTTATTAAATAGATTTGCTATTGATGTATGCATTGCAAAGCATGAAAAACGGTAACATCACAACAAACAAAGATAACGATGTCATATACTCCGTATTCAATAAATTCACATTACTAATAAGTGTGGATTTTGTTTTTGTTGAGTTAACGTTGTATGTGTTCATTAGAAAATCTTAAAATTGACCTTTGAAAAACTGCACCAACTCAAAAACTTCATATGATGGAGTCTATAAAGTCTCATGTTACTGTGATACGAATGTACTCATGATACTTAAAAACGTAAGAACGTGACCTTATGTGTCGTTTTAGAATTATATTCTTTTTAAGGCAATTGTATAAAGGGTTTTACTACTTATTTTATATTTTACAGTGACGAGGGAATTTTGAGGCTTTGGATTACGAAGATACACATCTGGGTTCCGACAAATCTTCAAAATTGCACTTTTAGATAAATAAAGAAGTCTTTGTTATAAGTAGTTGTATCATTTTTTTAGCTTTATATTTGAACAAGCAGGGTAGTTTACTTCTTTTTCAGAATTGTTGCAATGACATTTTTATCTTTACTTTTTTGTTTTTAATATGATTATTATTTTACGTTATTTATATCTTCAATTCTACTATTAAAATTTTGTTTTTTCAATAATAGACTTATAGCTAGCCGCCCATCGGGCGGGCCTTGAAGCTAGTACATAATATATTTGTGACTTTTATCCTTTCTTATGTTAATAAGAGAACTACAATATATATTTTTCTTGTTTTTTCAGCTCTTTTTCTTTTAAAATAAAAACAAATATTATATGAATTCATGTTGTTACTTTTTGTTAGTCTTTACATTTTTTCACAAATTAAATAGTATATTTTTTTTCACGAAAGTTTTTTTTATGGATTAAAATGAAAAATACAAAATTATATTTGAGAGATTTTAAAAAGATATAACAAGTAAGTTAAGGAAATGTAACGAACACATGAGAACCACCAATCATGACAAGCCACGTACCCAAAATGACACCATTTGAAGAAAGTTAACATTGACACGAATGGTACTTGAGCTACTAATAATGCCACTAAATACCTTGTACTTAAAAATGAATGAAGCCATCCCTGACAATTTTAACAATAAGATTTAAATATTAGGTAACTTACTGTTCTAAATAGCTCGTTATATCTCGTCTTAAGGCGCGTTAAATCTTGAGGCGTGGTCTTCACGCTACGCAATAGGTCAAGGCGCGTTACGACATGAGATGGATAATTTTTTTAGTTCAACTCTAGGAAATGGATATTGTCCCATGTAAGGAGAGTTTTCTAACTTTAATTATTATATACAACACTAATTATGGACTTAATATAAATATATTTTTGAATACATAAAATAAATAAATATTTTTATATGTTGTACCGCTATAAGCCACTCTTTAGAAACGCTAAAGTTTCGCCTTAACCGCTAAATTATGTAGCTTGGACATGCCGCCACGCCACGTTTCACACTATTTATAACCTTGCCTACAAGACTAATTAATCGTCTCTTAGATGTTACCTTTCAATTTGTATAAATCGATCAAATAAATTGGTCGACGGTTGTCAACAATGGTTAACAAGACTAATGATGTTCAAACTTACCGAATCGTCGCGAGGCTATAATTAGCCCTGTACCGGGTGCTCTTAGACAACATACATCAAAACATAAAATAACGACTTCCTCGATAACTTGAATAAGAATTCTTTTTTATTTTTTTACATGTTAAGAGAGTTTTAACATAAGTTGTAACTAGAGCTAGAGCTGATCATGGTCTGAAAATTGAGCTTGATTGAAAATCGGTTTCGCTCAAACACGAGATGAGACCAACATGTCTGGTTCGATCTAACAAAGTGTATTGGTCGGAAGTTGCTCATTACATAGCCAAGTTAAAGACTAAATACAAGAGAAAGCATAAACCAAAACCAAAATACGTTCAATCTGGTTCACGGACTATTGTCGTCAGTCCTAGTTCTCACGTTTGTTTGTTAAAAAAATTTATTAAGTCGTGCTTAATTTACATATACCTTAATGCAACCAGCTGAGCTAGCTCAGTTGGCCACCAAGGGTATCATTGGGGAGGTATTCTTGGAGAGGTCTCAAGTTCGAGTCTCACCAAGAACCTTCAGGGGCCCAATTTAAGAAGCAGGAGTAGGGTTTATCCCCTAACGAGAAGGTTCGAGGCTTGCATAGTGCCCAATTGGATGTCATTGTAAGCTCGAATCACTAACTACTAACTCGCCGTTAAAGAAAACAACATATACCTTAATGCAGACAGATTAAATTTTATTGCTTAATCTTTTAAGTCATATTGCTTTATGAAGTCATAAACAAACATTTTTTATATGACTTAATAAATTTAGTTTTTTTTTATTAAGTTTTTAATACCTTATCAAACACCACTTAAAAGGTGAAAAACTGAAATAAAGGGACCAGATATGTACTTTACCAAAAATGAACCTTAAAAACAGGTCGGATAAAACAAGGAAGGTTCCAGGAGATGATGATGACGTCATCACATCACACACAAGTTACATATAAATAAATCCATCAAATAAAAAAAAAAAAAAAAAAAAAATAAATCATATTCCAGTTTCTTCTTCATCAAGAAAACAATGTCATCTCCTGCAGAGTAATTTTCAATCTCTGTTATGTTTTTGTTTCTTAAGGGGGTGTTTGTTTGGGCTTGGCTGATTTGGTTTTTGGGATTATGTTTTGATAAGCTGACTTTTTTATGGCTTGTTTTGAAACTTTTTATGTAAGGTTATCATGACATGATAACTTTATATAAGGCGAAAAGTTTCAAAATAAGCCATAAAAAAGTCGGCTTATTAAAACATAAGCCCAAAAACCAAATCAGCCATAAGCTAAGGCTGTATAAGCCCAAACAAACACCCCCTTTGAATGTGATTATTCAAATTTAGTGTTTGGGTATTTTAATAGTTTCGTGATTTAGCTTTTGGACATGTTAGAATTTTTTAGAGATTTTATTTCTAGGGCGGGTTCGAATGGATTAGAATTACTAGGCTAGTAGTGAAGGGTCGCCTGTTGCGGATTATGGCTTATTTGATTTTGGGCTTATGTTTGATAAGCTCGCTTTTTTTTTCTTCTTATTTTGAAGCTTTTCGGCTTATATAAACTTATTATGTCATGAATCATGATAAGAGAGTTATATAAGCCGAAGAGTTTCAAAATAAGCCACAAAAAGTGAGCTCATAAAACATAAGCCGGAAACCAAATAAGCCATAATCCGGAACAAGCACCCACTAAGTGTGTTTGTTTTGGAACTCAATTTTTGGTTTTGGGCCTATGTTTGATGAGCTCAATTTTTGTGCCTTGTTTTGGAACTCTTCGGCTTATATAAGTTTATTATGACCTAATAAACTTATAGGAGCACGAAAGTTTCAAAAATGAGCCACAATGTATGTTTAAGCTTATATGTGGCTTATAAGCTTATTTGTGTTTCCGATTACATAAATCCCCGAATTCCAGCTTATTTTGAGACTTGTGAGTTTATATAAGTTTATTGAATGTATTTTAGATATTAAATTTTTAGCTAATTTTTATTCATAAGTTTTATGATTTAGAATTTTAGATATTAAATTTTAACTGATGTTTTATGTTAAATTAGGTTATTCCTTAATTTTTGCTCATTTAGAATATTATTCATTTTTAGGTTTAATAGTTTCGTCTTTTAGAATTAATTTGGGATTTTATTACTAAGGTGGGGTCGAATGGATTAGAATTACTAGGCGTGCCTGTTTCGGCTTATGGCTTATTTGATTCTGGGCTTATGTTTGATCAGCTCGCGTTTTTTGTGCTTATTTTGTAACTTTTCGGCTTATATAAGCCCAAGAGTTTCAAAATAAGCCACAAAAAGTGAGCTCATGAAACATAAGCCCAAAACCAAATAAGCCGGAACAGACACCCCCTAAGTGTGTTTGTTTCGGCTTATATAGCCGGATTATGACTTATTTGGTTTTGGGCCTATGTTCCATGAGCTCACTTTTGCGCACTTGCTTTTAAAATTTACGGTTTATATAAGTTCATTATGACGTAATGAACTTATATAAGCCGAAAAGTTTCAAAATAAGGTTGTTTAAGCTGATATGTGGCTTATGAGCTTATTTGAGTTTCGGCTTATGTTTCATAAACCCCAATTTTCCGGCTTATTTTGAGACTTGTGGGCTTATATAAGTTTATTGTTATAGATAAACTTATATAAGCTGAAAATTCTTAAAACAGGCAGGAAATTGGGGCTTATGAAATATAAGCGGCAATGAAGCCAACATATATGGCTAATCAAACACCAAGTGAGCTCATGAAACACAAGCCCAAAACCAAATAGGCCATAAGCCGAAACATAGAATCTGATTATTCATTTATAGGTTCAGGTATTTTAATTGCTTAGTAATTTAGCGTTTGTCTTGGTAATGTTTGTTATAATATGGCGCTGTTGTACTTATTTAATTAGAATAGTTTTCTGAGTATGTCGAATGGCTTGTGTTTTATTACTAGGGCTCGAATGGATTAGAATTAGTAGGCAAGTAGTGAAGGATTGTGATTAGTGTTATCTAACGGTCTTGCACTGGTTTTACATTTTAACTGACATAGTTTGAAATTAGGTTCACCAGTTACGGGTTATAAGAGGAGCCAAATGCCAAACTTGTTAACAGGGTCTGTCAATTCGGTGGTGGGAGGAGTCATGTTCATTTTATGAAAAATATTGAAAAATTGTAACCAAATTTTTTATGGTCACGTTATGAACTAAAAAGATTGTGATTAGTGTTATCTAAAGGCCTTCACTGTAATTTTCACATTTTAACCGGCATAGTTTGGAAAATCGGTATATTAGACATAATTTACTAACTCTAATCAGGTTCATTTAAGAAAAATCGGTATCTTAGACATAATTTAAACTATGCAAGAAAAATCCATGGGGTTCCCGTGACCGTGCATCTGATACGAACCTATCCCATACTAGGCTCGTAATTGGTTCATAAGTCCCAAGTGTAGAACTCACTCAAAAAGCTAGCTTGTTTGAGGAGGGGACACCCGGACATTATAAACCATCAACCATTCCCATACATGGCCGATGTGGGATCATAACATTACCCCACCCTTTGAAGAACCAACGTCCTCGTTGGTCACGGCTATGTTGGTCACGGTTGGCACCCCCTTTGGGTCCAAGCCACCACTCCATAGGCCACCACTCCGAGCTCGTTGGTCACGGCTATGTTGGTCACGGTTGGCACCCCCTTTGGGTCCAAGCCACCACTCCATAGGCCACCACTCCGAGTGTTGGAACCTCGTAAGGTAGGGCTAGCTCTGATACCAATTGATACGAACCTATCCCATACTAGGCTCGTAATTGGTTCATAAGTCCCAAGTGTAGAACTCACTCAAAAAGCTAGCTTGTTTGAGGAGGGGACACCCGGACATTATAAACCATCAACCATTCCCATACATGGCCGATGTGGGATCATAACAGCATCCCGGTCCGTTCCTGTGTGTCATAGTGCTGTTGACACACATTGTTAGTATCGAATGTTCAAAAGTTACATTTAGATTAATCTGTAAACAAGAAAGATTCTATCTGTGTCCTGTCTTAATGGATGATCATTTCGACCCACCTTTTTCTAGCAAAACATATGAACGTTGATATACGGGACTTGTTCATGAACATAATGTGCCTAGCTTTTTGACCCGTTTTGCTCAGGTTTAGGGTACACTTTGTGTATCATTATTCATGTCACAGCTTTTGAATGACGTGGATTGGAAGCCTTTCTACTTGCTTTTTTTGTGTAAAAAACTTTTATCGTGTCTCATCTTTGTTTACTGAAAATATGGTTTCTTACACTTAATCTGATATGAGATGCTTTTATGAGCATTTAGTCATTAGTTCGGTTACAACTTTGACTCATGTCCCTTTTTGATTTTGTGTTGTTATATTATGGTTCGAGAATCACATCTTATGTCATTAATCTCTCTTCTGCATCTGTCATTGCAGATTCTACCATTCACTCCCACCTATAACCAAGGCTTATGCTACTGTGTGTGTGGCGGCTACAACACTAGCCACATTGAAGTTGTTGCCAATTTATTACATCGCATTGATCTATCCGGAAGTGTTCTATCGCCTTCAGGTATGGGCTTTGTGCGAGTTGTAAACTATTGATTGTCTAATTCCTTCACTACATGAATCACTTATCACACAACTGAAAAGTAGTAGGAAACGTTTTTAAATGGGATATGATGGATTACGTTCGAATTTGAGTTAAAATTTCCTGCATGACCATGGCTTTCGTTATTGATATCGAGTAATTAAGCTTCAATTTAAATTTCAAATATAATTGAATCTGACACCATCGTATCCCACATGAGTTTAGCATTGTTTTTGGCTATGAACCTGACATTATTGGTGTATTTGGCGCACTTTGCTTTAAACATGGCGATATGGTATTTGTATAAATGATTCGTTTCTTGGTTGTGGCGTGATTTTTTAGGTGTGGAGGCTGCTTACAAATTTCATCTTTCTTGGCCCTTTCTCCATAAATTTTGGGATTCGCCTGTTAATGATGTGAGCAAACGGATTAGCTTGTCATTCTACCCATATCTTTTACATGGAATCGCTCTTATATTATTTGGAATTTATTATAGATTGAGATATGGAGTTCAATTGGAGAATGGACCATTTAATAGGCGTACTGCGGACTTCCTTTGGATGATGATATTTGGAGCAGCAACACTTTTGGTAAGTGAGATAATCGATCATATGCAACTTTTCTATATGGCTGTCCTCGAGGATTATTGTGTGTTTGGATATGCTTCTGGTGTAATGTCACCCCTCCCTCTTTCAATCAGCCACTGCCCTACCGAATTCAATAGATAGTCTATTTTCTGAGTACCAAATAGGCGAACAAAATGTTACTGACGATAATTTCATATCCCAGTCATTTAGTAAAAGTTAGTTTGGACGTGTGTTTTGAAAGTGAGTAATAGTGAATATGTAGTAAACGAAAATAGTGTTTGGATGTGCCTTTGTTGTTTGAACTTCGAAGCTATAGTAGTTGGACTGTCTGTTTTTTATTTATTTGATATTTTTTATCCAAGAAATAATCGATTAAATGGCCCCCAAAAGGAAAAATGTTTCTTAAGTTAAGCAAAAAAGGTTTAAATAAGTAACTTCATTCTACCTTTAGATAATCAGATGATCGAAAACGGATAATTTGGCCCCTGCAAGCATGAACAGGATAGACACGTCAAATATAGTTATTGCAACCTCAAAACGTTTATTAGTATTGGAATGTGAGAAGTATAAGCAAACTGATTTATGACTACATATTATAAATGCAGCTAGTGGTTTATGACTACATATTATGAAATGGCATCGAGTTATGTTAGTATAAGCAAAACTGATTTACTTATCCGGATCTAATTAGTCAATTTTCGTGTTTTCCATGCCACTGGTTTTCATTGGTGTAAATTTACCTGTATGTTTAGGTGTTAGCTGCCCTGCCGTTCTTTGAGACATTCTTTATGGGGGTATCGCTCGTCTTTATGCTTCTCTACGTGTGGAGCAGGGAATTTCCAAATGCACAGATCAACATTTATGGTCTTGTGCAACTTAAGGTATGCCTTTATTTTATTTTACTCATTTTCCGCCTTTCTTAGGCATTAGACAAATCTATCCTTCTGTGGTCCAACTACATTTTCACAAGTCCTTTTTCATATCCATCTCAACGGGACATGAAAAAAACAGACGTGTTAAGACGCAAATATATTCCCTTTTTCTATATATAAATACTTACACTAAATCTAATATTTTAAAAAACAATGATTTTGGAGGAAATGCATTAAAAATACAAGTTGCGTTCCTTTTGAACCATGCAGCCGTTTGACACTTTGGGTTAGCTTTCTTTATATATGTCCTGTTAGTGACAAACAGCTACCTGCCGATTGATTGTCATATCTGTTTATTTGGTTCTGAACATTACACACCATTCTTGACTTGCAGGCATTCTATTTGCCTTGGGCCATGCTTGCTATGGATGTCATCTTTGGCTCACCAATTGGACCTGATCTGTGTGGTATCTTAGCTGGACATCTATACTACTTCCTGACCGTACTCCATCCTTTGGCTGGAGGAAAAGTCATGTTGCAGACACCAATGTGGTTGTATCCTTTCTTTGCATAGTTCCCGCTTTCCGTTAAATTTGTTGTCTTTTTATTGTCCATCTCCCCTAGAGGTAGCGCTAGAGGTTGGCGAGATGGGTTGGGTAATTGGTCAAAGCAAGAATGCGGGTCAGGTTGGGTTGATCGCAAGACCTTTAGATTTTTCAAAATTCGACCCGTTCATAGGTGAATAAAAATTGCCACCTCCCCCGTTTTTTCTCTTTTCACTTTTGTCACACAAAGACGGGTTTCGACTCTGCACTTTATATAATAGGTATATTTGTTACTTGTGCATTTTTTATGCGGAATTATCTTGAGATCCTTGACTTGTCATTTACTTAGACGTAAAGTTGTTGCAAAGTACAGAATCGGGTTTCCAACAGCTACCCAAACTCAGGCAGCCAGGAACACAAGTGGAGCCTTCAGTGGAAGATCTTACCGAGTCGGTGGGTGATTTGGTCTTTTCTTTTTGAAGAGTTGAACTTGCTCATCAGAAGACATTTGGATACAATCTCGAGTAGAAAAAAGCAGTTGTCACTTGTCAGTTCACGTTATCGACTATTCCGGTTAATGAAACTTATAGAGAATGGCTCAGCATTTGTATATTTTGCCTTTGGCTTTAGTTTCAGAATTTGTGGGTATTTAACATTTAATCATTCTGAATTAATCGAATGATATTGTTAATATCCAACATCCGCTGGGTGATGTAGTGTGGCATTGTGTCTAAGGGAGAATTTGGTCTTGTTTTAGAATGTTAAGATGGTTAGCATTAACCAAAAACGCTCTGACGAAATGTGAAAACCGCCAAATCACATGTTTTTGCTAAAGAAAACAAGGTTTGCTGGCCGTACGCACTGTTGGGCGACACTGTACCAGTAACCAGAACCAGAAGTGGATATTTGGTTGTTGAACTAGACGCGTTTGTGGTTAAAGATTGCTCTCCCATTAGGTCTTAGTCTAACCAGAAAACCTCCTAAAACAAACTTTACCAACATTCACACCTTCAAATGAGCATGGAAATACTGGTTTATCCGTTTTCGGTTTTATCGGATTTACAAAAAAATATGCACAATGTCCGTCCAACCAAAGGGGACGGACAAGGTTCAGTTACAATAAATTAAATAATAAAGTAAAATGTGGTTAGGGGTGTAATCAAGGTTCAGTTACAATAAATTAAATAATAAAGTAAAATGTGGTTAGGGGTGTAATCAAGCCGAGTTGATACTGAGCTTAATAAGGCTCAGGCCCTGCTCGAAAATAAAAGGAAAATAAAAGGTGGGTTCGAGCTTGACTCGATAGCTTGTCGAGTTTTAACCATTAAAGCTTGAGCTAGGTTCGATTAGGATTCAAGCAAAGCTCGATCTTAGCTTGAAAAGCTCGAATTTTTATATATGAAATAAATAAATCACTAATGTTTACACATCATTACAAATTCTATGTTTTTAATAAATTATGATAACGACTATTAATAAATTATTAAACTTTTTATAAGTATCATTTATAACAACGTTTGTTTACTTAAATAAAAATATATTTATATTAAAGCTCGAAAAGCTCGATAAGAGCTTGAGCCGAGCTATCAAAAGCTCGAGTTCCGCTCATCATATGTTTCAAGCCATGTTATTAGCTTGAGCTTGATAAAAGCTCAGCTCGATCGAGTCGAGTTTGAACTCGAACTCGAATTGCTTGATAAAAGCTCGGATCGTTCGCACCCCTACATGTGGCATTTCATATTTGCTTGATAACTGGTGTTCCGAAAGTGCAGGCGACTTATCTGGTCTTCGTGTTTTGTATCATTTTGGTATTTTGATTTAACGATTGTTAAAAGATGAACGTTAACTATACGTTTTTGTCTTTTTCTTTGTCTTCTTCCCCAAAACACAAAAAAACACTAAATAACATCAAATACTGCAAATCACATGATTTCAACTTTTTAAGGTTATCATATTAGACTACAAGCTTTTAACTAAAGGGGGAAAATAACAAGAATGAATCGATTATTCGAAATTTTTTTATAGGCTGAAGATGTTCATAGACGTGTTGAGTGGTTACAATTCAAACAATGTTCTGTTCTGCTGCTGGTGACATGTTTGGAGAGCAAAAAAACAGCTCGAGTTGGAAATGAATACCAGACACAAATCCCATTTTTGAGAACAAAAATGAGCCTTGCAAAGACGGATGTTCAAAACCACTTAGGGTTTGATCTATCATTTCCTAGGAAAAAGTTCAACATAGACAATTTCTTTATCATATACTCAATCAAACAATCACAACCACTCATTTTTTCATCTAACAACAAAAATCTATTGTTTAAAAATTTAATATCTCACAAACCGTTAATTGTTACGCAAAACGAAACATACCATCGCGACGAGAATTAAATCATCTTTCTAACGAGGGGGCACATGTACATACTTTCGATAAACATTTTTTTCGACTTTTTTTCTTAAATCACGTCTGAGAGAATCATATATGATTCGTCCCGAAACATATATGATTTTCAGATAATCATATATGATTCATATCACAAATCATATATGATTTTCTGAAAATCATATATGATTCGTATATGATTCGTGACGAATCATATATGATTTTCTGAAAATTATATATGATTCTCTCAGACGTGACTTAAGAAAAAAAGTCGAAAAAAAGTTCGTCAAAAGTATATACATGTGCCCCTCGATAGAAAGATGATTTAATTCTCGTTGTAATGACGTATTTTTTGTCACTTGCCGATTTACCGTTTGTGAGTTATTTAATTTTAAAAAAAGGTGGAAAGTTAATTTAAATGAATGTGATTGGTTGATATAATTTATGCTAAAAAGAAGGTATATGTTGATATCAACTCTCATTTCCTAACACTTCAATTCACAATCACCGCCAAAACAAAGAAGAAACATTAATGGAAATTATAGCAAAGGTAGATCTGGTATATTAGTTCAAGAACAAATAATGGTTTATTGTGGTTATGTTTTGGAAAAAAAGACAAAAAAGCCCCTCTAACAACGTTGGTTAGCGTTAAATTTTTAACAATCGTTAAGTCAAAGTACCAGAATGATACAAAATATGTAGATCAAGTACGTTGCCTACATTTTTAGAACATTGGTTACTAAATATGCAAATATAAAATACCACATGTATGATATCCAAATTTTACTCTTAAATAATACAAACACACTTTTTAAACACCATATGTATTTAATAAAAATCTAAAAAAAATTAAACTTTTTTTTTATCAAATTTAACATTACGTAACAAAAACTTATGAGTATTCCCGAGACCCAGGTAGCCCCATCCTGGGTCCATCCCTTTGTCCACCTACATGAAAATGATGTCTTTATGAGCTCAATTTCTGACATGTGTTTCTTGTTATCATGCGTTAGTTGATTTTTTACACGTGACAACTTACCTTCCAAATTTCGCAATAGCACATTCGCACTTTGAACAAAGTGAAAATATCATTATTTCTCATGGGTAGATAGAGATACAGTAAAATGAGCAAGGACGAGAAACAATTTAACGACGTATTTGAGATGCATCGACTTGACTATAAATGTATATTTATTCGCTTAGATGTATCGATTAGTTTCGAAAAAAAATATTGAAATGAAAACGATGCAAAGTTGTATAGCAACATATATGACGCGCAAAGGATCAAAAATACATAAGATTCGTGTTACTTGATTATATACATCTAATAAATATTTGCGTCTAACTTTTTGTTAGTCTTAAAATATTGAGTCGAATAAGAATGACTTGGTCATCGATTTATTTAGGAACGTTGTAACTAGTAATAGGATAAGTCGAGAATCACCGGTTTGACGTAAAGCAAAAAAGAGCCACGTTTAAGAACCTTAAGCCGGTTAGTCAAGCCCGACCCATCAACATATAGCCCATACGCCACATGTAGGCAAGGACTATATATATGACCCTCCTAGCATGTTAGGAGGGTGTTGATGTTATTGTATTTTTCTCTTTATAATATAACTTTCTCATTTTCTCTCTTTCTCTCTACTTTTTCTCTCTAACTTCTTTCTACTTTTTTACTATTTTCTATCACATAAACCATGTTGAAGTGAGTAATAATAATGAAATAACATGTGGTATCAGAGTGCTATGAACCCGCACTCAACCATGGCTTGTAATCAATTTAACATTGCAACCCGGACCTATATTCACAGGGAGTGTACGATTGAGTGCGCTTACTCTTAGCAAAAGAAGAGAAATCTTCTTACACTTGAATGAATTCGTCAAGATAGTCAAAGTTTATGAACTCAAGTTTATGCTTTAGAAACACCATGTTGAAAAAGGAAATGATTTTCAAAAAGCGTTGAACACAACTTTCCAAAATGATCTTTCGATGACAAAAATACTCTTATAATTTTATGTGGCATATTTTTTATCATATATTTTGGTATCTTTCTAAACCCGTGTGTTCAACACTCACATCCTCAAAAAGTTAAATGTGGATCATATCATCATAATGATAGTTCAACTGGATCAACTTTTGAGTGAGAGCTTTCCAAAATCAAAGTTTTAATGTTGTTGGATATATGATGTCAAGGCAATTTTATGTATACAACACATTATGTGTAATTTTCATGTGGTACAATTCACATTAAAAAGCTTTGATGTTCATGAGCACAGTCTTCTAACGATAATTTTTATGTGTTCAGGAACAAGTAATGTGCGAGTACAGTTCTTTCAAGAATCTTTTAATGATTATTCAAAATCTTTCAATAATTGTATGCTCGACAATACAGAATTAAAAGTGTTCCGGTAATTCATGCTAAGTTAGACACATTTTTCTCTCGAAAGGTTTTCAAGAGTACGTCTTCGATATATTTAATCAAATTGGTATCTGTAATATCAAAAAATTTATATATTAGAGATATGGGGAAAAAATGTGATTAAAATGTGATGTAATATATGAAACATATTTGTAAGACTCAAGCACTTTAACTCTTACCCACATGTGTAAAACACTTTCGATTATCGATGCACATGTGTAGGGGGAGCATTTCTTAAAAGATAAAACTATAAAGTGTTAAAGTTTTTATTTTATATCAAACACTTTGATTGACTTTCAAAAGGTTTTATGCTTACGATCTCATACCCGCAACCTCTTTAATTCACGACAATATTGGTGACAAAAGGTGGTTAGGTATACGTCCTATGATCCAACTTGAACCAGAGGGATCTTTCCAAGGGAAATCCAATAGATTATTAGAAGTCCTTAGGAAAGATGGAGTATAATATGATAAGGTAATAATTCGGTCTAATTATTAGTCAACCATATGTATATTTAGAATATGTATGTTTTCCTTGCTTAATAGTTTGTTAGGGAGTTATGTCAGTGATAGAGTTCCCATAATTATTGGGATTTGTTCTTTGTATATATATCACCTTTTAGGGAATTAAATAAACACAGAGACATTCTAAGTCTTATATCTTATAGCCGATCCCTAAACCCTAATCTTGTTTTTTCTTCCCCCCTTCATCTACTTGTTTTATTTATACACTATCTCCATGGCTAATTCCACTAAACTCAATCGCTTTCAACCTATTAATCACCTCATTAATGTTGTCCATGTCAAACTTGACACGGAAACCAGTCAATACACATCTTAGGGCTGAATTGTTTAAGATTCATTGTCGTGCTCCTGATGTGATTGATCATCTTACCTCTGAAACCCCTCCAACACCAAAAGATAAAACATCAGAATCTATAATTCCTACAACCTAGAGTTGTCATGATGCCATTGTACTTCGATAGATCTATGCCACGATATCCAAAGATCCCATGCACACCATCCTAGAACCTAACACAACCGCTAGGAAAGCATGGGATCGCCTCAAAGATATATTCCAGGACAACAAACATTTCCGAGCTCTCTCCCTTGAACACCAATTCTCCAACATCTAACTTGAAAGCTTTCCCAATATCTCTTCCTATTGCCAATAAATAAAAATGTTGGCTGATCAACTTGCTAATGTTGGTGCACCTGTGTCTAACCAACATTTGGTTTTGCAATTAATTGCAGGACTAAACAAAAGTTATGATGGAATTTCCACTATCATTCAACAAAGTGATCCCCTCCCGACCTTTTATGATGCTCGTTCTAAGCTCATCCTGGAAGAAACCTGCAAAAACCGACAAGCCAATATCATAGGGATGACTACATATTCTGTTCTTCTCACAACAACTGAATTACGTGACTCAAAACAATCAACGACTGGTGGTCATGACTGAAGGTTTATATAGTTCATAACAATTATTAAAAACCCTAAAAAAGATCAAAACACATATAGCGGAAGCGATTTAACAAGATCCTAACAACACAATTATAACTAATCTTTTAGCTAACGGAATTCCCCAAGATAAGAACGAACCTCAAGTTAGGGTTTATAACGGATCAATGATTAACCCCTTACCGTTTTTTTAATCGATCCAAGATACAATCTAAAGTAAGATTGTATTACGTTCTTGTACACATGTATAATAACGAGTTAACCGTAATACTAGTACGTCAAAACCGAGCTTAAACGTTTAGTGTAAAATCAACCCAACAACCCTAGAGAGGGGCTAGGACTTGTTTCAAGAAACCAAAACCAAAAGTTAAAAGGAACCCTAAAAAAGGTGTTTTCCTTTGGTGTTGATCACATGTCAGAAAGAGAGAAAAGAGATTATGGGGTAAAAAATGATAAAGGCTAGGTTTGTTTATATAGTGTGATTAAACTTGTAATCCAATTTTAACACCTATAAGAAAACAAATCATTTTCCTTCTTCTTTTTGTCTACCGCCTGCCAAGGCCTAATCCAAGGGTGTTTCCAGACTTTTCTTTTCTTCTAGTATATTTCACAACGAACGTTAGTCCTTAACTCTTAATACTTAACGACCGTTAAAGTTTATAGCTCGATTTAATTAATAAACATATAAATATATTTATGAATAAAAATTAACTCTTTACGTATTGTGTGCAATCTCGTAATCTCGAGTTCGATCCTAACACACGACTATTAAATATAAGTCCATAAACTTTCAGCTCTCACTTGGACATATTTCAAATAGTGTGATCACATCGGTTAGCATCTATATACACGTCGATACCTCTAGTACGACTCGAGTAAGGTCTCCTAGATAAAAGCTTTTAATGATTCATCATTATTATTATCCTTTCATTTCTAATACAACGTTAATAAGGATATGGATCATATTCATTTTGTTCGTAAAAAAGTGGCACGTGGTCAAGTACGTGTGTTGCACGGTCCATCGTGTTACCAAATTGCATATATTTTTACTAAAGGTCTCCCACGGACACTCTTTGATGATTTCCGAGACAGTCTTAATGTCCGTTTACCTCCCGTTTCGACTACGGGGGTCTATAAGTCAACCATATGTATAACCATATGTATATTTAGAATATGTATGCTTTCCTTGTATGCTTAATAGTTTGTTAAGGAGTTATGTAAGTGATAGAGTTCCCATAATTGTAGGGATTCTTCTTTGTATATATATCACCATTTGGGGAATGAAATAAAAACAGAGACATTCTAAGTCTTATAATAGTGACTTAAGCTAACATGGGAACAAACACAACAAGGTTCTAGTAATGACGTCTTGGTAATCTTTGAAGGGGTTGGAGAATGCAAAAGAAATGTAAGGATAAAGGGTGTAAAGAAAGTAGCCCTCCATACAACTTACACTAGTACAAAAAGTGGTTTTGGTCACACATATCAAATTTCGTGTAGTCACAAATAATTTTTTTTGTGACTGAAGTTGCCAGACAAAAATAAACAGTCACACTTAAAGTCAGTTTGTGTGATCATTTCGTTTTTGTTTTTCACGCATATGACTATTTATGTGACTAGCGCTAACAACTGATTTTTGGGTGAGTCATTAGTCACTTAATAACTTGAGAGTGTTACCGAATCAAATGCTGGTTCAAGTAGTAGTCACATTATACATATAAATGTGTGACAAATATTTGTCATACACATAGCGAATATGACCAAAAATCATATATGGTCATATGGACTTATTTTACTAGTGACTAATTGATAAGCAAGGTTGTCACACACATTAATTTAATGGGGCTAGTATATTTTGTTAAATATTAACCACACATCAATTTTGTATTTGTGGAAAATGTAAAGTATGTATTGAAACATTTGTCACTATACTTATTTAAATGTGACAATATTTTACTATTACTTGAAGACTATGATCAAATATAATACATGATCACACTAAATCATCAAAAAATTATGTGACTATAAATTTGCCAATAGTCACAACATTTAAGCAATATGTAACTAAATTATATATATGGTGACATTATAATGGGATTATATGTGACCAACACATTGAAAACGGCACACAGTAAAATATTCACGTGACAAATGTTTAGAACCAAATGTAATCTCAATTTACACTAATCTTGATTTGAGTAACATTTTTTAGTGTTTGTATGACTAAAGTCAGTACACATATTCACAAGAAGTATTTTTCTATGTGATTAACGAAGCCCAAAAAATAATAGTTTGTCTCAACAAACATTTTTTTATGTGACTAACTAAGCCTATAAAATAAATTTGTCACACACATTTATGAGTGTGTGTCGAAGCTTCCTTGATACTCCCTGCATGCATTGAGTTTACTATCTGTCATTATGCTTTGCAACTCTTCATTTGCCCCGATAAAAAACTATAGTTGTTATGGGTTGTATAAATACCCGGCCTATGGTTACATACTCTATAACATCACCAACTACCGATCATTTTCCCTAAATCAAAAACACCTTTTACTTTCAATTAAAAGTTCGAGCAATGGCAGATTCTCAGGGAAGTACTTCTAATGCGAATTCCACCCCTGTGTTGGATGAGATTATGCAACTCACTGGTGATGCACATATTTCGTATGCCATGAGGGTCTACTTCGAGCAACATATTATTGAAGAGAAGGCTTTTACTAATGATATCTGAGATATGATTGAATCAGTTAAGGTAAGCCTAAATAGGGTTCGTACTGCACTTTCTGAGATGAAGACCAAGCATCCAACAGCTGATTGGGAGGAGTCTATTCAAGATTTTACGGATTCAAAGAAGAGGTTGGAGTTGAAGCTTTTCGTTTGAACACTATTGTTCAGGAACAACTTGAAGGCGTCGATGAGTTGAAATCTTGGTCCACTACAATGGAAATGGTTCCACCAGAAGAAGAAAATGTTTGATGATTGTTGTGCATGGGCACATATGTTTTTGTTGTTTTAGCCCATCAATATGCAGTTTGGGTATGTCGTGTCTAATCCAATTATTTTGTTTAAGTTAATGTAATCTGTACCCATGTTTTGTTTAACTGCATATGTAATATGTATATGATATGACTGGTGGTCTAATGGTAATGTAATAACATTTATGCTTAATTTGGTTGAATGTTTAATGCCTGCTATTATGGTTACCTTAATTTGTTATTACATCTTAATTTGATCTTTAACTTATAGTTATGCAAAATATCAGTACATGTTTTAATTTTTGGGGGTTAAGATAGCAGAATGTGCCGTGTGTATGAAATTTAAGAAGGTACATGAACTGATTAAGGTTTTTGTAAGGAAACTAAGAACTGATTTAAGTATGAATTTGAGCAAAATCTTGACAAGTATGAAAAAAATATGTACTATAGATTATGCAAACTTCTTGCAGACACAAATTTATACTCTTGTAGACACAAATTTATACTCATTATGTCAATATCTATATATACATAGTGCACTTCAGTAATGAGCAGATTTTTGCACTACATGCAAATCACAAAATTTGTGAATAAAGACTAAAATTAAAACCAACTATAAGCTATTGTAACTAAACCCTAGGTGTGTAGGCAATAGGAGGTTTAAACCATGTTGTCAACAAGCTTAAACACGTAGTCCCAAACACCCCTTATGTTGAGCAGGCTAACAAATTTACAAAGGAAAAATGAACTTTAAGCAATTTCTGGGCATGCAACCAACATGAAATATAAAGGTGAGCAATAAAAGACTTAAATAAGTTGGATAACCAATAAAATAACCTTTCACAAGCCAAATCACTAGTGGAGTTCAAAGTTATACATAGGCTGATATACATCCACACAAGCCTTACAAACTGATGCAATAGCTATATATACATTGTGTAGTTCAGTAATTGCAACTCAAATCACCAAATTGAACACTATAGTCGAACACAAACTTCAGAATTATGACATTATTCACTATGACATATTATGAAAACTTATATGGACATTGTAGACACAAATATAGAGTAAAAATACTATGTAATATGTCACTAGCTATATAAACAGATATGCAACTCAACTCACCACTTTGAACACTCTTTTTGAACACAAAGTTTCACTAGTATGACATAATTCAATATGACAGATTATGAAAACTTACATGTAATTAGCTATATCAGCAGGACACAATTGAAATTTAAATTTCATAAAAACATAATTAAAAGAACAACTAAAGGTTGAAAGAAAATTTATATTCAAATAAAAGAGATTACAAGTGTTTTTGCAGCAAAACGAAAGATTAAATGTGTGATTTGCACACAAACATAAATCAGTAAACAAGTACTAGAATTCAGATATTCCTATCCTCTAAAAAAACAAGTTAAATACGATAAAAAGGCCGATTGTGACAACTTCAGCATGACAGGCTTCACTTGGTTTTTCGTATGACAACTCCTTTACAGTCGGTTCGATAGTAGTCACTGTGTGAATCATCACA
The DNA here is from genome assembly GCA_025667525.1 of Glebionis coronaria. Classification (NCBI taxonomy): domain Eukaryota; kingdom Viridiplantae; phylum Streptophyta; class Magnoliopsida; order Asterales; family Asteraceae; genus Glebionis; species Glebionis coronaria. The sequence continues at coordinate 697,698,918 of CM046875.1, forward strand.
CACCTGTATACCTGGCAAAGTGTTATCATTGTTCTGGTGAATGACTGTACTAAATTCCTTATTGACTTCGTCATATGTATCTTTGTAATTCTTGCTAGGTGTCCTGAAGACAATAGACAAATTTTTTTGTAGCTGGTCTTGGACATAAAACACTTGTCCTACTAGTTATCCAAATATGAACAGATCAGCCTTGTGGCCTAAGTTATTCAGGTCTTGCAATGTAACATCCCACCTACTCAGACTACAATATTGTCCGCTTTGCCTGCAGGCTCACGGCTTTGCTTTGTGGCCCCTCTTGTAAGTACTTCCCGGCTGGTCACCCAACCTAGTACTACTCTGACATGAGCACGCTTAACTGCCAGTTCCTGAGAACCCCACATGCAGTAGACCACAAAACGCGTTGTGTCATGAGAAGGCGACTGTTATCTTATGAACCATGGATCTCTCCTGGCCACAGCCGATGTGGAATTTGCTTGGGGTGTCACAATCACCCCCCCTCGGGACTCATCGTCCTCGATGAGGTTTGTCCCACCATCCCGAACGGCTCAGGAGTGGCTCTGATACCACTTGTAACATCCTGCCTACTTAGAATACAATATTGTCCGCTTTGCCTGTAGGCTCACGACTTTGCTTTGTGGCCCCTCTTGTAAGTACTTCCCGACTGGTCACCCAACCTAGTACTACTTTGACATGAGCACGCTTAACTGCCAGTTCCTAAGAACCCCACATGCAGTAGACCACAAAACGCGTTGTGTCATGAGAAGGCGACTGTTATCTTTTGAACCATGGATCTCTCCTGGCCACAACCGATGTGGAATTTGCTTCGGGTGTCACAACCAATGTATAACCAAGAACCTTATCTGTTTTGACTTCTCTATTCTTGTGATTAACCCAATCTCACTTCAAAAGAGGAATTCTCTAGAAACGGTAATCTAGTACCCATATCTCTTGTAAAACCGAATAATAAAATAGTTTTTTTTATGGTTGTAACTTCTTTGGATATATGTGTATCTTCTAACTCAACACAAACCCCACCGTTCTAGTGAACTTTGCCATCATTTATTTTCGTACAAAATGTATACCCATTGATGTTATATGCATCGTATTTCACTACGGTGGCACGTGGTCCAAATGATATCCACCTTACAGTATCTGATACGCTATCTTTTGATATTGCTAACTCTCTCAAAACCTGGATTTCAATAGTTATATGTTACTTTCGAATATCAGGTTCTAGAGACCAACAGTTAAAGAATAGTGTTTCAGATAAAGAAATGGTGTGCTGGTGGACCTCTACCTAACTAATGACAATGCTTCTAATTGCTACTGAGAGTTGGAGATGGCCTCATTACATTGTGAGTCTTATTTATTATACTCTACTACTAGTATTGGTATTTGAGATGTTAAGTTAACTAATATTTAGCAACAAACAAACAATTATAAACATCATACAAGTAATTACCTAATCATATAACCACTTAGCAAAAGTTTTACAATGCTCAGCCTCTAACAATGCTATTCGTTTACCCGGGTTATTTTTTCTCAAATCATTCTTGTGTCGCCTGAAACAAAACAATGTATTTGATTATTTTTTGTTATAGAATAGTTTTATCAATGAAATAGACATGTGTTAGTAATACTTACTCGATATAGGGTAAAAGTTCATATGTATTTTGTAGTACATACAAATGAGTTTTAGCAAAGAGTTCCCCATTCATTTCGAATGGTGTGCCGACAGACAATGGCTTTCCGTCCTTATTTTGATTGGTTACATCTTTATCAGGTGGCAAACCAATAGATTTCATTGTTTTATGATACTCGCTAAAAAAACTCTATTGTTTCTTCCGCAATGGTCTCCTCAGCAATGCATCCCTCTAGTCTGTTTATGTTTCTAACATGGTTTTTAATAACCTTCATACATCTTTCAAATGGGTACATCCACCGAAAGTATATGGGACCACACAATCTTACCTCTCTAGTTAGGTGCACAGTCAAGTGTATCATAATATCAAAAAATGACAAAGGAAAGAACTTCTCAAGTAGGCACAGTGTCACAACTAGTTCTTGTTGCATATTATCTAGTTCTTCCAAGCTGATTTCTTTTCTACATAGAGATTTAAAGAAAAAGCAAAACCTGATAATATCATATCGTGTGGGTTGGTGCATGATTTATCGTATTGCAATTGGTAAAACCTCTTGCATGAGAATGTGATTGTCATATGACTTAAGGCCAATGAGCTTCCTTTCCTTTAGGTTGACCAAACTAGCGAAATTTGAACAATATCCTTGTGGTACTCTAAGATTGGCTAACGTTTCACAAAATATGTCTTTTTCAGCATTAGTTAATGTGTATCTTACTGGAGGTAGTGTTGTTTTGTCTTCTTCTAGCCTAGCAAAAAGCGCTAGTTTTATACCCAAAGCTGCCATATCCAATCGTGCCTTCAATCCATCTTTCGTCTTCCCCGGAATATTTATCAAAGTTCCAACGAAACTCTCTCCGAAATTGTTTTCAACATGCATAAAGTCAATACAATGTGGAACAGGATTATGCCTCCAATACCTTAGCCTTCGATACCAAATGTTGAATTTCTTCCAATACGTTCAGTAGGTTGGCTTGAACTACCCTCTTCTTCTATTGCTTTTCTTTTGTTCTTTTGAATTTTCCCACCTTTGCCTCTTGTATCTTCCTGGTTTCCCGATGCGTTATTGTTAGTTTTCTTTACTTTTACCCACTTATTTTAAATATGTTGAACTTCGTTCTATATTTCTTCCCCTGTCTTTGGTACTGGAGCAAGTGCAAGTTCTTGTTGTCCATTAAACGCTTTCCTTTGCTTTCAGAATTTATGGGTGTATGGTAGATATCGTCTGTGACCAACATAACTTTGCTTGGCTGAGGTCGAAAGTCTTACACAATGTGTATCTTTCCACATACCACACAACCATTGAATCCACTATACGGGCAGCCACATAATGTACCTAGTTCTGGGTAATCATTTATCGTCCATAACACAACGGAACGAAGTTTAAAGTTCTGTTCGTTGACGCATCAAATGTATCAACACCATCTTCAAATAAGGTATACAGATCCTTAACTAACGGTTCTAAGAAAACATCAATATCATTCCCCGGTATCCTGATATAAGGGTCGAAAGCATGATAAACTTTCATTTCATACACAACCATGGAGGAAGGTTGTATATGACATATAAAACTGGCCATACATTGGGATGCTTATTACCTGAGTTGACGTCAACCCCATCAGCCAATATTCCCATCCGTATATTTTTTGGATCTGCTACAATTGGGGGGAATTTTTCATCTATGGTACGCCATGCCTGTGAATCTGCAGGGTGACGTAAAACACCATCTGTTATCCTCCTTGTCGCGTGCCATCTCATGTTTTCTACAATACTTGGTATCTTAAAGAATTGTTTCAGTCTTTGTATAATTGGGAAGTACCACATCACTTTGGCATGAATGTTTTCGTAAACTTTCTTTGTCTTATTGTCCACCTTCCATCTTGTTGTCCCACATATTGAGCAAGCAGTCAATTTTGAGTTAGTTTTCCTGTAAATCATGCAGTTGTTAATACATACATGTATCTTTTTGTATACTGATCCCATCAGTCGCATCATTTTTTTCGCCTGATACGTTCTTTCAACTAGTTCGTTACCAGCAGGTAGCATCTTTTAAAACAAACCAAGTAATTCAGTAAAGAACTTATCACAAGTTCCATACTTACCCTTCAAGTTGAGAAGTTGAACTATTGCAGACAACTTTGTGAAGTCGAGACATCCTTCATAAAGTGGCTTTTCCGCTTTTACAACTAGTTGTTGAAACTTCACAATGTCATAATCATCAACATGATCTATTGTAGCGTTAACCATCTCTACTGTTGCTGGGCCATCTGTTGGACTTTTTGAACCATCATCCATGTCGACATCTGTGTTGTCAACATACTCTGTTGTAGCATCAACTAATATTTGGGCATTTGATGATTGCTCGTCTTTTTCTCCATGTTTTTTCCAATTTATGAAATTTGGATAATCCATGTCTGAATAAATGGAATCACTGATTCCACTGTACCCTCTATGTGGTTTAAGCAGTTGTTACAGGGACATAGAATTGTAAGCGGTCCTTTATGACTTTATGGGTGGAGGTTAATCTCCTAATGCGCTATAATTTTGGCATATTCAATAAACGCTTCTACTCCGTCAAAATATTCTTTATTGGTCATATTACTTCCTACCCAAGACTTGTCCATCATAGTGTTGAGGATAAATCGTACCGTATATATCCTACAAATCACAAAACAAACCAATATGACTATAGATTACCAACCAGTTAAATGTGAAATGGGGGTATTAAGTTGTAAAAGTGATTCTAACGCTTCTAATGAAACTAAATATCACACTTGTCAGGATCTGTAGAACGCATAATATAAAACCCCAAAATCCAATCACATATATATTAATTATATAAACAAATGCATATGAACACTGCACATTGTAATCCTAATAGAAAAATTACATGATTTATAAATTAATGAAATTAAAACTTGTGTAGATGGCCGGACATAATAGTTGTTGATGTTATTGATGGCTGGAGAATTATGGATGGAAAAAATGTAGGATTAGTTTAAAATTTTTGGGAGTTACTTTCAATGTTCACTAAATAACATTTTGGAGGAAAAGTTTCAGTTTTAACTAAATAAAATTTTGGAGGCAAGTTTAAAATTTCACTCGATAAAAGTTTAAAGTCAAAGTGTTAAAATTTGACCCGAAAATGTTGGTTATTTATTATGTGATATGCATCTAGGGGTATGTGTGGCGCAAGGGGTTGATATCGGGACTGGAGTGAGAGCTTATATAATATACGTTGGGTTTAAAATTTGTATTTTTTATATTTTTGTTACATTAATGACTTTATTTATATGTTATAAATAGGGTAAAAGTCATAATGCTAAGTTGTAAACAAACATATATAAACTTGAAATTCATTTCGTTAGCAAAATTTATTGACCACTACATCATCTGTGGTCAATTATAAGTTCAAGCAATTACATCATAGGATTGTTAAAAAAAATTACATCGTAGGAAAATGCAGAAAATAAGACAAAACAAGAAATGTAAAAAACATTAGGCCTTTTCCTTCCCCATCCCTTTGGAACCAGCATGCCTCTTCCCTATTTTTTCCACAATCTGTTCCCAAGTTTTTTTGTTACCAAGACCAAGAACAACATTATAAATAGGGGTAGGGATTTTCACAATATTTTTAGGAACATAGTTCACATCAGGACCTGTTTTCTTTTGGGTGTTGGCTTTCACTTTTAGGGTGTCTTCATAGAGCTCAAGTGAGTCAGTGTTGTCTTCATCAACCTCATCCATCTCATCAGAATATGAATCAACAAATGGACTACCTTCATCTTCATCCCAAGTCTCCCAGTATTGTGAATCAGCATCATACTCAGCTAAATCAACATAGCCATACGATTGCAGCACCTCCTTTGGAATATTCCCAGTCCTAAACCTTTCAGCAACAACAACCGTAATAGCAGGCCTAGGCCATTTGGCTGATCCAATGGAAAGAAGTGAACAGTGCTTTGAAGATCCTTCACACCCGACCCCTTTTCAATCCACCCAGCATCTCCACTAGGACAAAACACAACTTCGCTGCTAGAGTCACTCAACTCAATCACTTCAACCTTTTTTTGTCATTTTTTAGATCTGAGATATAGATGTTAAGGTTTGAAAGTGTAAAGGGTTATGGATAAGTGGTGTTAGGAACTGGAATTCATAGGCGATATCAGGCAAATAAACAGACCAAAACACAAATAATAGGCACAAAACCCTAAACTAACAAATGAACTAACTGAGAACAAAATTTCATGGACTTAAACCCTAAATCAAAGATTTTAGAACCTAATAATTGAAACATGCAGATTTTAGTGAAACTTGCATAAATAAATTGGGACTTAAATACTTAAAACTAAAACTTGAAAACACTTATAACCACCAAAAAGCAAGTGTTCAGGTCCTAGTATTGGGATTTGGTGTCACTCAAACCCCATGAAACCCTATCAATCCGAAACACCCCTTTTTTGGTTGTTTAAATAGATTTTACAAAGAGATTCTATGCAAATGGGATCCAAATAAAATCAAACCACCAAGAACATAACTAAGCAGTCAAAATATGCAGAAAATAACATAAACCAACATAATCAATAGAAATAGGGTTCAATTATGTCTATCCAATTAACTTCTAAACCCTAATAATGTTATGGTTCTTTGATTCCAAAAAATGGAAAACAAATGTAACTTGTAGATAACATCTTAAATAATAAAACAAACATCATGTATAAAAGCACAAACCTGTTCAAAAAATTAGACAGTGGAATTAAAATTTTTTAGGGTTCTTGTTCTTACTCGCAAAGGGGAAAAGATGATTATGATTTCTGGTGGGTCAGTGGATCATTATATGTGTTCTTTCCCCCAAAAAAATATCACCGGTTACCCCAATTGTGGGACCGGTCTAATCATTAAAAAAAGTCAAACTTTAAATTTTTGTTCAAATGGGAATATCAAACATAAAAAGTCCAGTGGGTATAGTGGACCACTTTTATAAGTATGTTGTGTACTTATGACTTTTACCCTTATAAATATGTCATTTATGATTGATGAATAACAATTAAGATTATTTTTAAGATATTTTTATAAGCTTATGAAACATAATTCGATATGGGCTTATGTGTCATAAGCTTACATTTTGTGGTTTATATCTATTATATAATTAATATAATTCATGAAATATATTTAAAGAATTATTAGTTTAACCGTGTCAATTCGGTTGAGTCGTATTACCAGGATATTATATAACATAAAAAAATATGTTAAAGTGAAAGTATCAAAATGAAGATAGAAAAAGTCAAGAACGTACAATTATTATGGGAGACGAAGTATATAAAACTTGATAAAAATTATGTCAATGAAAATAAATTAATTGAGTTCTAAATAAGTAGTATCTATACTAACTATAAAGGCTGGATTCAAATTGTTGAAAGTTGAAAATTTTCAACACAACTTCTCATGTAAGTTTCATAAGTATAGAAAGTCATACAGCTTTTCATGTAAGTTTTATAAGTATAGAAAGTAATTAAAGAAATGTCGAGCATCTATAATTCAACAATTGGTTATCTTAGGAAAGTAAAGAATTTGAAACGCATACTTAATGGAGATTATTTATTCCAGTTGTAACCCCATCCTCCTAACCCTAATTTCTCTTGCCGACCTCTCCATAAAAAACGCATAAGCCCACTTCCTATTTATCATCTCTCTAAACCAAAAAGCTACTCTCTCCAACCATACACCTACTGCCGTCGCCACTTTTATCGCTGTCCGCCAAACCAATGATCATGGTTTCGATGGACTAGCTGGTTTCAGTGTGCTTGGTGGTTTTGGTGTTTCTTGGTGATTTTGAGTTGCTTTGTAACTTTAGGTTGCCTGAGGTGTTTTCTTGGTCAGATCTATTGAAAGATGAGGCGAGTGTTGTGGATGAGGTTATTTTTAATTGGTTAGAAGACATCCTAGGATGAAGTAGCCGGGGATATACTCCATTCTTTTTATCAAAAACATAGTGTTCGATCATGATATGAAATATCTATTTGGAAATCAAAGAGACCGTGTGTAACCCAGGTACAAAATGCATCCTAACTTTAGGTAATTAAATTAACCACAACTTTTAGGAAGTGTTTTAACTTTGCCAAAAAAATCAAATCACGTGACACGCCGTTCTTTGGAAATCAAATCACACGGCATTCTTTAAATAGCACTCCAGAAGCTTATATAAAGAATCTTGTTGTATGTTTCTTTTTGTGTAATTTTTATTTTTATTGGTAATTGTTTAATGTGCTTTTTTTGGTATTATAATCAAGGGTTACAAACTCATAAGATGATCTAGCAATTATGGAATCGGTAGTTCATGGTTTGAGGAGCAGCCAAAGAGAGATTATTATCCCATGGAGGTGTGCGCGTATGAGAAACGGTTCATCAAAATCATGCAAAACAGGTACTAATTTGCATTTTTTTCTCAATTTAAAATCTTACAAAAATTATGGAAAGCTAAAATCTCATAAGTTTTGTAGTTTGCAATAATCTATCTATTTGCAGCTACACAGCTGCGTGATGCCAATGTTTTTAGCAGACCTTGTAGTTAATCAAATAAGGCTCTTGTAGCTAAATAGCTGGTCAGGAGTTTGGCTGGAAACAAACCATCTCTATGCTTATGTTTGTAGTTTTTGTCAAGTAAGCCAATCGTAAATCTGATCTTAAGCCATTTCAAACAAGCCTTTACTATGCTTATGTTGTAGTTTCTGTCAAATAAGGCAACCATATATCTCTATGCTTATGTTTGTAGTTTATGCTTATAATTCATTTAGTATAGTTAAAAAAAGATAAAGATTACCCTTTGGTTAACTCTTGTTTAAGTGATTATTTCGATAAAATTGTCAAATATCTAAAACTATCTTAGAAAAGACCAATATAGACTCATGTAATCAGAAGTAATACTGATGATATCGTATATAAAGGTAATGACCGCGAACCTTCGACTTTTCATGCTTTTATTTAATACTGGCAAGTTATTCTGTCCTTCGACTGACTGACAGAGCCTATCTCATCCATTGATGAAAGTGTTTTTTAACTGTGTAGATACTTAAACCTTTTTATACTTTTTGAGTCTCTTTGGGAAAGCTCACGAGGAGAACTATAAACTGGATGAAACCAAAAAGAAAGAAGAAAATCTCCAAAACTAAAAAACTGAAGACCGTGACAGATTTAGCTCCACAACTTGAAACACCGTGTTTGATTCCCTTAAGGTACATTTTGTTTTACATTTAATGATTTTCATACATATCAACTTCATATAACTTGAGTGATTTTATGATTTGAATACAGGGAGCTTTGGATGGTCATGACATTCACTACAATGAAAAGAGGTTTGTTGGATTCATCACTAAGAGTCTTGATGTTGATGTCCATCACAAGTACTATGAAGGGCACGATGCTACTTACATGAAGGTGATATTAATGGGCACAAATTACTTATATGATCACCTTTTTTAGTCGGTTGGGGTAATATTTTGCAAGCTATGTTTTTACAAATGTCATTTAATAATATTGATTAATGTAAATTGGTTGTAATTTAAGACGAGGCACATAAGTGATATTGCTCCAGTTTGGCACATGAATGTCTCGACTTATAATGTTTTGCTCGATAATAATATGGTGTTGTAGTTGTGAGATTTTTGGCCTGCTAAGATTCTGAACCAGGAGCCGAGCAAATGGACTAGAGTCGCGGGTTCATATGGTTAGATAGCACCACGTATATACCTCTTGCAACATTCTAAGTTATAACAATTTACATCATGTACTAAAACACCCTGCTTAAGTTTCTTTGTACTTGTTTTTACTGGAGTTAATGGCTACACATTAGAAACTCACTCCTCAGGTTCAGACTATGACTCAAGATCTTGGCTTAGCTAATGTGGATTTACTGCAAGCTCCAGTGTTGAAGTCGGAAATTGGAGGGTTGTGACAGGGATTGTAGCATACGAGGTATTTGTATAAACACCTTTCATAGTTCTTTCAAGACGGTACTGTTATTTTCTTTATATGTGATACTGTAAATTATAATTCCAAATTCCAATAGTAACTGACATAAGGTGTAATTTTTATATTCCACATCCAAGCTATTGTATAACTAACAGTTTACATAGTCACATGGTATACAGTAGTAAACAACTAAAAATGTTGACTATTAACTGCTACTATATTATAGCTTGTGCCTCAAATATACTCCACAATCATGGGTGTTTTTTTCCTTCCTCTTTTTTTAAACATCTTGTATATTGTTGCTTCCTGATGTTTTTTTGCGTCCTGATATTTTTTCCTCACACGGAAACTATTTGACCACCGAATGTACTTAATCTTCACATCATCAAAGGGCGGTAACTGACTTGTCAACTAAACACAGTCCGGTTAACAGTTTCCGCAGCCAAACCTTTGTAGATGGTATGGAACTGGCCCAACAGTATCCAATGCGATCAGGAACCAGACGGTAAATCAGAAAAAAAGGTTTGTGATATTTCTCGAGGCTACAGTTGTTTTCTATGTTCATCAGATGTGAATAAAGTAATGGGCTGCATGTTTTAGTGTATCTTTAAAAGCTCATGGGCATGCCATGGAAAGAATAACGTTATTTAAGATGCAAAATAGGCTAGCCACAGTCTGCTGATTTTATTGATGTTGTAACTTTTTAACTTGAAAGCAATCATTTTTTTTATTAATTAGCACTCTTGAAATTACGAGGCGTGTATGTAAATGTTTGGTAGCACTATGTGTGTCCTATTACAGCATCTAAAGGAGACGTTAACCCGTGGCTATGTCAATGATGGTTAACAATCAAATAATGAAAGTTATAGAATGGGTCGTCCATCAACCTCCAAAAGGACCAAAAGTGAGCTATCTTATTTGTCACGTGACTGATCTTGCCACACGTCTTTTCCCAACCATTCCTGAAGTTAAAACTTTGGAAGTCACATATCGTTGTGTTGTTGGTGCAATAAACCTTAGGAAGTTTAGAAAACATCTCAGGAAGTTCCTCGATGCAAGTACTATTTAAAATATTTCTGTACAAAATTGAGGTATTTTCTTTTAGATGAGTTGAATATTACTAGTAATCCTCTTGTTTTGTACTATCTTATACAATAGTTTCTTTGTGATCTGATTGTTATAGATGCATTTAATTAAGTTATGACTATCACATTCATTAGTTACCTTTTTAAGTCCCGTTATTTGTTAATATGTTTCATTGTTTTCAAGAAAACCAAGTTTTGCGACTTTACATGATACATGTTGTATCAAGAATATAAGGACACACTACCAGTAACACTACTAACACTTTTTTTATTCGAGCTTACAGTGACATCCAATTGAGCATTATGCAAGTCTCGAACCTTTTCTCTTTAGGAGATAAACCCCACTTCTGCTTCTTCGGGCCTCTGAAAGTCTTTAGTAAGACTCGAACTTGAGAACTCTCTAAGAATACCACCCTAAGGTTTACACTTGGTGGCCAACTGAGCTAACTAACTACTAACTCGCCGTTAAAAAAAACTAACACTTCTTTTATTATAAATTGCTTATTGTAGGTTTTACATGAATTAAATTACCGCATGCTACGTCTTTATTCAATGACATTTTGATCTTATCATAATTTAAGTTATCGTTAAATTAGCTGCTGCTATGTAATTTCCGCCGCTATGTGTGGGTAATCGCCCAATATTAATATTATATGCAAACTTTTTAATCCCCTTTTAAGGGGGTTGGTGCTTAAACGGTTTTATTACTTATTTCAACAGCCCACGTCTGAACGTAACATAAACGATGAGTAATTTGTTATCTGACTTAACCAACTGGCTTAGCTCAGTTGGCCACCAAGGTTCCACTAAGTGGTTTCTTTGGGGAAGGATTCCTGGAGGTCTTGGGTTCAAGACCTGCCAAGGGCCTTTCAGGCGAAGCGGATAAGGAGTCTAACATAACTAGGCGAAGGTTCGAAGAAGACATTCTTCCGCTTGGATGTCATTGCACGACTCGACCCACTAACCACTAACATTTGCCGTTCTAAAAAAAAAATTGTTATCTGACTTAGTTTAAAACCTAAACCATAAACCATTTAACCCTAAACCATATACCCTTAAACCATAAACCCTAATTAAACCATAAATTATAATCCTACATACCATAAACCATAAACCTTAAACCTTAAACCAATGAACCCTACATACTAAATCATAAACCTTAAACCATTTAACCTTAAACTATAAACATTAAATCCTATCTAACCCTTAAACCACAAACCCTGTCTATTTAAACCATAAATCCTAAACCTTAAACCATAAACCCTAAACCTTAAACCATAAACCCTAAACCTTAAACCTTAAACCAATGAAACCTAAACACTAAATCATAAACCTTAAACCATTTAATCTTAAAATATAAACCTTAAATCCTAATTAACCCTTAAACCACAAAGCTTAACTAATTAAACCATAAATCCTAAACCATAAACCCTAAACCCTAAAACTTAAACCATAAACCCTAAAACCTAAACCTTAAACCTTAAACCGATGAACCCTAAACACTAAATCACAAACCTTAAACCATTTAACCTTAAACTATAAATCTTAAATCCTATTTAACCCTTAAACCACAAATCCTAGCTAATTAAACCATAAATCCTAAACCTTACACCCTAAACCCTAAACCTTAAACCTTAAACCAATGAACCCTAAACACGAAATCATAAACCTTAAACCATTTAACGTACCTTAAACTATAAACCTTAAATTCTATTTAACCCTTAAACCACAAACCCTAGCTAATTAAACCAGAAATCCTAAACCTTAAACCATAAACCCTAAACCTTAAACCCTAAACCCTAAACCTTAAACCTTAAACCAATGAACCCTAAACACTAAATCATAAACCTTAAACCATTTAACTTAAACTATAGACCTTAAATCCTATTTAACCCTTAAACCACAAACCCTAGCTAATTAAACCATAAATCCTAAACCTTAAACCATAAACCTCAAACATTAAACCCTAAACCCTAAACCTTAAAACCTTAAACCTTAAACCTTAAACCAATGAACCCTGAACACTAAATCATAAAACTTAAACCATTTAACCTTAAACTTTAAACCATAAATCCTATTTAAGCCTTAAACCTCAAACTCTTGCTAATTAAACCATAAATCCTAAACCTTAAACCATAAACCATATATCCTAAACATAAACCATAATTCCAAATCCTTAAACCATAAACCCTATAATAAAACCATACATCCAAAACTTTAAAACATAAACCCTAAATCATAAATCCTAAACATTAACCCTCAACCCTATACCTTAAACCCTAAAACCTAAACCCCAACCCTAAACCATAAACCATAACACATAATACCAAACTATAATGTTGTCACCCTAACCTTATTAATCCGACCATTCAAAATCGACCTTATGCATATTAAACGTGCTTGAGATGACGTTGTCCTTGGTATGGATTAGGTTCTGAACATTTGTCACAAAAAAGTCGATCATATTCTAATCAAAGCGTGAAACTTTGATTACTCAAGGTAATTGATATAAAGCTCAACTAAATCCCACATACTGCATAAAAAGCAAAAGATATTTATCTCGCGGTTGTCAAGCATTATTATAGCATAATATATTTAAGTTATTTAACTAAATTTATGTTTAAAATTAAAGTAATATTTTAATTTTGTGTTTAAAATTATAAACTTTTTAAAGTTACTTAATTTTAACAATACAACGTATATGCTTTTTTATTTAGTTACTACGTATTATTTATTTATTATTAACTTTCAATAATTAAATGTTAATTATAATTTTATTATTAAGTAAATTTATATTTATATTTTCATTAAACACAAAAAATATCTGGCAACCATTTTGTAACCGCCATCATTTCCACAAGCACACACTGCACACAGGAAGAATGAACCCTAAATCTTCATCTAATAAACAATAAAAAACCTCATACACAATATTCGCCAATCTACACAATCATTAACGTCATGAAGCATCAGAAAAAGGTAATGCAACAATCAGTATTGTTTAATTTAAATATTAGGGTTCATACGAATAATATAAGTTTGTTATGGTATTACGGTTTACACTAATTTTTAATGCATGTATGTGGACCTATGTCATTTTTAATTAACGTGATTTGATTTATAGGATTAACCCTTCTTAATGTGTTTATATGGTCTATCTTTCAATCTAGGTTATGGGTTTTGTTAATATGTCTGGATATGGTCTCATGGTATATTATAACATATGCATAACCAAATCCAGATGTCATTAGGGCATCCACAACCGTGGTACACATACTGCCAAACACTCCCTTCATCGACATATAACGAACATTAATATGTACATGTTTGTAGAAGTTATTCATATTGAATCAGACACTTCATCATCTACTTTTGAAAGTGCTAAATTTCGCTCACCCCCTAGCAATAAAAGTCCGATTTGGAGTTTGACAAGAAGTTCTTCAAGTACTCCTAGTATTCGTCCTCCATTGTTTCAAGCTGATGCTCCAAGACGAAAGCACACACCCAGAACAAAGCACACTCCCAAATTAAAGCTCAATCTTCTCAAGCTAAAGCTCCAAGACCAAATGTCGTTGTTGGCCTAGCCAATAAAAAACATGGAAAGAAATTGCTGAGAAGAAGATTTGGTTAAGGAATGCTGCAGAGGGTAGCAACATCAAAGGAAAAAGGAAGGTTGAACGATGTCACTTCTCCCTGTTTAAAATGAACAATTTTTTGTGTTTTGTTAGTCTGTTATTGCTGGGCACCTGGTGTATTTTCAACCTACAGTTTGCAATAATTTAATAGTTTTGTATGCATTACTAGCATTATGAAACAATTATCAGTTATCTGTAATCAAGAATATGGGGTTGTTAACTAGTTAATATAAGTATTTTTAAGTCCATGTATAATTCACTATTTGTTATATCCATTTTCTTATAATATATGAGTTCAAGTTTTTATGCAGTGTAAACTAAAGGTTTCTGGTTCAATGTTAAAATGTGTAAATTAGTATAATTTGTTCAAACTTTATGTTTACCAAGAAACTCAAAGGGAAAGTTTACATAATTTGGATGTTTAATTTGGAGGCAACTGAATGCTTTGGAGCCAAATTTGGAGTTCAAAATATTTGGTTGTTTAAAGTTTGGTATTTGGAGCCAAAATTTTCATTAAAATTTTGAATTACCATGCTAAGTTAATGCATGTGGAGTTTCTATAATTTTCAAACTCCATCTCCATCTCAAACCCTGATTTTTCTCCAAAATCACAAAATATTCAAAACTCAATTTTTTTCTTCATTAGTTTCATACCATTTCCACTTATTGTTCTTGTACACATCGATCTGTGGTCAATAACTAGGAACACTATAAACGATGATCAAGAGAATATGGTTAATGATGATTAAATGATGATTCTTTGGTTAATAATCATGATGTAAATCACCATAATCTAGAAGATTATGAATCAGATGACACTACTAGAATATTGAACAACAGCGACGGAAATTAGTGACCGAACTTGTCAGTCACAGAAAAATTGTTCTTAGTGACAGATTAGCAATAGTTTAGCTACAAAATTATCCCTGATAAATTAACGACAAAATGGTGACAAGTTAGTAACAAAATTAGAGATGAAATATATATCTATTACAATTCTATCGCTAAATGTAATCACACAGAGACACATTTTACGACGAACTTAGGTTGAAACTATTAGCGACAAACTTATGACGACATATCGATGGACTTTTTTGTTGTTATCTCAGATACGTCGCTGATTTTTTACACTTAGTTGCGGATTAGCGATGGAATAGTGTATAACAATTTAAAATTTTGAGTAGAAACGAAAACCGAGAATTAGTCGGTCTTTAATTAAGCACATATTTTCTGGTAAGGATAAACATATGTCTACGCGCACACACATATATACTTATATTATTTTAATAAGTTTATACATATTTTATTAATAACACTACACTCTTTTATTCATCTTTGTATTAGGCTCGTTAGATTCGTATGTGCGGTTAGACTTTCTTTTTTTTTATTTTTTCGTAACTTATTTACAGTTGAGAATAACAAAAAGTTTGAATAATTTTGAGTATACCTGGATTTTCGATTCGATATTACGAGCGACCAATTCCAAAGCGACTACCTTTTGAAAACCCTGGAGTCATCGCAGGTGAACCTTCACGGTCATTCCCGAATGTAAACTTTCAAGTTGTAGCAAAATATTATACTAATGTTTAAAGTAGAAAACTAAAGTGATATCGTAAATAAATGTTTTACTAATTCTTAAAGTCAGAGTATTTATTAAATTAAGTGGCTTTATATATGCGAATCTAAATAACCCATTATTAAGAAAACTCTAGTTATGATAGATCTCCTAATTAAAATGCATAAAGGGTCACAATTCTTCTACGCTAAAAAAACAAACACCTGTATTTACTACGGAGTAATAAAAGTTGGGTTTTGCTAACCAATGTCCAGTGGACAGAAGTTAGTGGGTAATAAATGAACACAAAATATCTAAATTAACATTAAATGTATTAAATACATATTAATTCTAGTAAAAATGATGTTTATATAATAATTTATAAGTTTATTTAATATGTATTTAAAGCATTTTAATGTTAATTTACAAAGTTTGTGTTTATTAATTGCCGACTAACATCTACCCAGTAAACATTGATTAACAAAACCCATAAAAGATCTCCTACAAAATTAATTTATTAAACTTTTTTAGAATAATTTCTAACAAAGATAAAAAGAGAATAGTATTCACATTTTGGTCAAATAAAAAAAGTTAGCAACCCACATAAATAACCGGCCAATGATGGCGGCAACAGTTACTGACTTACTTCTCGGATCCCGCCAACAAAAATAGATGGATAAGGCAAAATTTAGATCTATATCAGTATATCTTGTTACCCCACCCACTCACCTCATAATCAAGATTTTTTTATATCACATCTCCACAACTTCAGGTATCTTCTTTTTTTCTTCAATTAGTATTAATGTTCAAGTTTCAATCTTTCATATATCTCTTTATCCTTTAATATGGAAAGGTTTTGCTCTAATTCTTTTTATTTTACCATTCTTTTTGTTTAACTGAAGTATGTTGTTTGATATGTAATTGTGGTTCCAAATTTACATCAACGCCTCTTGTTTTTGTGATCTGAATTATTTAGGTTCCTCATTTTTGTTAGAAACTAATTTGTTTTTATCGAACTATTGCAGGTTCATCAGAATAGTTCAACTTTTATAGGCTCTAGAGTGTAGTGTTTTTGACAATCTATAGGTATGTGATAATGAGATTATAGTAGTGTTTATGATAAATGTTATGTGTTTATTGATACTTATTAACGATGGATTATTTAATTAAATGTGTCTCATATATCTGTTGAGTAATGCTTTCTATTTTTTAATGCACACCAAGTGATTATAAAAATGTACCATCAAATTTAGCAATTTTTTGTAACATGAAACTACCACTCTGTTAAAAATGATATTAACCGGGTTATCATCCAATAACAAATTGTGTTCTAATAAATAATGTTGGTCTTTAAATTTTCATTTTAGGGATGAGCATAGGTACCAAAAATACGGTACGGTACCAAACGGGAGTTTCTGAGTTTGGTACCGAAATATAATACTAGACAATCAAGCGATTAATGTGTCGTTGTAAACAATCTGTTATATATTAAGATTCTATAATGGTCAATAATCAACACTAGTATTACCATGAAACGTAGTACTACATATTTTTGAATGGAATACATTCTGAGTCACAACTTCTCTCTTCCTTTTTTGTACCACAGACCATTAAAAATGATAAAATGATGTTTTACACAATAGTTAAAGAACTATATATGTAAGCGTTCTATTGAGATGATGATTAGCTAAATATCTTCTCTTAGCTTCATCTCTTGCTCAATGCGGGAGCATAAGAGTAGTAACTAAAGCCTTATACTGGCTGCAAGAGAAGAGGCTAGTGCTCAGTTTGTGTTTGGACACCTTAATGCTAAAATGAGTCGAAAATAGTAAACTTTGAGATTCAATTTATAATAAATGGTACTAGCTTCCTTTTGGTACCGGTTTATCTGGTACCGGAACCGGTACTGATACTGATACAGCCCTCGGTTCTGGGACCGGGACTACATGGTTTGGGAAAAAAATACGGTACTTCGTAAATGGTACCGGTGCGGTACCAAAATGATTTTCCTTGTTCATACCTAGTTCATATGCTAACTCGAATCATCATTCTTTTCTCTTCATTTGCTTACTCTTTCTCTTAATGACTATATGTTTAAGGGGTGTTTGTTTCAGCTAAACCATATATGGGCTTATATTTCATAAGTCTTAACTTTTCGGCTTATTTGGATACTTTTGGGCTTATGTAACTTTATTATGATATGATAGATTTATATAAGCCCATAAATCTCAAAATATGATATATAAGTTGATTTGATTTCGGTGCCAGATTGTTGATTATAACCTCTATAGGGTAAACTAAGATTATTTGGATCCACAATCTATGTTTACCATGTGATTACGGCCTCGCCTGTTAGTTATAATTTTTATTTTTCTTGTTATGATTTAGGTGGCGATAGTCAGTGGCCTTGATCACTCGTCTCTTGGCTATATTGGATACCATTTCTTTACCTATGTTGCTAATTTCATAGTCTAGATAAATACATCTGCTTGTTACTTGTAATATTAGTGATAACTTTTTGTACTAGTGTTCATTTTCTTGCAATGTTTCCCTTTGTAGGTTTACAGACTGAAATGTCCCTTGTAAGATAACTTCTGTCTTAAAGACAATGTTTAATGGTTCCTGTATAACATGCAAGGAGCTTGAAACGCCAGCGTGATGAAATATTGGTGCATTTTAAGGTATGTGCACTGTCTTTAATATTGGCAGATCAAAAAATGTATCAAATGATATTTACAAATTGTTTTGCCACAAGTTTATACTTCTTTTGCCC
Source organism: Glebionis coronaria (assembly GCA_025667525.1). Taxonomy (NCBI): domain Eukaryota; kingdom Viridiplantae; phylum Streptophyta; class Magnoliopsida; order Asterales; family Asteraceae; genus Glebionis; species Glebionis coronaria. The sequence goes on from CM046875.1 coordinate 697,717,574, forward strand.
GTTCCTTATGTTATAGCAATCAATTTTGATAAATAATTATATTAGCGATCCAGTTAAATAACATCTTTTCTCCTCTTATCTACTGTCCAAAGAGCCCGTAAAAAAGTGTGTCCAAACAGCATATTAAAACGAGTTTCCTGCCATTTAGTTGTTGTCCAAACAGTCCTCGAAAGGTTCATCCAAATAGCCTGTAGGCCAAATTTACAGAAAGGTATTTCTGCACTAGTTTCCTAAAACAACCTGTTAATAAGCTTGTCCACAAGCCCTTAAACTAGTTTTCTACACATTTTTATTTGTTGAATTTTTGCACAAACAATTATATACATGTTACACTTACTGTTTAAGAGTCATTGGAGGATAGAGCAGGTTATGATTCAGTTTACTAGTAAACACAAGCAAGCCAAGTAACATTACTAGTAACATGGCCCTACTCCTATAGTTCTACTTTAATTTCCGTGTCATTACATGCACAACATGGCCTATTATAATCCTAGTTCATCCTTTTTAAATGTTTAAGCTATTAACATCTTTACATATGACCTAAAATATATATTTCATACAACTAATGCTTGAATTGTTATGTTCAAGAACTGTCTTGTTAGCATTCATGGGGAGCTAAAGAAAGAATTGAAGGAAGAAATGAAAGTCGAGCTTAAGGAAATCATGCATGAAGAGCTAAAAGAAGAAATGCGTGAAGAGCTCAAGGAAGAAATGCGGGAAGAAATTCAAGATATGTGTTGATTATGGTATACAAGTCGTGTTACTCGCCAACAAAAAAGCAAGGTAATGCAAGTGGCCATACATCTTGAACATCAACCATTTCACTTTGAACAACTTTAGATCTATTGAGGTCCTCTTAATTTTTATGTAAAAGATAATCTCTTATTTAGATTTCTTTTATATTGTCGAAGATCATATGCTAGTGCTTGCTATTTGATTTGGATATGTTTTTTATTCGATTTGAATATGAATTTCGTGGCTATTATGAGTGTGGTATTCGTTTGTATTCCATCTTGAACAAATGGCAAATGAATTGTATCTTTTCTGACTGATCGTGACAAATTAGAGATGAGTTTACACTGTGAAATCATATTTATTTAAGAAACTGACGCCTTTGAGACATCCTTTTATTGGCGGAGTAACGATAGATTTATCCGTCTCTAGTAGCGACGGAAGCTTCTTCGTTACTGTTAACGACATAATGTTTATCGCTACATCGTCACTTTATGGTCGAATTCAATTTAGTCCAAGTAAGTTTATAAAGGATTTAGCGAGGGATTAGAGGCCGACAATCCGTCGCTGGAACTCAAAAAATTTTGTCGCTAAACTTGTCTCTAAAATTTTGCGAGGCCCTTTTTTACGACGAAATATATCCGTCACCAATCCGTCGCTATAGGGCTTTAGTGGCGGAATAGCGATGAAAACGGTCGTTGCTGATGCCAGATTTTTTAGTAGTGTGATTATGGTGATCATTCAGATGAGGATGAAGACATCAGTAAACAGAAGGTTGTAATTAGGAGGGGTATAACTAGGTTATCTAAGTTTCAGACAAAATATGGAAAAGCAGGTTTCATGAAGATAAATGTAAACTTTGATGCACTGAATAGAATATCAGGGCCAAACAGATCATTGTTTATCAGTTTTTTAGGAGACATGGTTCGGGAGCATATAGGATTAAAGATTCTATCGTGGAAAGATGTGAAAGAGGAATGAAGAGAAAAACTTTGGGCTGAAACCACGGTACACATACAAATTTTTTTACCCGACTATTAGTGTTATTCCTGCATTTACTTTAACATTGTGTTAATATGTGCAACAATACTTTGAAGTTGATGTGTCATTCAAAAAGTTGGTTATGAATAAGCTAGGTGAACTTCTAATAAATTTCAAAAGTAAAATGGCAGAAAAGCACATAGTTCCCAACCTAGATACACATGCAAAACTAAATAAAGTTCCAAAGACTTACAGAGCAATCGTCAATGCCGAATAGTAGGTTTCTTTTGTAAACTACACGGCCACAGAAGAATTTAAGGTTGTTAGTTTCTATTTCGGTTTACATTTCTATACACTGTATGTATGCATTGTTTGGAAATTTCGTATGACAAACACACTCTGTTACATACATCATTCATATTAGAAACTTTGACATTAGTATAAAAATAGCACATACTAGCAACTTGTCATACATTAATCTCTTTTGTTAGATGAAATCAGCTACAAATAAATTGGCGCGTTCCAAGTCTCTTTATCAGCATACAATAGGACGTGGTCGTTATGTATATGTAAAAGAGCCAATGGTAAGGTTATATTGATGTAATATCCTAACACTGTTGTCTATGTTGTTTTAACTTTTCATTTGTATGTATTTGATGATTGGAAGATCAAAAAAGAATAAATTAATCCAGATCAAGAACCCCCTCCCCCCGCCCGGGTGGTGTATTGTGGTTTAACGGAAGGGTCAGAAAAGACGGAAAAGAGACAGATGATGAAACAATCAAAGTGGGCACTAAGATTGTAAGTTTTATTGCAAATTTTTGTATATTATGTTTATATTCGTATAATAAATTATATACCATTTTTTGTGTGCAGATGGAAGTAGAGGAACAGATCAAAGATGGAACCTTGACGGTTGCTAGTGGCACAGATCATTATCACATGTATTAGGGAAGGACAAGGGAGGGTATGCAAGAGGAGTGGAAGGCAGAGTTACATGCATGAAGTTCTTTGATCTTCCTAGAAGGAAACAAGGAACTGATGTAAGGATTGCGATGCTTGAAACTGAACTTGATAAGGAGAGACAAGCGCGTAAAGATAAAGAGATAACAGTCACTCAATTAACCACCCAGATGTCACAAACACATGAATTTCTTAAAAAATGTTGAAAGTTATGTCTGCACATGGGGTTGATATAGAGAGTTAACGCCAAATGAATTAAATGTAAGACTAGTTTTCTAATTTTGATACGCTGATTTTCAATCTGTAATACCAAAACAGTTAACATACTTATATATTGCATGTATTACCTCTTGAAACTAATACGATACCTAATAAGCAGCAAAGGACGTTGACAAGTGGTGGTGGAGTTCAGAAGGGTGTGATAATTCCAAAGTCTAAGGCAACTACAACTGAGAACAAGGATTTGGACACTGCAACTGCAACTGCAAACAAGGTAAGTTATAAAAAACCATGTTTGTTTTTTAAGTTGTACATACATGACTTATTTACTGTGTTATGTATATATACAGGGACCTGTTAGAACTAGGGGATCAATAAATAAGACTAGATCGTTAGAAAACAAGTCTCCACTTCAAAATTCTCAATCTTAAGAAGATATTTCTCCAGCTTCTGGATCACAAGAAAATCTGTCTCCCTCGTCACAACAAGACGTACCTATTTCATCATTACGAAAAAGCGTACACCTTCTAAATCAAAAGTAAATCAGTCTCCACCTTCACTACCAGTTGTAAGTATTTCATCATTATTCATATAATTACTTGTTTAATTTATTTCTCATTAATTCATGTAAACATATTTTTTTTCGACATTTAGGTGCAAACTGTGGAACATCTCGAGGACAATTATCATTGCTAACGGTACGATATATAAGTATAAGCATGGAGACGCTATAATGATTCATAACCAACCACTGCCAAAAAATTGCTACAAAGTTTCTCTTGATGAATCCCTAGTCGATGCACCATTCATACCTGATGACGGAAATAATGGTTTAAAAACTGTTAAGGATGTAGAAGGTAGTTTTGTGGCATGGCCAAAGGAAAAGGTTATTTTTGATCAAAAGGTACATACACTTGATTTATCATCCTACATATACATAGCTTTTCATATTTAGTTCAATGTTTAATACACAGCTTTTGTTTCCCTACAGGAAACAACACCACCAAATACCATAAAAGCTATTATTGAAAGCGCACCAAAGATAGGATCTAAGCGCTCGATGAACGTTCCAACAGGTAGTACATTTATGACTATTCCTCATATTTAGAAACAAGCTAGGAATAACAAGGCTCAAAATACTTTACAATACGGTGATTCAAAGTCTTTACAAGTGTGATTCTTTGTGAAAAGTATGTTAGTTGAGAATATTACGACATTACAGTTGTTGATTTGCTTATGTACATTCTGTTTTATATATTAATGCAAGTGAAGTTTGATTTCCAGAATTTTATTTTTTGTTTTAATTGAATTCTGAAAGGTGACTAGAAGATGAAACATAGTGACACTTATTAACATTGTTAGTCACATTCCAATGTGTAAATACATATCATAAAAATGCACACAAACATACAACTCATGTGACTATTGGATGCATATAGTCACACAAAATACAATTTGCTTGACTTGACAAAGCATACAGTCACACTTATTTCTACTATTGGTAACTCTTTGGTTAATTGTATGTGACTAACTCGGTACCATTAACATGATTTGTGTGACCACATATCATAAAAAGTTACACAAACATACAATTCATGTGACTATTGGATGCATATAGTCACAAAAAATACAATTTTCTTATCTTGACAAAGCATATAGTCACACTTATTACTACTATTGGTAACTCTTTGGTTAACTATATGTGACTAACTCAGTACCATTAGCATGATTCGTGTGACTACATATCATAAAAAGTCACACAAACATACAATTCATGTGAATATTGGATGCATATAGTCACACAAAATACAATTTGCTTGACTTGAAAAAGCACACAGTCACACTTATTTCTACTATTGATAACTCTTTGGTTAATTGTATATGACTAACTCAGTACCATCAACATGATTTGTGTGACTACATATCATAAAAACTCACACAAACATACAATTCATGTGACTATTGGATGCATATAGTCACACAAAATACAATTTGCTTGACTTGACAAAGCATACCGTCACACTTATTATTACTATTAGTCACTCTTTGGTTAACTATATGTGACTAAATCGATACCATTAACATGATTTGTGTGACTACATATCATTAAAATTCATAAAAACATACAATGCATGTGACTATTAGATGCATATAGTCACACAAAATACAATTTGCTTGAGTTGACAAAACATACAATCACACTTATTTCTACTATTGGTAACTCTTTGGTTAATTGTATGTGACTAACTCAGTACCATTAACATGATTTGTGTGACTACATATCATAAAAAGTCACACAAACATACAGATCTTGTGACTATTGGATGCATATGGTCACACAAAATACAATTTGCTTGACTTGACAAAGCATATAGTCACACTTATTACTACTATTGGTCACTCTTTGGTTAACTGTATGTGACTAACTCAGTACTATTAGCATGATTTGTGTGACTACATATCATAAAATATCACACAAACATACAATTTATGTGACTATTGGATCCATATAGTCACATAAAATACAATTTGCTTGATTTGACAAAGCATACAGTCACACTTATTTCTACTCTTGGTAACTCTTTGGTTAATTTTATGTGACCAACTCAGTACCGTTAACATGATTTGTGTGACTACATGTCATAAAAGGTCACACAAACATACAATTCATGTGACTATTGGATCTATATAGTCACACAAAATACAATTTGCTTGACTTGACAAAACATACAGTCACACTTATTACTACTATTGGTAACTCTTTTTTTAATTGTATGTGATTAACTCAATACCATTAACATGATTTGTGTGACAACATATCATAAAAGTCACACAAACATACCCTTCATGTGACTATTTGATGCATATAGTCACACAAAATACACTAATGACATAGTAAATGTCACACACATTGTATATATATGTGATAAATTTATAAACAATAGCCACTCTTTAACAAAACTTGTGTAACTGTAGAGTGTTTACCTTCACACATATTCACTAAAACACCAAATATTATACCTATTTCGTCACACATTTTCGAGTATTGGTCACATTTTTTTGCTCGTTATCGTCACTAAGATCAGATCGTGACCGTAGGGTACCTTCGGTCGCATGACCTTTAGTCACAAAGGCTAAAAAACTGCGTGTGACTTTAGGCCTACGGTAACTCTTTTTGAGTGCGACGGATACCATTTTTTATACTTGTGTTAGGCATAAACCGGGTCAATACATCTACTATCATAATCATAAAGATGATTGCTGTTATTGAAGACAAGACATCATGGACCCAGTGATGCAATGCACAACCCTCCCAACTAACGCATCCTTATCTCAAAAGAACTTTTGTTTTATAGTCATAGAGATCAACATCGCTTCTATTGACTTTCTCACTCCGAGATAGTTGATATTGAATAGGTGGCAGTTTGCTCCAGCCTCCGATCACTAAAACCATAGAGCACAAATCGAGTCTAGAGCCATGAGATCAATCAAAATCTCGTTAGGACACATCCATGACAAACACTTGATGTTCATTATCTAGAACATAAGTGATGAATTGAACATGTGTAAACTGGAAAGCAACAACAGTTTGATTCTTAATAGATTCAAACTTGTTCCAGGTTTCTATGCAATATCTTTATGATCTTGCCGAAACATTCAGAGTGATGCTTTTTAGTATTCATATTGAAGAATGTAAATCCTTCCAGTGTCAACATCGAACAACACTACGGTATCAAACTTGCGTCAACAGGAAAGAAACGGTGGTATGATTCTTTATGGGTCAAACTTGTTCTAGGAATTTGAATTGACGACTTTAATCAGGGGGATTATTTATCCAACTGATTTACTCTTACTCTCGTAGTCTTCTTTGAGACGGTGGAGTAGCCAGGAAACTCTATCAATGAGATTCTTAATTGAATCTACCTAGTCAAAGGTACGGTATTTAATACCATCTGACGATATTCACCGACCGAAGGTAAAACGCTACTGATTTAGGATGAATAAAGTCATTTTATCCGTGTTCATGTTTTATATCGAGAAGCTGGCGTCAGGTGTACTAACTAAAGTCGGAGATTCATAGCCACATACTTATGCCTAATACATACTTAATGCATCAAGATTCAAAAATCAAGAAATGTAATGATCTAACAAAGATAAAGTCTTTCGCAACTCTGATATTCAAAACCTTCCTTAAAGTAAATTGAAAATGAATGACCTCTCAGAGGATAGACTTATCACAATATTAGAGGAGAATGTGTTAGCTTCAAAATATTGAAGGAATGACCTCTCAAAGGAATGACTTCTCTTCAAAGGAGATTTTAGCAAGCTTTCAAGACGAAGCATAGTGTGAGCATGTGAGTGAAGACATACGATCGCAAGATACCAAAGACGATAAAGGAATGTGACGAATCAAGTAATGTGACGAACAAGAATGATTTGTTCATAATATTTGAAGATCTCAAGATTAAAGACTAAATCGAATGACAACAGCAAAGGCCCAAAGATCACAACATAAAGTAACACGTCTACTATTACACGTTCAAGTCTCAGATATTGCTAGATTAACAATCTCAAGAAATTCTCAAATGTCGTAGAGGAATGACCTCTCATTTAGGGAGATTGTTGCCTCAAAATATTGAGTCGAATAAGAATGACTCGGTCATCGCTTAATTTAAGAACACTGTAATTAGTAATAGTATAATTCGGGAATCACGGGCTTGGATTAAAGCAAAAAAGGTCCATGTTTAAGGACATTAAGCCCGTTAGTCAAGCATGGCCCATCAAAATATAGCCCATACACCACATGTAGGCAAAGACTATATATATGACCCTCCTAGCTTGTTAGAAGGGCGTTGGTTTAATTGTATATCTCTCTCTATAATCTAACGAGCGTAGATTCATATTACTTTTTATAAATGGAAAAAAGAGACATAAATCACGCATTCGAGTAAGAGCCTTTACGTTTCTTCGCTATATAAATAGAGGGCCGGAGGACGCCCACCCGCTCAGACGCGGCGCCTTTTCTCATTATCATCTACCGCCCTTTCTTCCTCCATTTATGATCCCGAGAGTCCAAACACATCGCACTTTCGCTTGAGTCGAGGATGCCTTTTATTTTATATGAATATCCTTATGATGAGTAGAGCATCCTGTCTATGTAAAAATTCAACCAGGGTACTACCGCCTGATTATTTGGGTTTTGAATCTTTTCGTATGTCTGAAATTCGATTAATATAGAGTATCAAGCAAGAATAAACGTAGACAAAAGAAATGGTTGTTCTTGTTCGATTTTCTATCTAAAAAGATGTTCATGAGATTTTCTCCTCTTTGATCAGTGTATCAAGATGTCAATCTTAGATCTTATTTCGGTTCGATACGTCCACAAACTAGACTCACCTTTGGATTTCGTCTCGGTAGGTGTATTATTCTACATTTTCCCAAAACAACATTTATTCATTTCTTTCTTCCCCGCGACCACAACGACAGAAACGATGCGAAACATCCATACCCGGAAAGGGGAAGGGCCAGTGGTGGGCATTTGGTTTGGAAGTTCCAGAATGTTGTCTATGGATTTCTAGCCCCTATATTATATGCCCAAAGATTGATTCAAGTTCTGTGCTGCTCACCACTCCTCGAGGCCAAGGATGGGGTCGAACCGTCATTCAAGGATTTGCAGTCCGATACATTTCCATTATGTTACCTAGCCAAACCCGCCACCTCATGTGATAAAGTAAAATGGTTGTTCTTCCTTCCTCGCTCCCTCTTTTTCGACATATGTGGCGGCGCCGAGGAACAAAAAAAGATCATTTCGCTCCATTTTTAGTCAAATAGTGAAGGATATTCAATTAGTAATGAAAAAGGGGTGGAGGGGATCCTTATATGTTGTTCAGGTTGATCACAATACAATAGATGCTATCTAACTAAGATTTCTAGTCTTAAGCTAATCAAGATCGGTAAGACGGGTACGTAGACGCACAAGAGATGTTTTCTAGTCTTTTAACTGAATATAGGGGGCAGGGGAGATTACCGGTAAGCCAGATGCTTCGCGAACCATATTCTTAAGGCATTTCGTTGCACTTAAATCACCGTCGTGAAGAGGCGCACTACGATACCATCGATGTCCGATAGCTTTGATAGTAATGGCTGGATTTACTACTACCTCGTCCATGAGTATAAGAGAGCAAATGATGGCATAACAATGAACATCGGAATGATACTAGGAAATATGGTCCGAAGAATCTCGATAGTAGTTTCATAAACAATCTTTTGCGGGATTGATGCATCATAGGTGTTTCATTCTTTAAGTGCTTCCCATTTTTCTCTCGTCTTTTTCTCTATTTTCTCTCTATATACTTTTTTCTACTTTTCTACTATTTTTTATCACATAAACCATGATGAAATGAGTGATAAAATTAAGATAACACTTTTATGAAGAAAATGTATTATGTGCTTTTAGAAAAATCTTATTTAATTTTAATCAATGCATATCTGATTAGAGTTACTAATTACTATATCTTTCTCATTTTTTCTTATATTTCTAAAACACAACAATTTATAACAACTTCATTAGATAATTAAACTATAAGTTTCAAAAAAGTTATCGCATCCAATGTATGAAAGTCGGTTTGGCTCGATCGGGTCAATCGGTTGACCCGATTCGATAAAAAACATGTTATATTAAATCGGATTTTACATTTTCGAAACCAGGTTAGACCCGTTGGGTTTGGGGTGACCCCGGTCAACCTGGTTCTTGAGGCCCGACCGAATTTTGATTTTTTTGTTTGTTTACTAATAAAGCACGAAAGTTGTACGTATTTGCGATGTAATCTTATTTTTTCATATTATATTTGTTGGTAAATAGTTTTCCGTAGTTGGTAATTTGTATATAATATATTTTATAATATATTTTGTTTTCCGTGGTTGGTATTTTGTATATAATTTTTAAAACTGTTTCTAAATTAGAACATTATAATTTTGTTTTCCGTGGTTGGTAATTTGTATATAATATATTTTATAAAGCTGATCGTATGTAAAAAATTTTATTCTAAACATATGTGAAAATTAATTCTAACAAATATTTTACGTGTGGTATAGTAATAAGGAAGGGAAGTCCATAAATAAAGGCGGGAGAAAATGAAGGTAAATTGAATGAGTGAAAGTAAAAATCGGTCATCTTCAAATTATTTACCCTAAATGCAACTTTAAATCACACATTTCATCTTCACATTTTCACACTTGCAATCTTTTTGATACATTCACAAGCACAAACACAAACAAAAAAGAAAAGTTTCTCGATCGAAAATGTCGTGGCAAACATATGTTGATGACCATTTGATGTGTGACATCGAAGGTACCGGTCAGCATCTTACCTCCGCCGCTATCTTTGGTACCGATGGTACCGTCTGGGCTAAGAGTGCTAGCTTTCCTGAGGTCTGTATTGTATTTTTTTTTGAACGACAGATATATATTTGTCATGACATAATGTTAGCTATGGGTATATAGAGGTTTTAGATTAAGGGACGGAATCAGGGCCAGTCTCGGACAGATGGATTCTGCACATTGAACATTTCTGATCAGGATCAATGGGCGGATACAGGAGGGTAGCGAAAACGATGTACTGTATATTTCTAAAAGTATCATACTATTTTTTGTAACGAACCAATTTCTAGTATAATTTCTAAAACTTATCAGAATTTGCCTCCTCGCCCATAACTTCCTGGCTCCGCCCTGATCATGATGATGATACACTTGAGGAAAACATTTGTAAGGGTTGATTTCACAAAATTGTGTTTTTTATTTGATCGTTTCTCGTTTGTTGCAAGAATCCGAATGAAAATTTTGTTGTTTTTACATTACTAGGCTTACATTGGGAGATTTGTAGGTTGTATATTCAGTCACTTAATTGCAGCTACATTGTTGTTATGTAGGCGTTTACTTGTCTGATATAGTTTGTAGCCATGGTTCATTTTCCTTATTAACGTCGCCTATTTTGTTCCTATTTTGGTGTATTTTGTTTCGTGTGCAGTTTAAACCTAATGAGATAGATGCTATTATCAAAGAATTCAATGAAGCGGGTCAACTTGCCCCTACCGGTTTATTCCTTGGTGGCGCAAAATACATGGTTATCCAAGGTGAGGCTGGAGCTGTCATCCGTGGAAAGAAGGTAATATCCACTTAACCCGTTGCCTGAAAAACATAAAATGGGTCCTTATTTTTTTTTTGCTGTATGTGAATTGGCAGGGAGCCGGAGGGATCTGCATCAAGAAAACAGGTCAAGCCATGGTGTTTGGAGTCTATGATGAGCCGGTGGCACCAGGTCAATGCAACATGGTCGTGGAAAGGTTGGGTGATTATCTACTCGATCAGGGGATGTAGGTCTCTTTGATCTACTCGTTATTTAGTACTTCCCATGTGGGGTACTATACATTTCTCGAATATGAAATGACTTAGTTTTTATGTCTATAGTCTCTCATACGAGGACAAACGGTTTTATTTACTGTTTTATTTGGAGTTATGATGATCTTCGGGATCCTTATATGCCAAGGTTATGTCTATTGTTTCAATGACTACGAAATTTTTAATAACTTGATACTCCAAATGTTCGGTGTTGCTTAGTTTGTTTGTCAATGTCGACCACGATGGCATATTTTTGTGTGAATAAAAGATCTGTCATATTATTCTGTCGATTGCTGGTGTTTGTTTCAAAAATTTGTAATGCTTCAGCAAAAACATTGTTCCAAAAAAACTCATAAATTTCATACCAAAACATTGTTATTCCATGTCTATAAATAATCCAATAAACTGTAAATAATCCTATAGTATCCTATAGTATGTTTTCTCTGGTTAATCTCTACCAAAGTCTATGCATCTTATAAACCTAGTATCAAGCTTTAAGACCAAGGTAAAACGGTGCACCCGTGTCCTTCAGCCACTCGTTTCCTTGAATGAACACTCCTGCCGTGTATTGCATAGCCTCATTCACATCTGTAATCAACTTAAATCCTTTCCAGTTAACCCTCTTATCCACAACTGCACCAGGACCAGAATTTGCATACTCGCCATAAAACAAAGTATCCAATGCAAACGTGCCTTGAAATGGCATCCAACCATCCGGCTGAATCAAATCATCAAGTACAGATTCCATAACAACAGTCCTCGAATACATCCTCCATGGACGTCCTAAATAAGTCTTGACTTGAAACCGGACTGGAAACAGCTTTGCATCAGCTGTAATATGACAGTTCTGGATAACTATACCGGATGCGCACTTGGGTGACGTTCTTCCTTGGGCTGTGATCGTAATGCTTTGACCGTCTTTCGGCAGCTTACAGATGATTAAGCAGTTTTGGATGATGACTGCAGAATAACCGAAGATGAAATCAACTGTCCCTGATATTACACTGTTGCTGTAGAACTGGCGCTGAGTGTGAGCGTATAATGTGTCTTGGTAGCCATCTATATGGACGTCATAGAATGCTGATTTATCAGATTGCGAATGGAGGGCCACTGCTTGACCCTGCTCTGGCCCTGCGGTGTTTTGGAAACCCATTGACTTCGCTATAAATCCATTTCCAATTGCAGCTACATAAGTAAAACATCAAACATGAGTAAAACTTATAATAGAAAAGATACTGAAAAAAATTTAAGTCCTAAGTAGCACTTACAAAAGGTTCCACTCCTGAAGGTGGCCGAGCCGGTCATGTTGCTTCTATTGCCTGTGACGATCGTCTTGGTGGGACCATCACCATACATGAATACGTTTACTTGATCTTCAGACACGATTACATTTTCTTCATATACCCCTTCCTTCACATATACAACATATCTTGCCACATTGGCTTTAGGATATGCCTCTAATGCACTCATTATGGTGTTGAACTGCCCGCTCCCGTCCTTAGCCACCACTGCATGCGGTTGTTGTACCACATCACCGCTTTGCAATAGTTTTTTATCATCGTCCGACATCCATGATGGAAACCCATTTTCGTCACTTCCTAGAAGCTTTCGTCCCATAGATTTAGGTTTGATATCAAACTCTTCTAAGATTTTTGAAGTGTAAGCTACAAGTGACAATGAATTGTATGTGAGTTGGGTACTATTAAGAAGCAAAGCTTCAACCTTAGCCCGTAACTCAGGGTTGCCAATTTCATCAAAACAAGTGTCTTGAAGAGCAACCGCGGCGGTCAACGAGTTCATGAGATCTGGTTGCTTATCAAGAATAGCGAGATCAGTATTGATCTGGTCTTCCAATATTTTAGACGACTTACTGAGCTCATCAGTAGCATAGTCCATGAGCTCTTTGCAGTCACCTAGCTTCTGACTATATATAGCGTCACTGTTCTTAGCGGCAACTAAGGATAGCCCCGCAACCTCCACAGCTACCTTATTGGCTAGAATAGCCGCATTAAACACATCTCTAACAGATGCCGTGTCTTTATGGGACAAAGTGGCCATGCTAATCTTGCATGCTTCTTTGTAATCAGTGAGGTTACATGCGAAGTCAGCAACCTTAGATGTAGCGTGTGAAGGCTTATTCCCATGTTTGCGACTGGCAACAACGCCCACAGCTATCACTGCGGCGATGCAGACAACCAGAAATGCGGCTATAGCAATCTTACTTTGCTTATTGAATTTCATGTTTGATGTTTGATTATAGACGAGATGGATTGATGTGAATGTAGCATGTAGGATTGTTGAATTTATACAGGTTACAAAATCTATATTTGTACGAATATATTAAACATGATGAATCTTAATCGATTTTATAATTTCTTACCGTATGTATGTGACGTATAAGCTTTGTTTATATTTGTATGCATGATATTGTTGTTATTATTATTATTATGTAACTATTTTATTACATAATCATAAACATAAGTAATATTTTTTATTACAAAGTCTATATTTATAGTAAAGGCAACCTTGTGAATAATCTTGATAGGTTTTAAAATTTCTTACCTTATTATTATTATTATGTAACTATTTTATTACATAATCATAAACATAAGTAATATTTTTATTACAAAGTCTATATTTATATTAAAGGCAACCTTGTGAATAATCTTGATTGGTTTTAAAATTTCTTACCTTATGTTATATGTGACGTATAATTAAGTTTACTAGCTGAAAAAATTTAAACCTTAATATTTTATTAAGCATAAAATATAAATTTAAAGCTAAGTAACGTTTTACTTCTGAATTTTTAATACTCGAAATTTTGAATAAAAGTTTCATATATTCGAATATTCAAAAATTCGAGAGCCAAAGACTCTCAGGCGAAACGGATAAATGAGTTTAACATAAATAGGCGATGGTTCAAAGAAAATATTTTGCCGCTTGAATGTCATTCCACAAATCGATCCACTAACCACTAACATTTACTGTTTTAAAAAAAATACAATATTATAATATTTAACTTTTTGATCTTTTCTCACTAAAGTAAATATATTTTTTTTAGGTAAAACGTTATTTTAGTAAATATCATTATACTTATACTTTGTTAAAGTGTTTATATATTGAATAAGTTAACTAGAAGTATTTAGTTGTTATTAATAATAAATAACGATTAAATAAAATAAGATTTATTTTATTTTATGGGCTTCAAACAGATCATTAGAACATAAACGACGTTGTACTTCTTTATTTTTGATTTCAGAAATCTCAAATAAAAGTTTAATATATGCATATACTCAAAATTAGAAATGTGATATAAAATTTTTCAATTTGAATATCTAGAAATTTCGAATAAATGTTTTATTTATCCAAGTATAGTGTCAAAATATTTTAACTTTTAGATGTTTTAAACTTGCTAAAGGGTTTATGAATTAAATGTACATAAAATTCATAAAATAAATATATTTCAGTAGTAAGTATCACTTACAAAAGGTTCTCATCTGGAACATGGAAGAGCTGAATCAAATCATCAAGTATCCTCGAATACATCGACCATGGACGTCCTAAATAAGCCTTGACTTGAAACCGACAGGAAACAACTTTGCATCAGTCGTAATATGACAGTTGTGGATAACTATACCGGATTGTTCCCTGGTCGGCCGACGTTCTTCCTTGGGTTGTGATCGTAATGATTGACCGTCTTTCGGCAGCTGCATATGATTAAGCAGTTTTGGATGATGACTGCAGAATGACCAAAGGTGAAATCAACTGGCCCTGATATGACACTCTTGATGTATAATTGTTGGTGAGAGTGAGTGTATAATGTGTCTTGGTAGCCTTCTATAAGGACATCAAAAAAATGTTGATTTCTTGACCCATCTCTGGCCGTGCGGTGTTTTGGAACCCCATTGACTTCGCTATAAATCCATCTCCAATTGCAACTACATAAGTTAAACATCACACTAAGTAAAACTAATAAAAAAAGATACTGAAAATAGAGTGCTAAAGTTCAGAAAATAAATATATTTAAGTATTAAGTATTAGTTATGGGAAGTGGTCGAGTCGGTCATGTTGCTTCTGTTGCCTGTGACGATGGTCTTGGTGGAACCATCACCATACATGAATACGTTTACTTGATTTTTAGACAAGATAACATTCTCCTCATAGATCCCTTCTTTCACATATACAACATATCTTCCCAAATTGTCTTTAGGATCTGTATTGAATAAGTTAATTAGAATAAGTTAACTTATTTAATACATAATAAAAGTATCATATATTCGAACATTCAAAATTTGAGAACAAGTAACATTTACTTTATATAAAAGTTTTCAACTCAGATATCCAAAATTTTGGATAAAAGTTTTATATATCCAAATACAATATTATAATATTTATCTTTTAGACGTTTTCTCACTATATTTAATATATTTTTTAGGTAAAAGGTTATTTCAGAAACTATCACTATACTTAAACTTTGTTAAAGTGTTTATGTATTGAATAAGTTAATTAGAAGTATTTAGTTGTAGTAAATAATAAATAACAATAAAATAAAATAAGATTTATTTCATTCTACGGGCTTCATACACATCATTAATAAATTTAAACATAAATGACGTTGTACTTCTTTACTTTTGTTTTGAGAAATTTCAAATAAAAGTTTAATATATGCGCATACTCAAAATTACAAATGTGACAGAAAAATTTTCAATTTAAATATCTAAAATTTCAAATAAATGTTTTATATATCCAAGTATAGTGTCAAAATATTTTAACCTTTAGATGTTTTAGCATTATTCTTAAATTTGCTAAAGGGTTTATGCATTAAATGTACATAAAGTTCACAAAATAAGTTTATTTTAAGTACTAAGTAGCACTTACAAAAGGTTCCGCCTTAGAACGTGGTCAAGTCGATCATGTTGCTTCTGTTGCTTGTGACGATTGTCTTGGTGGCATCATCAGTTCATCATCATACATGAATACGTTTACTTGATTTTTAGCCACGATAACATTCTCCGCATAGATCCCTTCCTTCACATATAAAACATATCTTCCCACTCTCTTTAGGATATGCAACCAACGTACCCGTTATGGTCTTGAATTGCCACTTCATCCTTAGCCACCATTACATGTGGTTTTTATACCACATCACCATTTTGCAATAGTTTTTTTATCATCATCCGACATCCATAAAGGATACCCCTTTTCATCATTTCCAAGAAGCTTTCAACCCATAGATTTAGGTTTAGCCATGATATCAAACTCTTCCAAGATTGTTGGCGTGGAAGCTACCATTGATACAAAAGTAATATTTATTTGATATAAAAATTTCATGAATCTAACACGATATTATAATTTCAAATAAATGTCCAAGTACATTGTCAAAATAGTTTAATTGTTAGATGTTTTAGCATTATTCTTAAACTTGCAAAAGGGTTTATGTATTAAATGTACATAAAGTTCAGAAAATAAATATATTTATGTACTAAGTATCACTTACAAAAGGTTCTGATCTGGAACGTGGTTGAGCTCAATTAAATCATCCACCTTGCATATGTTTTAGCAGTTTTAGATGATGACTGCAGAAGACCAAAGATGAAATCAATTGTCCCTGATATGACACTGTTGTTGTAGAACTGTTTGTGAGAGTGCGTGTATGATGTGTCTTGGTAGCCATTTATAAGAATGTAGAAAAATGTTGATTTCTCATATTGTGAATGGCGGGCTACTACTTGACCCATCTCTGGCCATGGGTGGTTTGGAACCCCATTGACTTCGCAATAAATCCATCTCCAATTGCAGCTACATAAGTTAAACATCACACTGAGTAAAAATAATAATTGAAAAGATACTAAAAATAGGGTGCTAAAGTTCAGAAAATAAATATATTTAAGTATTAAGTATTACTTACAAACGGTTCTGCTTTGTGACGTGGCCGAGCCTGTCTTGTTGCTTCTGTTGCATGTGACGATGCTCTTGGTGGCACCATCACCTTACAAGAATACGTTTACTTGATTATTAGACACGATAACAAGCTCCTCATATATCCCTTCCTTCACATATACAACATATCTTCCCACATTGTCATTAGGATATGTATTGGATAAGTTAATTAGACTAAGTTAACTTATTCAATACATAATAAAAGTTTCATATATTCGAATATTCAAAATTCGAGAAAAAGTAATATTTACTTGATATAAAAGTTTTCAATTCAGTAATCCAAAATTTTGGATAAAATTTTTATTTATCCAAATGTAACATTATAATATTTAACTTTTAGATGTTTTCAGAAAATAAAGTTTAGAAAATAAATATATTTAAGTACTAAGTATCATTTAAAAAAGGTTCTGATCTGGAACATGGCCGAACCGGTCATGTTGCTTCTGTTTCCTGATATGATGGTCTTGGTGTCACCAACACCATACATGAATACGTTTACTTGATTTTTAGACACGATAACAACTCATAGATCCCTTCTTTCACATATACATCATATCTTCCTACATTGTCTTTAGGATATGCAGCTAAGGCACTCGTTATGGTCTTCAACTGCCCGCTCCCATCTTTAGCCACCATTGCATTCAGTTTTTTTACCACATCACCACTTTTAGATAGTTGTTTATCATCTTCCCACATCCATGAGGGATACCCCTTTTCATCATTTCAAAAAAGCTTTCGACCCATAGATTTATGTTTAGCCATGATATCAAATTCTTCTAAGAGTTTTGGCGTGGAAGCTACCATTGATATAAAAGTAACATTTACTTGATATAAATGTTTTCAGTTCAGATATCCAAAATTTTGGATAAAAGTTTTATATATCGAAATACAACATTATAATATTTAACTTTTGGATGTTTTCTCGCTATACTTAATATATTTTCTTTTAGTAAAACGTTATTTCGGTAAATATCACTATACTTAAACTTTGTTAAAGTGTTTATTTATTGAATAGGTAATTAGAAGTATTTAGTTGAAATAAATAATAAATAAAAATTAAATAAATTAAGATTTACTTAATTTTACGGGCTTCATACAGACCAATAATAAATTTAAACATAAATGACGTTGTACTTCTTTACTTTTTATTTCATAAATTTCAAATAAAAGTTTAATATATGTGGCTCAAAATTAGAATTGTGGCATAAGAATTTTCAATTTGATATCTAAAATTTCAAATAAATGTTTTATATATCTAAGTACAATGTGAAATATTTTAACTTTTAGATGTTTTAGCATTACTTTTAAACTTGCTAAAGGGTTTATGTATTAAAAAGTTAGAAGTATTTAGTTGTCATGCATAGTAAGTCAATAAATTTAGATTTATTTTATTCTACGTGGAGTGAGTAATAAATTTCATTTCATTATAATGACTTAATTTATAAACATTTTTATATCCCTACTACTTATAAAGGAGAAACAACTTTTTTTTCAGTACACTTATTTGAAGAAATATAGGAAACCTATATGGAAGTATAGAATCTTTTTCCTATATTTCCATCTTTAACTTTTGACTTTTTAAAACCATTACTGCTACAATAACACATTACAAACACAACCTAACCACCGTCATCCAAATCCATCTCAATAAACAAAACACCTACAGCCGCCGCTATCGTCTTCGCCGTTTTCCGAGATCATTACAGTCGTATGGGTTTGTAGTTGATTTCTGGTGGGCTAGGTGGACACGGTTTGCTTTGGTGGTTCCGGTGTTTTAGTTGATTTTGGTGGTTTTAATTGTTTTTGTCGTGTATGCCGGAAATATGCTGCCGCCGCCTCTATAACGAATGGAGGTTTGTTTATTAGATCTGTAAATTGTATTTAAGATCTGAGTTGTTACAAATTTTCATACGTTTTTTGCAGCCACTATATTTTGCTGCTTTTGTCTCGCTGGAGCCATCACATCTTTGTGTTTATGAGGTAATAGTATTTACAATTTAATTTCAGTTTCCTTTAAAGTTCAAGCTGTTTTAGAAATATGAAACTCATGTTAAACCAGTTTAAAGATATACGTCATTTTGGATAGCAAGATGAACGAGAGGATGTTTAAATCTAATGGTTACGATTTCTAGATGGGGTGAGTCTTATATATAACCATTAATAAAGACATGATTTTTGCTACTGACTTCCAATATTATGTTGTGTATAGAAGGTTGCTTTGAGGCTGACTTACATTGTTAAACCCTAAATCAATAGTGGCGAGGAACCCTATCTCGGGGTCATCATTAGAAAAAGACACTTTTTACAGAGGTTTGATTCTTTCAGATTTTATTGATTGTGCAATAATATATCAGTTTTTTTTAATTTTCTTATGAGTTAGGCTTTTACTTTTGTTGCTCAGTGAATTCACAACTGAAAGATGTGAAACGTATTTTCATGGATTTAATAGTAATTAGATTGTGTTTGTGTTATGTGCTTACATGCTTTTTTTTATGCGTGCTTCAAGTAACTATGTATTCTTTGATCTGAATATGCTTCCACAAGATGATGTTTATCTCAGTTTTTTTTTCTTGTTTTGGTAAGTGCTTAATTGGATTGGTGCTTTGTGTAGAGATAAAGCCTACTCCTTTATTGACGAACATTGTGCATGAAGATAACTCCAAAAAAGTTGGGTATTAACGCTACGGCCATATTTGGACTGGTCTCCTCAGGTAAAAGATCGTAAAACTTATTATTTTTGGCTCATTATTTTTGGCTCATAACTTTTTTGTAACGACAATGTTTTACCATGGACGAGAAACGATCAAAAGCATAAGCTTTTGTTAAAATTTATAAAAAAGGTCTCATTGAAAGGCACTTCCGACATACATGAGAGAATTGGTTGTACACTGTTATTCACAGTTGACTTGAGAAAAAAATAACTTTTAATATAAGGAGAATAATGACTTATCTATGGTCTTTAATGGTAAGTATATGTATTTTTATTTTGTTTTCCATTTCTTAATTTGATGTTTCTACCAAAGGTTATATAATTAAGTGAAAATAAGAAAAAAGAAAAACTTAGTGGCGATTCAGATGGTGCATTAGAGGTGTTTGATAAAATGTCTAAGAGAAGTTTAGTTCCATAATTTAATTTGTCATACAACACATTGTTGCATCTAATATTCATTTTTTAATAAAAGAATAGCAATATATTGGATGGCAACAGGGTGTTTGTGTCGGCTTATTTTCTGAGTACGGGTACTTCTCCCATTTTATATGTGATTGAAGAGTGTTTAGTTAAACAAGGACTTATGAAGTAAAACAAAGACTAAGTGGAAAGAACCACTATCCCGATTTATCTATGTATCTTTTCTATTTCCTGGCCAAGTACGAATGAGTAAACTTTTTAGGTTATATTATTACCAAGATTTAGTGATGTAATTTTCATAATTGAGTTACTATTTGGCATGCTTAGTAAGTTAGTACTATGTAAGTGTTTTCAAGAGCATCTTATCAAATGAATCCGTGTCAGTATTCATTTGCTTTGTTTGCACAAGAATGTCTCGACTCATAATGTTTTGTTCAATAATAATATGGTATTATGTTTTTCTTTTCGGACTGCTAAGATGCTACATCAGGAGACGAGCAAATGGACTGGATTCGCGGTTTTATATGGTTACATGGAACTAGGTATATACCTCTTGCAATTCACCATGTACTAAAACACTCTACTTGAGTTTATTTGTACTTATTTTGGCTGGAGTTAACGGCTACACATCAGAAACCCACTATCTTGACAGAGCTAATGCAGATTTACAGCAAGTTTGACACTGAAGGCAATAATTGGAGGGCTATGATATGGATTGCGTCATGCAAGGTATTTGTGTAAATTATAATTTCAAATTTCCGATGTTTTACATAGTTGCGTTCTATATAATAGTAAAAATGTAAAAATATTGTGTCTTAAGTGATCTATTATATCATGTGCCTCAAATATACATGGTGTTTGTTTCTTCCTATATTTTTTAAACAACATCTTGCATATTTTTTCCTCCATGTGATATTAGGTGTTTTGAATTTGGTTTATGAAGACTGGCATAAGGGTAGTCTTAGAAATGTACTTTATACTATAATCTGAAATGTTTTTTGCAATAAAGTGCAAGACAATCACGACCATTTATCTTTTAGCTATGATTTTTCTATCAAAATATGGAGCAGATTAAAAGACTTGTCAGATTGAAAGGTGATCCCTATCAGGTTGTCTGATATTAAGGTTTTCTTGTTCGAAAGACAAGTGAATAAATCTATTTGCAGTGTTCTTTAAAGATTAACCATTGGTGCTGCTATTTATATTGTGTGGCAAGAAAGGAACCTCGGAACTTTTCAAGGTAAAGATAGAAGTATTGATGTCATTTACAACCTCATTAAAGATACTGTGAGAATGAGAATCATTGGTTTAAATCTGAATGATTATAATCATGTCTTTGAGCGGTTAAGATGTGGGATTTCCATGTTAATTAATAGGGTTATGGGTAAAAAGGAAATTATGTTTTGTAATAAGAAAAACTTGAAATTTGAGCACTTTGATAAAAATATACCACGAGATGGTTATTGTGTCGAGTGGGCTGAATGTGTAACAGCCTTCCTTTTGATGTTGAAGATTGCTATGGTGGTGGCATGGGATTGTCATATTCCTTCATGAAGCAGCTGCATAGTAGTAGTTATTTTCATTATTGTCTTGGTATTCATAGAATTTTATTGTATGGCAAAATTTGTAGCAGGGATATTTGTTTCTTATAAAGTCTCTCTTGTAGAGTCTCTCTTGTAAAGTCTCTCGTAAAGTTTTTGGTTTAATTCTATTTACAGGGTATTGCCCCTTTTAGCCAAAACAAAAAGTAGTAATTATAAGAATTTAATCGCATTCTGGTGTTTGGCATCACCGTGTTATCGTAGTTGTAAAAGGTCAATTACACATGTGTAAACCAATGGCTTTGTTCCCATTTATTGAACTCGGGGACGGAGGAGTATTTAACCTGGATCGATCTCGAAACCTTGCCACAATATTGAATTTCGTCAACTATCCGCCGTTATGCGTGTGTGCTTGTTCTTTGTATTCTTTTAGGTTTGACAATAAACTATACATTTTTTATCGCTCTTTGTAAAGTCTGGTGGTGTTAGAATGTTATCTTATATGGTACGTTATTTCAATTGCGTTTTAGTGTTATCTCGAAATATCTTATCGTTAATTATATGCCGCCAAGCAATTCTGGCGCTTTGCGCGGGTAATCGTCTAGTTTTATAAAAGATTCCATAAAACATTAAAATTAAAGATAACTATTAGATTTTATTATAGTAACCCTATTTTTGGTGTATTTTTAATGTTTAGCTTTTTAGAACAATAACATTTCATTAAATATAGTCCTTAGTGTTATGAATAATAAATATGTATGTCCATATCACGCCCATGACCCAATTAACTACTAGGATTTTTACACTACTTTATCTTATAAATACTCATGATGTATTCTCTAGATATCGATCAATATAATTCTCTGCATTCTCTCTATCTTTTGTTCTTGTGCATTATTCTTTACTTTATTGTTTCACAACACGTTATCAGCACGATCTAAAGTTAATATGGCTATATCTTGCGGTCTGAATGTTACATCGACACTGAGATAAGTCTGCTTTTTCACTTTGATTAATTTTTGATATCGTAGATCATTATGCTTTTACTCCTCATCTATAGTCTATAGATCTATTTGCATCTGTTAACTACCATTTATTTATGTTTGCATCTGTTAACTACCATTTATGAATCTATCTATATTGATTTGCTTCTACGATCTACGGCTGAACCTTTTATTCAAAGTGTTACGGAAAGAAGAATTTACTGACAAGGAAGAAACCATCAATCTATCAGTTAAGTTCCATGCGGTAATTGTTAACGATGTAAGTTTCCCTACATTTTTAATTGAGCTATGATTAATTTATAATTACGTTACTAGAAGATTCATAATTAGTTGGTTATACATACTAGTATTATATATACTACACAAATCGGTGCATACTCAGTTGCTAATAATCAATATAATATGTTGAGTAATATGGAGACTTTTTTGTTCTAAATCTAATCATGCTTTTGTCATATTTGTTTTTATTTGACTAGCTTTGTTTTATAGTAATAATAACCAGGCTTATACGTTTTGTGTATATGTCAGCATTGGTTATAGTATGTTTTTGACTTTTACGTAATAAGTCATCCGCATACGCTTGTTTTTTGGGGATTTCATTTGAGTTACAGGACATGGCTAGAGTGTAGATTATAATGATATATACGATAACTTGCTAATATGATACAATTTTGTGAGTAGATATCATACGCTTGTGTACTCTCCTAATAGATCGTAAACAAGGTTTAATTGTATGTTACCCTATTTGTTATATATATATCTTTTTCTTTGTAAAGCAAAACCCAAAGTAGAGACTTTTTCAAAAGATTCTTTCCTTAATAAGAAATAATCATTTGATTTATTCTTTTTGTTTTTACCTTTTTGAATTAAAAATCTTAAATATTTCTTTATTTAGCTAAAAAAATAAAAAATTCGTTACTTTACATTGTTTTTAGTAAAAGTTAATATAAAAGTATATGTCTCAAAAGTATAACAAAATAAACTTTTGAAAAAGCGGAGTCAATTCGAAAATAGTTTAAGGGGTAAGTTGTAAATTGGAGAAAAAATCCCACCATAAAGTTCTGAACAAACCCTTAAAAAACCATCCTCGAATCCGATCTATGGCTCTTAAAAACAAATCAAATGAAAGTGGATGCCTAACTTTGATCCAGTCGTTTGAAGAATATGGTATGTAACATGAATTATCGTAAACTGAATCATCTTATTGACCGATTTTGAGGTATTTTATTACAAAATTAGGTATAAACCCTAAACAACATTTTTGTGATCTAATGGTGGCTAATTAGTTTAGTAATAGAAAGTCATAATTGATTACAGGATTTTATTAAATAGGGTTTACATGATTTATTAATTTGTATACTATAGTTTAGTGGGTTGTATGATTTTAATGCTTTATTGATCGTTTAGTGTTTGTATGAGTTTGCGACTGTTTTAAAATTTTAAGGGTTTTCTTAGAACTCGAAAATACTTTCTACACATGTACTTTCTACAAACCTAGAGAGTTAATAGCGGAGCAGAATAGATTAATTCGGTCCAATTTCATTGATCGCCTTTTGTTTGGTTAGATCTACACAATAGGTCTCATTTGCTCTAATTTGTTTAATACTTCATACATGTGATATGAATGTGGTTAGTAGTCTATCAGACAATGTATAATCCTTATATGTCTATATATTATCCTTATAGTTTCTTTGGCGATTTTGAGTCTTAGGCGCCAAATCTAGAGATCAAACGCAAATCATCGACACAGGCAAAAACAGATTTTGTCATCCTACTATGTTAATCGCTGATTTGTTACAAATTCTTTATCCTAAGCATTCTTTTTTGTTTCTTTTGTATTTTATATAAGCAGATTTGCATCACCTCACTTCCTCGACATAACCGGGTAGCCACGTTTTTGAGATTTAACAATAACCCGTGCGTGCGCGCGTGATTAACTCCTACGTCGGTTGATGATGTGCCACTTATTGCTGCAGCTGCTGGATCCGCTGGATCTGCAAATAGTAATCAAGAATTTCGAGGTGTGTTTCTTTCTATCATGCATTGAATTGCTTAAAAATCAAACATACACACCAAAGTGGGTATAAAGTAGTAGGCTGTTTGAAACTAAGGCACATTACTGGCGTATGCAAGTAAAGGTCAATATCAGTGACATAGGCAATGCAAACAAACATATCCACTAATTTAACATTAACTGTCAAAATATTAATATGTTTCACATATCTGTGAAGAATCTCGAATATACTTGGGTACAGTTTAGATGCATTATCATTGTATCTGATATTTTATGTTTATGTGCAGGTAACCATTTGTCGATCCTAATAACACGGTCGTTCGTATCGACACTGAATAAACCACGTGATCATCGGATCAAGTAGAACCTACGTTTTTTGCCATTGGCTTCAACACCTATTCTTCCACTTCTGGTGATAGATGTTATCGATCGAATTTTACCTCCGGTAAATGCTTAAGCACGCAAAGAGTCAAACAAGGGTGGTGGTTTGGATACGACTTTGTTGCTTCTTTGACAATGGTATGTACTAATAACATACTCTCAATTCGAGAAAGTTTTTACGGTTTTAATAAATAAGCAAATCAGAATCATTTTGGATAACATGAAACTCCTTTAAAATTACCACATAAGCATAAATGTATAAACATGGGTATCCCACACACCACCTTAAAAAAGCCACAGTTTGGGGTTGGTTAAGTAAGTGCGTATCAGCTCAAAAATAGAGCTTTTTAGCTGTTTTAATGGTTAATAAAGTAAGAGTTTTAAATAAGCAGGTTTTGTTTTGTAAGTTCCAAAATAGTCGGGAGTTGTGAAAAAATAGGGTTATACATTATAGAGTCATCTGAGGATCTAACGAAGCCCTCATCTGTAAAAAAATTCCGATCATCGGATAGTACAAGTATTATTTTTCTGCTCATATGGGAATCTTCAACAACCCGTGTTTGAAAAGCATCATTTTTGCTTGGTTCATTCATTATCAGACTCGCTTCAACCTAAAGTTGCAGCAGGCACTCAAATGCTTATCCAAACACCCCTTTAATGTTTTCATGTGACTTAAAGGCCGCAACATATCCATGAAGCCACTTTTCAAATCGACATAATTTTTTGTTTCTTTTTCTATTTTTGATAAGCATAGTTGCATCACCTCAAATGCTCGACATAACCGGGTAGCCACGTTTTCGAGATTTAATAATAAACCCGTGCGTGCACACCTATTAATGCTAGATAGATCAATGTCGTTTCTACCAGGTGCCTAGAAACTTGTGTGGTTTCTGCCACGGGTGTCAAGCATGATACTTAGCTACTATTCATTTATCTTATTATTCCCAACTATATTCCATATCTGACATGCTGTTGGGAAATTTTTGTTCTCATAATTCAGCCATTTGAGTCAATTGTTATTGCATTTGCAACCATTGTTTTTGTTCATTACATAGAATAGCACGCATGTATAGTACCCTTTTTCTCATTATGATGTTGTGACACCTCTCATTACATATATATATGTTCATGACAAAATATGGAAATTTTCTAATTCTAATTTAAAACCAATGGATTAATATAGTCAAGCCCAGGTTAGGGTCTGTCGTGTCCGATAGTATTCACGCAACAATTGAAGCTACACATGAAAATAAGAAGGCTTACTACCAAGTCAGGACTGAAATGCGAGCAGCTCTACGCAGTCTCCTAAAGGTACATTTTGTAACAGACTGAAAAAGCATATGATTGTGTCAATTGTAGAGTTATAACTTCTGTTACATAAAAAGAATGCATTTGTGATAGCGAGTCTAATCACATTAATTTTGGCTTTGTTCACGAAGCTTAGGAACTTGTCTTTGATAATGAAAGGGACATGATGTGGTGCACAAAATGCAAGTTCAAACCATAGCTCACAATTACAAAGTAAATAATTTAAAATGTGGTTTCAAAAAAGCGCATATATTTCTTTTGATTCTGGTCTTCTAGATATAAATAATGGTTTTCCTTTTATAGGTTCAAGTAGCAGATCCCTATTATGAATGGGATTAGGAGTACCTCCTCATTCTTGGCAGAGAGATTTCAAAACTCACCAATAGGTTAGCTAAGGAACTGGTTGATATACAAGAGCAGGGTATCTTTATATATATATATTCATGACAAACAAAATATAATAAAACTCCAAATTATCTACAAAAAGTTTTATGAACTGTTGAATTTAACTACTTTTTGTGATGCTTTTATTTATAAAACTTTATATGATTTTACTTTGACCACCAATATGAGGGTATGGTTGTGGTTTCGATGGTGGAAAAATTAAATATCATGTAATAAAGTGGTTCTCACGTTGATTTTTTTATGAGATGTAATTGCTGAATGGTGTCTAACTGTCAATCGAAGTTCGGCTGATCTTAAACCTAGAATACAAGATGAGTCCGTGGATAAATCAAGAATACGAAAACTAACACAAATCACCCATATACCATATCCTCCGTCATGCGGGTATGTCATATTTTTAATTCATAATTACATTTTTACCATGTTATGTACATTCTTTAGACATGTAACAAAATTAATGATCATAGATTCATAGTACATGTTTTAAGGGGTGTTTGGGACTGTTTCAGTAATAGAATGCAGGGTGTTTGGAAACCAGTAGAACTGGCTCATCATGTTAAAGAATGGTATATTTGTTTATTAAAAATTTAGAAAAATGTATAATAGGTTAAAGTTGTTACTACATGATACTTCCGCCAAGATACATAAGGTAGAAAAACCCTCTGCATACAAAAGCTGGGTGGAAGCGGTCAAGTTGAAATGGGTCGAACTAATCTGGTTTGACCTGAATACTTATTTTTGGTTCAAATTAAATAAGGTTATGCATCTATTTTCTATATACTCGGCCTAGGAGTTATTCCTCTTATACATGCATACATATACACGTGTGTGTGTATACTTAATACAGGACATACATATATATAAGTTATACCTGACCTTGCATTATATTGAGCTAACTTGAAAACTTAATCTGATAAAGCTGCCCATGTTACTATTAATTTTAGGCAATTGCAACTGCAGAAATGAGATGAGAATATCCAGAGAGACCAGTAGAACCTGGATGTGAGATATATGTCAATGTGTGTATTGCCCATATTTTCATATTTACCGGCTTGGGGTTGTGTATCATTCCGGTACTACTTAAAGACGGGTACCTGCAAATTTTGACCAACATGCAGGTTTCATCATCCTCGAGAGATTGGTGGAATTGCAGGGCAAGTTTCATTGAATGCTTTGTGATATCTACTTCGTCCGGTTGGTATTTGCAGCTCATTATAAAGTTAATTATGATTAAAATAAAAATGCACAAAATCATGGTGTCTAGGCTATGTATCTTATCATGTCTTGATGCTCTCAGGAAGAATGAGTCTGCATGTTCTGAAGTTGCCGAACCATATATACATAGAAGAGTTGTTAGGAAGTTACAAAAAGGAAAGGGTCGTCGTCTTTGCAACCGGAACCAAAAGTTTCTTCTTGATAATAGACATTGTGGCAACCCTTCGCTGTGCAGATAGTAAGTTTCAGTGTCTTTAAATTATAGAAATGCATGTGAAGAAGTTGATAAACTTCGAATGGATTTAGATGCACTTAGTAAGGAAATAGTTGAATTTGTTGTCGAAGTCAATGAGTGAGGCCAAACTTGAGTCTTAATGGAGGACTTTCAGGTTACTGTTTAGTTTCTTACAACAAGTACTTTGTTGACCATTAAACAAAAGTGTTGCATTTAACACTAATTTGATATCTTACATTTCAAGAAATTATGCTATTAACTTCTTGAAATAAAACTTAAAATAGATGAGGTAATTGTCTGGCATGAAAAACTGCAAAGTCATAACGACAAGCTAAAACATGCCAGAACTTTATTGTCAATATTTTGGACAATATCTCAACACGTTGGTTAAAGTTTAATCGACTCTTAAATTTAACATCCCAAATTATTCCTCCAAAAACATTTGGATTATATTAAACAAGCAATTCGTATAATAAAGATAGTTTTGTATATGCAATCATATGTTAATAATAAATAAAAAAATTAAGTAAGAAACCTGTGCGTGCACGGGTATTAAACCTAGTTTCCTATATGATAATACGCAACCTTGAGTTATCATTATATGAAACTATGATACATGATACTTTTATATGATTATTGAATTTCTCAATATAAAATAAGCCACGTATGTAGGTTCCTACTTTGCTAAGTTATTATCAACAGATCCATAAAAAAAATGTTTACATAGATTGCTCTCATATTAACTATGTAATCCAACTATCGTAAATGTTTGGATGTTCACTCTCGTCTAAAAGTGGAAGAAGATAAAACAAGGGAGTTGATATGTACACATAGCTTTTTACTTCATACACATAGGATCAATATGTATTGTCATAAAAGCCCTTTACAAAAAAATTCTCAAACTTATTCATTTCATTGTTTCCTACTATCTGCTAAGCTTGCAACAAAGGCGCGTTCCTGATTCTCTTCCACAGTCATTGCCACCCCCCCTAAACTTCACTTTGTCACTAACAGTGCTTGATAATGAAGACCACCAACAATATTCCTTTTAATCATCGTTTTTGAAAATAATTTTCTCGAATTTTCCGTTCTATCTGTAGTTCTACTATAAAAAAAACAAATGAGAAAAATAAAGAACATAATCCATATGATAACTAATCAAGCCAAGTGATGTCACATTTGAATTTGGATCTTCATCAAAGAAAGTGTTGTTTTTTAATTTCTTATTATTTTTCCTTTTTAAATGTAAATAGTAATCCCTTTACTGAAATTATAAATTAAATCATTGTTTGCAAAGGAGTTATATCATGATTGAGACGGTTTATGATAAGTTGGTTTACCATATTCTTTATAATTAACATGATAAATTTAGATAGTTCTTTTTCACTTAGTTCTTATATCATATTTTAAAGCTTCTTCGAATTGATTTTGTTTATGTAATAGCAGTAGAACTTTGTCATTGCGTAGGCGGTGGATCGAGTATGGAATGTCAGGAAGAAACAGTAATTTCCAGTGATGCAATATAACCCCCTGAATACTCCAAGGCCCAAGCTGATTAATTCATATGTGTCAAAAGGGCACTTATGTCAATACATATTAATGTTATGTGTATGAAGTAAAAAGCCATGTGTAAATATCAACTCCCTAAAACAAAACTTCAAGGCTTATTGTTTAATTATGGTAGAAAAATATGTGTTATATATATAGTATGTCTTCAAGATCTATTCTAATATGATTGTTATATTTTGTGTTGCAAGATTTTCATTACTCGTATAATACTGGTTGAAAAAGAAAAATTCTTTTCTGAGTATAAAAAATTTCGTGACATATACGTTTAAGATATTCAATATAAATAAATAAAAATGGATGTCATTCATTGCTCTATAATTTTATTTTTTTTGTTTTATGTAAAAAAAACAATATTATGCTTTGAGAACTTTGTGAACTTGGACAAGCAAACTTTAAATCAAACTGATATTGTTTTACCATAAACTCACTAAAACTCTTTGTTGTTGTTGTTCTTTGTTGGCTATGTATATCAAAAGTAACGGAATATAACTTACATTTGTCCTTAGCAATATATTTGGCAAAGATTTTTCTGTTTTATTGCTACGACAAGTTTTACTTATTTATATTATATGCTCGCTTAAGTGATTCGCTCCTTTTAATAATGAGTAGGAAAAACAACATCAATGTAAAAGATAGATTAATATTTGGTTCACTAAATTCTCGTTATTACACTAAACTATCAACAAGATGTCGCTTATGACATTGCCTTCTGACTGTTTGTCTTCAGTATTAAGATATTAACTGTCACTGTCACCTGATCAAATAGCAACCTCTTTGGTAGGAGGAGTCGGTTGGACCATTCTGGGTCAATGATAATGCGAAAGTTATAAAAAAATTTGATTATCTTTATTGTTCTTAATGGAAGTTCATTACTTATCACTACTAAATATAAATAAGGACGTATTCCTTGAAATTTTGGAAAAAGATAAAAAGAGCATGTATGTAGGCATTCATGTACATGTCTCATGTGGATCATTTTGAGTTATAAATCGATGCATCGTCAAAATGATAATCAAATACGCAACTTCAAGTTGGCGTGATTAGTGGTTCGATGTGAGCTTGATTTTCCAAATATGATTATTAAGAATAGTGGTGAATGTTTACAAGTTTGGGCGATTATTGAAATACGTGTTGAACTTTATGTAGCCCATGTTCATACACGAGTTGAAACGTTTATAAAACGTATTCAGTTGATTGCAAAGCCTATAATTATGAGAACAAGAGTTTCGGTTTATGGGGTAATTTATTACATATGAACATATGAATTCGCATCTTGCCAACAATAATGAATCCTTTCGTTATAATGGTTTTTGGTCACAAACCATATAGTTCCCATAAGAGATATTGAAATGTGCGATATATATCATAGTAAGTCCACCACAAAGCACAAAATGGGATGTTGAGAATGATAATTCATTCAGGGGAGAATGAGCAGCGAGAAATTTAGAATGAATTATGATAATGAAAAGTTGATCCTCACAAGTAACGAATATGAACATAAAGTTCATGGGACAATTTATATTCTAGATCACAAACGCTGCTAGTGCTCTAATTCCAATTGGTAGAAAGTCTACGGCACGTCTGCAACGTGATAGACTATTCGGTTCCAAATAAAAATCCTTGATTAAAGAGATAATATGAAGCAAGAAAATTACGATGGTCGAATCGAGGTAATAAAGACCCCATGATAGTCTCCTAAAGAGACACTAGACATGAAGATAATAGAGAAAACCCCGGGTACATGAAATACTATGAGATCTTAATAAATGATAGAAAGCAATGTCTAGTAAAGTGTGGAATCGAAAATAAATGAATCGACGTCGATGGATATATATGACAATGTGCACGATAATGATAATAAACAATATAGCGCTAAAGTGAATGTGACGATCATAGATAGATAAATGTCCAAAATATTAATGACGCAAGAATATAATGAATAATTGAAGTCTCTTGTGATAGACATATGGATGAAGCTTAAAATCCATTTATAAAAATTATTGGATATGCATTAGTCTTTATGAGAAAGAGAAATTAAAATGTGCATAAGTTGCAAATGACGGCACACGTATATTTTCTCAAAGACTTGAAAATGATCATGTAGATACATGTTCGCATGTGGTGGGTCTAAAAGATATGTGATTAGAGCTTGTGTGATATAAGATTTCATTATTGCATATAATATGCATGGAGCATGTTAGAAATTATTAAGCTCAAAGCATATAAGAAACGTTCTCGAGAACTATATTCACTGTGTTGAATTAATCATGATTTGGGCATATATGTTCTAATAGCCTTAGTGTGTAGTATTGTGCCAAATAAAGAGTTACGGTCATAAAGGCGACTGAATGCATAGAAAATAAATTTGAAACAAAAGACAATGTTTGTCTTAGTTCTGGAATTAAGCATCTTATAGATGAAATATGTATCATGAAAGCTAAAGAAAAAGTTATATATTTATATGGATAAACGACTCTCATGTTTATGAGGTCACATGATATTGGAAAGAACTCCTTGATTTATAAAGATGGTGATCATCGATATTGTGATCATAAAGGAAGAGAAGATAAGAGTTGCACTCTTTTTCCCTTGACTAAGGTTTTGTCCCTTCAGGGTTTTTCGACAAGGTTTTTAATGAGGCAACATCCCTAAGCGTATAAAGAATTTATGTTTAGTTTTTTTCCTTGATCATGGTTTTGTCCCCACAGGGTTTTCCGGCAAGGTTTTTAATAAGGCAACAACTCATATCATGGAATTATGTACTTTTTCCTTAACTAGATTTTTGTCCCACTGGGATTTGTCTAGTAAGATTTTCAACGAAGTATATTGTTCAAATGGATATATATTGAATTGATATTGTTCATCAATGGCGATAAGACAACACATTTTGTTCAAGCGATTATTTGGTGGATCTATTTACCAAGATACTTTCAACGTCAATATTATGAAGTTAATCTACAACAATGGAACACATCGACTAGAAGGTCCCAAGTGATGTCATCAGAGGGAGATAATACGCGCTACACTCTTTTTGTTCTTGGTCATCTTTTGTCCTACTGGGTTTTCCTAACAATGTTTTTAACGAGGTAGTATTCTCAAAGCGTATTATTAAATATGGACATCCAAGAGGGAGAGTTATGAATAATAAATATTTATGTCCATATCAGGCCCATGGCCCAATTAACTACTAGGATTTTTACCCTACTTTATCTTATAAATACTCATGATGTATTCTCTAGATATCGATCAATATAATTCTCTACATTCTCTCTATCTTTTGTTCTTGTGTATTATTCTTTACTTTATTGTTTCGCAACACTTAGGTCGATTTTTTTATGTAAATGTGATTATTTGTTACTTGGATTTTAAGTTTTCTATTTTTTAAATTTCCAGATTTCCAGATTTGTTGGTTAATTCACGACGTGCAATGGCGGACTTCAATAGAGACTGGAGAGGACCCCAACCCTCTCAAAGTTCGTGACAAGTAGTGTAAATATTATGTATTTCGTTTGAAAGTTATTGTTCACTTTTTTATTTTGGTAAGTGTAAAATAATAATAATTGCTCAAGGTCCGCCACTGAAGACGTGTTTAGTGTTGAGCATTTAGAAGTGATGAACGTTAATGTTATGACCTATGATATTTAATATTTGTTTGGAATGATGGAATTGTAGCTATAAAAATATCTTGTGGTTTTTTAATTTATCACCTTATGAACAAATTTATAATGTAGTATTTAGAAAAGGACAAGCTAAATCAACTCCTATATAAAATTTATAAAATTTCTTCCTTCCAACATAATTTTCTTTGTCTTCCCTTGCTTGTTTGACATTCAACAGATAACACTATCTATTTTTGGAATGTTATTTTTCCGTACAGTTAGAAAGTCTTGGGGGGAAATATATAATATAGAAATAAATTGATAAGAAAAATATCATGAATTGATATATACTACTCATTAATTAATAGAACAATCTTATCGGACAATTTAGAAAATAGAAGACGTATTTAGTATTTACGGCTTAGATTACATCAAAAAGGGAAAGAAAAAAAGTAGAAGATGTTATAAGTGTAAAAAGTCTTTTATACATGTCTAAAATTTTTTAAATTGTAAAAATATATTTACAAATAAACTATTCCGTTAATTAGGCAATGGAAAATATAAATTTACCGCGTTAATACATTTTACCAAGAACAAGACAATAAAGTTTGGTGATAAGTGTATTTACTTTTTACTTAGCATTGTTTTAAAACCTCGATTGTACTACTGGTTAAACCGGTGGACTCGTTCAAAACCGGTAATATTGTATAAGCTACACATTATTTTACTGTACATCACTTCTCATCAGTGTTTTGAAACATGGATGAACTGTTTGAACTGGTTGAATAAATCATGACTTGGCAGGTTATTCGGCTTTTGGCCTCTACAAACGGAGCAGCTGCACACGGCCCAATATTATAAAAGCGCCTCCAAAAATATTTTCTACCAAAATACATAAGCCCAAGTTGTGAGGCATGTTCTTTGTTTTTTTATTTTGTTGTGAAGGATCACTAAAGGTTATTAGAAAGTTTGAATTCTCATTATTCATCAACTTCCAATTTTGATATATACTATAGAAATTAGTATGTTCTTTTTTGTATTCTTGTATTCTAACATAACTCTAAGCCACACAAATATGCAAAAGAAAAAAATTTAAGATAGTTATCTTAAAAAAATTTCTTTTACATATTTGTGTGGCTTATCGTTATGTTAGATACAAGAAAATCTTCTTAGCGGTTTTATATGTCGATTATGTACTTAATGCTACATTTTTAAGAGCCTATATTTTGATACAAATGGGCCTTTAGAATTCACGAAATGACCCTGCTTTTAAGACATTATTCTAAAATTACTTGTAGTCACAAGTCGTTTATCCAACACTCAAGATGATAAAATATTTTTTTTGACAAAAAATCGATCAACAATGCTATCCCGTGTCACAACCTTTACGTTGTATATCTTGGCTTGTTTCAACTTGTTACCTTGTGTATTTTGTTTGACAAATCAGTTTTGATTTTGCCTTTTATGTTCGATGTAACTTGTTGTGTATAACTTTCCTACGTTTGTGAGATGTGATAACAAAATTATGTTAGAAAAAAATACGTGCTCATGTCTTGATATAAAGTATTTTTTATTTATCACATCAATTTGAAGTTTCCCATTTTGTTTGTTTATTTTGATCCATATGTTTATGACCCAACAATGCACATGCATGTAAATTACTACGGCGAACTAATCAATATTATGTGCCAGAGAAAGCTAGGTGTCGTAGGCAAGCTTTATTCGGCTCAGAACATTGATTCCCCATAACGAAAAGGCTGGCTCTAACTCTCAATTACCTATCTTGCGCTTGAGAAGGTCCCTGAGTTCCTTGGCAGCACCTTCATAAGATAATTTCAATAATGAAACAAAACGGTTTATGTTTTTTCTTGAGGAAACAAATAGCACATAATTTCATCTTATCATGCCTCGTTATTTTAGCCTCTAATAGTACTTGAGAATAATGAACGTGGGATACAACATTAACGTATAACTCTGTTAGCATTAACGAATTATCAAAGCGAACCAATGTGAAACGAGAAGAGTAAGTTTATATTTATGTGTATTTAGACATATGAGAAAAACTCGAGGCTAAGGAAATGAAAAATAACAAACATTAATTAACAAAATTATTCTTTCTAATCTATATTTCTATATCTATTTTATATAATAAAACAAAATATATTACAATCCTATAAAACACAAAAATTAAATGCAACAATTAAATTGATTTCCATAAATAAGCCTAAGTACAACACTTCAATGCTACATTTTGATTAGAGAGAAGATTT
Source organism: Glebionis coronaria (assembly GCA_025667525.1). NCBI lineage: Eukaryota > Viridiplantae > Streptophyta > Magnoliopsida > Asterales > Asteraceae > Glebionis > Glebionis coronaria. Next base: position 697,753,477 of record CM046875.1, read on the forward strand.
AAAACTATATTGGACATGTCTATACAAAACTAGCCCAACAGGTTAGAAGAACTATACAAATAACGCATGAAAAAATTAATTTTGTTAGTATCTGTAAAAATAACGCATGAAAAAACTATTAGTTTTTCTGTATATAAAAAAATAAAAAGTCTTTTTATGTTAATTTATTTTCATGTATTTGTACTTTTCTGTTTTTGTATTTTTATGTAAATTTAAAAAATCATTTAACAACATTGTATACCAAAACTAAAAACTCATTACAACTTTTCATTCTGTTACAACTTTTCTTGTTGACTTTTATTTGTATTTTTGCAAAGGTTTCTAATGCCATTTAATGACGAGCGTTTTTTAGAAAGGTTTTTATGTTAAGTTATTAAGACAATGATGTAGCAATCCTTATTTAGAGAGTTATGTACAAAAATACAGTGTAGAACATTTTATAAAATAATAAAGCTAAAAGTTTTAACGTGATAAGACTTTTATCAAACGTCTTCGATACGATTCTTCATTGAAATAGGAGTTTCAAGTTACTATTAACTTATATTAAATAAGTGAAGAAAAAGTCACAAACGCATTCAGCTAAAGGTTTTACAAACATAATCGGTTTTAAAATGTTTTTTAACTTAAAAAAACCATTCCACAAATGATGATTTTTCTTCTTCAAAAGGCGTTTCAATTCAATTAATTATTGAACTTTATCTATGCCAGAACTAATAACATACAAATCCTCTGATAAATCAACTGATTGAAAAACACCATGGATCTCCATTTTTGTTCTATGACTATGTAAGTGATTTCGTTCTTGATGAGATTCATTGTCTTTAGATATTAATGATATTGATTTCATATGCGTTCTCATAATCAGTTATTTTAGAATTTTCTTGAAACGTCATATGTTTGATTTTCTTATGAACATTATGTGTTTGATACAATCTTGAATAAAGTTATAGGTGTTTGAGATCAAGGTAATTTTAGTTATTTTAGAATGCTAATTATATGTTTGTTGTATTGCATTATTTGATGATGATGATCCAGACAATTGATTTTTTTTTTTTGTAGTTCAAGCTTGCGTTTGTTTCTTATTCATTTTTGTATTCTCGCCGATAATAAAATAACTAAGGTAAGCAATATACCCTTTTTGTTATGATATTGACATTCTTTTTATTTTTACTGTAATCCATAATGAAAGCATTTTTCTAATTACATGTTCAATAATCAAAAAGAGTCTTAAGTTCCTACAACTCACCATAGTCAAAAATTTTAGTGGTATTGATTGAAATTGTTTGTTTATGTATAGGTATATTTTTAGGCCCGCTCATATATTGTTATTTTAAATGCAGGCAAAACATTAGGTATCAATTCTTCGTTTTGCACTAAACTCTACATATATGACAAATTACTCGAGAATGTAGCATTCACCAAGATGTACATAAAATAATTTAATAAATAGTATTATATCATTCAAAATGGTTTTGGTTTGAATGAATTTTAAGATTGAATGGAGTATTGTAACCAATATATTATTTCGCGATTACACTTATAATAAGGGTTGATGTGAGTTCAATTACAATGTTTACAACGACTGAATGTTGATGATGATGATGCTGGCTAATTGAAGAAGACTGTTCCAGGTTTGTATGTTCTCAATTGATCAATGATATGCTTTTTTACGGATTTGAAACTTTTCAAGGTAATTTATGACTTACGATTGTTGATTCCTATATTTAAATACAAAGTTTATAATATCATGTCAATCAAAATAATAATTTAGTACCTAAAGAAACTACTTACAACGTAGGTTGATGGCTAAGTAAGAGTTTCTAAATGGGCATGAATGTTGACCACACTGATACATAGGTACTTACATTAGTTTCTACTACATTAGTTTTTCTAACTAGGTTTTACATTGTCGTAATGTACAATTATCTGCTCCATTGTTTTTTTTAAATAATTTATAAAATACATCTATTGTGGGTTTATCAAGAAAGTTTAAACAATCTATTTAACGCCAATAAGACATTCTCTCGCTACACAATAACTATGTCCAATCATCCTCTACATGCTCTTTGTTTACGAATCATCTTTCAATGACAGCTTTTTCATAGACAATACTTTCCGTATATTCCCGACCTATTCATTTTGGCATATGAATCTCATATGTTGTATATTACATATTTGTTAGGCATTTTGTACTTGGACTTTCTTTATTTATTTCTCATTCATACAACGAGTTAATTTTGGGATATTATTTTAGGCGGGCTTCTCTCAATAATTTGATGCAGATGAAGTGAAAGTCGGATTCAAGTTTCAGCTTGACAAACACAGGATTTTTGACATAAAATCTATATCGGTAAGTAATGTTTCTTATAAAAATGTTGCATTGAAAAACTTAGTCATGTTATGAGAATAACTCATTTACAATATTATTGGTGCTATATGGGATTATATTTACTTTTAATAGTTGATTAAGGTTGCTTATTTAAACTGCTCATGGGGGCTTTTAAGAACTGCCTGTTGAAACACACGGTTAAAGTTTGTTTTAGGAAGGAAAAAAGTATTCTGGAGAATCTTACTTCACTAAGGTTATGCGTAGCTTATTTAGCATATGATAATAAGGATAAGAATCTGGATTGGAGATCACTGAAAACAAGTATGATTTTAACCATAAGCTTACCCAAACACCCATCTAAGTGTGGGACAACTTAATATAATCTCATGCTTTCTAAGAAGAGAAAATATCAAGAGCAGACTAGAACGATTTCAGCACATTCAAGATGGCTTTTATTGTTGTTTGTAGTCCTTCACATAGCAATATATAGTTAAAACATCATTTTTTTTGTTCATTTTCAAAGAAATAAATTGAGGCTAATATTGTCAACAAAACAGAAAAAGATCATATTATAGTGATTTATGTAGGTGTTGTTTGCTAATAAAATGAATTCACACAATATTGCATTGGTTTTGGCTCCAAATATGACACATGGTTTTGCGTGAAGGGTCGATATGGGTAATTATTTTTGTCACGGGTCGATATGGGTGCTTTTGTGTAGCGGGTTGATATGGGTAATTTTGTGTCAACGCCCTATATGGGTGATTTTGACACATGCCAGAGATGTCAGGTGACCCCAGATTCTATTTTTTAAAAGTTTTATAATTCTGTTTTCATGTTAAGTTTCATTGTTATAATGGTTTAATATCAGTACTATAATGGAGGATAAGCAATGTGCAATCACCAATAGAATTACAGCGACCAATGAAATGGCCCTCTTACGTTGAATAAACTCACATTCCATAAAATTATTTTTCTCATATGCTTGATAAATATACTAACAAGGATTATGTGATTCTAACAGGAGCAATGGATTCAAGAGGGGAGAATCAAGATGCAATTGATGCTTCCGTTATTCTAATGCTCCCAGATCCTATGAGGTAGAAATTATAAAAATATTACTGTTAATTATGGATTACTTCTCTTCTGTTCCAAGAGCTCATGTCCTTGGTAATTACGCGTACGATGCTTATGAAAAGATGTCAAACAAGCAAAAGATGGAAAAAAGAAATGTGCTTGGTACCTCTAATGTGAGTTCTTTTTATAGAGCACATTTGCAATAGCCTGTGATCCTACTTAAAAGACCTACTTTTTAGACTTTGTATCAGGAAATGTAATGTTATATTGATCCAATGTATTCGAACGTATCAGTATCATACATATGCAATATGAACTTATTAACTTTTACCATTTCTCGAATGAGTTATAAAATGTTAAGTATACTATTAATATAAAATTACAAGGTCTATAATCAAATTTAAAGAGGTATGTGCAATATAAAATATATCACATTCAATATACTACTTAGTTATAAAGCCAATTCTTATTTTTCTTACATTTTTTATTAACTACAATAGATTTTGACGGAATGGAGTTTCTTTTTCGGATTGATTCTCACCCACAATCGTTGTTTTCGATTGAAAGGTCAAATTGAATTTGCGTTTATAATTATATACTTCATACAAATTCAAATTTTTATCAAATAATTCGTGTATTTTTTACTTTTTTTCCTTTGAATATTCCATCAAACATGTTCACGTCTGGTGTACTGCTTACATTATCCACACACATGGTATCTTAAAAATAATTTTTTTAAATATCCCGTGATTCCACGGGTCTTTAAGCTAGTTAATTAATAAAATAAAATAATTTATAAGTTCCTTAAGCTTGCAAAATTAAAAATCATTCCTTAAATAACCTATATGTACAACTCTTATAAGCTTGAACATTAAAAACTAAATTAATACATTACCATATTTAAGGAAGAATTTTGTTCCAACCATGAGATCAATGAGGTGTTTTTGTTACAGAACTTTGTATGAAGCACAAATGAATTCGGTTTGTAAAGTCATTTTATAAATAAATAGTATAAATAAAATATTTTTTATAAATTAATTAAAATATGTTTTTTATTTATAAATAAGTGGTTATTCTTTTACAATAATATAATTATTCTTTTACAATAATATTTTTATAACATATCAAATCATTCAACCCGATCACAAACACGTTTGTCTCCAAATATAAAAACCCTTCAAAAAAAAATCTTGCATTAGCTTTCTCTAACCTTATTCTATTGACCCCTGATTAATATCTAGTTTCTCTACACCTTATTTATAACTAGACGACTACCCGCGCAAAGCGGCGGAAATTTTTAAGCGGCATAAATTTTAATGACAGTTAATAAGCGATATACGATATTGTGGTAAGTGTTCCGTGTAACGTGTAAAAATAGAACATGAAAATATAAAAAAAACTATCATTGCAAACAGTTATAGCATGTTATAATTCTACCACATATAGTGAAACATAAAATGAAATACTACATCAACTATGAGATATTAACTAATATTTCATGTTATTCGTTGCGTAGAACTTCTTGACACGCGACATTTGAGGTTTAGACTATTATTTGACAGAACTCTTTGCCAGGCTTCACGAATATATTTTTTTTTATTTTTACGTAATATCCTCTAGACAATGTAGCCTATAGAAAGTTTTGACGGCTGCTTTATACTTTTTGAAAGTGTAATGTACTAACATTGCTACATTTACTCTTACATCCAAAAAGTATATATATGAACAATAAGATTACTCATATAAGTTCTAATTTGCAACAAAAAAAATATACAAGTTCTCATATCTATGTCAAAATTTAAATTAAAGTAAACATAATGCACGATTTGGAATTATCCAATATATACCCCAAAATTAGATTGGTTTCAAATTTTACATTAAAGAACAAAGTTCACGTATGTATCCCAAAATAGATTTGAGACAAAAGGGAGCCACATTTAAATTAAATTAATCAAATTTAAACATAATTTCTACATTTAAAATATTTTCATGAAAAGTATTGCATGATTTTGATCATGTTTTCACAAGATAAATCAACAGTAGTCAAACTCAAACTGAAGAACGCTTTTTGCATAAATTGTGACAACGCAAATGCGTATGCTAAGTAATTCAACACTACAACATTCACAAATCATATGTTATTTTGCCTTTCTACCAGCTTCATTTAATCCATACCCTATAAGATCGCTATTACTTAAAACAAAATTAACGAATTAAACCTCAAAAAATAGCAATGGTGAACCATCAGTCACGTATATAGATGAGCAAGAAACACCTCTAAGGCCAACGCTTACCTTTTCTACATCATCCCATACTAAGGAACCAATATATTGTTCAGGCAAGTCGCGGCAAACACCATCTCCTCCGACTACCGTCCTTATTGCAACACCGACATCAGGTCCTTTTGGCTGACTGCCCAAACCGGGTTTTATGACAAAGCGTATGTCTGAAAGACGAAGATCATTAAGTCGCACTCCGCATAGTTTTTCATCCTTTTAAAATAAATTAACAGAACATACTCGTATAAGAAAGAATAGGCTTCTAGTTTGTTTTACCTTCAGCTCTGACACTCCCTGATTGCCGAAAGAGTCAATTATAACAGCCAGACCGAAAATACCTCATCCTTATTTTGCTTTGACTTTTAAATAATATCATACTTATTTTGCTTTCGCTGATATGGCAACACCCTCAAAATTACCACTGACACTTTGGCAAAAGGCATGATATTAGGAGTTTAAAAGTTAAAGCATGAGATAAATAGTATCTTTAGTTTGAGAATTGATATAAGGGATGATTGTGCGCGTTGTCTGAGATTTTTGAAGAAATGATGCCTTTAAAGGTATAGTGTGCTAATTAAGCTTAAGAATCAAGCTGCTGATGATGATTTTTGTATTTGTCCGAAAGTGATGATCTTCTTTTAGTATATATACATAGAGGCAATTTAAATGGTTATCTTGTGAGTCATTATCTTAGTGTTCAACAGTTTCAGGTATATTATTTTGATGAGTGGCAACTTAGGTATCAAACGTTTCATATGCTTAATGAGTAAAAGTATGTATGTGGAATATCGAGATAAGTACCTTGGCAATACTCAAGTCTAAACTGATACATTTTTAAATTAGTGAATTTGTAATCTTGAACACTTTTATTCAAGTGTAATGACAAAAGTTGCTAAATTGGCGTGGAACATTGAGATACATAAGTTTTGTTACGACATCGTGCCTAGTTTTTACGTATCTCAAGTTCACAAATATAAATACCAAGTTCGCGCCTAAAGCAACTCACTTTAGAAGCTTTCAAACCAACTTCCTGAGGTATAAAATGAAAAATAAGCATCTTAAGGTAATGAACTAACCTTTTGCGGTCACTCGCTTCAGCATTAAGAGCTGTCTAGATGTGCCGCCAACAACAACACCTCTTTTCTTTGTTGCTCCCACTTTAATTCCTTACGACGGAGTTCCAGGTTCACATCCACAATAACATCCAACTCAATACTCATCATTAGCAGCCGAACTCCATGACCAACACACCACCAAGCTTGGTTTCGTGATGTTTTCCCATGCTCCATTTGCTAGCGACAGCTAGCATCTTTTGTTTTGTTTTCTTAACCAATGGTCTCTAGATTTGTTCCCACGCATTGATCGATGTATCTTTTTTCTGTGTCGTTACTCAAGCAAATTCAACAACTGCAACAAATAATGAACTTGAATTCTAAAAATTCAAAACCACATTTAACATGAATCTGTTTTACCACCTATGGATTAACTTATTCAATCCTATTCTCTACTTGCTATCTATTTCAGTAAACCTTTTTTCCTATTTATAGGAGCGCGTGCTTTAACTACACACGCCAAATACACTACAACGGAAAAACACTTGCTAATAGATGCTTTACTCCATTCAGTATCGACTTCATTATTGCTAAAATTCGTCATAGCCAATCTGTCTATTCAGAAACTGTAAAAAAAATGTCAAGATTAAATGAATAAATGCATCACTGCGTGCCATCATTGCCATAAAAATGTCAGGAACGTGTGCTTTAACTACATATGCCAAACAAACTACAACGGAAAAACAATTACCAAGAGATGCTTTACTCCACTCAGTCCCGACTTCATTATCGCTAAAGTTCCTCATAACCAATCTGTCCATTCAAAAACCATAGAAAAATGTCAGGATTAAATGAATAAATACCAACAATAAGGTTTGAAGACTCGACCCCTGCACGTAAATTAACTAACCATCTTGTAAAACTCAATTATATCGATGTTTATGACCCATATATCAGTGTTTGTTGGAAGAGTTGGACCCATTTACCGCCTAAACCCATCTTTACTTGTTTTTGAATAGCCGTTTAGTGGTCAGATAACTTTTGAACTCCTTTTATTCCCACATATCAACACCTGAAACCATTGCCCAAGTTCCCTTGTCTACCCATTAGCTCTTATATGTAAGCCAGGTCAAACGACTTTAGAGACGGAAAAAAATTGCTATGGTTGTTTAGCTCAATATGTGACTTGTAAGAGCCCATTAAACTTTAATCTATACTCCTTATAAAGGAGCTATCTCCTTATAAATGATTACTATGAAAATCCTTAATAATTATAACAATCAGAAACATAATTTATAAATCCCAACTTACGATTTTCGAAGTTGTCATTGCCTATAAGTCAACTCCAAAAAAACCAAAATTTCAAATAATACAACCTATTAACAAAATTCTAAAATGCCTAAAACTTATAAAAACACCAAATAATACAATATGCATACATCAAATCATTAAAAAGAAAATAAAAAAAACAACTACAAAATAAGATACCTAAAATTAATTTTGTTTTTTTCTTTAGTGAAGCAGGCAATGAAAATGAACCTGGAACTCAAATCTACCCAAAACCCATCGTATATAAATTATGTAAATACATAAAACACACACCATTAAAACAAAAGAAGAACGAGTCTTTATATGAAGAAAGTGATAAAACCTAAAATCAAAAAACATATGAAAACCAAATCATACTTATCAAACAAACACTATAAATGGATATTAACATAGAAGAAAAAAAAAACAAAATGACAAAAAAAAAAACAAACCTTGTGAACGGTTTTCATCGTCAACGTGTTATCATCGGCATCAAAAGTAAAGTACACATGCCAGAAATTAAAAACCACCACAAGATGATGATAGAGCAACCGGTAGACGGTGATGGACAACAAAAACTACCAACCACAAAAACCACCCAAACCGAAACTACTTTGAAACCACCTAAACCACCAAGAGGTGGTGGCAAGTTCAGCAGATCCGACGGTGATAAGATTGTAGTGGCGGCAGTGTTTGTGTGTTTTAGGGTTTCAAAGAGATTATAGTTTTTTGTTTGTGTAATATTAATATGATAACTTTTATAATTAACTGAATAATTGATTAATTACTTTCCAAAATAAAATTCAACATTTCTATAATTAATCCATTTTCAATAGCAGAGATGCATACGTTACATCTTTTCAACATTATTCTATTTTCATTAGTATGTTGCCATTTATAAGTAGTATAAATAGCAAATTGTCTTAAAAATTTCTTAATTTTTCAACAATGAGATTGCTCCTTTATAAGGAGAATAGATAGATTTGTGAATTTGTTGCTTGAATATGCTTATGTTTTCGTTTTTGTGTGTATTCTAACAAAAATGAAATAAGTTACAAGTTTTTTAAGCTTAAAAAAAATTAAAAAACTTTCCTAAAATAACATGTTTGTACAAGTTCCTAAAGCTTGCTATTAAATGTGTCATAAAAACATTGTCATGATTACCTTATATATTTAAACTAGTTTTAACCTTTTTAAAAAAGAAAGAAAATTAAAAAAAATATAAAGGTTTCTTTAATTATGTAAACTATTACTTTTTAATCTTTACTACTGTATAAAACATTTAGCACATTTCTAATTATAGAAGTTTTAAAATTTTAAGCCTAAAACATTTCTTCTTTGAGAAAGTTTATACATATGTTTAAAAGTCATTCAAAATCCTAAGAGTTATACATACACATTTAAGAAAATTAAATATCCCATATCATATAAAGTTGTAACAACTCAAATATTAAACGAAAATTTCAATGAAATTAAATAAAAAATTGTAACAACCAAAATAAATAATCGTAACATCTATTATTTCATGATAACGACAATTTCAATTAAATTAAATAAATAATTGTAACAACCCAAATATTAAAAACTAGACACCAACTATATATAGACGTACTACATACCCCAAAAACAAAACATAAACTTAGAACATCTTCATTACTTTATTCTCTCTTTGGCACAATACCACCTGAACGTCGCCTCCACCACCATTAGGATCCACCATCAACACCGTCGCATATATCGCTAGCAACATCGTCGCATATATCGCTAATCAGGTGTTTGAGTTTGCGTGTTTTTGCTGATTTTTTTATTTCGGTTCTGTTTTGTGGATACTTAACATGACCGTTGTTCGTTTTGGTTTCTTCTTTGGTTATTTGGATGGTTGTCAATTGCAACTGGCACCACAGTTAAAGATGGGTTCTATGAACTTGGGAACTTGTGTTGTCTCAAACAAATTTGATGGATTTGGGTTGTCTCAACTCTTTCGAAGAAAGAGAAAAGTAATAAGAAAATAACATTTTGTTAGCATGTATGTATTATGATATTCTATTTTTGGTCACTATTGTATTACTTTTATTATTTTAAGTAATGATGATTTAATGTATACTACATCTGGGAAACCAAGCTAGTTATCTCGTGATAGTGATTTTGGGTCATGACCCAATTTTCACTATAACGAGATTTGTAGCATGGTTTCCCAGATGTAGTATACATCCTTTTTTTTAATGATATTTTGTGTTTCTTTAGAAATGTAATATGTGTGAAACAAAGAATAGGTATTGAATTATACTTTCGTATTTTTCATTCAAAAGATTGTAAATTTATTTTATTATTCTCTTTTGCGTCCTTTTTTCATTTGCTTACATAATCTTATATCCGTTTTTATTATATATTATCCTTTTACTATTTCATTTGTTTTCTTTTCTAACATTCATCCCATTTTTATTGTCTGCATTTGATTTTTAAAGTCTTATTTATTCAAATTTAATCTTTAATAACTTTGTTTATGTTATATAATACTCGATGAAAATAATATTAATGAAAATACATTTAAAACCAATTCTTTTATATATTTTGCATCAAGTATTACATAACACAAAAAAAATTATTTAATACTATCAAAGTTAAAAAAATATAAGATTTTAAAAAATCAAATAAGAACAATTAAAGTGCGACAAATAGAAAGAGTATCTAATTCTTTATGTAGTTAAACCACGTTACATAAAAATTGTTTCTTATATTTGGACTTTTTGATGTTATAGATTATAAACTTCCCAAACTTTTCTTGATCATGTTCAAATAACAAGAAAAAGCAAGACTACAACTCATATAGTGTGAGACGTCGTCGTCTTTAGATGAAGCGTACTATAAGATGGGTAACTTGCTATATCTTAGAAATACATACTAAACCTGCACGAAAAAAACCCACAAAACTTTGTTTTCTTTCTTACTCACAACCATTGTCTAACCTAAACACAAGTGGCCTCTATATAGAGAGAACCATCAACTGCCGCCTCATCTGCTACATCCGGACCCGCCACATAAAATAGTCACGGGGTACCCGCCGCCGCATTATGCGGGTACCCGGCTAGTATGATATAAGTGACTTTGCCAAAATGTCGCCTTAGATAATTTATTGTAATAATACCTATATAAAAATAAGTCCAAGCCTTCTCCCACACACAACTTTTTTTTGAAAGTCAGTATCAGTTTAAAAAAATTTAATGTCATTAAAACTTTCTAAAATTCATTCTATAACATAATTTTTTTTTTAAAACCTTTCAAAAGGTTTACATATATATAACAATCGCTCTTTTTAAAAATGGTATAAATTATTTTTTAAAAAAAGGAAAGACGCGTGAGAATGTGAGATTAGGCTTATTTTTGGAAACACTTATTCAAAAATACACGTATAAATATTTTGATAAATCAGTCGATTAAAAACACCATGGATCTCCATTTTTGTTCTATGATGACTATGTAAGTGATTTCGTTCTTGATGAGATTTATTGTCTTCATATCTTGATGATATTGATAATTTATATGCGTTCTCATAGTCATATGACTTTGCTTTCAGATTCTTTCTCAGATAATGTTTGCATCAGGTTTCAACAACTTTTAATAGGTATATTTTTTTTCATTTTAGTCACAAAACACCATATGTTATAATTTTCTTTTGCACGTGTATGATAAAATATTGATTAAGCTTATAGTGGTTTGAGATTAATGTACTTTTAGTTATTTTGAATGCTTATATGTTTGTTTTATTACATTATCTTATGATGATGATCATGATAAGTGATTTTTTTTTGTAGGACAAGCTTCCTTTTTTTTTCCTGATTCATTTATCTATTCTCATCCACTAGAAAATAACGAAGGTAAGAAATATACCCTTTAGTGCTTATTGTTTATGGTTCATTTTTTGGAAAAAAGTTGTGCATCTTGATTACTATCTATGTTTTTTCTATTTATGAATCTAAAGTTGTGGGGTGATTTATAAGAATGATACAAATCTACATCAAGGTTAATGTGATCACTTTCATTCTTGATCTTTGTACCAAGAGTTATGTATTTTTCAAAGTGGGGGTTTGGATTGGCTTTCTTTTTTATGCTTAATAGCTTATCAAATTGAATTGTAATGTTCAATCTAGGGTAAAGGCTGTTTTTGGAGAAGGAATAAGCCAGTCATGGAAATTATGTATGTCATAGCTACTCTCGAGCATGTTTCTAAGTTTATATCGGTTTTGTTGTATTTAAGATGACCAGGATTTGAATTACTCTGCATGTATGAAGTATAACGATCCGTGAAAATGAATGAGTACATATGCATATGTTAAAAAGAATAAGTGGTTTGAGTGTTCAACAATCTGGTGTAGTAGACAATGTTATATTAAATTACTCACGTGTTTGAATAACGTTATATTAAATTACTCACTTGACCACCTGTGTTTGAATAACGTTAACTTCATGTTAAATTTATATGTATAAAGTACTATTATGAGATAAAACAAGTTTAAAGTCGTTGGTATTGTTTGATCAGTTACCATTATTCTGAAGTACGGTTTAATACCCATTCTTTTGATTGTGCATGCTGAGCTTTATCGCGATTTATTAAAAGTTGTTTCCTTCCTTTTAATCAGTATGCAGAGAAAAAAGTAGATGTTCACTTGAGTTACAAAACTGAGATATATGATTTTAAACTAACTTACACTAGTTTCCTATGTTAATTAAGGGTTTATTTTTAGAGCTACCTTATTTGGTGGGATTAACTTAAAAGAAATAGATGTTGAACAGAGCATATCTGATTCATTTATTAGGTAATAGCATGTTATGGAAAATAATAGACTGTTTAACTTAATGGCTTTACCAATCCTTATAGATTCTTTGGTTGAGAATTCAAGTGTTTTGCTTGAATGTGAATTTAAGTCAAACACTTGCATGTTCTGTAGAACTTCAATTTATGATGATTAATTACCTCACTTATGTTACTTAAGTTTGGTTAGGACTTCTTATTAAATTTATATTATAGGTCATAATTGTTGTAATCACAAATGGTTGATATTTAGGTCATAATGATAAAATTTTGTCTCATGTTTGTGCATGAAAGATACATGTGATATGTTCAAATGTTGAGACATGCCGTATTAAGTGGTTGTTAATTGCTTATAAAAGGGAACTAAGAGATTGCACGTGAGGCTGTCAACAAGGATAGCACTATAGAGTGTTTACTCATGAGTTATGTAGAGAAAAAGGTTCATGGTAGTATAACTTATAAAAAGGTACTTACACTTTGGGGCTCAAATATAAAAATATGTTTTTATTTCTCATGTTGTAACATACATTTAGCAAAAGAACCTTAACAACTTGATCTTAGAGTACTCTTATTTTGTATGCCTTATGCGTTTTTTTATAAAGTGGTGATCAACTAATAATGGTATATATATTTTAGGGGAGATTTGTTGTATTACATTTGATCACTGTACGGTTTTAACGTGTATGCAACCTTTATAGTATTTGACAATTTCATTTTTATGCATGCCGTAACGCACCAGAATTTAGTCAAAAACTCTAAATATCCTTCTACAGTTCAATAATGATGGACTCAGGTGTCCTCTCTCACTTGCCATCTACAGTATGATTTCAGGTTCTAAGTCAAAAAGCAACGTCCATGGAGTAGTATTATACATAGATTGAATCTGTTGTAAGTCAATATTCTTTTGCTCTTTTTATTATTCAAAATAAGATTAAATCATAGCACTAAATTTTTTGTGTGATATGAGAATCAAACAACTTTAAAATTGAAATATTTTGTCAAAAGACTCACATCTAGAACTAGAATCAATTTTATACTTTTAATACGTGTAAGGTTTCATGGATATACGTTCTTTCAGTTTAAAACTTTACTAAACAAGAAAGATCACCATCATGACTTATCGTAGTTGATTATTGTAGACCTTCAAAATATATAGGCATCATTATACCAATAAAATCATTCATATCATCAAGTTTATAACAAATTATAATGTTATGGGTTTGATATTGATTCGAGTGGTGATGATCATGATTCAAGTGGACGTCTATTTTAGGTTTACATCTCAAAGACATACCATCCACAATTTGTATGTTTTTTTCAACTTGGTTATCTTTATTTTGTTCCGATCGATAATAAGGATATGATATTTTAATTTCAGGATATATATAATCAATGTAATTGTATTGCGGATTCATGATATACTATCATATTAGTGGTTTTATTTTGATCCAATAGAAATCAATTCCTATTAAAGATGTTACCTGGGATTTGTTTTCATTTTTTTAGTTTGTTAATGATGGATGCGGGTTTGGAATTGGTGGTTTAAGATAGAGTTCAAGCTGTTTAAGATCTGTATAGGTCGTTTAATACTCTGCCTCAACTCAAGTGATGGTGTTCCTAACGGTCATATGCCCTCCTGCCAGGGTGTTCGTTTAACTATCTTCAGCTATTTGTAAGATGTAGAAAAATTAATCTTTATGCCACTAAGGTCGTTCTTCGTACTTCAAATCATACTGAGATGGCCTCACATTAAGAAGTTAAGTTAGTATACATGTTTTATCATTTTATTCATCGCAAATCCAATTTGTGTCACAAATTTGAAATTTGATAATGGATAACTGTTGATGGCAATCCATTCGCCACATTAACATGTGGGGACTGTGGGCCTTATCCATTCGCGAAGCTTATTAGAAGATGGGAGATGATTTGCACACCCATTGGATTGATTGAGACACTCCAAAATATTATGGCTTGACATTTATACCCTTGTAAAGATGGATATGAATAAAAGTGATATAAGGGTATATATGTCAAGACACCATATTTTGGAGCGTCCCAATCAATCCAAGAAGTGTGCAAATCACTTCCCTTATAAGATTGCTAAAGGATGCAATAAAATAGGAACTAATTGTTAAAATCCTGGTAATATATTCACGGGTAATCGTATCTCACATACGTCATTTCACGGCTCTTTAAACGAATCTCACATACGTCATTTGCTATTAGGTGATCGCAATCTCATTTTACTTACATTTTCATTCGAATATTAGGCTTTTACCGAATTGGAATAAACATGGGCTATTGACTTGATTGGCGCTCATATACGACATTTGCTATTCAAGACCATCAAAGTTGAAGACGAAAATACATGAATGTTTATTATTATAATTCTTACAAACTGAATGTTTATCGAATAATTCTTGTAATTTCTGATTATTTATTTCATGTATTAACTGAACATGTTTATGTTATTTCTTTTACTTTTTACAAGAAAAACTTTTAAAATACACCGGAGATTACACATGTTTACATTCATTGTTTTTCTTATACATATAACTTCTACAAAAAATTCTATAAAATACACCCGACGTTAGACATGTGTTTAAGCTAGTGTCACATAAATTCAAAATAAAAACATAAAATAATATTATCTTTAATTCATATTAGTATCCTTAATGATGTCATCAATCGTCACTCAACATTCTAACCCCATTTTCAAGCATTCTATCCTCTCCCGAGTAGCTTTCGCCACCTCGGGCAAGCTTTCAGGCCGAGCCTTGGTATTGAACTCTTGTAAGATCTTTGGTGTGTAATATACAATTGACAATGCATTGGACATGAGTTGGGTACTATTACGAAGCAAATCGTCTACCTTATACCTGAACTCAAGGTTGCCAAATCCATCCAAACAATCGTCTGGATAAGTAACCGCGGCGCTCAAGAAGTATTGATCTGATCTTCCACTATTCTAGATGACTTAACGAGCTCGTCAATGGTATAATCCAAGAGCTCGTTGCACTCATTTAGCCTCTGCCTAATTAGAGCATCACCGACCTTAGCGGCATCTAAGGATATCGATCTCTCTGCAACATTCACGGCTTCCTTACTGGCTACAATGGCCGTATTGAACACATCTCTAACGGACAACGACTTTTTATCGGCCAAAGGGGTCATGCTAACTTTGCACGCTTCCTTGTGCTCAGTGAGGTTACATGCGAAAACAACAATCTTAGGTATAAGGTGTTTATGCGACATTGCTTGTACATCTAAGCCAACGGGGTCACGGTAACCTTGGAAGTTTCCTTGAATGCCATGTACATCTAGGCCAACGGGGTCACGCACTACTAGAAAAACAGCTTTTACCCACAGCAAGTTCCGTGGGAAATCCAGTGGGAAAGGGCCCTTGCCCACGGATTTCCCACGGAATTGTTCCGTTTGTAAAAACATCGTGGGTAAATATTTTCCCACGGAATTTCCCACAGAGCGTTGACCATTTTCCCACGGATTTCCCACGGTTATTATTACACATTTTTAACATAAATGATGTGAGATTTTTTCCCACGGATTTCCCACGAACTTTTTCCCACAGATTTCCCACATACATTTTCCCACAGATTTCCCACATACATTTTCCCATAGATTTCCCACGGGCATATTCCCACAGATTTCCCACAATATTTAGTAACCATATATTCCCACGGATTTCCCACGGACATATTCCCACGGACATATTCCCACGGATTTCCCACAATATTTAGTAACCATATAATCCCACAGATTTCCCACAATTATTTCCCACAGATTTCCCACAATTATTTCTCACGGATTTCCCACAATTATTTCCCACAGATTTCCAGATTTACTTCCCACGGATTTCCACATTTATTTCCCACGGATTTCCCACAATTTATAGCAACAATTAGTCCGTGGGAAACACCTGGCTAAATTCCGGAATTAGAAAATTTCCAGAATCTAAAACATATACAAAAACATGAATATGAAACAATAAAAACCATTCATTGATCACCGAATCGTTAAATCACCAAATCGTGTGCCCAAAATGAATAATGCCTAGCGAATAATTTAGAAATAGGCTTTAGTTATAGCACAAAAACTAAAGCCTAATTCTAAATCTACAACAAGAAGCTAGGGCGAACAATTTATAATAGAATGTCTTGGTCCTAATTCTTAAATCCTACGACTAAACTAGCTACGACTAAACTAGCTAGGACCTGGATCTGAGATAGCTTGCAAAGCATGATCCTTAGCAAAGGAGTCGAACATCTCATTGAGTGTTTGATTCCAATTCAGATTGTCGGCTGTTCTTTGAACCTCCGCAGCTACCTTCTGCTCTTCCATCATTTTCTTCAAGTCTTTGTTTTCATTTTTTAAATTTCGTATCTCCTGTTACAACCATTTACACAAAACGGTTAGCTAGAAACTACGATATCTAATATGTATATTGGCATTATCTCAATGCAGGTACTTACTTGCCATGCATATTTCACCGACTAGTATTCAACCAAGTTTAAAATCCTAACATCATTTGATAACTTTGGTGCTTCTAGTAACATGACATGCCATGATATCAAAAAGTGTACGAACAGACCACTATTTATATATCAAAAGGGTCCTTCCTACCTAACATATTGGTAGTCTAGTTCAAGAAACCTATCATCATATACCTTTTACCTTCTTAGTTTTGGCATGTTTCCAATTATCTTAGCTAGCTATTACAGTAACATATATATTTCAGTTGCCAACAGCTTCCCCCCCTTCCCCCTTTCTCCACACATAACTCTCATCATTCCTTATAATCGTTCATTGCACCCCACACCACCGACAACTAGAACATCTTTCTTATCACAGTGAGCCATTGCTCGTTCTGTTATCTCTACAAGCATGGAAAATAGTGTTTCATGGTAACAAATTCTGAAGTTAAAACCAGCAAGAAGGACGAGGTGGCAATTTGACCATTTCTTACTGATGGGTCAGTACGGGTTATGTTTTTATCCGTATCAGGTCAAACATGTAAAAAACAAAATCAACTACAAGAAAACAGGCCTAAGATCATACTCGCTGAATTAGAATCATATTTGAAAAGCGGTAGTTAGTTACTAAAACAATTTGGACAATAAAGTGTTGCGAGTCATTCCTTATTGAGCATGATCAGTACTTGTAACCTTAACTAATGCAGATATCTTAATAAGATTAAATCGCGTATTTGTATTAGTTACCTGCAAGGAATAGCATAAATCTTCAAGGGTGCACTCGTCGTTTTTAAGCTTTTGATCGGCCTCGGCTTCAATGTAACTCAATATTCCACTAAAGGACACATCCATTTGACCGTTCCTTTTACGACATAAGGGAGATCTATGAACTTTTCACACTTCTTTGCAAGCTGTCCGAGAAAAACACCAAATACATTTTCATTAGCAGAAACTCAATGTTAGTAAGCATACAATAATACTCATTCAAGTTTCTGATCCATCATTTCAGCAAATATATTCTAGAGACATGTTCCAATACTAAACGAGACTATTCGGTACACGAAAAACAAACGAATCTTTTTTGGATTTAATAGAATACTGAATATCCATTTACTGTAATGACCATAGCAGATATGCAAGTACTTAGATAATACAATATTAACAAAAAGAGGGAATGTTAAATTTTAGTGTGTAGCAATTTCATACCTGCTCAATATTTTACCCAGGGCTCGGATCATTTGACAACATCAAAACTCTAGCAAAACGGTCCAAACAATTACCTATAGCTATATCAATCGTCTCCCCAAATATTCGGTATTTCCCCTCACTGTATGCGGTTACCTATACAATGAGAATAAAATAAGAAGTCAATGACTTGTAATGCTTAACAAAATGTCAATAACAATACTGTTGCACTAACTAACCTTTGTGTTCCCGCCACTAACATAGAGCACGACCGAATCCTCAGCCCCAGTGACAACCGTCCCCATTTCAATATGAGCAACACAAAGATTGACACCAACAACAGGAATCTTCCACAGCTGCGAAAGAACCCGCACAACAACTACAGAAACCTGTAACGGTGTAGAAACCTATATAATTAAGGACGAGATTTGCTAATACTTAAAAAGAAAAACAAGGTATTATAACTGAATATTTATACTAAAAATAGCCCGATACACTAAAGACTAATATTCACAAACCTCATGTGTGGATGTCGGACCCTGAGGATGAGACCTTCACCTCTCTTCTCCAACGTCAGATTCATGTTCACTTTAACATAATTGGAACAAAAAGTTAGCATTCCTAATAATGATAACACAAAACTTACAAAAGACATCTTACAAAAAGACTAATAAGGTGCTTCAGATCAGTAAGCATCCCCAAGCAACACCTGATTTGCTCTCAATATGTTTCTCTCATAGTTCAAAAGGTTCCTTAGTCAAACATAATCTTAAACAACTTACTGCCCAAATTCATAACATAAACAATTATTCCAACCTCAAGGAAACTACTAACATACAATTACATATAAAACCCCAAAAGTTATGCTTAGTGAATATTCAATCAAACAAGCTACCATAATATATGTAACAAAAACTCCATTGATAATGAAAAGTAAGCACAAATTAACATTTATTATCAATATGTAGTTTACTTCAACAGTAGCAAAAATGATGTTGCTTATTAATAATAATTAGGGTCACACAAATACTAATTTCTAAAATCACTAACCTATTACATGAACAATTCAAATTAATGACCAAATTGAAGATATAATACTATATAGTACCTTATTTATGAACAAATTAACTTGATTTCGTGGGATGGTGTGATTGATAACCGATGGTTTGTTTGTGGTTTACCATTAAGACGATAAAAGATGGTAGATGAGGCTAGGACGATGATAAGTTTGGGGAATAAAACCATCATAAAGTGATACTGTATGAGCCAAGATAAACTTATGGATGTGGAGGATGTGAAATGTGAGATCTAGATTTGAGATACAGTACTAGATAAGATAAAAGATAAGTGGAGGGATAATTTAAGTTTGACGAAATTTTGGGCGGGTCTTGTGAAAACTGGGAGTGGGAAATTTTTAATTTTTGGGAGGGTCGTTGTAAACAATTTTAGTACGTATTTTTTTTTTTCAAAAAAAATAGTTTAAAATAAAAACTACAATCAATCACTGGGTTCGATCATCGGGTTAATTGGGTCAAGTTACCGTATTGCGGGTTCGTCCACCGGGTCAACCTGGTGAAGCCATCGGGTCACGGGTTCGACCATCTGTTCTATCTCGGTTGAGCCACCAGGTCACGGATTCGACTAGCGGGTCAACCGATCGAGTCACCGGGTTATGGCTTCGATAACCGAATCAATTAAGATATCGTTAATACGCCGCTATGCGATTCTGCTGCTATGCGCGGGTATACGTCTAATATATATTATTACGCATTATTAACTATTAGTTACTAGTCTTGGATGACAAACGGGCAACAAGCTGCGCCGCTAGCCCTTGATGTTCATAACATGTTGAACTCTATTAATAGATTTACCGCCTAATATACAATGAAACCAAAGGTATCAAATACGAAAAGAACAAACACATGTTGATTTACAATGCATACTTTTTCATGTTTAGTCATATTGCATGATGCGCCTTTTAAAGCAGTTTAACCTGCTGTAAGACCCCAACTACTCAACCTCACAAAAGGATAGACCCTGTTCAAATCCACACACGCGTGTTTCCCTCCAACCCATTCAAAAACCAAAATATCAGTCACTCAAAGTATCGATCTTCCATCTGCGGGGCAGCCAGAAAGTTCAAAATCGCTTACTTGTTCACAAATATATCATCACATCTACATATGTAAAAACGAACATCTCTAACCATACCATGTTGGTACTCGAAACCCGTGAGCTCTTTCTAATGAATCGCATGTTCCCCACATAAATTTTAGGGTATCGTTGTATACGAGATGTTTAATGGAGTAGTCGATAGGGTATCGTTGTACACGAGATATTTAATAGAGTAGTCGATAGGGTATCGTTGTACACGAGATGTTTAATGGAGTAGTCTATAGGGTATCGTTGTATAGTAGATGTTTAAAGGAGTAGTCGATACGAGATGTTAAAAGGGTATCGTTGTATACGCGATGTTCAAAGGAGTAGTCGATACGAGATGTTAAAAGGGTATCATTGTATACGAGATGTTCAAAGGAGTAGTCGATACGAGATGTTAAAAGGGTATCGTTGTATACGAGATGTTCAAAGGAGTAGTCCATACGTGATGTTAAAAGGGTATCGTTCTATACGAGATGTTCAAAGGAGTAGTCGATAAGGTATCGTTGTATACGAGATGTTCAAAGGAGTAGTCTATATGTGATGTTCAAAGGTTATCGTTGTATAGGAGATGTTCAAAGGAATAGTCTATAGGGTATCGTTTTACATGAGATGTTCAAAGGAGTAGTCGATAGGGTATCGTTGTATACGAGATGTTCAAAGGAGTAGTCGATACATGATGTTCAAAGGGTATCGTTGTATAGGAGATGTTCAAAGAGTAGTCGATAGGGTATTGTTGTACACAAGATAATCAAATGAGTAGTTGATAGAGTATCGTTGTACACGAGATGTTCAAATGAGTAGTCGATAGGGTATCGTTGTACACTGGATGTTCAAATGAGTAATCGATAGGGTATCGTTGTATACGAGATGTTCAAAGGGTATCGCTGTATACGAGATGTTCAAAAGTAATCGTTGTATACGAGATGTTCAAGGGGTATCGTTGTATACGAGATGTTCAAAGGAGTAGTCGATACGAGATGTACAAGGGTATCGTTGTATACGAGATGTTCAAATTAGTAGTCGATAAGGTATCGTTGTACACGAGATGCTCAAATGAGTTGTCGATAATTGTACACAAGATGTTTAAATGAGTAGTCGATATGGTATCGTTGTAAACGAGATGTTCAAATGAGTAGTCGATAAGGTATCGTTATACAGATGTCCAAAACTTCCCCCCAAAATAACCCACCAAAACTTCCCCCCAAAATATCTCGCCAAAACTTCCCCCCAAAACTTCCCCCCAAAAGATCCCGCTAAAACTTCCCACCAAGATCTCCCCCCAAAAGCACTTTTTTTAACCATAAAATAATCCAAGAACTAAACAGATCACACACACTCTTTCCATCTCAACGACCAACACACACATTGTAATTATGAAGATGGTGGCATATGAAGCTTTTGCGTGTCGTTGTGGAGCCGGAGATGTAGTTCTAAGAGAATCTTATAGACGCGATACCCGTGGTAAACTATACTATGCTTGTCCACTATCCAAGGAGATCAATCACATGTGTTTTTATTTGTGTAGTTTACAAACAATTTGATTAGGTATACGACAGGGTATCGTTGTATACGATATGTTCAAATGAGTAGTCGATAGGGTATCGTTGTATACGATATGTTCAAATGAGTAGTCGATAGGGTATCGTTGTATACGATAAGTTCCCGCCAAAACTTCCCCCCCCCCCAAAACTTCCCGCCAAAACTTCCCGCCAAAACTTCCCACCATAAGTTCCCGCCAAAACTTCCCACCAAAAGTTCCCCCCAAGATTTCCCCCCAAGATTTCCCCCCCAAAAGCACCTTTTTTGTTACCATAAAAGCATCTTCATAACCAAGAACTAAACAGATCACACACACTCTTGCCATCTCAACGACCAACACGCACATTGTAATTATGAAGATGGTGGCATATGAAGCTTTTACGTGTACTTGTGGAGCCGGAGATGTAGTTCTAAGAGAATCGTATAGACACCATACCCGTGGTAAACTATACTATGCTTGTCCACTATCGAAGGTGATCAATCACATGTGTTTTTATTTGTGTAGTTTACAAATAATATGATTATGTATGTTTAATGAATAAATTTTCCTTACTTTTTAATTAACAGCCTCGGGAAGGTACTTTTGGATGTGAATTTTTTCTATGGAAAGAGGATCGAGTTCGTCTACTACTTGGTTCTCCTGGAGCTTCAACGACTTCAACTTATTCACCAATACCTTCAATGACTCCAGTTTCCTCTCCAAGCTCTTCAACACCTCCAATCTATTCTTCGGGACCTTCGAGGTATGCAGAGTGTGCAAACTGCAAGCTCTTGACTACAAAGCTAAATATACTCGAGGCAACAATGGAAACACAAATGCATCCCGAGCACCACACAACGAATTCAAATGCACTACTACATGAGCTTTACAATAGCGTGGGAAACATTAGTTTGCAGTAGTTTGTCATTTAGCATCTCGACTTCGTAATGTAATTCGTATGTTTTATCTACTGCGTAATGTAATTCGTATGTTTTATTGACTTTGTAATGTAATTCGTATGTTTTATCATCTTTTTAGTGTAATTCGTATGTTTTTTAGACTTTGTAATATGATTCGTATGTTTTATTGTTTAACTTTTTATCGACTTTATAATGTAAGTTGTATGTTTTATTGAATAAACTTTTATCAACTTTCTCACGGATGTATAAATCACAAAATATTGGTAGTCCGTGGGAAATATGTGGGTAATATGTGGGAAATCCGTGGGAAAACCGTGGGAAATCTTTAATCCGTGGGAAATCCGTGGGTAAATTACCCACGGATTTCCCACGGATGGATAAATAATAAAATAATATGTTTTCCGTGGGAAATCTGTGGGAAAGTTCCGTGGGAAATCCGTGGGTAAATTACCCACGGATTTCCCACGGATGGATAAATAATAAAATAATATGTTGTCCGTGGGAAATCCGTGGGTAAATTACCCACGGATTTCCCACTGATGGATAAATAATAAAATAATATGTTATCGTGGGAAATCCGTGGGTAAATTACCCACGGATTTCCCACGGATGGATAAATAATAAAATAATATGTTGTCCGTGGGAAATCCGTGGGTAAGTTACCCACGGATTTCCCACGGATGGATAAATAATAAAATAATATGTTATCCGTGGGAAATCCGTAGGAAATACGTGGGTAAATTACCCATGGACTAATAAATAATAAAATAATACGTTGTCCGTGGAAAATCCGTGGGTAAATTACCCACGGATTTCCCACGGATAGATAAATAATAAAATAATATGTTATCCATGGGAAATCCGTGGGAAATACGTGGGTAAATTACCCACGGATTTCCCACGGATTTATAAATAATAAAATAATACGTTGTCCGTGGGAAATCCGTGGGTAAATTACCCACGGATTTCCCACGGATAGATAAATAATAATAATAATGTGTATACCGTGGGAAATCCGTGGGTAATTTGCCACAGCTTTCCCACGGATGTGTAAAATAACTAAAATAGTTTCGTAATTCGTGGGAAATCCGTGGGTAATTTGCAATCCGTGGGAAGTTCGTGGGTAATTTGTCACGACTTTCCCACGACTTTCCCACGGAAACCTTGGTCAATGCTTCTATGGAAAATCCGTGGGTAATTTCCCACGGATTTCCCACGGAATTTTTTTTTGTCATTTCTGTGGGAAATCCGTGAGAAATCCGTGTCAAATTTCCCACGGTTTTTGTTCCGTAGGAAAATTTCCGTGGGTAAAGGCTGTTTGTGTAGTAGTGACGGTAACCTTCAAAGCTTCCTTGAACGCCATATTTGCGACCGAAATCAAAGCCGACAGTCACTACGCCGTGGATGCAGACAATGAGAGCTAGGATTATAGCGATTTTGTTTGGGCTATTCATTTTGATTAGGGATGAGACTGATCGATGTGAATGTATGAATGATATTTGGGTTGTTGAATTTATACGACATTGTTAGGGCTACAAAATCAATATTTGTACGAATATACTAAAGACCACATGAGTCTTGATAGGTTTTAGAATTTCTTACCATATAGTATAAACCATAAATAAGTTTGACTATAACCGTTAATTTGAAAACATGAATATAGTAAAGTATTCAAATATCAATTGTTGTTACCAATTAAACCATAAGTAACTTTAACTATTAACCGTAATTTGAAAACATAGAATCTCGTTAAACAATTAAACAGTCACCTTATAACCGGTTCCTGTTTTTACTAAGTAATAAACTTGTTAATATTTTTAATTAGAATAATATATGCCCATGGCCGTCTCGTGGATTTCGGTTGCCATGTGCAATGAGTATGTGGAGGCCCACTAAATACCAAAAAGAGTAAACAAAAATAAAAATATTCATTGACGATACGTAAAAAGTATTAGTAATATTTCAAAAACAATAAAATAATAATATTAAAAGACACGTTTATCCGAGTAACAAACATCAAAATTAACTAAATAGTGCGATTCTTCTAGCATTCTTAGAAGTAAAGCTGCTGATTAGATCTTCATAGTCAACACTGTTTAACATGTCATTCTCAATAGCTATAAGTGTTAATCCATTTAGCCTTTCTTGTGACATTGATGACCGCATGTATGACTTTATCAATTTGAGTTTTAAGAAGCTTCTTTTTGCAGATGTCACTGTATATGCAATTATTGCATTAGGATAACAATCATCTTGTTTCAAAAAATTTATAACATCAATGGGCTTCATATTCTCGGTTGGCAAGTAATTATTAAGCGACCTTAACTCACATAGAGTTCATTTGCATTAATATCTGATAAATCACCGTTATTGAGTGTGGTTTCAAGATGATTACAACACGATTTAAGATGGTCGTCGTCATAGAGCTTCAACTTGTCACATGTAAACAAGAAACCAAATATATCATCATACTCTTTATATTGTTCGAATCTTGTTGTAAGGGAAGCAATTGCCTGATCAACAATATATAAGAAATAATTGACCTTAAATGATTCCTCAGGAGATAATATAGCATCTTCTTCAGCAAAAGCCTCATCAAATTGCCTTTTTCTTAGAATAACACGCTTCTGAGTAAATACTGGATCGATATCCATTTCGAGAGCAATTTTCTTAGCAACATCAACCGCGCTAGAAAACCCGTTCACTCTAAACTCCTTGAAGAAAGATATTAAACCTTGCACTTCTGTCATAGAAACATTTATTAGCATATCATCAGACTGTAAATTTTTGCTCACTAAATTTACCCGGTGTAAGATGTCAAACCAAATTACTACTGCTACTATAAACTCGAAACCACCAAGCTCATTTGTTGCAAGAGATTTTTCTTGACTTTGGATCACAGAATCATTATCTTTCTCTGAAACTTGAAATAAATCTTCTCATATGTCGAAAGTTGAAATTTTATGGCTTTGACACTCTCGGTACGACTCTCCCAACGAGTTGTGGACAATGACTTAAGAGTCAACCCTTTCACATTATCTTTCAAAATTTGCCACCTCTTAGAAGAATTAGAAAATATTATGTAAATGCGTTGAATGATTGCAAAAAATCCTTAGCTTTGGTACAAGTGTTAGCCATGTCACATAATGTAAGATTAAGGTTATGACAACCGCAAGGAGTATAAAATGCTCTTGGATTTATATCTAAGAATCTCTTTTGTACTCCATGATGTTTCCCTTTCTTATTTGATCCATTATCATAGCCTTGACCAGGGACGTCATCAATATCAAGATCAAGAGCCTTTAATTCGGCTTGCGTAACATCAAATAATCGTTGTCCAGTAGTATCATCAACGTTTAGAAATCATAAAAAGGATTCCTCAACACTAACACACGTAGATGAGATATTCACATATCTTAATATCAAAGACATTTGTTCTTGGTGACTAGTATCAGGGGTACAATCAAGTATCAGAGAGAAATATTTTGCTTTCTTTATTCTCTTAATAATTATCGACCTAATTTCATTCCCAAGTAACTGTATCAACTCTGGATGTTGTGACCAAGATAATGAACGTGAATCTCTTCACTTGTGATGTGTCGCACATGCTCTTTGATAAATGGGTCAAACACTTTCAACATTTCAATCAACCCAAAAAAATCCCCATTGTTGTTTTGATGTAGCCTCTCATTTGAACCACGAAATGCTAAATTATGTTTGGCAAGAAATTTCACAATGCATATAATTCTAACGATTACATTTTTCCAATGACCTCTTTCCTTCTCAAATTGTTTTTGCTCCACTTTATCAATTGTTTCATTCTTCTTTAATCTTCGCCGCATCTCAAACCATTTAGCCATATTATTTACATGTTCCAAGCTAACTTCGTGCTCTTTTAGTCTATGACTTAAATGTTGCTAATCTCCAAAACTCTCATTAGCAAGATCACCTTTTGCAATCCCTTTCCTATGTATTTTGCAACAAAATCAAAAAACTTTGTCAAGCTCTTTTGAATATACCAACCATTCTCTATCACACTAATGTAGAGATTTTATATGGTTGAAAGTTCGTTTCTCGGTATCTTCTCGAATTGATTTCCGGTTCAAAGTGTGACTCAGTCGTTCTTGGTAACAAAAAGAGAATTGTTGGGTGTCGTAAACTAATTAAAAATAAAGACTTGAAACAAATAAAAATAAAGTAAAGACGGTAAAAAGAAATACTGAAAGATAAAAACTTGACGGGAAATTAATGCCGAGAAATAAAAAACGTGACCAGAAATAAAAAGGCAAACTTAAAAGTAAAAAAAAAGGTAAACTAAAATTAAATGCAAGTAAATTAAAAGTGCGACTAAGTAAAAGGCGGGAAAAATAAAGTTTAAAATTCAAGAACATAAACTTAAAATAAACCAAAACTGAATTTACAAAGCTAAGAAAAAGTGTTCATTCGGAACAAATCCCTTCATTCGGAACAAATTCCTTCTTTCGGAACAAAGTCCTTCATTCGGAACAAAGTCCTTCATTCGGAACAAAGTGGTTCACCCGGAACAAATTCCTTCATCGGAACAAAGTCCTTCATTCGGAACAACTCCTTCATTCGGAACAATTCCTTCATTCGGAACAAAGTCCTTCATTCGGAACAATTCCTTCATTCGGAACAATTCCTTCATTCGGAACAAAGTCCTTCATTCGGAATAAAAACACTGATTCGGAATAAAAATTAAGAAAGCTTCATTCGGAATAAATTGTTCATTCGGAATAAATTGTTCATTCGGAATAACCCTTCATTCGGAATAAATTGCTTCATTCAGAATAATTTGTTCATTCGGAATAACCCTTCATTCGGAATAAATTGCTTCATTCAGAATAAATTGTTCATTCGGAATAACCCTTCATTCGGAATAAATTGCTTCATTCAGAATAAATTGTTCATTCGGAATAACCCTTCATTCAGAATAAATTGCTTCAATGGGAATAACCCTTCATCCAGAATAAATTGCTTCATTCGGAATAATCTGGGCAGCAAGAACAGTGAAGAACAGGGTAAAAATAACAAGGCACGAATTTAACCAAAAACTACCATAATCAATCTAAAAATTAAACCAAAATAGCCACTAAACATCAACTAACAATAATCAATCAAAACAAATCACCAAAACTAACAAATTTAACCAAATCAATCAAAACCCACTTGATTGAAAACCATAAAAATAGAAGAACATAAAGATTAAGATTAAGATCAAACAAAGAAAGGTAGATGAGAGATTAACAATAAAAGTAAAGATTCAATAACAATTAAAAGTAAACTTACTTGAATTAAAGGAATTAAAGGTGCAAGACAATTAAGTAAAATAACATGAATTTAAATGTGCAAAAATTAAAGATGGAAGAGCATAGTTTGTCAAACTAGCGAACAACTACAAATGAAGTCCTAATGATCTATTTATAGGGGAGGAGGAGGATTAGTGGAAGGAAGCTTCCTCCCCTCTTTCTTCTTTCTTTAATTGCTTAATTAGTCCTTAATCTTCTTAATTATTCGACTTTTGTCTCGGGATTAATAAACTCGTCTTATAATCTTCAATAAATTAGACTTGAGTTCTTCGGCTTTTAGTAAACTTCCGTCTTTTGACTTTTTCTTCGATAAATCTTCAGAATTGGTCTTGGACTTCCGTTCTTTTTGCACTCTTGATTTCTTGACTTCGTCTTTTGTCTTTTTCTTCGATAAAAGCCCGTGAAAGCCCGTGTTTTCCTTCCTTTTCACATTTTGATCCTAAATCACAACAAAAACACAAACCACGCATAATTCCGACATTTACGACACAAAATACACGTTTTGGCTTGGTTATTATTGTAATTAAGTGGTAAAAGGATGGGTGTTTACACACCTATCAAATCCCCTACACTTGACCATTGCAATGTCCTCATGCAATGCATTAGTTACAAAGCACGATTACATTTTCCATCATAATTAATCCATATTGGCCTTTATTAAAGAGATAGAAAATTATAAACATTCAAAGGAAGAAAGTAAGTAAAGAAATCAAAGACATACCTTAGGGTTTTGGAAATGTCATGAATGATCATCATCCTCAAGTTTTCACATTCTCCAAACCAAGCTTAAAAACGAGATCATTGTTATTTTAAGTTAGCAAACTAACACGAACTCATGTGGGCCAATTATTTACTTAAACTCCCTTATTTCTAGGTGTATATCTTATATTTTATTGTTGTCTTGAATGATCACGAGGATGCATTGTTGACTTATTTCGATAGTTATTTAGGCTGAAAATAAAGTGGGACGATTTAATCAATAATTAGCTAAAGGACTAAATCTTTTAAAACTGCTTCTCGGGACCTCATAAAGTTCATATCTTGGCATAACTCGCTTCACGATTTGAGACCTTTCTCGGACCGATATTTGGCAGCGACTTCATACTTCAAATCTTGAGAGACGTTCATGAAATAATGGTCTTCTCTTCATAATAGGAATTTCTTCACTTGAAGTTTTGAGAGATTCTTCATATTTGGACCACGACTTCTTCATTTTTCTCCAATCTTTATTTTGGACTTTTATATACAACGATCCGCCTCCTTTTTGGACTTGGATCTATTTATCCTCATACCTTGTTAGGGCCTTTTTGGATAGACTTCTCCATGACTTTTGGGGAGTATTTGCTTTTCTTCGTGTGTCTCGATCCTTCATATTGATTTTTGATAAATGCTTCTTCACATCACTTTTGGATCTTTAGCAACAAAATGTAGCCCTCATGCCTTGTTAGGGCCTTTTCGGACTCGCCAATCTTCGCATCCCGCTTCAATAAGTTATGTCTTGGCTATGAACTCTAACCCATACCGAGCAACTTTTAAACGATCTTGGGCTAGAAGCTAAGTAACTTTTCAAATCGTACAACCTTATTTATTGTAGATAAATTTATTAGCAAGCGATGGGAGAATAGGCTTATAATTAACTCACATAAATTCACGAAAGAATACCAAACTTATAATTGACTCTATCATCTTTCGTTCTCCACAGTTTAAAATCTCAAGGAATGAGACTTGTGGATGCTTAGCCTATTAAATCAAAGTTTTGGGTTTTCGAGTCATCTATAGGATCTTGCAAACTCTTAGACTTTTTCAAGTTTAGAAATCGCGTTTTAAAGTTCCCTTGATAAACGACTCTCTAGGATCAATTATAGGAACTTGCGAAAAGTTCTTGTTCTTAACCCGTGAGAGTTAAGACTTTCGCGTTTTAAAGCTCCCTATATAAAAGCCTAGCAAAACTTGACTTAAACACGTTAAGGATACTAGCTAGAGTAAATTTAGACAAGTAAACTCGGGTTGAGTCAAAAGATTCACAACGTTTGAAAATTAAAACCACTTTATTAAAACTTATTCAAGCAACGAAAGAAAATAACTATACAAAGGGAAAAACTAATAGGCCAAAATAGATCAAAAATTTTGAAAAATGTCGAAAAATTGATTTTCCGGTTAAAATGAGGACAAATGCAAGGAAAAGACCACTTAACTTCGATAGAAG
The DNA here is from genome assembly GCA_025667525.1 of Glebionis coronaria. Classification (NCBI taxonomy): domain Eukaryota; kingdom Viridiplantae; phylum Streptophyta; class Magnoliopsida; order Asterales; family Asteraceae; genus Glebionis; species Glebionis coronaria. Next base: position 697,784,139 of record CM046875.1, read on the forward strand.
TTCCCCCTACACTTGATATAAACATTGTCCTCAATGTTTAAGCATGTGGGAGTAAACTCCCCTACACTTAGGACATTGTGCACTTTGTTTAAGTCTCGCTAAGGAAAAGACAACTAACGAGATTCCTATTTTAATATTGAGAAATATAAAATAGTGAATCGAAAAGAGTTTAGGATAGAACCGGGAAGGCGGATAACTCGGAATCACGGGTCGTCAAAAGTCATCAAGAGTGTGTCTTTGAAGCTCGAATCCCTGCACATGATAAGAAAGAAAACAAGAAACACCAACGGGGCTCCCCTTACACTTATGGTGAAAACAGGTAAAGATAGATAGATAATTGGGTTGCCTCCCAAAAAGCGCTTGTTTATATTAACCTAGTCACGAGCTTGACTCGTCGCTGAATTAAATGGTCCATGGGGAAGCCTCGAATGTAATATCGGGATCAAAGACCTTGTCCTCGTTCCCGGTGGACATCAACAAAGGAGAGGCAGGGGAATAAGTCTTGAATGGGAGAAAGGTTCTTTCAACATACGAAAAGTATGTGAAATCAAGATCCACGGGAGGTGGGGTGGGTAAAGTAAGCACATTGTCATCCCCCAAAGACAATGGATGCTGAGCACTCGGCAAAGCCGTAATGTTATCAATCATGAAATAGTGAATGTCACCTCCCGGGTCAAAGCACTCATCCTCCGTAATAGTGGCTAAAGGGGAGGATGAAAGGTGTTCGGGAGGGGGACTTGGGACAATACCTTCCTGCAGCAAATTATCAAAAATAATATCCTCCTCCATGTCATCATCATCAATACCTGGAGGTATTGAGTGAATGTCGATTTCTTCCAGCAATGGGTCATTATCTTCAACGGAAGGAATAGACGGAGGTAAAGACTCGGAAAGAGGAGGAGAAGTCAACTCCTCGATTTGAGCAATAAGAAGATGCACTTTCCGTAATCTGTCACGGAGAATCATGTCTTCCACCTCATCTTCAAGAGCAAGTTCATCGGTGAACTTCTCGTAAGCCGGAGAGAATAAATTGTCATCGCCCGCATCTCCCGGTGGAGATTGAGAAATTTCAAAAGTGATATTCTCATAGCATGGATAAAAATCGTCATCATTAGGATCGACCTCTTCCGTAAGAGCAACGTCGTCCTCAGACTCTATAGCAGTAGGCATGTCACAAACCGCATCATCAAATAATTTATCGAGGCCATAATCACTAATCTCACTCAATGAATCATCATCCTTAGACGCATTAGGAATATCGAGAGTAGGAGCAGCAACTTCAGTAGATGGGTCGAGAGCGTAGACATCATCGTCGTCATCATCATCATAATAGACGGGACCATTCCAATTAGGAGTGACATAGTCGGCTAACTCCTCCTTGATAACCTCCACATCTTTAAGAAGCTCATGAAGCAAATTTTGTTGTTCATCTCCCCGAGTATGTTCAATTAAACCAATTCTATCCCACGCTGTAATTAAACATTTTGGTGTAGAAAAGAAGGTAAAACGACCAAATTGGCTCAAAAAGGTGTTGGTGGTTTTCAAGGTTTCGTCCACATCAAGCAAAGGTTGCCTTTCCTGATGCAAGTCAGCTCGGATTTGAGCTAAACTTTCTAGAACATGGTTCAAAGAAGTGAGTTGTTGGTCAAGACTAATTTGCTGAGAGGATTGATGATTGAGGGTGTGATGTGGGGGCTCAAAGTTATACACACTGGGATGATAGCACGGAACTTTCTCAAAGACCTTTGACGGATCACAAGAAGAAGCATCGTGAGGCCCCCCCACATATATAGCACCACGGGTATGGAGAGAAACTGGGTGCGTCATGTGGATAGCTATTACCATTGTCATAATTGTAACCCGGTTCTTGCTCGTGACCATACAGGTATCGAACCGGACACGAAACATGCCAATGAGAATCGCTTCCACAATAGATGCACGGGGGAACAGGAGGTGGATTAGAAAAGGACGAATTAGTCGAGTTTCACCATGGACAAAATACGAATTGTGTGTTGTTGATATCGTTTCCACACCGCTCACATGTACACCATTGACATGAGTCGTTCCCGTATAACCGTCTCCCACACCCGACGCAATGGACATAAGAATCCATAAAGAAAAATAGATAAGCAAGAAGAATATTTTTGGTGCAAAACTTTGAAAAAGAGATGCTTTTTATGATTTTTCAAATGTTTTTGGGATTTTTGAAAATTTTTGACACGAAAAATAACGTTCACGAGTGAACGGATCCCAAAAGCCAACACGTCTCTCACAAAAAACCGGTAATCTTCACGAAAAGAGCCGGCAGCGGCGCCATTTTAATGTAGAGATTTTGTATGGTTGAAAGTTCGTTTCTCGGTATCTTCTCGAATTGATTTCTGATTCAAAGTGTGACTCAGTCGTTCTTGGTAACAAAAAGAGAATTGTTGGGTGTCGTAAACTAATTAAAAATAAAGACTTGAAACAAATAAAAATAAAGTAAAGACGGTAAAAAGAAATACTGAAAGACAAAAACTTGACGGGAAATTATTGACGAGAAATTAAAAGGCAAACTTAAAAGTAAAAAAAAGGTAAACTAAAATTAAATGCAAGTAAATTGAAAGTGCGACTAAGTAAAAGGCGGGAAAAATAAAGTTTAAAATTCAAAAACACAAACTTAAAATAAACCAAAACTGAATTTACAAAGCTAAGAAAAAGTGTTCATTCCGAACAAATTCTTTCATTCGGAATAAATTCCTTCATTCGGAACAAAGTCCTTCATTCGGAACAAAGTCCTCCATTCGGAACAAAGTGGTTCACCCAGAACAAATTCCTTCATTCGGAACAAAGTCCTTCATTCGGAACAATTCCTGCATTCGGAACAATTCCTTCATTCGGAACAAAGTCCTTCATTCGGAACAATTCCTTCATTCGGAACAATTCCTTCATTCGGAACAAAGTCCTTCATTCGGAATAACAACACTGATTCGGAATAATAGCTAGAAAACACTGATTCGGAATAAAAATTAAGAAAGCTTCATTCGGAATAAATTGTTCATTCGGAATAAATTGTTCATTCGAAATAACCCTTCATTCGGAATAAATTGCTTCATTCAGAATAAATTGTTCATTCGGAATAACCCTTCATTCGTAATAAATTGCTTCATTCAGAATAAATTGTTCATTCGGAATAACCCTTCATTCGGAATAAATTGCTTCATTCAGAATAAATTGTTCATTCGGAATAACCCTTCATTCAGAATAAATTGCTTCATTCGGAATAACCCTTCTTTCAGAATAAATTGCTTCATTCGGAATAATCTGGGCAGCAAGAACAGTGAAGAACATGGTAAAAATAACAAGGCACGAATTTAACCAAAAACTACCATAATCAATCTAAAACTTAAACCAAAATAGCCACTAAACATAAACTAACAATAATCAATCAAAACAAATCACCAAAACTAACAAATTTAACCAAATCAATCAAAACCCACTTGATTAAAAACCATAAAAATAGAAGAACATAAAGATTAAGATTAAGATCAAACAAAGAAAGGTAGATGAGAGATTAACAATAAAAGTAAAGATTCAATAACAATTAAAAGTAAACTTACTTGAATTAAAGGAATTAAAGGTGCAAGACAATTAAGTAAAATAACATGAATTTAAATGTGCAAAAATTAAAGATGGAAGAGCATAGTTTGTCAAACTAGCCAACAACTACAAATGAAGTCCTAATGATCTATTTAGAGGGGAGGAGGAGGATTAGTGGAAGGAAGCTTCCTCCCCTCTTTCTTCTTTATTTAATTGCTTGATTAGTCCTTAATCTTCTTAATTATTTGACTTTTGTCTCGGATTAATAAACTCGTCTTGTAATCTTCAATAAATTAGACTTGAGTTCTTCGGCTTTTAGTAAACTTCCGTCTTTTGACTTTTTCTTCGATAAATCTTTAGAATTGGTCTTGGACTTCCGTTCTTTTTGCGCTCTTGATTTCTTGACTTCGTCTTTTGTCTTTTTCTTCGATAAAAGCCCGTGAAAGCCCGTGTTTTCCTTCCTTTTCACATTTCGATCCTAAATCACAACAAAAACACAAACCACGCATAATTCCGACATTTACGACACAAAATACACGTTTTGGCTTGGTTATTATTGTAATTAAGTGGTAAAAGGATGCATGTTTACACACCTATCACACACCTCTCGTTATTTGGTAAAATTCTAGTATAAAAAGTAGCTGAAAATCGTCTTGAGTTTTTATCATAAGGACCTTTATCGATAGACTTATCTCTTTTAGGACCCTTAGCTACTAAAACTTTAATCATGTCAGAAGTAAGATTATCCTAGTTTTGTGGATCGAATATATCAACAACATGATCAATATTAACATTAGCATCCTGATCCCCAACCTGATCATCATGATTTTGATCATTAGCACCGACATCAACATCATCAACTTCTTCAACTTCATCAATGTTAACATAATGATTTTGGTCATTAGCCTCCATATTCTACACATTCATATCATCGATGTTAACATCGTCACCACTCTCATCATTACTAGTATCACCATCACTAGTAACAACATTAAGATTCTCGCTCATAATATTAGGATTATCACCACTCTCATCATTACTAACACTTGATTTTATTTTAACGTATCTATGCATAGTCCAAAATTCTTTCTTATTTGACTCTTCTGTTTTTTTATTCTTTAAACGCTTTGAATTTCCTGTTGCGTGCCTCCTAAATCTACGCGGCGGCATGATTTCTAAAACACATCGAACAATAACAAAAAATATTTAATTATATTACGGGGCCACCTATAATCCTAAAACATCATTTAATTTACATACTTTGTGATAGATCAAAAGTGATAAATAACTAATTTAATTAACTAAAAAAATAAAAATTAAAATTGTACAATAGAAAGCAAAAAACTTAACTAATACCAATAGACAGAGTATTGTGTTTGAAAAGTTACCTGATTGATGGATTGAATCGATTGTAAAAGAATAAAAAAATTACTTGTGCCGTTTGAAACTCGATTTCCCAAATCCTTTGAAAAGTTAATAAATAATCGAACTAATTTAATTAGTGGGACACGTCTATTGACTATTAATATTAATATATGTTATATATGGGATTTGGGCATTTGGGCTTTATCTCATTGGAACAAAAAGGAATTGACAGTGCTTTGTTTTATTAGAATTATAGCTGACTTTTTCAAAAAAATCAATGGTAGTCTGACAAAAAGTAACAGTATACCTATATATAACAGATACTCCAAATTTGGTGGCCCTAAATTTTTGGTGACCCTGTGCCTAGGCACGTGTGGCACTTGATAAACCGGCCCTGTATATGCCCTACTATTCATTTTAGAGCCCTATATGTGTTCGTACTTGCTGGACACGTTTTGGTTACAAAAACGACTTTATAGTCCTCCAAATCTGTCTAATGCGACTATTTACCACTTTATTAAAACTAGACGTATACCCGTGCGTAGCTGCGAAACATATCTAACGTCAAATAGTTCACGATATTCTAATTGATTTGAAAGTCGAACCGGTAACCTGGTGACTCGACCAGATTGAACCAGTGGGCAAATCAGTTAATTGGTGACTCGATCGGGTTGACCAGATGATCAAACCCAAACCCGATTGCTCGACCGGGTTAACCCGTTGGTCGACCCTGACTAGACCTAGGTGATCCAGTGGTCAAACTCGTGACTCGGGAACTCGACCGGGTTGACCCGGTGGTCGAACTCGAGACCCGATAATTCGATGTATTGACCAGATGGTAGAACCCGTGACCCGGTTATTCGATCGGGTCGACCCAATGGTCGAACCAATGACTTGATGGCTTGACCGAGTTAACCCGGTGGTCGAACCCGTGACGTTGTGATTGAACATGTGACCATGTGACTAATAAATTTGTTTCCTATTCTAAAAGTTTGTTTATGTTAAATATGGAAATGTTGAGTTTTTCAATTAAGTATATAGCTTTTATATGTAACTAGACGATTACTCGCGCATAGCAGCGGAATTACCTAACGACATATAATTAATGATATGCTAATTGATTCGGTGGTCGAACTTGTGACCCAATAATTGCCTATCGATAGATAGTGACTCGTCGAGGTTGAACCTGTAGGCGAGCTCGTTCTCAGTGGTTGAATCCGTGTCTCGGTGGTTGAACCCGTGACCCGGTGACTCGACAGTATTGACCCGATGGTCGAAACAAGTGACCGGGTGGCTTGACAGAATTGACCCGGTTGTCAAACCCGTGACCCGGTGACTCAATCAGGTTAACCCGATGGTCGAACCTGTGACTCGAAAACATTGACCCGATGGTGGAACCCGTTACCCGGTAACTCAATCGGGTTGGTTCGATGGTCGATCCGTGACCCGATGACTCGACCGGGTTGACGCGTTGGTCGAACCAGTGACCAAGTTACTCGACCGAATTAATCCGATGATCGAACCCGTGACCCGGTAACTTATGCAATTTTTTATGGTTTAATATTTCAACATTTCCTAATATATCCAATTGTATGCATTAAATTTTTCAACAATTCCATAATTAAGTCATTTTTTAATATTCAAAGTTTGGGGGTTTTTCCTTTATAAGTAGCATAGATATAGATAGAGATAGGCTGCTTAAGAAACCGTTCCTCCATTAGAGCCGCTTCATTAAACTCAGTTACATACCGAGCTTCTCCCTAAGACTTACATTTTAGGGGTCTTTGTCAAGTAACTCTAGCGTTTCATCAAGCTTCTATCGAAGCCTTGCTAACAACATTATCATGTAAATTTACATTCTCAAACAACAACTTCCGAAAAGGCTTCTTCAACAGCTTAAGATTTTTAGTCACACAAAACATGTGAAAACCACTAACCTATTGAATCCAAACGCCACAAACACCTCAGTAAACCGCTTATTAGAAGTGACAATGTTAAAGAATTTAAATAGTCTTGGTTTACTAACATTGAAAGTGGGCAATTTTAGAACCGAAGGTGCATGGTCCGAGATACGATAGGGTTTAAAGAGAGCAAAAGCACCCGAAAACGCATCCATAAGCTACAAATTCGCGATAACACGATCAAGTTTCTTAAGAACCCTAAGTGTGCCCTTCGGTTTTTGGTTCCAAATGAAATGGAGGCCCGAGTTATTAACATCCATAACCTCAATATTTTGCACACATTTCTTGAATTCGCGCATGAATATATCCACATTAGACCTCCAATCGACGTATCATTCAGGAAAAGAGTGGAGTTAAAGTCTCCAATTAAACACCACGGACGGTTTCAAACCTAAAGGTTGTGTAATCCTAGTCCCTGCCATAGAGCACGTCGATGCGTGTACCGGTTATGAGCATAAATAAAGGAACAAAAAAGTTCTTTTTGCTCCACCTTTAACCAAACACGCACATGAATAGTTTGATCATCAAAATTAGTCACCATCACATCCACTTCATTGTGGTTCCATCCTAAAATAATCTGTGTACCTTTTGAAAAGATTTGAATTAAAACAACTTTAATCTTGAATCTTAATTCAAGATAAACAAATCAATATTTATAACCAAAACCCTAATAACTACCCACAGCTAGACTGTCATAGATCTATTATCTAGAATGATAATAGTTTTACAATACAAACCCATAAACCAAACAAGATATCTCAATCTCAACAAACTAACAAGGATCATATCAATCTAAACTTTGTAGGTGAAAACATATATGAGTTATGAGCCAGTCTTCATTGACTCTAGCTTATATAGTCCAAGAATTTTAGCAACTTTACCATTTAGTCCCTAAGCTTTCCAACTTATCCAAATGCTTCTAAAACTAGCTAAAATAATAAATAAAATGGCACATTAGTCCCTGATGTTATATCGCGGATATAATTTGGAAAAGTTATTTTTAACACCCTCCCTTAGTTTTATCTTAGAATAAGTCAATAAGCCCTAGTTTACTACATAACAAGTGGTGCTATTTAATATCCAATACTTTTGTTAGAACATCTACAATTTGATTTGAAGTGCCTATCTTTGTAGCTTTGATAACCCCAACGATAATCTTTTTCCTCACAAAATACAAGTCAATTTCCAAATGTTTTGTCCTTTTATGAAAGATAGGATTGGCAGCAATCTTAATTGTAGAGTTATTATCACAAAAAACTTGCACAGGTAAAACACTCTTACAATTCAAGTCTTTCAAAAAATTTAAAACCCAAATCACTTTAGAAGTAACAAAAGCAAGAGCTCTGTACTCGGCTTTCGTATAACTTTTAGAAATAGAGTTTTGTTTTTTACTTTTCTAAGACAACAAAGAACCATTCATAAAAACACAATATCCATTTACAAAACTTCGTGTAACTATACATCTAGCCCAATCTGCATCAGTATAAGCTTCCAAGCTAATACTAGAAGCGCTGTCTAACTGCATCAATACCATTACCTAGAGACCCTTTAAGGTATCTCAATACCTTTAAAGCAGTTTTCAGATGACCTATAAGAGGTTTGTGCATAAACTGACTAAGACATGAAACAATATAAGCAATATCTGGTCTGGTAGTACTTAGATAAATCAGTTTACAAATTAACTTTTGATATTCATTAATATTATCAAGAATAGGATCATCATTAGTAGGCTTAGATGCCAAACTTATGTTTGGTTACATAGGAATATAAGAAGGTTTACTAGCCAACAATACAAACTCATCAATAAGGTCAAAACAATATTTTCTTTGATTCAAACAAACACCAGTAGGAGTTTCTAACAATTCTATTCCATGAAAATATTTCAACTTTTTTAAGTCTTTGATCATAAGCTTGGACTTAATAAATTCTTTAAAATCATCAAGAGCAGATTTCTGTTACTAGTGACAATTATGTCATCAACATGTATAAGAAAGCAATAAAACAACCATCACCAGATGTAGTAAACAAACTATAGTCACTCTTACATTGTTGAAACCTATTTTCCATTAGAACAAAATAAGTCTACCATTCCACTGCCTAGGAGCTTATTTTAAATCATACATGGACTTATTTAACTTGCAAACTCTCTTTTCATCTAGAGGCAAAATACCCAGAAGGTAACTTCAATAAACAGTTTCATTCAAGTCCCCATACAAACAATCATTATTAATATCAATCTCATACAAAGTTAAACAGACTAGACAATAAGGTTAATCAGACATCTAACTGTAACCATCTTAACCACGGGAGAAAAATTTCCATCAAAGTCAATTCCATCTCTCTGATTAAACCCTTATGCAACCAGTCTAGCTCTTTCAATATCCCCATCATATTTGAACTTAATCTTGTAAACCCATTTAGAACTAATAGCTTTTCTTCGATCAGGAAGATCAACAAGTTCCCAAGTGTTATTTTAAAGCATCAACCCAATGTTGATGCTAAGATGGTTCCAAAAATTTGTTTGCTTCAGAAATCTTGTTAAGAACAGAAGTAAAGAAAAAATTATCCCTAGTCAAATAAGAGTAATTAACATATCTCTCCAACCCATACTTCACGTTAGACTCAACCACAAAATCATTAAAATTCTTAGAAAACACAGAATGTCTAGAAGACTTCCTAATAGAAGGTGCACCATCTCCCTGAGAATGAACCAAAGGTTCAATTCCCTTATAGCCATCTGCATTAGAATATCCTCATGGTTATCAACCATCTCATCCTCACTAGCAACTATCACCTGATCCTAAGAATGCCCTCCCCCATTCTTATGATTGGACTCGAGAATGCTACTAGAGTTTAAAGAGGAGTTGCCAGACCTTGTAGGGCTGGGGTCAAGAAGTTTGCCATCAGTGGGCATTTCAAAAGATGGATCACACCAATTAGAAGGATCAAAGAAGTTTAGTAAGACTGACTCTTGAACATAATCAACATTAAAAGAAATATTAGTTTTAAAAGGAAAGATATCCTCATAAAACTTAACATCTCTAGAAAAATGATCTATTTTCTATCAAGACTAAACAAATTATTACCCTTCTTAAAATTAGTATAACCAATTAGCACACATGTCTCAGATCTAGACATAAACTTATCATGATTATTCAATACAGTAGCATAAGAAGGACACCCAAAAGCTTGGACATGCTAGAAAGACAGAGATTTAGCATATATAAGATCAAAAGAAGACGATCCATTCAACACAGAGGATGGTAATTTGTTAATCAACTATGTAGCAGTAAGAATACACTTAGACCAAAAAGATAAAGGTAACTCTCCCTGAAAGAAAAGATATCTAACAACATTAATAAGGTGGCTATGCTTTATCTCAACAACACCATTTGTTGAGGTGAATACTACAAGAGGTCTGATGAATAATCCCATTTTTCTGACAAAAATTTACAAATTTATGATTAACAAATTCAATTCCATTATCACTTCGAAAAGTCTTGACTGTCTTAGAAAACTGAGTTTGAAGGATATTGTAAAACACCATCAAATTTTCATAAGTTTCAGTTTTATTTCTCAACAAATAAACCCAAACAGACCTAGTATAGTCATCTACAATAGTCAAAAATAATTATAACTATCCTTGCTAGTAACCTTATAAGGTCCCCACAAATCAAAGTGAACAAGTTCACCAAGAATAGTAGTCACATGGTCACTAAGAGGAAATGGTTCTCAAATCTACTTAGCTCTTTAATAAACATCACAACTACTAGTTTTATTATTATGAAGAGTTAAAGTAGATTTCAAAATATCAAGAACAGGTTCTGAAGGATGACCAAGTATGCAATACCAAGTATATATAGACAAATAACATACAGTATTAACCCTTAGATTCTTGAATCCTATACATTGATTACCATCAAAGCAATACAAACCACCATACTGTCTACCAGACCCCAATATTTTCCCTGTTTCAAATATTGATCAAGAATATAACACTTATGTTCATCAAAAGCAATCACCACTTTACAACCCCTTGCCACGTTATGAACATACATCAAACTGACATAGTATTGAGGAACCACCAACACATGAAATAAAGTCAAGTAATTAGTTAAAGGTATATTTCCAATTTTAGTGATAAAAGCCTCAGTCCTATTAGGATGAGAAACTATAACTTTTAAATGAGAAATATCTATAAGATTTACAATATTTTTGTCTATGAAAGTCATGTGTTGGTTTGCTCCAAAATAAAAAATCAACCATTAATGACATGTTTAGAATGAATCTTACTATTAGAACAAAAACACTTCTCAAGGTTTTTATGAAAAAATAATAATTTTGTTCATATAAGTACATGCCATATTGGCATGACCATTTTTCCCATTACCAGAATTATCTTTGATAGAGCAATCAGAGTAAACAGTTGCTCATCCAAGAAACCAGAAGAACTACTAGACCCAAGTGAATTCTTAGACTTATTGTATGACCATTGAAACCACAATTCACACATACTAAGTTAGGCCCCCAGTAACCTATTTATTCCAATTGTCATTAGGTCTAGTCCCAACATTAGATCTAGGTCCATTAGAAGTGGCCTGTGGCCTTTGGAAACTCCCCTTATCGGGAATGCTAGCATTAAAAGCATAGTTTTGAGACCTGTAAGCAATTTTTTGAAAACCGGTTCGACTTGGCCGGTCGAACCAGTTCACCCGGTTCCGGTAATAAAAACGGGTTAAAATAAACCATTTTCTTGACTAACTGCGACCTAGTGTGACTCGACAGTTTTTTAGAAACCCAGTTCAACCGGGTGGACAATTTTGGCCGGGTTTATTTTCTTTTACTATTTTGAGAAGTCAACAAAATAGACATATGTACTTACCCTTATCCTGAGAACTCTTTCTTTCATTCATATACAACCGTCAGCCACCAACGTAACAACCTAATCCTAATTCAATTGAAACAAAAAACCAATAAATAATCACCAATTTCTATTGAAAGGATCCGATTAATTTGCACCAGCATGAACCAACATACTTGATCCAACATACTTGATAAAGGTAATATAAGAGATTAAGATCTCATTTTATATTGCAAGATTATATCATCTCATTTTAGAATAAACTTGATGATTGATATTGAATATCTATCAACGAATCAATTGGTGTTTGCAAGATTATACCATTTCATTTTATGGATGTTTGGATGTTTATATTCCGATTGAATTTATACTTCTTTACTTTTTTTCTACAAAAAAAGCTACAATATACATATTATTTTTGAACAACATAAAACTAGGTCGACCCGGCAGTCGAACCGGTTCACCCGGTGACCCGGAGGCTTGGCCGGGTCGATCACTGACCCGGGTTTCAAAACATTGCCTGTAAGAGACACTAGAAATGTTACTAGTACTAACAACCCTATGTGACTCTTCACCAGAAATAATAGAATAAGCATTCATAACATCAAGTAAAGGATCCCTAGAAAATATAGAACTTTAATTTGCATATAAGGCTCATCAAGACCCATCAATAATTGTATAAGTTTCATCAGATATTGTGTTTTATAAAACCTTCAGCAGCATGAAAAGTACATCTAGGCAACTTAACCAAAGCATCAAAATGTTTCCATAAAGCAATCTGTTTATGATAATAGTCAGGAATAGACAAACCATTTTGAGACAAAGAGTTGATTTTATGGTGAAAATTAAAAGTAACAAAACCATCAAGTTTATCATAAGTTTCTTTAAGTTCCTCCCAAACATGAAAGACCCTTTTAGAAAAAATTTGCCCAAGATACAATTCTTCATAAATAGAGTTCAATATCCACCATAGAACAATAACATTCACCCTATCCCACTGTTTACCTAAAAATTCATCAATATTGGACCTCCTACAAGTACCATCTAAAAAGCCAAACTAATTTTTACCGTCTAAAGCAAGTTGCATAACACATAACTATACTTGATAGTTATCAGTCCCTTTAAGTTTTATAGACACCACAGTAAGAGAAGAGGAATCATTAGGATGCAAATGTAATGGGCTGACTTAAGTCAAGTTTACTTATTAATATTAATGTCATGTTATCTTTATCCTCGTCATTAAACGGTTCAAATTCATCATCACTAAAACCATGCACAGACATGATTGCAATAAAGAATAAAGACAAACAGATAGAACAAGATAAAAAAGAAAAAACAAACAAACACAAAGAAAAAACAAAAGAAAATCAAGATCAAACCTGGTTAGTACCCAAGATTCCAAACCATTCAAGGATGGCACGTCTAGGGCTAAAGTTTGATTAAGAACAAGAAAATCAATAAAGATCACAAACAAACAAAACAGCTAGAACAATCAATATACGAAAAGATGAAGAGAGGCTAAGAACAATAAAACCCCTTTGAAAAGATCAAAGAGATCAACCCAGAATCTTAATCAACAAACAAACCCTAATTCTTTAATTAGGATCAATTAACCACCAAACAAATCAATTCAATCTAAGATTAGCTCCCAACGATAATTAACCATTAATTAAACACCAGTATCCACGAATCAAAACCCCCTTAAATTATCAAACCCTAATGTTTTTCAAAAATTAAGCGTTTATCAAGAAATTACCAATTCAGATTAGATTTAACAAAATGAACAATTAACACAAGTTAAGTTATTAAGATTTGATGAAATTATAAAATTGATTAATTTTTAGAGCAAGATTGAAATCCTTGTTCTTATACCATGAAAAGATTGAATTAAAACAGCTTTTTGAATCTCATTTCAAGATCAACAAATTCATATTATAACCAAAATCCTAATAATCTACCCTCAGCTAAACTGTGGTAGATCTATTATCTAGAAAGATAATAGTCTTACAATACAAACCGGAAACCGAACAAAATATCTCAATCTAAAAAAACTAACAAGAATCATATCCATCTAAACTTTGTAGGTGAAAAACTTATATGAGTTATGAGCCAGTCTTCATTGACTCTAGCTTATATAGTCCAAGAGGTTTAGGAGTTTGCCCTTAAGTCCTTAAACTTTCCCGCTTATTCAAATGATTCCAAAACTAGCTAAAACAATAAATAAAATTGGATATAATTAGGAAAAAAAAATTAACACCCTTGTTACAAATAGCACCATTTGATGTCCCGTCCCAATGCTTACATAAACTCGCACAAACAGAAAGATTGTTTTCAAAAATAAAATGTTTAACTTCATTCTGTTTAGGGGGGAAGTTCAACCCCAAATATTCCATGTGCCAATATTAAACATGATTAACAACCTCAAAATGAGTGCTTGCCCTCGAGTTAGAAGTTGTAGCAGCCATGCCTTGCCTTTCCTGCATGATCATTTCCGCATCGAACTCATTATCACTAACATCAAAAGTAGCATTAGAATCATCCCTAGCTCCACCATCCTCGTCTAGCAAAGTACTATATATATGAGTTCTTTAAGGAAACCCTAGGTTCTAAACGAACCTTGGGCTGACGATTCTGACCAGTACTAGTAACTTTGTGAACTTCCTTCTTACTAGTTTTAGATGTTTCACCACGTTCATCACGTCGAAACTGTAAATAAAGGGCTTGTTTGTTAAGCCTAACACCCTCAACCTGCTTCTTCCGAAGCTTACTAGCTTTGAAACTGCAAATTAAGGGCTGGTTTGTAAAGCCTAACACCCTCAACCTGCTTCTTCTGAAGTTTCTTAGCTTTGATCCCGTAGCAGGCTGCTTCACCCTTGGGATTTTCGGACACTTCTCAGTAACATGATCAAAAACTATACATGTAGAACACCTAGGCGGTTTCCACTAATACTCGATTTCAATAATAGCTAGAGAGTGTCACGTGTCTTTCCCTTTAGGAATAGCTATCACAATCGATTCTAAAAGCTCTTTGTTAGCCGAAACTTCAACAGAGATCTTGCATATTGATGGTTTATGATCATAACAATTATAAAACCCTAACATAGATCAAAGAGCATACAGCGGAAGCAGATTAACAAGATCTTTATATAACACAATTATAATTAATCAAGGCTAGGGTTACATACCTTTATCCTAGCAGAACGATCACCGGTAAAAATAGATCAAGAACACCACCAGGATGTAATCTAAAATAAGATCACACCACGATCTTGTACACACGTGATACGATGAGCTAATCGTGAGTCTAGCACGAACAGAACCGAGCCTTCCAAGCCTATGGAAGATCTACCCAACAACCCTAGAGAGGGGCTAGGACTAGATCTAAAATAGCTTTTAGAAAATCAAAGATGAACCCTAAAAAGGGTGTATATGGCCGGCGGTATAGAGCAAGAAAGAGAGAATGGAGTGAAAAATTATGAAGCCTTAGGTGTGTTTATATAGCCCTTGGAAAACCTATCTTCCAAGTTTAAACAAAAGATAAAGCCAAAAATTTTTCTTCCTTATCCCTTTCTTTGATAAAAACCGGATATACACATGTGCTAAAAGGGGTTTCCGGAACTTTCCGACACCTTCTTTTAGATTCTTTAATATTCTATAACGATCGTTTAATACTTAACTTTTAATTACTTAACGATCATTAGCCACAGTTTGATTTAATAAATATAATAAATATATTTAATAAATAAATTAACTCTTCACGTAATGTGTGCAATCCCGTGATCTCGAGTTCGAACCTATCACACGACTATCGATTTTAAAATCCATAAACTTTCAGCTCCCACTTGGACAAAAATTCGAATGTCGTGATCACATTGATTAGCGTCTAGTTACACTAACAATGTCACTAGTACAACTCGAGTAAGGCTTCCTGGACAAAACCTTTTAATGATATATAATCATTATTATTATCCTCTCATTTCAAATACATTGTTAATAAGGATATGGATCTTAGTCATTCCTTCATTAACTATTCTGTTTCTCGTTTACGGATATAGCAAGATTACCAAAACACATTTGGGTGTGGCCACACAAACATCTTACTATTCCCCCGAGGGGCCCAGTGGTATTTATACTTCAAATAATAATTTGAAGGAAACGAATCCCATTTCGACTACAAGCAAAACACATGAACTTCGCAACACTTCTGAAAATAACCCTTATGACTACCAGTTACGTTTAGCGTTAGGTTACCTTACAGAAATGCACTATATTCAATGCAGTTTTCTGGCATCTCAGGTCTAAGGATAACTATTTATGATTTACTTAATGACAAAGATCCATAAAGTAAAATCACATAGTTGAGATAAGTCCAATATTTGATCCATCAAATATCATCCAAAATTGACCAATATACTTTCAAGTATACTCTGTCACTATTTGAATTGTCTTAGTTTAATAATATTCCCATATTATTAATCGACAACGGACATTTAGAAACATCAAAATGCTCACGGATTAAAACATGTAAAATAGGATACAAAATTAAATAACAGAAAAATAAACGAAATCCAAACTTTATTTCATCAATTTAATAATGTCTTACATCCTTTATCCAAATACTAATCAACAGATTTATTGCATGAATTCGCTAGCTAGTTGCAGCCCAATTGCCTTGGCATGCTTAACTACCTTTGGCCTAGACAAAGCCTTAGTAAAAGGATCAGCTACGTTATCATCTGTGTGAACTTTTATTAATTTTATTTCTCGAGCTTCCACTTGTTCTCGAACGTAGTGATATCTACGTTTAAAGTGTCTGGCGCCCTTCATGACTCCAGGGTCATTGGCGAATATTATTGCCGCAGAGTTGTCGCAATATATATCAATAGGTTCTTTAATTGAAGGCATCACTCCAAGATCTCCAACAAACTTCCTAATCCAAACAGCTTCCATTGCGGCTTCTGAAGCGGCCATGTACTCAGATTGAGTCGCATGCATAGCAATGGTTTTCTGCTTACTGCTCTTCCAGTCAACTGCTCCTCCATTGATGACAAACACGTAACCCGTCTGAGACTTCGTATCGTCTTTATCACATTGCCAGGACGCATCACAGAATCCTGTTACATTCAATTCTGTGTCTGGTTTACCCCCGAATACCAAAAACATATCTTTCGTACTTCTTAAATACTTCAGAATATGCTTAACAGCAGTCCAGTGGGACTTTCCTGGATTCTGTTGGTATCTACTGACCAAGTTCTGAGAAAATGCCACATCAGGCCTTGTGCATCTTACAACATACATAATAGATCCTACAGCCGAAGCATAAGGCACCTTCTTCATGTAAGCCACCTCTTCAGGTGATGATGCATCTTTCTCATGACTTAACTCATGCTTAACCTCCATCGGCAAGAAACTTTTCTTAGAGTTATGCATGTTATATTTCTTCAATATCTTATCAATATAAGCATCTTGGCTAAGACCAATTAACCGTCTACTCCTATCTCGATAGATCTTAATTCCCAGAATATATGCAGCATCTCCCAAATCTTTCATAGAGAAACATTTACCAAGATAATCCTTAACTTCCTTAAGTCTTGGAATGTTACTTCCCATGATCAATATGTCATCGACATATAGAATTAGGAACACTACATTACTCCCACTAGCTTTGCGGTATACACATGGCTCATCACGATTTTGAATAAATCCAAACTTTTTGATTTCTTCATCAAATCGCTTATTCCATTGGCGTGATGCTTGCTTCAAACCATAAATAGACCTTTGAAGTTTGCACACGCGTTTTGGATATTTAGGATCAACATACCCTTCCGGTTGTTGCATATAGATGTCTTCATCTAAGCGACCGTTCAAGAAGGCAGTTTTAACATCCATTTGCCATATCTCATAGTCATAGTATGCTGCTATAGCTATGAGAATCCTAATAGCTCGTAAGTCTGCTACAGGAGAAAATGTCTCCTCGTAGTCTATGCCAAAAGTTTGAGTAAAACCTTTAGCCACTAAACGTGCTTTGTAGGATTGTACGTCACCATCCATGTCAGTTTTCTTCTTATAGATCCACCTATTTTTCACTACTTTAGCATTTTTAGGCGCGTCCACAAGAATCCAAACATCATTGATTTCCATGGATTTCATTTCCTCATTCATCGCAACCATCCATTTTGACTTTTCTGGATCAGACATTGCGGATCGATAGTTAGCAGGTTCACCAAGATCCCCTACTTCCTCCTCATCATCCTCTATGTATAGACATAGTTTGTCCGGCGCACGTATAGCCCTTTGAGACCTACGTGGAGGAATTAATTCCGGTGGAACACTCAGACTTTCTGGTTCTACAGGAATTTCATCGCTAGTATTTTCAGAAGGCAATGTATCTTCTTGAATTTCTTCAAGATCATAATTTCTCCCACTGAATTCTTGATTTACAAGATCATTTTCAAGGAAGTCTCCATACCGAGCCACAACTATCTTGTTCTCACCCGGATAATAAAAGTAGTAACCCATAGTTTCCTTAGGGTAACCTACAAAGATACATTTTACTGAGCGTTGTTGGAGTTTATCTCCAGAGTCACGTTTCACATACGCCTCACAACCCCAGACTTTCAAATAAGACAAATATGGCTTCTTGCCATGCCATAGTTCATATGGTGTCTTATCAACCTTCTTTGTGGGAACCATATTCAGAATACGGACAACAGTTTCAAGAGCATAATCCCAAAAAGATAATGGTAAAGTTGTAAGATTAAACATAGACCGTACCATATCTAATAATGTACGATTTCTCCTTTCAGATACACCATTTTGTTGTGGAGTATACGGAGAAGTAAGTTTCTGAACAATTCCATTCTTACTTAAATAATCTTTAAACTCTTGACTTAAATATTCACCACCACGGTCAGAACGAAGAGCTTTAATCTTCTTTCCCAGTTGTAACTCTACTTCGGCTTTAAACGTTTTGAATGTTTCAAATACCTCATGTTTATGTTTAAGCAAATAAACATAACCATAACGGCTATAATCATCCGTAAACGTCAAGAAGTAGCAAGCACCTTTCCTTGACACATGTCTAAGTGGTCCACACACATCAGTGTGTATTAGACCAAGCAGTTCAGTAGCCCTTTCAGTATTGCTATTAAAAGGTTTCTTGGTCATCTTCCCAGAGATACAAGATTCACATTTATCAAATGATTCATCATTGATACTTTCCAAAAGCCCATCACGTTGAAGCTTTTGTATGCGAGTCTTCCCAATGTGGGCAAGTCTACAATGCCAAAGATAAGAATAGTTCTTGTCTAACTTACTCTTCTTATTCATGCTAAAAACAGAATTATTTTTCCTCTTGGGATTTATATCATGCATGTTAACTTCAAAAACACCATTCACAGAAATTGCATCAAAATAGAATAAACCATCTTTGAAAACATAAATTCTATTATTATCAATTGTGTGAGTAAATCCAAGATCCAACATACTAGAAAAGGAAATAACACCCCTAACAATTGTAGGTGCATAATGACAATTATTTAAAGACAGTACTAAACCCGAAGGTAAAACTAATTTAAATATTCCTATAGCTTCAACTGCTGCTTGTGCGCCATTGCCCACTTGAAGAAATTGTTCCCCATAGGTAAGTCTCCTCTTCAACTCAAATCCCTGCAGGGTATTACAAATATTAATACCACATCCCGTATCATATACCCAGGAGTTTGATTTGTATGAAAATCAAATAACTCTATCATAAATAAGTTACCTGAAGATGGTGCTGCAGCAACTTGCTCAGCCTTCTTCTTATGTTCTGCCATTTCATGGAGATAGAGAGAGCAATTCCTCTTCCAGTGTCCAGTCATCTTGCAGTGGTGACAAGTCTCATCTTTCAGAGATTTCTTAGCAAAGTTATGCTTCGGTTTTGATGTAGTCGCAACTTGCTTGCTCTTATCAACCTTGCCTTTGCCTTTCTGCTTCTTATTCCCTTGCGGTTTTGGTTTCGACACTCTACCCTTTTGTACATAAAGTACTTGAGGCGTAGCAGTGGGTGCCTTATCTTTCAAACCCTTTTCAAAGTCAATGAGCATTGCATGCAAATCATTAACTGTCTTCCCCGTGCAATGCATATTATAGTTACGAACGAAATCATTGAAGTCCTTATTAAGGGACCTATTGATCAAGTTAATAGCCATATTATTATCAAAGGGTTGTCCTAGTGCGATGAGTTGTTCCATATAACCCCTCATCTCCATATAATGGTCACTTACGGACTTACCAGGAGCTTGCTTGCAACTATGTAGAGCATCAACCAGATCATAGATCTCTACAGCTTGCGGCGTTTCATACACAGCCTTGAGTTCATCAAGCATCTGCTTAGGATGAAATAGCTCATACTTCCTTTGAAGTGATGGAGCCATTCTCCCTAACATTACAGCAGCCACCTCATGGTGCTTCTTAACGTTAGAAGCGTGTTGAAGCCTTTCCGCATCAGTTGCTCCTTCAGCAAGATCCTCCGGAAAAGGAGTTTCCAAGATATTGATGGTACCCGCTGCTCTCAGAACAATTCTTAGTGAGCGCTACCAATCATTGAAATTAGGGCCAGTAAGTTCAGGCCGTTCAAAAAATGCTTTGAACGCCGAGCTTATTGTCAGATTGTTTTCGGGTTGAGCCATTTCTACAGAAATAAGTTCAAACATTAGTATTTTCGATAATAAAATTCAAGAAAATAAAATTACCCCGGTAATAAAACCATAGTATTTTCCTTGAAAAACTAGAATCCATATTGACATAGATTTATCACATCAGTTGATCTGCTAGTGACAAATGTATTCAACACAGTAACTTGTTGAACAATAATTGCCAAATCATATTGCAATTTCTAGATATGTCAGGGATTTACATTGCCAAAACTTTTGCATTGTAAACATGTTTTATCCCTTCTTTATGCCTTAAGTTTCCAGTTCTCACTGAGTAACTCAATTAAGTCGACTAATCTAAAGAACGTAAAACCTTCATGTGCAATCTTATTCAGTCATGAAGTTTTCTCTCCATTACAACATCGTCCGATATCTTATATGACGACAATTGGAACTTCAAGTGTTCGTCAATTAGAGGGCATATGACTTAAATTTTTTAGGGTATAGATTTTGGTGTCAAAATCATGTATGGAGAAGCATGCATACATCTCCATAGCATAAGTTTAATAAAACGTTTAGTAAACTTTTTGGTGAGACTAAAAGTTCATCATATATTTGCAAGTTGAGGTATTGGTTAAACCAAACAACCTTAAAGAATTATACCAATAACAACCGTAGGTAATTCCAATTTTGACGCACATGCGAGCCGGGAATTTGGTCAGCGTAAAAGCATAGCACCTCCTTCCTTAACCGGGTACTTGACCTGCGGTGCGTTATACCCACTTTATAGTTTGTCAAAATTGAGTAGGCCGTTAAGTTGCTATTGCAATTCTAATCAACACAAATCATATGTAATTTTAGGTCTCAAAACAATTCATTAATTTTGATAAGATTTAGTCCATATTATTTTTCTTAAAAAAAAATTACCCTTGTTTACAACATACAATTAAAAAAAAACGCATGAAAACAAGTAGTACAAAAAAAACTAAATCAAATAGCCACATGCAAACAATTTATTCAAAGAACATCAAATCTAGGGTTTTTATGAACATAAAAAATCTTCCCTAATTTTAAAACTTTGAATCAAATAAAGCAAATAGCAATCAAAATTATATGATCCGTAAAAAACATGCATGTTTATTACGGATCTTCCATATTCTCTTAACAATTAAAAAAACTACTATGGATCGTAACCACACATGACATAACAATTAATTCATGCATACATCTAAAGTTAATTACCATGTAATTTTAGGGTTTACAAAAAAAAAAATTTTTTTTTTATAAAAAAACGGCAAAGCCATTTTTAAAACTAAAAAAAAAAAAAAAAAAAAAAAAAAAACAAAACCCTTAATTTTTTTTATAAAACCTAAAAAACAACATGTAATTTTAACACAAATCATATTAGTTAAAAAAAACTTTAGATCTTGATAATTATAATCATGTTAAAACGGCTCTCGATGCCACTGATGGTTTATGATCATAACAATTATAAAACCCTAACATAGATCAAAGAGCATACAGCGGAAGCAGATTAACAAGATCTTTATATAACACAATTATAATTAATCAAGGCTAGGGTTACATACCTTTATCCTAGCAGAACGATCACCGGTAAAAATAGATCAAGAACACCACCAGGATGTAATCTAAAATAAGATCACACCACGATCTTGTACACACGTGATACGATGAGCTAATCGTGAGTCTAGCACGAACAGAACCGAGCCTTCCAAGCCTATGGAAGATCTACCCAACAACCCTAGAGAGGGGCTAGGACTAGATCTAAAATAGCTTTTAGAAAATCAAAGATGAACCCTAAAAAGGGTGTATATGGCCGGCGGTATAGAGCAAGAAAGAGAGAATGGAGTGAGTAATTATGAAGCCTTAGGTGTGTTTATATAGCCCTTGGAAAACCTATCTTCCAAGTTTAAACAAAAGATAAAGCCAAAAAATTTTCTTCCTTATCCCTTTCTTTGATAAAAACCGGATATACGCATGTGCTAAAAGGGGTTTCCGGAACTTTCCGACACCTTCTTTTAGCTTCTTTAATATTCTATAACGATCGTTTAATACTTAACTTTTAATTACTTAACGATCATTAGCCACAGTTTGATTTAATAAATATAATAAATATATTTAATAAATAAATTAACTATTCACTTAATATGTGCAATCCCGTGATCTCGAGTTCGAACCTATCACACGACTATCGATTTTAAAATCCATAAACTTTCACATATGTACTACATCCCCATGAACTCAAGTACATGTTACTAGTATACGAATCCAAGATAACTGGTTTGCCAATTTGAGTGGTGATAAGGCTAAGCTCGACTTCGGAATACGCAACAATTGCCATATGGTGTAATTGAACCCAAACTGGAGCACTCTTAATTTCCGCCTTCTTCAAATCCGTGTTAGGGGTCCACACATTTATAATCAAAGTGACTAGTATTAACCACATACCATTCTCTAAAACACTTTCCATACCTTCATTGTCTCAAATTGAAAAAAAAACGTCATGGAGTTGTACACCCTTAAGCCCATATTTCGCCCATGTGTTCTTGAAATAGTTCTCCACCAAAGGGAAGGCAAGACGCTTCCCAGTAAAGTAACCATACAAAGTATTAGAAAGACGTGATGATACCTTATCAACCACATCCAACGGAAGTGCGATAGCAAACCCCTCAACCTCTTCCTCATTCATGAGCTCAATGATCTTGACAACATTCTTGACCTATTTTTTATGGAGTACCGAAGTAAATTTTAGCACACCAGGCACCTTGACCCCATTAATCTTCGCATCCTCCCATCCAGAACGCTTCGGAGTAGTGTTCACAAGTCGATTAGGTTCCTCATTGACACTCCTCACACCAACAAGATTATTGGTAGTAGCAATAGAAGTACTAGGACTCTTATCTTTATTAGGGTAAGACATACTATTTTTCATAAATGTCGTGTTTCTTTGCTCCTTTGTTCTCATAGTTACATTATCCATCACTAAAAACTCACGTACCAGCGAACGTGATAAGGACACAAACCCTAAAAGTTAGAGTTGAAGCCAAACCGACACACATAACACCACTAACTCGCCTCCATCATAATAAATAGATAAATAATTTATTGCAGAGAAAAACAAAACCCTAACTATGCAAACGACTTACAAACCTTAATTGTAGCAAGATCGAATTTCTAAAATTCATGTCGAATCAAATAATGGAACGATTAAGGATTAATACTCAATGATCTTGTCCCAAACCGACGGAATTAGATAATCACATAGGAATAGGGAACAATCACAATCCTAAGCCTAAACCCAATCACAACCTAATAGCAACGAATAAGGGAAACCACCAACAGAATACACCTCCATAATCAAAACATTATTCAATGAATGATGAATCAAGAACCGATCAAGCAAACAGACGGCTAGGGTTTTTGAAAACAGGTGATATTGTATATGAGCTACAACGTACTTTTACTGTACGTCACTTCTCAGCAATGTTTTAAAACCTGATTTGACTCAGCCGGTTAAACTGATTGAACAATGACGCGGTTAGGTGACCGGACTTCGGTTTTGAGCAAAAAACCTGTTCTGGTGACCAATTGAAAACACGATTTTTAAAACAATGTTTCTCAACACACTTGGTTGGGTCTTAACAATGAAATAGGAGCACTGTAAAACAACATGTATGCTGCTACTTTATTAAAGAGAAGCATATCGAAGTACATCTCCTGGTATTTCTTTCAAAGCTATGTATACAAACTGAAGAAAAAATGTATAATACAACTGTATGTTTATGTGTATTTAAACATGAGAAAAACACTCATTATAGAGGCACAGGAAATGTAAAACATTAATTAACAAAATTAGTCTTACTAATGTCTTACGAACTAAAAATAAAAACATAAATTAATTTTATCTTTAATTCCAATTAGTATCCTTAATTACGCCATCAATCATCATTCAACAGTTTAACCCCATTTTCCAGCATTCTATCCTGTTCTGAGATGCTTTCGTCGCCTCCAAGAAGCTTTCGTCCTGAGCCTTGGTATCGAACTCTTTTAAGATCTTTGCTGTGTAATATACAATTGACATTGCATTGTTTGAGAGTTGGGAGCTATTATGAAGCAAATCTTCTACCTTAGCCCTTAACTCAGGGTTGCCAAATCCATCCAAACAAGTGTCTTCCAAAGCAACCGCAGCAGTCAACGAGTTCATGAGATCCGCTTTCTTATCTAGAAGAGCGAGATCAGTATGGATCTGATCTTCTACCATTTTAGATGACTCACTGAGCTCGTCATTAGCCTCATTCATGAGCTCCCTGCACTCATTTAGCCTCTGCCTAATTATAACATCAGCGACCTTAGCGGCAGCTAAGGACATCGATCTCCCTGCATCATTCACGGCTTCCATACTGGCTACAATAGCAGTATTAACCACATCTCTAACGGACACGGACTCTTTATCGGCCAACTGGGTCATGCTAACCTTGCACGCTTCCTTGTGCTCAGTGAGGTTACATGCGAAATCAGCAACCTTAGGTATAAGGTGTTTATGCGACATTGCTTGTACATCTAGGTCAACAGGGTCACGGTATCCTCGGAAGCTTCCTTGCACACCATATTTACGACCGACAACAAAGCCAGCAGTTACTACGCCGTGGATGCAGACAATGAGAGCTAAGACAATAGCGATTTTGTTTGGCTTATTCATCTTTGATTACAGAATATGAGATTGATCGATGTGGTTATTGAATTTATACGAGCTTGTACTAGGGTTACAAAATCTATATTTTTAGGAATATATTAAAGACATCGTGAATCTTGATAGGTTTTTGAATTTCTTACCGTATATAAATCATATTTACTTTCACTATAAACCGTAATTTGATAACGTAAATAACGTTACATTTCATTTAGTAAAGTATTAAAATATCAATTGTTGTTACCAATTAAAGTATTAAACTATAAATATCTTTAACTATAAACCGTAAATTTGGGAACATGAAATCTCATTAAACAATTAAACAATCACCTTATAACCGGTTCCTGTTTTTGCAAAATAATAAACCTTGTTAACAGCATTTTTGATTAGGGATGGTATATGATGAATGTTTATAACACAACTTGTGTTGCAGCAATGCAGCAATATGGATCATTTGGATGTATCAAAACTCAGTGGTGTTTGATGGCTCAAAATTTAAAAAGCATCAGATTTTCGATTCGGTTATTATTTCCCCTTCTTTAACTGGATATGTATCAGAAACGTAAGAGTAGATTCAATTGAGACGTATGGATAAAAAACCCGCGTATGTAATTTTCTTATCTTTTCTTTTCTAGTTTCATCTTGGTTAATATAGAAAAGGTAAATTACTTTGTTTACCCGTTTGGTCTCTAAATAACGGAGTTTGATGTACGGAGTCTGCCTATTCAAGTTTTGGTGCCCGTTTAGTCCTTAAAATCCTGTTACGTGTAATGTATACCGTCTTTTCATTATAAATTTCGATAGCACAATTGATTATCATCATCTCAATTATGATGTATCTCTCTTTTTCACACTGTAGATACACACATATGAACTAACAAAATCAACATTTTCATCTTAACTAGATCTAAAACATTTTCATCACGAGACAGCCTTCTGCAAAAAACAACACACACCACCTATACGTTCGCAAGCCACTATCTTCAACACCTGTTAACCACGCACGATGTGTATACTAGGGAGGGCGGCCATGGTTAGGTGCCTGGAGCATACAACTCAAATGTCATCAATAGTAGAGAAAGAGGGGTATAACATGACGCCCATGGTTAGGTGCCTGGAGCATACAACTCAAAATATTAGTACTCATAGGCATACATCAACAGGGTGAACCTCTCTTTAATAGAAAGACATTAATATTCAAATGTTCCGAATAATCATCAACAGTTCAGCAGCGGAGATACATTATCAATTCAGAGCAGTACGGCCTTGTGCCTTGCGGAAAAACATAGAAAGAATTCCAACTTTTGTTTCAGGTTTCATTATTCTATCTAGAAAAATGTTATGAACCTTGATAAGTGGTCAGGTGCATGTGGAGTTGGGGGTTCTAGTCTCGCTGATGTTTGTGAGATACGTGGTATATCGCCAGTCAATCGATGAATTAGCTATAGAGTTTAAAATTCTTATACTGTCCACTTTTCGTCTAAAGAGATTTTATTTTGTTTGATTCTTTCTTCTCCAATCTATGCCATGTTTTCCGACAAGTTAACAGGCTTCCACGGTCTTGTTTTCCCTACCTTTGCACTCACTGTTTAGTTAATTTCTTGATAATAGTAAGAACATATTCTACAGGGCCGTCCCATGGATTTCGGGTGCCCTGTTCAATTATAAAAAACTTGGGCCCGTAAACTAAAATAATTTAAATACTAATACGAGATTAGCTCATTTCAATACTTCATCAGACACACACAAAACCTAATAACCTATGAAGTAACATGCTACAACTGTTTTTATAAAACATACATTCATGAATCATGATTCAGCTTTACATTTAACAATTAGAATGAGAAAAAATCATTAAAAACTGATTAAAACAAACATACCTATTTGTAGAATTGTAGATATGGTTAGAGTTTGAGACGCAGTCACAATGACGAATTTGGCAAACAGTAGAGCCACAAAACGATTTTATTAAACCAAAAAGAATCAGAGGCGTTAATTTAATTGTTGGACAACTCTAATTTGACTTGGACAGAATTGGGCCTATATGAAATAATACTGCTATACAAAATTTGGTGCCACTTAACAAGATTAGGCCCTGTGCAGTTGCACGGTTTGCACAGCCCAATATCCGGGCCTGATATTCTATAGCAACTGATATACAAAATTTCCAGGGTATTTTATTTTGATTGTAAAACTGGAATTATCTAAACTAAATCATCAAAACGATCCATAATACACGTAACTATACAAGCCTATTAACCTATATGACTTAGGAAAACACTTCGTTACCATATTACTTACACAGACATAATACAAAATCGACCTAGCTAGCACTAAGTTCCGGATACATGCATCTTCATCCAAAGTCGATCATCAACTGACAATAACCCTGTGACTTGCCGCATTGTTGGCCTTTCCTGTGGGTTGTAGTTCAAGCATGCGTGTGAGACATTCAAAATAGAATGAGCTAGATTCTCAACTAGAATTGATGGTGGCGGAATCCGCCTATCACCTACATTGGCTAGCAATAGGTCATCAGTAGACAATGTTGGGAGAGATGATATAAGTTCTCCAGGATGCTTTCCCATAATCACTTCTAGTGCAACAACTCCAAAACTAAACACATCGCATTTTTCTGTTGCCACCATAGTATAAGCAAGCTCTACATGAAAGGAAGAAATTGTTATATCAGCTCATGATTAAACGTAACATAGAAATCTGAAACTTGAGAAGAAGTACGTATAGATAACATTAAAATATATGGTGGTTACCTGGCGCAATATAGCCATAGGTGCCTACAACCGCAGTCCAATTGGATGAGTCCAAACACGTTACATGTTCAATGGTTGAGTCGATAGGTTATGGTTACACGTTAAATGTTCAATGGTTGAGTCGGTAGGTTATGATTACACGTTACATTTTCAATTGTTGAGTCGGTAGGTTAGGGTTACACGTTACATGTTCAATAGTTGAGTCGGTAGGTTATGGTTACACGTTAGATGTTCAATGGTTGAGTCGGTAGGTTATGGTTACACGTTAGATGTTCAGTGGTTGAGTCGGTAAGTTATGGTTAAACATTAGATGTTTAGTGGTTGAGTCGGTAGGTTATGGTTACACGTTACATGTTCAGTGGTTGAGTCGGTAAGTTATGGTTACACGTTACATGTTCAATGGTTGAGTCAGTAGGTTATGGTTACACATTACATGTTCAGTGGTTGTGTCGGTAGGTTATGGTTACACGTTAGATGTTCAATGATTGAGTCAGTAGGTTATAGTTACACGTTACATGTTCAATGGTTGAGTCGGTAGGTTAGGGTTACACGTCACATGTTGAATGTTTGAGTCGGTAGGTTATGGTTACACGTTATATGTGCAATGGTTGAGTCGGTAGGTTAGGGTTACATGTTAGATGTTCAATGGTTGAGTCGGTAGGTCATGGTTACACGTTAGATGTTCAATGGTTGAGTCGATAGGTTATGGTACTTTACATGTTCAATGGTTGAGTTGGTAGGTTAGGGTTGCATGTTACATGTTCAATGGTTGAGTCGGTAGATTATGGTTGCACGTTACATATTCAATGGTTGATTCGGTAGGTTACAGTTACACGTTACATGTTCAATGGTTGAGTCGGTAGGTTACGGTTACACGTTACATGTTTAATAGTTGAGTCGGTAGGTTATGGTTACACGTTAGATGTTTAATGGTTGAGTCGGTAAGTTATGGTTACACGTTAGATGTTCAATGGTTGAGTCGGTAGTTAGATGTTCAATGGTTGAGTCGGTAGTTAGATGTTCAATGGTTGAATCGGTAGGTTATGGTTGCACGTTACATGTTCAATGGTTGAGTCGGTAGGTTATGGTTACATGTTAAATGTTCAATGGTTGAGTCTGTAGGTTAGGGTTACACGTTATATGTTCAATGGTTGAGTCGGTAGGTTATAATTACACGTTAGATGCTCAATGGTTGAGTCGGTAGGTTATAGTTACACGTTAGATGTTCAATGGTTGAGTCGGTAGGTTATTGTTACACGTTAGATGTTCAATGGTTGAGTCGGTAGGTTATGGTTACACGTTAGCTGTTCAATAGTTGAGTCGGTAGGTTATGGTTACACGTTAGATGTTCAATGATTGAGTCGGTAGGTTATGGTTACACGTTACATGTTCAATGGTTGAGTCACTAGGTTAGGGCACATTACATGTTCAATGGTTGAGTCAGTAGGTTATGGTCACACGTTAGATGTTCAATGGTGGAGTCGTTAGGTTATTAATGTTATATGTTATATGTTCAATCGTTGAGTCGGTAGGTTATGGTTACCCAACCGAAATAAATCGAGAAACTAAACCGACTCGACCAAAATGAATTAAGAAATTAAACTGACCGAGATGATATTATTATTATTTTCTAAATAATAATAGTAATTATTTAATAAATAATAATTATTTTATAAATAATAATTATTTTATAATAATAATTATACTTAAATATTAATAATAATTTTAAAGCGCACTAATAATTACTTTATAAATAATAATAATATTTATCAATAAAAATAATTATTTTATAATTATAGTTATATTTGATATATAATAATAATTATATTATATAAATAGTAATAATTATATTAAATAAATAATAGTTATATTTAATATTTGACAGAACGTATCCCCGGAAACATGTCGCCAGGGAAGATGGGAACATGTACAATAAAAGTAGGTACGTAAATATGCGTTGACAAGTTAATGGAATCCCTGGCGACATGTCGTCGGGGAATATTTTTCACATCCCTCCCAAAAAGTTTAAGAAACGCGCGTTTTTTGCTAGACGAAAAATCCCAAAGTATCCCCGGCGACATGTCACCGTGGAAGGTTCGTCAAAAGCAAACTCGTTTTTTGACCAGATCTGTTATCCGCAAACATCACAAACACTTAACAAAAAAAACGACGGGATAACATCTATCATCACCAATCTTCAATCATCGTTAAGTAACATCTTCAATTTTCAATTACCATCACCATCTTCACCATTAATCCACCACCACCATCACCATTAATCCACACCACTTCCACGCCACAGCCTCATCACCACCAACGAACCACTGCCACACCACAACCTCACCCACACCATTAATCCACCACCATCACCATTAATCCACACCATAGCCTCACGAACACTGACGCACCACCACCGCCAGTGCATCACCACTCTCCTACCACACCACCACCACAACCTCTGCCTCATCACTACCATAACCATCTTCAATAAATGTTATTTTTTTAGATTTTGATTTTGTTTATATAAATGATATGATAATTGATAGTATAATTGGTTTTGTTTTTATATATCTCGTCACCGCAGCCGAGCCCCGACCGTAGCCGAGCCTCGACCGCAGCCGAGCCAGACCGCAGCCGAGACCCGACCGCAGCTGAGATCTGACCGCAGCCGAGAATCGACCACTCCTTAACGGTATGTTTTTTTATTTTTAATTGTATTTTATGATACATTTGTTTTTTGTTTAGTTTTTTATTTTAGATTCCCCGACGACATGTCATCGGGAATGCATAAACTTGTTAATTTTTGTTAAACAAAAATCCAAACACTCCTTAATAGTGTAAAACGCACCTTCAAACACTCTTTATGTTGTCTATTTTATGAGAATAAGCTGATATCTTATCCGAATAAGCTGTTTTCAAACAGGTTATCCTGATACGCTTATCAGAATAAGTTGTTTAAAAAAAACTTATCATGATAAGCTTATCAGGATAAGCTGTTTGAAAATAGCTTATTCGGATAAGTTGTTTGAAAACATCTTATTCAGAATAAGCTGTTTTCAAACAGCTTATCATAAACAACTTATCTGAATAAGTTGTTTGAATACAGCTTATCCGGATAAGCTTATCAGGATAAGCTATTTGAAAACAACTTACCCTGATAAGCTTATCAGGATAAGCTGCTTGAAAACAGCTTATTCAGAATAAGCTATTTTCAAACAGTTTTGTCTGATAAGCTTATCAGAATAAGCTATTTTTTATTTGATATAAATGTATATTTGTTTGTTATTTGTTTTAGGAATGTTCTAGGATTCTAGCGATTAATTTGAGAAAATTCTCGTCTGAAATTGATCAACCTATAGAAAACCAGTCCAAAGTTAATTTATTAGGAATTAACTTCGGAAAGTCCCATGTTTGGGACTGCTTTTTGAATGTTTTGTCTCATTTAGGATATGAATGCGTATAACTGGTTTACTATTTGAGATGATTTCAACAGGGTTTTTTCTTTACTCCTAGGAATATGTCTTTAAACACATATTTAGGGAGTTAAGGGGAAATGCTGCCGAAATTTTCTAAAATAATAAATCGGTTATACGCATTCATATATGAGACGAAACATTCAAAGGGTGGGTTAGGATTGTCTTCCATAGTTGTATTACGTGAACTAAACATCTTTTATACTTGATAATTATATCTTTTATAAATAATATTATATAAGTATATACTCTATAAATAATAATTATATATTTTATAATTATTTTTTATAATTTGATATAATAAAAATCATTATCTATGAAATATATAATTATTTTTTTAATTCCTTTTTTTAATTAAGTTGCATAACTACATGTATCGTTAAAACACAGTTATGATACTCATTGATAAGAGTTGGACACGGTTTGAGCATCATGACCCATAATTTATTCTAGGACTTGACCGATTCGTCAAGCATTCCAACTCGTTTGTGAATAGTGATAGGAACATACCATGTCCATGCAAGTCTTGTGGAACAAGACTCTTGGTACACAACTCATTTCATTCGGACCACATTATGAGATATGGGTTTGTCCAAGGTTATAAAACATGGGTAAACCATGGTGAACCGGCTCCTCCTCCACCTCCTCCACCACCGCCACCACCGCCACCACCGCCACCACCGCCTGTAATAGATAACATAAGACAACCTTTGATTAGAGAATGACAGCGTTACTTGATGATCTTAGCTATATTCCTCCGAACTATATTCCTCCGAATAATGGACCCAACTCAAGTAACAGGCCGGCTCAAGCGAACGAGTTTGGAGTTATATGCCAGTGCCAATGAGGAGCTATACCATGGTTTTGAAGAAGCGACTCGATTAGAGTTTATGGTAAAGTTTACACATTTTAAGGCCAAAGGTAAAATCACCGATATCATATTTAATGATATTCTGGAGTATTTGCATATTATCTTTCCCCCCAGCAAAGGATACAATCTCCCAACGTCATACTATGCAATAAAGAAGACATTTAAAATAATCGGGTTACGGTACGAATCGATACATGCTTGTGAACACGATTGTTGCTTATTTCGGGAAGGAAACATAGATTTAGATTTCTGTCTGGTGTGTAATAAAAGTAGATGGAAAGACAGTAACACGCCGGGAAGAAAGTTCCTAAGAATGTGTTACGTTACTTTTCGATCATTCGTAGACTACAACGTTTGTACAAGTCAAGTAAAACAGCAAAGGATATGATTTGGCATGCTACTGGAAAGTGTGCAGAGCCCGGTAAGATGCAACACCCATGTGATGGCGTAACCTGGAAGAAATTTGACGCCAAGTATAGACTTTGCAAAAGAACCCAGAAATGTCCGACTAAGGTTGGTTGCTGATGGTTTCAATCCATTTGGTTACCTTAGTCAGACTTACAGCATGTGACCGGTGAAATTGACAACATACAGCCGGCCTCCGTGGTTGTGTATGATAGAGAGTTCTTTAATGTTGACACTGTTAATTCTTGGCCCTAAATCCCTGGGCAAGGACATTGATGTTTACTTGAGACCTTTAATTGATGATCTACAGCGTTTATGGAAAGGTTTCGATACTATAGACCAAGTTAAACGCGAGATATTCGAAATGAGAGCGATGCTTTTATGGAACATCAATGATTTTCCAGCTCGAAGTAGTTTGCCTGGTTGGAGTTGACAAGGTTAAAAGTCTTGCCCCTACATGTAATGACGACACTCCATCTGCTCATGTGGCAAGCAAAATAGTTTATGTTGGCCACAGAAGATTCTTATCGCCTCGCCATAAATTGAGGTATTCACGTAAATTCAATGGTGAAACCGAACACAAACCCCGTCCTAGAACATTTGAGATGGCAGGCATTGAGGCTCAGCATGCTACACTACCAAAGCGTCTGCCTGCCAGGTAAACATAAAAAATATGGGGGTGTGAAGATAACACGCAAGTTTTCTCTTGAGCCTAACTGGTTTAAACGGTCTTTTTAGTACGAGCTTGAGTATTGGCCTTTTCTTTCACTAAGACATAATTTAAACATCACACATATCGAAAAAATGTGTTGGAGGCCATCATGAACACTTTGTTGATGAATGACAAATCTAAACATACCGTCAAGGCAAGACAATACTTGCAAAAGTTAGGCATTCGAAAAATCTTTTGGCTCACCCAAAATAGAAACGGGAAGTGCCAGAAGCCTCAGGCTTCGTATTCCTTCACATCAGAGAAAAGGAAAAAGTTTTGTCAGTACATCAAAGGAGTTTAACTATCAGATGGTTTCGGATCCAACATCAGGTACAAAGTGACCGATAACGATACAAATATAACGGGCCTGAAGTCTCATGACTGTCATATAATGATGCAACGTTTACTTCCTTTCGCACTTCAGGAATACTTGCCTTATAAGATTGCAAGACCGCTAATCGACCTATGTAACTTGTTTAAGCAACTCTGCTCTGCAACTTTAATGATGGAGGACATGTTGAATGTTGTGGACAAGGTGGTTAACATTCTATGCGATCTTGAGCTCATATATCCTCCTGATTTCTTTAACATTATGTTTCACTTGGTTATCCATTACCTTAAGAGGCCATTGAAGGCAGTCCTATCCATCCCCGGTAGATGTTTCCATTTGAAAGATACATGAAAATGCTAAAAGATTATGTACGAAATAAAGCTAAGCTAGAAGGTTCGATTGTGGAGGGTTATGTTGCACAAGAAGCATTAACTTTTAGTTCTCAGTATTTTCGGGATGATGTTACCACTAAATTTAATAGTCTCAACCGTAATGTGGACCCCTTCCCCCAACATGTCAGTTTCAGGTGTTCTGATCGGTATGTAACCCGATTGGGAAAAATTCATTTATTCCGTTTCCTTTCCAATAGTTAAAGAAAGTGGAATGGTATGTACAAAACAACAGTCCTGAAATCGACAAGTACATTTCCGAGTTCAAGAGGTACGCGTTTTTTATTTTATTTTGAATCTTCTTTTTTCTTAACAATAACAACTTATTCTAAACCATGAACGTTCTTTAGTTTATATCCTTACAAAGATACGAAAAAGAATTCCCCGCCTGGTTTGGGTCGAAGGTAAACTTAGACTTATTTTGTGTACTTAATTGTAAAAAATAATAGTATCATAAATAGTGTTCTCTATCTAATCCTTTATTCCTCATAGATGCATCAACATTACGTAGACAATGAAAAATACCAAGAGGTTATCATAAGCAGTGAGTTATTCGCCTTGGCTTATGGACCATCATCGACTCCAATCTCACTAAACTCTTGCATAGTCGACGGTGTGAGGTATGTCGTGCACAACCGTGATGAACCGTACAACTCAAAACAACGGCATTTGTGTGCTTGGCCCTAAGAACACAATGTCTTATGGTCAGATTCAATAGATCCTCGTGTTCAAGTATTTGTCATTCAGTGTTGTGTTGTTCCGAGTTAAGAGGTTCGACACTCGCAACGTATCACGTAAACAACGTCTTATCTATAGAAACAACATGACACAACTCACCGACACAAGAGGTGAGTGGTGGAAATATGATCAGTACATTCTCGCAACACAAGTCAAACAAGTCTTCTACTTTGAAGATAAGAACAAACCCAACTAGAAGGTCGTTGAACATGCTAATCATAAAAAGTTTTCCAACGAGGGTGTCATCGTGTCAGATGTCGTTCCTGATATTATACATTTTGAAAACTCATCTGATCTACCACTTTCCACTGATTTGAATGACTTGGGTGATGTGACCTTGCATATAGATGGTTAATCAACGGAGGTTAATGCACCGCTAAATATCATTGATGTTGCTGACGAAGATGATGGTATTAATGATGATGAAGACGTCCTCATGATTTAAGTGATAGAGAACGTATCAATGATGATGATGGTGAAGACAGAGTTTATTCTAGTGAAGAAGAAGATTAACCTTTAGTTGTAACTTGGAAAAGACACTTATTTGTTTGAATGAATGAATCTAATTATTGTGGATTGTTTAAATGTCTATATTCAGTTGGATGTGTTGTATTTAGATTTGTGCATGCCTATATTATTTTGTTCATGAATTTATCTATGTTATGCTAATTGTACTTGTATATATGTCGTCAGCAGATGTTGCACGATCACTGATGTAGTGGTTTTTATAGATATACAAGTCTTAGGAAAGACGAGTATAAATGCGGCAAGTATTAATCGACACGATTTAGGAAAACCGTGAAGACGAATAAATTCCGAGTTCGTTCTCGAAGGAGGTGTGTGTATTAATGTGCCAATATATAAAATAACAATGTTTGGATTAGTGACGTTTTTGGTTTAGAAGGAGAAAAAGTAAAGACGAGCTACGACTACGATTACACTACGACGAATGACGTAAAACGCGAACGTAAATACGTAAAACGTGACGAAATTAAAAATTAAACCTAAAAATTAATTAAAAGTTAAAACTAAGTCTTAAATAATATAAATAAGAATAAAAATCCAACAAATATATTTTAAAACCTTTTATTAATTAAATATTCAATTTTTAATGCTAATTAAAGCCCAAAAATTAAATATAATTAACAAAATGCCAAAATATTAATTTATTGAACTAATAACTAACTTATATTGTTTAATGATTAAAAAGTATTTTTCCTAAATTAAAAATTATTTTTCTATTTTTTAATCAATAAAAACTATTTTTAAACTAAAATAATCAAAAAAATAAATTAAAATAATAAAATAATGCCAAAATTAATTTAATAATTTTAAAAATCCTAAATTACACTAATGAACAGTAGAAAATTGACAAAGTTTGAAAAATGTAAACATTTGCACTAAAAGACAAAACTGAATAATAATTAAACCCTAATTAACTTAAATTAATTATAAAAATTAATTAAAAAGTGAACAGTGCACATTTTTTAAACTAAAAATCTTAAATTAATTTTCTAAATCTAAGAAAAATTTTAAATCTGAAAAATAAAGATTTTCTACACTAAAAGACAAAAACAGAATAATTAAAAAGTAATTAAAAAATGCAATTTAATCTAAAAAATGTAAAATGAAAAGTAAAATGAAAACTAATTAATCAGAAAAATCAAGATTAAAAT
Source organism: Glebionis coronaria (assembly GCA_025667525.1). Taxonomy (NCBI): domain Eukaryota; kingdom Viridiplantae; phylum Streptophyta; class Magnoliopsida; order Asterales; family Asteraceae; genus Glebionis; species Glebionis coronaria. Next base: position 697,820,615 of record CM046875.1, read on the forward strand.
AATAAAAATATAGAAAAAAGTTTCAGGTCCTAAAACCTAATTAAGCCCACTAAAGACAAATTTTCAAGATTGTGATAGTGACACTTGGTCACTTTTTGTCTTTTAGCTAGGCAGTGGAAACACTTACACTAGCAGTGGGAACCTTGTTCCCACTGACTGAACAAAAAACAAGGTCTGATGCTTTTCTTGGCTATAACTTGAGCTTGAGTTGGTTTCTTGGATAAGGATTGGCACCCCCACAACCAGTTGGGTTGTGGGGAGTCACAAAAATTACAAAAAACACAACTTGTTCACAAATATTAAGCACAATGCACAATCACAGTTACTGCAAGTCAGAAAGGGGTCTGATGGACCTTGCTGGTGCAATTGGTCTCTAGGACGAATTTTAAGCCTTCACAAATTGCACAAAATCCAACCAAAGCACATGTAAAATAGATGAAACCCTAGATTATACTATCTACTAACAACCTTGCAAAACTTGAAAGCAAAAAAGACCTAAATCTCGCAGAAAAGTAGCTTAGAGTAATTTAGCTATTTGTGACCAAAAATTGAACATGCAATTGCTTTAAAAGCCTACCAAACTAGAAGAGAACTAACAACCACTACTAATACTCACATATAAGGCATATTTAAACAGGATTTAACCAACAAATTGTCACCAATCTCAGATTACACCCTAGTCCCAAACACACCCTTATATTCAGAAACCTTGATTTTTCAAACAAAGACTACTCAAAAGCAAACTAAACTGATTTCCTAGGGTCTAAACATGCACAAAAACTTATATTAAGCATAATCAAGCAGAGAAATAAACACAAACACAGATTTTCACAAATTCACATAAGCATCACATAAATTCCAATATCCTATACTTTTTGGGTTCAAGCCAAACCTAGGTCAGCTGATGCCTTCAAAAAGGTGGATGGTTGAGCTTATGGAAGCTTCTGAAAGTGTAGAGACCCCTGTTGGAGTTCAACAACAGAACTAGGGGAGACAATATCTTCTAAAAGAAATGAAAAAAGATGAAATGGAGTCTTGTGGATTCTTTGTCTCCTGCACACAACAAATAACAAACAACAGATTTCTTGTAGTCAAAAGGCCATAAGCTTGCAGCTTATGGCTTTTGATACAGTAATATAATTAGTCCAAAGAGATGAGAAAATTGATTTTTTGAAAACCTTTTTGAAACTACCTTTTTTCTTCTTTAAAATTCAAAGACTCTTGACAAAAACTTAATCACAAGTAGAAATCACACCACAATCCACTATCACTTCATGTGATAGTGAAATCCGACTTATGAAAAACCTTTTTCAAGAGTTTTTTAAAACACCAATGTTTCTGAAAAATTCTTTGATAAATGAAAACTTTTTTAAACCTTAACTAATTTAGAAAACATAAAACAGATTATACTAAAACAGGGAACTCAGAATTTTGTATACATCAAACCTTTTATTTTCATTAATAAGTTTAGAAATTTATACAAAAAATCTGGAACAAGAAAACCAAGTCACAAATGACTTGGTATTTATACAAGAGCTAGGAATAATCTAGATGCTGAAAAAAAAATAATACAAGAATGAAAAACTAAAACCCTAGTTCTCTGAAATCCCAAGAATGCCCTTGGTTCAAATTGGTCTTCAAGGCCTCATGTGATCTCTGCCAAGGAAAATGATGTGCAAGCTGTGTTGTGATGATCTCCAACGTCCAATAATACTTTGGGAACAAGTCTTGGGGCCTTGGCCGTTGATTTACTGCAAGATTCTAGTTTTGCCTAAAATGGAGGTGCAGGGGACCGACGTAGGGACCACACAGGTCACGGATGGGGGTGTTTTAGGTGTGGGATTGGTTTAGGTTAGGGTTAATTAGCAATCTGGAGAGTTTAACCAAAAACCCCTTTGGTTTGATTCACATTCGGATTAGGGTTTTTTTTGTTCTTAGGTGTGTGTTAGTATGTGGGTTTAATCAGGATTAGGGGTAATTAGTTTTTTAAAAGGTTGTTTAAGGAGGGAAAGTTATAACTGAATAAATCAGTTAATAACTTTGGGTGGGGTGTGACGTGGATGCTGGGGCGAATGTGATTGGTTACTTGCTTGGGTGGGGTGACGTGGCTGAGTATGAGTGGAGGGTGATGTTTCTGTGTCTGGGCAAAACAAGTCCCTCATGTTCCATAATGTCTTCAAGTTGTATTAAACATCTTCAAACTCTATTTCCTTTGAAAATACTTTCAAGCACTTGTCAAATTTGGCACAATGACTTGGTAAACTTTTCACCAAGGATCAAAAATGTATAAAAGGCATTCTTCAAGGGCCAATTATGCACATGTCTTCAAATATCAAGGATATATCTTGCACAAATGAATAGTGGAGGGTCATTTGTGACAAGTCTTCATAAGTTGAGGGACCATAGTTGCCAATTCTTCAAACTTCAAGGGCATTTTTGGAAAATTCATACTTGGGCCCGGTTTCTTGTGCGGCTTCGTTTCCCGTGTTCGTTTTTGCTTGATTCCTTTGATCTTTTGGTGAATTCACGATATCCGTACCTGAAATACACAACGAACAAACACAGGCATATTTTTGGGTATTTTGACGATATTTTAAGCGTTTTAAGCCCGATTTGGACGATGAGACTATGTATAAATACAGTCTCATCACTCCCCCATACAAAACCATTGCCGTGTCCCCACGCAATGCTAGAATTAAGTATCATAGCACTTCCAAAATTCATTTTATGATGACATTTATTGAAGACATAAATTTAAATAAACTACTACATGCGTTTTAGACATAATGTATTGTTTTCATCACGAGAAAGTGACTTTTGGGATCATAGAACAAGAACACGTGAATGCTTCGTTAGAAATAATTTCGTCGTCCTCGATTTTCACCCAATTCCATGCTAAGCGTGTAACGAGATCATTGTTATTATAAGTTAGCAACACGAACACATCTCATGAGTGTTAATTACGAACCTAAACTCCCTTATTCCTACTTGGTATCTCTTATATTTTATTATGTCTTAATGATCATGAGGATACATCATCGACTTATGCGTGAATAGAGATTAAGTCTAAAAATAGAGTTTTAACGGTGTAACCAAAATCATTAAATCAATAATTCATCCCAATAGACAACGATGTCAAAAAATTAAGTCAACAAGAAGGATCGATAAACACAGTTTTATAACGGTTTTGAACATGAGACTTATTACCAAGACTTTTATACGCCCCCTAACGGAAGGGCCTTATTATCTTTGGTTTACCTCCATCTTTTATTCAACTTCGCCATGAGGCTTTTATTATGACTTCGGTCTTGCCTTGCCTTTTATTATCTGCCTCATCGGTGGTTTTATTAGCCAAAGACGTATATCCTCACGCTAAAGCGAATTTTGGATCTTTAAAGCTTCGAAGATTAAGGCTTGATTCACTTTCAATTTGGGCATAGATTTTTCGGCCTTGTGAGCTTCAAATTTTTGCTTAATTTAGGTGAGCACTTGAAATCTTATTATTAGGTGAAGCTTTCGATTATTCGGGTGCCAATACTTCAAAACCGTGACGCTGGCGATACCTCAATGTTTTCCCAATTTAATTACAAGGAAGCTACCAAAACAAATTAGAAACCAACAATAGTGACTAAACCGCTAAATCAATATTTATTAACAATTTATTATGCAAAAGCGTGGGGAGAATAAGCTAATAATTACTACACATAAGATCGTGACGATTACGAGACTTATAAATAACTCTATCATTTCTCGTCCTCATTTAAGAGACTTAGCCTAAAAAGTTAAGGAATCGAAGCTAAGTGCTCAACACGCACGGTCGAGTCAAAAATTACTCTTATTCTCACCATCGGAAAACCTACATTCGTGTCTTAAACACTTATGAAAAACTAGAAAATTTTTTAAATTTGGCCATTTTTGGCCTTATTTGCAACAAAATGATAATAAAAAGATGAATATTGGATTGAGTGTTGACGTAAGCAAGGTGAAGTATCTACTCACCCCCCATACTAAAACTAAACATTGTCCTCAATGTTTCGAGTCTAGGGGTGTAAACACCCCCATACTAGAGACGAAGTCGAATGCTTAATCTCGAGCATGGAAAGGGTAAAACGAATAACCTAAAAGCCGTTTATGAATTATGCTAATAAGATAAACGTTAGAACATAAAAGGATATCATCGGATATCGGAATCTCCAAAGGCAACGATCGAAGCTCGAGTGATCCATAAAACGAACACGAGAGGCTTCAATGATGACGATGAACCTAATGAATCATAATCACAAACAACCACGAAACAAAGGTTGGAAGAGCACAAGTCCCCTCGTTACATTAAACTAAGAAAGCGATAATATGTACAAGGATAAGCATGAGAATCCCCCACGAGGCACCTTGTTTTTGATAACCGAGTCAAAAGCTCGACTCGAATCCCCATAAATGTGATCATTTAGGGATAATCTTGGTTTGGTCATTTTTAGTGGGGCTTACATGATAAACAAGGCCCAAAAGTACGTGGAGTACTTTAAAAACCCGATATACGAATACCGGGGTCAAAGATAGCGTCCTCGTTTTCGGATGAAAGACGAAACAACGCTACTTCAACACAAACCCCAATGGGGTAGAAGAAAAGAGATAAGAAATAGAAAGGTGGGGCAATGGGTAAGGCAACATAATGAGATACTCGAGGTAGACTCACACCAAGAAAATAGATTAGATTTCCATTTATTGCATCGGTGGAAGACCGAGATTTCCCTTTACAAGCAATTCCGGGATCGTAAATCTCGTCCTCGGTGGAGAAATGGGAGGGAACATTTGGGGCTTCCCCCACACCAAAACCACACCAACCGTCATCAAAAGGAGTAGACGAGGTGGTAGTACTCATAAAACGATGTGATGACGGAGTTAAACATGTAGAAAAATCTTTTAAAACATTTTCAAAATCTTTTCCTTTTTCATCGTTCAAAAACTCTTTATGAAAACCCGATTTGATGATGTCAAAAATATTTGGCGTGTCAAATTTAAAATTAGTCGCGCTAAAAATCCTCACATTTAAGTCATTGGTGGTAGGGGGTGGCGGATTATATAAATTCTCAAAACGTTTGTCAATAAAGAACACCGCCCCCTCGGGGTCAACATACTCGTCATCCTCATGAACGTCGATCTCATCGATTTCTTCATCAAAGATAGGCTTGTCAAACCACGGTTTGTCATTCCCCTCCTTGAGTATCTTAGAAACTCTCTCGAAAAGATCACGATCAAGCACGAAACCATCATTCTTTTGAGAGGATTGTTGATAAGTTAAATCTTCTCGAATGTGGTAAACGTAATTCTCATTTGAGGAGTGTTTATAAGGTAACTCCTCGAGAATTGGATTTTTAGTGGTCACATGAGTTGGTTCGTCATCGAAAATAAGACGTTCCAACTCATCAAGTTCATCCTCGATTTTGGAAAGGTCGACCTCACTCGTAGGTGGAAGTGAAGGCATAAGAGCTAGCTCTCGTTCAATAATTTCCTCAATCTCGGGATCAAACTCGTAATCATCGTACTTCACATGTTTCTTTTTAGGAGAATCAAAAATTGCATGTGGATTTCGAAGTACGTGATCAAGCTCGGCAAAATCGCCATCGTCATCGTCAAAGAAAGAGTCGATGTGAGCACTCACAACCATGGACTTACAAGTCAAATGACTATGCTTAGGTGACTTTTCTAAGACGAGAGGATCGATGTCGATAAACCCTTTAGCCTCAACGGGTGTTGGGCTAGGAAAAGGAGGCACTTCGATGGAGTTAGAAGTTGAAGCCTCAAAGACGTGGTCCTTCGAAGGTGGTGAAGACGAGCCCATATTGGTCTTTGTCGTGATGGCACTAACGTCGCCCTTCGGAATTGGTGGTTTACTTGTTTCGCTAAAAACATCCCAAAGTAAGTTTTCATCCATGAATTTACACATACCCTTTTGAATTAGGTACACGTATTCTTTATCATTAAAATCATCATCTTTAAAACCGTTTTTCTTAATTCTTTCAAAACATGCATCAAGCTTCATTCTTTCCGCTAAAGTAAACATTTTGAAATAATTAGAATTTGAATCATTAGGTTTTGAAACCTCGGTTTTTTCATTCTCATTAAACCCTTGGGATTTCTAGCAAAAAAGTCTATTTTCTCATCCCCATATCTCATAGTAAGTCTCCCCTCGTGACCGTCGATTACGGTTCTAGCCGTCGATAAGAATGGTCGGCCTAAAATAATGGGACATTTAGGGTCACACTCGTAATCGGATATAACGAAATCCGCGGGAAAAACAAACTTTCCAATCCTAACATAGACATCCTCGGCTATTCCAATTGGTATTAAAGGTGTACAATTTGCAAGCTCGATTGTCATGTTTGTGGGGGTAAGCGAAGGCAATCTCATCAATTTCCAAAGAGAATGAGGCATGAGATTGATGCTAGCACCTAAATCGGCAAGGGCTAAACATCCCTCAATCTCGGAAAAATCACAAGGTAATAGAAATTGGCCCGGATCCTTTTCCTTTCTCGGCATACGCCTTTTGGGTTTTTTAAGAAGGATCGATGCACAAGTTTCTTCAAGGGTTACTTTGGTAAGGTCGACAAAGCTCTCTTTTTGAACCGTGGATGGAATTTGAGGTACACGAGGGTGTGCACTCTTTTCCTTGGTCGCCACGTTCACCCCATCGACTTTAGAACAAGAAGACGTCTTAGAAGTCGAGGGTTGAGAGGGATAAACAACACGGAATCCTTCAAGGTTAGGGGTAATCACACGACCTTTCTCACGAGACGAGGCGGCTTTACATTGTTCTTTCGGATTAGCAACGGTGTCACTAGGTAACGAACTTGATGACGAACCCGAGGCTTTGTTCATAATAGCCGAAAACATCTTTTTAATATCAATTTGCCCTTGCTCAATCTTCGTGTTTTGCAATTTCAAAGTATTTGTAAAGTCGTTTTTCAAAGTACCAATTTCTCCCTCTAATCGTCTCATATTAGCCTCATTCATTTTCATGTAATTTTGAAAATCGTTTGACGAACTATTTTGATTTGAATTAAAGTTCCCTTGGTTTTGATTGTTTCTTTGAAAATTTCCTTGATTACCACTTGAAAAATTATTACCTTGATTGTTGTTGTTTTGAAAACTCGAGTTTTGGTTATTGTCTCGATTTTGCCAAGTTATATTACGACCTTGATTAAAACCTCCTTGATTTTGATTTGAAAAATTTCCTTGTTGATTGTTTCCTTGAAAATTGTTTCGGTTTTGAAAATTGTTGCCTTGGTTATAATTTCCCTGTTGTGATGGACCCGCGTTATTTTGATTTGAAAAATTGTTGTTTAACGCACTCACATTCGACGTTTGGCCATCCGTAGCCGCACACTCGTAATAATTATGAGGTCCACCATAAAACGTACACGAAACCTCAACCGCTTTCACCGTAGCGGGAGCGTCTTTCTTTTGCATCTCAACGAGAAAAGACGTAAACACATTCGTCAACTTGTCGACTTTCGCATCAACTCTCTCAATGTCGCGATTAGAACTACTAACATTGGCGACATTGGCAACACTCGGTGCGTTGCGGAGTTGGTAAACCTTTGATCGGTTTTTGATAATTATCAAAGCGTCTTTCGGAGTTTTACACAAAAAGTTGCCACCGACGGCGGAATTCAACGAGTCTTGTTCGTGAAAATTAAGACCGTTGTAAAACATATCGATTTGGTGCAATTCGGAAAAACCATGGTGAGGACATTGCCTAAGCAATTCTTTAAAGAGATCCCACGCGTCTCTAAAAGATTCATTCGGTTTTTGCTCAAATTTCGTAATCTCGTTTTTGAAAAACGTTGTCTTAGACGGTGGGAAAAAATAATTAACGAACTTGGAAACGAGATCCTTCCACGTAACTATCGAATTAGGTGGCTCTTTCTCGTACCAATCCTTGGCGGCACCATCGAGCGAGTACGGAAAAATCATAAGCTTGACGACATCGGTGTCGACGTTCTTAAACTTGCTCGTGGCTAAAAGACGATCAAAATTCCGAATATGGTCGTGAGGATTATCGGCTTCACGACCTCGAAACTTCGTAGCTTGAATCAACGAAAGCATTCCGCTCTTGATCTCAAAATTCTCCGCCTCGATAGCGGGAATTACGATCGCGTCTCCATAACCCTCGGTGGGCGCTTGGAGAAATTCCATCATCGAACGATTGTCGGCCATCTCCTCTACGGTTTCTTCAACAACGATATTAGGAACGTCGGTTTCTAATTCTCGTCTACGTCGTCGATTCCTTCGATTACGATTGCGTCGATTCGAAGCTTCACTAGAATTGGAATAGTCCTTCGATCGAGTGCGCATGCACTAAGCGTAGAATGGGTGGTAGCAAAGAAGATTTTTTTTGCGGTTTTTTCGATTTTTCAATTTTTTTGGTTTTTGATTGTTTTTAATTTTTTTTGGATTTTTTTTGTATTACGTAGACACAAATCTACAAATCTCTCCTCGAATCGACTTTCTCGATTAAAGAAGCCTCAAAGAATGAAAACGATCACGTGGAGTGAACGTTCTCGATGACTTTAGAACGTTGGTGGAACACCAAAACGTTCAAGAGGGTTAATCTTGAAAACACAAGCAAATATAATATACCTAGATAATACTTGGGCGGAAAACCCTCGATTAGCCCTCTTTCTCAAAACACGCACAAGCAAGCAGAGGAAACGAGGCGGCGCGAAGCACTTAAGAGCCTTTTTCCTTTAGGTCGTGAAATACAACCGCCTTATACCCACCTTATAGTTTGTGTTAATTGAAATTAAGCCTCACGAAAGTATTTATCTATTTTGCCTTTAAACTTTTGCTTTAGGTTCGAATACAATGATCGAGTGATGAAATCCCGAATTAAGGTTGCGTTTTCACGCTTTTGGAGTACTTGTATATTTATTGTTCTTACGTAGATACAATATAGTAATAATATATTCACAATAAAAACGAAAACCAATATATCTACAATATAGTAAAGTGATTGTTGTGTGTTTAATTTAGGAAAATTAAACACGATTTATTTGGATACTATAATATAATAATGAAAAATAACAAAAATGAGTATGTACGATATTCACGCTTTCCAAAAAATGAAAAGCTAAAACGCACTACTCACACAAACACGATACTAATAGTAATGGCAACACTAAAACGCCTCCCCGGCAGCGGCGCCAAAATGATGTAGTGGTTTTTATAGATATACAAGTCTTAGGAAAGACGAGTATAAATGCGGCAAGTATTAATCGACACGATTTAGGAAAACCGTGAAGACGAATAAATTCCGAGTTCGTTCTCGAAGGAGGTGTGTGTATTAATGTGCCAATATATAAAATAACAATGTTTGAATTAGTGACGTTTTTGGTTTAGAAGGAGAAAAAGTAAAGACGAGCTACGACTACGATTACACTACGACGAATGACGTAAAACGCGAACGTAAATACGTAAAACGTGACGAAATTAAAAGTTAAACCTAAAAATTAATTAAAAGTTAAAACTAAGTCTTAAATAATATAAATAAGAATAAAAATCCAACAAATATATTTTAAAACCTTTTATTAATTAAATATTCAATTTTTAATGCTAATTAAAGCCCAAAAATTAAATATAATTAACAAAATGCCCAAAATATTAATTTATTGAACTAATAACTAACTTTTATTATTTAATGACTAAAAAGTATTTTTCCTAAATTAAAAATTATTTTTCTATTTTTTAATCACTAAAAACTATTTTTAAACTAAAATAATCAAAAAAAATAATAATAATAAAATAATGCCAAAATTAATTTAACAATTTTAAAAATCCTAAATTACACTAATGAACAGTAGAAAATTGACAAAGTTTGAAAAATGTAAAAATTTGCACTAAAAGACAAAACTGAATAATAATTAAAACCTAATTAACTTAAATTAATTATAAAAATTAATTAAAAAGTGAACAGTGCACATTTTTTAAACTAAAAATCTTAAATTAATTTTCTAAATCTAAGAAAAATTTTAAATCTGAAAAATAATGATTTTTTACACTAAAAGACAAAAACAGAATAATTAAAAAGTAATTAAAAATGCAATTTAATCTAAAAAATATAAAATGAACAGTAAAATGAAAACTAATTAATCAGAAAAATCAAGATTAAAATAATAAAAATATAGAAAAAAGTTTCAGGTCCTAAAACCTAATTAAGCCCACTAAAGACAAATTTTCAAGATTGTGATAGTGACACTTGGTCACTTTCTGTCTTTTAGCTAGGCAGTGGAAACACTTACACTAGCAGTGGGAACCTTGTTCCCACTGACTGAACAAAAAACAAGGTCTGATGCTTTTCTTGGCTATAACTTGAGCTTGAGTTGGTTTCTTGGACAAGGATTGGCACCCCCACAACCAGTTGGGTTGTGGGGAGTCATAAAAATTACAAAAAACACAACTTGTTCACAAATATTAAGCACACAATGCACAATCACATTTACTGCAAGTCAGAAAGGGGTCTGATGGACCTTGCTGGTGCAATTGGTCTCTAGGACGAATTTTAAGCCTTCACAAATTGCACAAAATCCAACCAAAGCACATGTAAAATAGATGAAACTCTAGATTATACTATCTACTAACAACCTTGCAAAACTTGAAAGCAAAAAAGACCTAAATCTGGCAGAAAAGTAGCTTAGAGTAATTTAGCTATTTGTGACCAAAAATTGAACATGCAATTGCTTTAAAAGCCTACCAAACTAGAAGAGAACTAACAACCACTACTAATACTCACATATAAGGCATATTTAAACAGGATTTAACCAACAAATTGTCACCAATCTCAGATTACACCCTAGTCCCAAACACACCCTTATATTCAGAAACCTTGATTTTTCAAACAAAGACTACTCAAAAGCAAACTAAACTGATTTCCTAGGGTCTAAACATGCACAAAAACTTATATTAAGCATAATCAAGCAGAGAAATAAACACAAACACAGATTTTCACAAATTCACATAAGCATCACATAAATTCCAATATCCTATACTTTTTGGGTTCAAGCCAAACCTAGGTCAGCTGATGCCTTCAAAAAGGTGGATGGTTGAGCTTATGGAAGCTTCTGAAAGTGTAGAGACCCCTGTTGGAGTTCAACAACAGAACTAGGGGAGACAATATCTTCTAAAAGAAATGAAAAAAGATGAAATGGAGTCTTGTGGATTCTTTGTCTCCTGCACACAACAAATAACAAACAACAGATTTCTTGTAGTCAAAAGGCCATAAGCTTGCAGCTTATGGCTTTTGATACAGTAATATAATTAGTCCAAAGAGATGAGAAAATTGATTTTTTGAAAACCTTTTTGAAACTACCTTTTTTCTTCTTTAAAATTCAAAGACTCTTGACAAAAACTTAACCACAAGCAGAAATCACACCACAATCCACTATCACTTCATGTGATAGTGAAATCCGACTTATGAAAAACCTTTTTCAAGTGTTTTTTAAAACACCAATGTTTCTGAAAAATTCTTTGATAAATGAAAACTTTTTTAAACCTTAACTAATTTAGAAAACATAAAACAGATTATACTAAAACAGGGAACTCAGAATTTTGTATACATCAAACCTTTCATTTTCATTAATAAGTTTAGAAATTTATACAAAAAATCTGGAACAAGAAAACCAAGTCACAAATGACTTGGTATTTATACAAGAGCTAGGAATAATCTAGATGCTGAAAATAAAATAATACAAGAATGAAAAACTAAAACCCTAGTTCTCTGAAATCCCAAGAATGCCTTTGGGTCAAATTGGTCTTCAAGGCCTCATGTGATCTCTGCCAAGGAAAATGATGTGCAAGCTGTGTTGTGATGATCTCCAACGTCCAATAATACTTTGGGAACAAGTCTTGGGGCCTTGGCCGTTGATTTACTGCAAGATTCTAGTTTTGCCTAAAATGGAGGTGCAGGGGACCAACGTAGGGACCACACAGGTCACGGATGGGGGTGTTTTAGGTGTGGGATTGGTTTAGGTTAGGGTTAATTAGCAATCTGGAGTGTTTAACCAAAAAACCCCTTTGGTTTGATTCACATTCAGATTAGGGTTTTTTTTGTTCTTAGGTGTGTGTTAGTATGTGGTTTTAATCAGGATTAGGGGTAATTAGTTTTTTAAAAGGTTGTTTAAGGAGGGAAAGTTATAACTGAATAAATCAGTTAATAACTTTGGGTGGGGTGTGACGTGGATGCTGGGGCGAATGTGATTGGTTACTTGCTTGGGTGGGGTGACGTGGCTGAGTATGAGTGGAGGGTGATGTTTCTGTGTCTGGGCAAAACAAGTCCCTCATGTTCCATAATGTCTTCAAGTTGTATTAAACAACTTCAAACTCTATTTCCTTTGAAAATACTTTCAAGCACTTGTCAAATTTGGCACAATGACTTGGTAAACTTTTCACCAAGGATCAAAAATGTATAAAAGGCATTCTTCAAGGGCCAATTATGCACATGTCTTCAAATATCAAGGATATATCTTGCACAAATGAATAGTGGAGGGTCATTTGTGACAAGTCTTCATAAGTTGAGGGACCATAGTTGCCAATTCTTCAAACTTCAAGGGCATTTTTGGAAAATTCATACTTGGGCCCGGTTTCTTGTGTGGCTTCGTTTCCCGTGTTCGTTTTTGCTTGATTCCTTTGATCTTTTGGTGAATTCACGATATCCATACCTGAAATACACAATGAACAAACACAGGCATATTTTTGGGTATTTTAACGATATTTTAAGCGATTTAAGCCCGATTTGGACGATGAGACTATGTATAAATACAGTCTCATCAATCACACGATGGTGACGGTGGCGGTGAGGATGAGCCTCCTACACCAAATATCAGCACTGGTTGCTCGCTTTATTTAGAAACAAAGGTAAGAATATTTAGATTATTGTAACACAATCATAAATTTGGTATATATATGTTGCTTGCCTTTAATTTTCATGACTATATCACTCACTTGATTTTTGCAGGTAAAGGCAAATGGAAACAAAATTTGGGCGGCAGAGTGGCCGATAGGTTAAATACTTGGTCCATTAACAGAAATCTCGAGTTGCAGAAATCCTTTGATACGGGCGGCCCTGTCCCGATACGCTTTGATTCGCGATCTATACCTACATTCCGGCCTCTCGGCGACCATGCTCAGCATTTTTCTAACTTTATCGGGGAATCACTCAGGAGGTGCGTGCTGATGTACTACCCAAGTTGGAATGCGGTCCCGGAGGAGCACAAGGCGAACATTTGGGGACAGATAGAGGTTAGTTATCATTTTTATGTTTACTATATTATAGTGTTTATTTATTTAATGGCGTATATGTGTATCTAAATTTGTTTATTTATTTATATCATTTAAATAAATAACAAATTCAAATAAATATACAATTTATATCTTATTTATTTATATCATATATATAAATAAATAATTTAAATAAATATATACGCTATTAAATAAATAAACACAATAATATATAGATTATATCTATAACTCTAACTTTGTGTTTGTTTTATTTGTTGTATATGATTGGAGACTAACTTTAACTTAAGCACCCATAAGTTGGATAAAGATTGGGAAATCATAAAGGGCGGCATCAACGCTATGTTCCAGAAGTCGTACACTACAAATAAATCCACATTCAAGAAAACTCATTGGCGCCGAGACCTCGAAACAGGGAGGTATGACTAGGACATGATCCGGAGGGCGTGACTTGAGAAGATTAGTGCAGAAGATTGGGAAAAGCACATAAACTTTTGGAATGATCCGGACAACGAAGGAAGATCCCAATAAATTCGCAAAATCGGGGTAAGATGAAGACCCTGTGTCGGCAGGGATCCCGATCACTAGCCCGCTTTCGAGACGGTTTGGTATGAAATATTATAATTAATTTACATACATATATGTCTTTGATTATATGTTTTGGTGTGTTGTTATTTTTTGTTTTGAATTTGTTTCATTCTAACTGCGACGCAAGCTGTAACTAATCGGCAGCCCCCGTCTCCCATTGATTCATTCTTCTTGACGCAAACAAACAACGTTGGAGAGTTTTATCACGAGGAGGACCGCCTTATGCATGTAAGTATTTTTTTTTTAAATTATTTATTATTATTATTTTGGATATACCTTGGTTTCCGACCATTTCATGCCAAGGAATAATGTACCAACCCAACTAATAAATAATATATTAACTATCGTATGTTTTTGTCACTTCATTTGGAGGAGATGCTCGAGTTACAGGCTATAGGCAAATATATGGATGAAGAGATCAACCGTAAAGTTAGAGGCTGTAAGCAGCGGGATCACATCCCAGGTGTCGGTCAGGAAGTGCCGAGAATGCTCCGATCTATCCCATATACTCCCCCACCCGCCACCGACGAGCGAACGGATCTGATGTGGAATTTTCTAAGAAGTGACCAAAGGTTCGCCGATGCGTTCTCACAATTCCAGTTGGGTGGTGCTAGCAGGAGTGGCGTGGGCGGCAGCGGGAGTGATGCAGGCGGCAGCGGGAGTGTGCGGGCGGGAGTGGCGCGGGTGGTGCTAGTGGGAGTGGTAATGGGAATAATGACTAGTATAATGACACCAATGGTTAGTATTTCTTATTTTTCCTACCTTAACATGCATGTTTAATAATTGTAAACCCCGAATTGTAATTAGAAACCAATGTATTTGTATTTGTACCCAAGTTGTGAGGTATGTATTTGTTTCGAGTTGCTCGATCGAGAGGTTATATGTTATTGTGTTTTGGTACTAGCTTTGTGGATGTTTTATAGCATATTGTATTCCAGGTTTTGGTAGATTTTTTCTGGAAAAAATCTGGAAATAGCCTGTTGTGCATGCTGTATTAAAAAAAACCTTGTACATTCCCTGGCGACATGTCGCCGGCAAACATAGAACAAGTTTGAGTTTAAAAAAAAGTCAATTGACTTTCCCTGGCGATATGTCGCCGGAGAAAACTTGTCACAAAAGTAAATTGCAACGTGGCCAGTTTGACTTGTCAACGTAAAAGGAATGTTTTCCTAGCCGGGAAAAAGTAAAGATTAATTAGCATTTTAGTTAAGTGTGATTAATAATGCCGCTTTTCCCTGGCGACGACAAATACATTCCCTTATAAATGCCAGCGTGTCAAATAATCCCATGGCCAAAAGCAGTGGGGTCCACATCGTCACCGGGAATACTTTACTTGTCGCCAGGGATTCTTTTCCTTACGGCTGATTCCTGCCGACTTTCCCTCGGCGACAGGTCGTCAGGGATAGGTTTCCCGACATGTCGCCTGGGAAACACTCGGAATTTAGCCGGGGAAAGCTTGCATTTTTGTAGTGCGACAACAAAGCCAGCAGTCACTACGCCGTGGATGCAGACAATGAGAGTTAGGACAAAGGGTTGTTGAATTTATTCGGCATTTGTTAGGGCTACAAAATCTATACCATAATTACTTTGACTATACATTTCATTTAGTAAAGTATTTAAATATCAATTGTTGTTACCAATTAAACCATAAATATTTTTAACTATAAACCGTAAATTTGGGAACATGAAATCTTTTTGATACATTCATCTTCATATTTTCACACTTGCAATCTTTTTGATACATTCACAAGCCCAAACTCAAACAAAAAAGAAAAGTTTCTCGATCGAAAATGTCGTGGCAAACATATGTTGATGACCATTTGATGTGTGACATCGAAGGTACCGGTCACCTCGGCCGCTATCTTTGGTACCGATGGTACCGTCTGGGCTAAGAGTGCTAGCTTTCCTGACGTTTGTATTGTATTTTTTTTTAACGGCAAATATATTTTCCCGGGAGACCTACTAAATGCTAGGCTTTTCGTATAAGAATACTAGTTTTCCAAATGATATTTGTTATGAAATAATGTTAGCTATCGGTATATAGAAGTTTTTTCTTCAGGTATGGAACCAGGTTGGGTCTCGGACACATGGATTTTTGCATATTGAACATTTCCGATCAGGATCAATGGGCGGATACAAGAGGGTAGCGAAAAAGTTGTAGTGCATATTTCTAAAAGTGTGACACTATTTTTGTAATACTCTCCTAAGGAATCGATTTGTAGTAGAATTTCAAAAACTTATCAGAGTTTGACCCCTTGCCCATAACTTCCTGGCTCCGCCCTGATCATGATGATATGTATTGATACACTTGAGTGAAAACATTTGTAAGGGTTGAT
Source organism: Glebionis coronaria (assembly GCA_025667525.1). Lineage (NCBI taxonomy): Eukaryota > Viridiplantae > Streptophyta > Magnoliopsida > Asterales > Asteraceae > Glebionis > Glebionis coronaria. The sequence continues at coordinate 697,836,829 of CM046875.1, forward strand.
TTCACAAAATTGTTTTTTTTTATTGATCGTTTGTCGTTTGTTATAAGAATCTGAATGAAAATTTTGTTATTTTTACATTACTAGGCTTAAATTGGGTGATTTGTAGGTTGTATATTCAGTCACTTAATTGCAGCTACATAGTTGTTATGTAGGCTTACTTGTCTGATATAGTTTGTAGCCATGGTTCATTTTCCTTATTTACGTCGCCTATTTTGTTCCTGTTTTCGTGTATTTTGTTTCATGTGCAGTTTAAATCTAATGAGATAGATGCTAGCATCAAAGAATTCAATGAAGCGGGTCAACTTGCCCCTACCGGGTTATTCCTTGGTGGTGCAAAATACATGGTTATCCAAGGTGAGGCTGGAGCTGTCATTCGTGGAAAGAAGGTAATATCCACTTGACCCGTTGCATGATAAACATAAATTGGGTCAAAACCGCCACTAAATTTTTTTTTTTTTTGCTGTATGTGGATTGACAGGGAGCCGGAGGGATCTGCATCAAGAAAACCGGTCAAGCCATGGTGTTTGAAGTCTATGATGAGCCGGTGGCACCAGGTCAATGCAACATGGTGGTGGAAAGGTTGGGTGATTATCTACTCGATCAGGGGATGTAGGTCTCTTTGATCTACTCGTTATTTAGTACTTCCCATGTGGGGTACTATACATTTCTCGAATATGAAATGACTTAGTTTTTATGTCTATAGTCTCTCATACGAGGACAAACGGTTTTATTTACTGTTTTATTTGGAGTTATGATGATCTTCGGGATCCTTATATGCCAAGGTTATGTCTATTGTTTCAATGACTACGAAAGTTTAAATAACTTGATACTCCAAATGTTCGGGTTGCTTAGTTTGTTTGTCAATGTCGACCACGATGACATATTTTTCTGTGAATAAAAGATCTGTCATATTATCCATGTGTCTTGCTTGTCGATTTCAGGTGTTTGTTTTGAAAATTTGTAATGCTTCAGCAAAAACATTGTTCCGAAAAAAAATTCATAAATTTCATACCAAAACATTGTTATTCCATGTCTATAAATAATAGAATAAAACTGTAAATAATCCTATAGTAAGTATTCTTTGGTTAATCTCTACCAAAGTCTATGCATCTTATAAGTATCAAGCTTTAAGACCAAGGTAAAACGGTGCACCCGTGTCCTTCAGCCACTCGTTTCCTTTAATGAAAACTCCCGCCGTGTACTGGCTAGCCTCATTCACATCTGTAATCACCTTAAATCCTTTCCAGTTAACCCTCTTATCCACAACTGCACCCGGACCAGAATTTGCATACTCGCCATAAAACAAAGTATCCAATGCAAACGTGCCTTGAAATGGCATCCACCCATCCGGCTGAACTAAATCGTCAAGTAAGGATTCCATAATGATGGTTCTTGAATACATCTTCCATGGACGTCCTAAATAAGTCTTGACTTGAAACCGTTCTGGAAACAGCTTTGCATCAGCCGTAATATGACAGTTCTGGATAACTATACCGGATGCGCACTTGGGTGACGTTCTTCCTTGGGCTGTGATCGTAATGCTTTGACCGTGTTTCGGCAGCTTGCAGATGATTAAGCAGTTTTGGATGATGACTGCAGAATAACCAAAGATGAAATCAACTGTCCCTGATATTACACAATTGCTGTAGAACTGGCGCTGAGTGTGAGCGTATAATGTGTCTTGGTAGCCATCTATATGGACGTCATAGAATGCTGATCTATCGGATTGCGAGTGGAGGGCCACTGCTTGACCCTGCTCTGGCCCTGCGGTGTTTTGGAAACCCATTGACTTCGCTATAAATCCATTTCCAATTGCAGCTACATAAGTAAAACATCAAACATGAGTAAAACTTATAATAGAAAAGATACTGAAAAAAAGTTAAGTACTAAGTAGCACTTACAAAAGGTTCCACTCTTGGAGGTGGCCGAGCCGGTCATGTTGCTTCTGTTGCCTGTGACGATGGTCTTGGTGGGACCATCACCATACATGAATACGTTTACTTGATCTTTAGACACGATTACATTTTCTTCATAGACCCCTTCCTTCACATATACAACATATCTTGCCACATTGGCTTTAGGATATGCCTCTAATGCACTCATTATGGTCTTGAACTGTCCGCTCCCGTCCTTAGCCACCACTGCATGCGGTTGTTGTACCACATCACCGCTTTGCAAAAGTTTTTTATCATCGTCCGACATCCATGATGGATACCCGTTTTCGTCACTTCCAAGAAGCTTTCGTCCCATAGATTTAGGTTTGATATCAAACTCTTCTAAGATTTTTGAAGTGTAAGCTACAAGTGACAATGAATTGTATGTGAGTTGGGTACTATTAAGAAGCAAAGCTTCTACCTTAGCCCTTAACTCAGGGTTGCCAATTTCATCAAAACAAGTGTCTTGAAGAGCAACCGCGGCGGTCAACGAGTTCATGAGATCTGGTTGCTTATCAAGAATAGCTAGATCAGTATTGATCTGGTCTTCCAATATTTTAGACGACTTACTGAGCTCATCAGTAGTATAGTCCATGAGCTCTTTGCAGTTATCTAGCCTCTGACTATATAGAACGTCACTGTTCTTAGCGGCAACTAAGGACATCCCCGCAACCTCCACAGCTACCTTATTGGCTAGAATAGCCGCATTAAACACATCTCTAACGGATGCCGTGTCTTTATGGGCCAAAGTGGCCATGCTAATCTTGCATGCTTCTTTGTAATCAGTGAGGTTACATGCGAAGTCAGCAACCTTAGATGTAGCGTGTGAAGGCTTATTGCCATGTTTGCGACTGACGACAACGCCCACAGCTATCACTGCGGCGATGCAGACAACCAGAAATGCGGCTATAGCAATCTTACTTTGCTTATTGAATTTCATGTTTGATGTTTGATTATAAATGAGATGAATTGATGTGAAGTATGCACGTAGGATTGTTGAATTTATACAGGTTACAAATCTATATTTGTACGAATATATTGAACATCATGAATCTTAATCGATTTTATAATTTCTTACCGTATGTATGTGACGTATAAGCTTTGTTGATATTTGTATGCATGATATTGTTGTATCCTTATTATTATGTAACTATTTTATTACATAATCATAAAACATAAGTAATATATTTATATTAAAGACGACCTGAATAATCTTTGTAGGTTTTAAAATTTCTTACCATATGTGACGTATAATTAAGTTTACTAGCTGAAATAATTTAAACCTTAATATTTTATTAAGTATAAAATATTAATTTAAACCTAAGTAACGCTTTATTTTAGAATTTTTAATACTCGAAATTTGGAATAAAAGTTTCATATATTCGAATATTCAAAAATTCGAGAGTCAAAAACCTTCGGTCGAAACAGATAATGAGTTTAACATAAATAGGCGAGGGTTCAAAAAAATATTCCGCCGCTTGAATGTCATTGCACAAGTCAATCCACTAACCACTAACACTTACCGTTTTAAAAATATACAATCTTATAATATTTAACTTTTAGATCTTTTCTCACTAAACTTAATATATTTTTTTTAGGTAAAACGTTATTTCAGTAAATATCATTATACTTATACTTTGGTAAAGTGTTTATATATTGAATAAGTTAATTAGAAGTATTTAGTTGTAATAAATAATATATAACAATTAAATAAAATAAGATTTATTTTGTTTTATGGGCTTCATATAGATCATTAATAAATTTAAACATAAATGACGTTGTACTTCTTTACTTTTGATAGGTTTTAAAATTTCTTACCATATGTATATGTGACGTATAATTAACTTTACTAGCTGAAAAAATTTAAACCTTAATTTTATTAAGTATAAAATATAAATTTAAACCTAAGTAACGCTTTACTTTTGAATTTTTAATAATTGAAATTTCGAATAAAAGTTTCATATATTCGAACATTCGAAAATTCGAGAGCCAAAGACTCTCAGGCAAAACAGATAATGAGTTTAACATAAATAGGTGAGGGTTCGAAGAAAATATTATGCGCTTAAATGTCATTGCACAAGTCGATCCACTAACCACTAACATTTTCCGTTTTAAAAAAATACAATCTTATAATATTTAACTTTTAGATCTTTTCTCACTAAACTTAATATATATTTTTTAGGTAAACCGTTATTTCAGTAAATATCATTATACTTTTTTTTATACTTTGTTAAAATGTTTATATGTTGAATAAGTTACTTAGAAGTATTTAGTTGTAATAAATAATAAATAACAATTAAATAAAATAAGGTTTATTTTATTTTATGGGCTTCATACAGATCATTAATAAATTTAAACATAAATGACGTTGTACTTCTTTACTTTTGATTTCAGAAATTTCAAATAAAAGTTTTAAATATACACATACTCAAAATTAGAAATGTGATATAAAATTTTTCAATTTGAATATCTAAAATTTCGAATAAATGTTTTATTTATCCAAGTACAGTGTCAAAATAATTTAATTTTAGATGTTTTAGCATTATTCTTAAACTTGCTAAAGGGTTTATGTATTAAATGTACATAAAATTCAGAAAATAAATATAGAGTAAATTGCATGTTTGCTCCCTGTGGTTTGCCAAAATTGCATGTTTGCTCCCCAACTTCATTTAAATGCAGGCGGCCTCCCGGAGGACCTTTGTTAATTTTTTTTGTTAACTTTGTTTTATTCAAGGGTAATTACGTCTTTTTATTGTATATGTCTAGTTTCTGTTTATTGCACATTTACTCCCTTGCTAACACTCAAATATTTATTCCTCACTAACACTTTGGCAAACCACACAAATAAGATCAAAACCCTCTTCCCTAAAAACACATAAACCCTAATTTATTCCAACTATTATTTACATCCAAATCATTAAAAAATCATCAAGTTTTTTTTGTGTTTTTAGATATTTGCAGGGTTGGGTTGACTTAACCCAGAATATTTTTTGTCCAAATTCTTTCTATATAATTAGACGGTCATATATGAGCACAAAGAATAAATAATTTTAATAATGATGATAATAAATTTATCTGGCTAATTGTCTTGAAGATACAGTTTTGGGCGACCTTCGACCATTACAGACAAAAAAAATACAGCTATATCAACCCATTCACGAATAATTTGTTTGAACTTGATACCTTTTTGATGCAGGTTCGACATTGGATATTGAAAACTTGTCTATCTCACCGAAAGTTAAATCTTTCATACTTGCACCGATTGTCTTGAAATTTTTGCCAGTATAATTGACAGGTAATAGCACACCAAAAGCCAGTATAGCAATAGGAACAAATATTTTCAAGCTGCATAAAATTATCAACATTAATAAACAGAAATAAGAAATATGGCTATAAAACCGATGAGGTTAGTGTAAATGGGTCAAGAAAAGTAGTTACCCGAGAAGATAGATTCGAATATACACAGCAGAATCAAGGCCAGCATGATCTATAAGCTCGGGTTCAGGCATTTTTAATGCAGCAGGCACCCAATTCAAGAATCTTAGATACATTCTAAAATCAAGATTCACAAATTTCTTCACAAGAGGTCCCGAAGTGCTTGGAGCTTCTCGTATGCCTTTGAGATACCATTTTGGAAAGTAAACACGATCGTTCATGGGTTGAAGGCGGAAAGTTAATATAGAAAGTTAATATAGCAACTCATTTTTGATGATTTTTTAATGATTTGGATGTAAATAATAGTTGGAATGAATTAGGGTTTATGTGTTTTTAGGGAAGGGGGTTTTGATCTTATTTGTGTGGTTTGCCAAAGTGTTAGTGAGGAATAAATATTTGAGTGTTAGCAAGGGAGTAAATGTGCAATAAACAGAAACTAGACATATACAATAAAAAGACGTAATTACCCTTGAATAAAACAAAGTTAACAAAAAAAATTAACAAAGGTTAGATCCAGGGAGGCTCGTTGCTACTTACCTTCGTCCTCCGGGAGGCCGCCTGCATTTAAATGAAGTTGGGGAGCAAACTTGCAATTTTGGCAAACCACAGGGAGCAAACATGCAATTTACTCATAAATATATTTAAGTACTAAGGGTGTGTTTGGTTCGCTGCTTTTTGATGGTTTTAAAGGGTTTTTAAATTTGAATTGAAGGCCTGTCGTGTTTGGTAGCTTTTTTTTGGTGTTTTTAAAATACTGACATTCTATTATTTCGATGGTTTTAAAAGTTGCAAAGAGATGGCTGGTTTAAAAAACGGAAGACTAAAAAGTAAGTCTGGCAAATGTACCCTTGCATAAAATATATTTTTCTCATTCTCTCTCTAATCCTCAATCCCCATGTCTTTTTTTTCATCCTATCTCCCTCATCTAATTCTTCAACTGCATGCTCTAAACTTGTTGGGTAACTTGAGATTTGTGTTCTACAAAGGTTAGAAAGCTTCGATTTACAAAAAGAAAAGGCTAATTTAGAGCTTACAAATCGATTTAGTGTTCCATCATCCAAAAATATTATATACCTTGTGAATTATTAAACGATTTAAAATGTATGGTTCTAATTCTTGTTTGTTGTGATGTTAATAGCAATTTAAGAGATCTTATGGTAGTTGCAATTTTTTTTACTTTTCTGATTTTTTTTTAATTTTTTTTAACAATACTTTTCTAATATGAACAATTGAGGATGATGTTTAAAAGGTAATTTTGTCATTTACAGTTATAAACATGTGGTGTCTTCTTCTCTTTTACTTCAAACCAAACATGTTACTGTGTTTCAAAGGTCGAGTTTCTAAACCCTTTATATGTAAAACCGTCCAGACTTAAGAAACTCATAATTTGTATATTTTGAACCAAACACGCCCTAAGTATCACTTACAGAAGGTTCTGATCTAGAACGTGGCAGAGCTGAATCAAATCATCAAGTATGGATTTCATAACAACAGTCCTCGACTACATCGACCATGGACGTCCTAAATAAGTCTTGACTTGAAACCGACAGGAAACAGCTTTGCATCAGTCGTAATATGACAGTTCTGGATAACTATACCGGATTGTTCCCTGGCCGACATTCTTCCTTGGGTTGTGATCGTAATGGTTTGACCGTCTTTCGGCAGCTTGCATGTGATTAAGCAGTTTTGGATGATGACTGCAGAACGACCAAAGGTAAAATTAACTGTCCCTGATATGACACTCTTGATGTAGAACAGTTGGTGAGAGTGAGTGTATAATGTGTCTTGGTATCCATCTTAAGGACGTCAAAAAATGTTGATTTCTTATATTGCGAATGAAGGGCTACTTCTTGACCCATCTCTGGCCCTGCGGTGTTTTGGAACCCCATTGACTTCGCAATAAATCCATCTCCAATTGCAGCTACATGAGTTAAACATCACACTGAGTAAAACTAATAATAGAAAAGATACTGAAAATAGAGTGCTAAAGTTTAGAAAATAAATATATTTAAGTATTAAGTGTTACTTATGGGAAGTGGTCGAGTCGGTCATGTTGCTTCTGTTGCCTATGACGATGGTCTTGGTGGCACCATCACCATACATGAATACGTTTACTTGATTTTTAAACAAGATAACATTCTCCTCATACATCCCTTCCTTCACATATACAACATATCTTCCCACATTGTCTTTAGGATATGTATCGAATAAGTTAATTAGAATACTTTTAACTTATTCAATACATAATAAAAGTTTTATATATTCGAACATTCAAAATTCGAGAACAAGTAACATTTACTTTATATAAAAGTTTTCAACTCAAATATCCAAAATTTTGGATAAAAGTTTTATATATCCAAATACAACATTATAATATTTATCTTTTAGATGTTTTCTCACTATATTTAATATATTTTGAGGTAAAAGGTTATTTCAGAAACTATCACTATACTTAAACTTTGTTAAAGTGTTTATGTATTGAATAAGTTAATTAGAAGTATTTAGTTGTAATAAATAATAAATAACAACAAAATAAAATAAGATTTATTTCATTCTACGGGCTTCATACACATCATTAATAAATTAAACTTAAATGACGTTGTACTTCTTTACTTTTGATTTCAGAAATTTCAAATAAAAGTTTAATATACGCGCATACTCAAAATTAGAAATGTGACAGAAAAATTTTCAATTTGAATAGCTAAAATTTGGCATCATCAGTTCATCACCATACATGAATACGTTTACTTGATTTTTAGCCACGATAACATTCTCCTCACAGATCCCTTCCTTCACATATAAAACATATCTTCCCACACTCTCTTTAGGATATGCAACCAACGCACGTGTTATGATCTTGAACTGCCCACTCCCATCCTTAGCCACCATTGCATGCAGTTTTTATACCATATCACCACTTTGCAATAGTTTTTTATCATCATCCGACATCCATAAAGGATACCCCTTTTCATCATTTCCAAGAAGCTTTCAACCCATAGATTTAGGTTTAGCCATGATATCAAACTCTTCCAAGATTTTTGGCGTGGAAGCTACCATTGATATAAAAGTAACATTTATTTGATATAAAAAATTTCAATTAAGATATCCAAAATTTTGGATAAAAGTTTTATATATCCACATACAACATTATTAATTTTTTTTAGATGTTTTCTCACTATATTTGATATATTTTTTAGGTAAAACGTTATTTCGGTAAATACCACTATACTTAAACTTTGTGGAAGTGTCTGTGTATTGAATAAATTAATTAAAAGTATTTAGTTGTATTAAATAATAAATAACATTTAAATAAAATAAGATTTATTTCATTTTACGGGCTTCATACACATTAGTAATAAATTTAAACATAAATGTCGTTGTACTTATTTACTTTTGATTTCAGAAATTTCAAATAAAAGTTTAACATATGTGAATACTCAAAATTAGAAATATCACATTAAAATTTTCAATTTGAATATCTATAATGTCGAATAAATGTCCAAGTATAGTGTCAAAATATTTTAACTTTTAGATGTTTTAGCGTTATTCTTAAACTTGCAAAAGGGTTTATGTATTAAATGTACATAAAGTTCAGAAAATAAATATATTTATGTACTCAATATCACTTACAAAATTTTCTTATCTAGAACGCGGTTGAGCTGAATTAAAACATCAAGTACGGATTTCATAACAACAGTCCTCGAATACATCCTCCATGGACGTCCTAAATAAGTCTTAACTTGAAACCGGACTGAAAACAGCTTTGCATCAGCCGTAATATGACAGTTATGGATAACTATACCGGATTGTTCCCTGGCCAACATTCTTCCTTGGGTTGTGATCGTAATGCTTTGACTGTCTTTCGGCACCTTGCATATGTTGAAGCAGTTTTGGATGATGACTGCAGAACGACCAAAGATGAAATCAACTGTGCCTGATATGACGATGTTGTTGTAGAACTGTTGGTGAGAGTGTGTGTATAATATGTCTTGGTAGCCACTTATAAGGACATAGAAAAATGCTGATTTCTTAGATTGTGAATGGAGGGCTACTGCTTGACCCATCTCTGGCCCTGCGGTGTTTTGGAACCCCATTGACTTCGCTATAAATCCATCTCCAATTGCAGCTACATATGTTAAACATCACACTAAGTAAAACTAATAATAGAAAAGATACTGAAAATAGGGTGTTAAAGTTTCGAAAATAAATATATTTAAGTATTAAGTATTACTTACAAACGGTTCCGCTCTATGATGTTGCCGAGCTGGTCATGTTGCTTTCTTTGCCTGTGACGATGCTCTTGGTGGCACCATCACCATACATGAATACGTTTACTTGATTTTTAGACACGATAACATTCTCCTCATAGATCCCTTCCTCCACATATACAATATAATTTCCCACATTGTCTTTAGGATATGTAATACATAATAAAAGATTCATATATTTGAATATTCAAAATTCGAGAACAAGTAACATTTACTTGATATAAAAGTTTTCAGTTCATATATCTAAAATTTGGATAAAAGTTTTATTTATCCAAATGCAACACTATAATATTTAACTTTTATATGTTTTCAGAAAATAAAGTTCAGAAAATAAATATAATTAAGTACTAAGTATCATTTACAAAATGTTCTGATCTGGACGTGGCCGAACCGGTCATGTTGCTTCTGTTTCTTGATATGATGGTCTTGGTGGCACCATCGCCATACATAAATACGTTTACTTGATTTTTAGACACGATAAAATTCTAATCATAGATCCCTTCCTTCACATATACATCATATCTTCCCACATATGCAGCCAAGGCACTCGTTATGGTCTTGAACTGCTCGCTCCCATCTTTAGCCACCATTGCATTTAGTTTTTGTACCACATCACCACTTTGCAATAGTTCTTTATCATCTTCCCACATCCATGAGGGATACCCCTTTTCATCATTTCAAAGAAGCTTTTGACCCATAGATTTAGGTTTAGCCATGATATCAATTCTTCTAAGATTTTTGGCGTGGAAGCTACCATTAATATAAAAGTAACATTTACTTGATATAAAACTGTTCAATTCAGATATCCAAACTTTTGGGTAAAAGTTTTATATATCCAAATACATTATTATAATATTTAACTGTTAGATGTTTTCTCGCTATACTTAATATATTTTATTTTGGTAAAATGTTATTTCGGTAAATATCACTATTCTTAAACTTTGTTAAAGTGTTTATGTATTGAATCAGTTAATTAGAAGTATTTAGTTGTACTAAATAATAAATAACAATTAAATAAATTAATATTTATTTCATTTTACCGGCTTCATACATAATAAATAACAATTAAATAAATTAAGATTTATTTCATTTTACGGGCTTCATACAGATCAATAATAAATTTGAACATAAATGACGTTGTACTTCTTTACTTTTTATTTCATAAATATCTAATAAAAGTTTAATATATGCGAATACTCAATTTTAGAAATATGGCATAAAAATTTTCAACTTGATATTTAAAATTTCGAATAAATGTTTTATTTATCTAAATACAGTGTCAAAATATTTTAAATTTTAGATGTTTTAGCATTATTCTAAAACTTGCTAAAGGGTTTATGTGTTAAAAAGTTAGAAGTATTTATTTGTAATGAATAATAAGTCAATAAACTAAGATTTATTGTATTCTACGTGGATAAGTAATAAACAAGTTAGGCACACCCGTGCTTCGATTTGGGCGGAGGGGGGGGGGAGGTTGGGGGGCGTTTGTTTGATGGTGGTAAGAGTTGTCATTTGATTGTTACGATAAACAATAAAAACTCTTTTAAGAATTGTCATACATACAGTAGTTTATAGTGAGATTACACAGAAGTACGAAATAAAGTTCGAATATTTCAACCTGCAATTGTGCAAACATCAACAAAATGTAGCACCTAAGACGTGTTAGAATCACTGTGCCAAAGAACTACAAGAAGAGCATACCCTATGTGTCAAACGCCTAATGCCCAGTGAGCCAAACACTCGTAAACCTGATAATATGTTTATAAAGACAAAATGATAGAAAGTGTGTTGCTATAACATGATATTTGATGATATTTATAATTACAACATGAAAGTATTCCTGTTGGTTATATATGCAGCTAAACAAACTCCTTATTTTACTTTTAAAAGAATAACAAAGTCCTTAATTATGTCCTTGATTGATTCTCACAAAGTAAAACTTCTTATCAAACTCGAGTTATTCGTCCCTAGGGAAGCACTTTTTCGACCCTAAACTCCTAGGGACGACTAAGTCGACCCTAGGAGGTTGTGCCTAAAAATTCGTCTCTAGGATCCTAGGGACGAACCCCTCTTTGTATCCTAGGGACGACTTAGTGGGTCCCGCAACCCACTACGTTGAAAAAATTGACTAACCTAGGGACGACCCACTTTGTAACCTAGGGTCGACAAAGTCGTCCCTAGGTTATAAATAAATAAAATCTTTTTCAAAATTTTTCTTAAAAATTCTTTTTTTTATTATTTTTAATAAAATCTTTTTTATAAATATTAAAAAAAACATTTTTAGAAAATAAAAAAATATATATTTATTACCCTAGGGACGACTTAGTCGTCCCTAGGTTTAAAAATGCCCAGGTGTCAATACCTGGGGACGACTGTCGTCCCTAGGATGATAAACTGGATGATATTTAATATCCTAGGGACGACTAAGTCGTCCCTAGGTGTACCTGGGGGCTAAAAAAAAACTGGGCTATTTTGCAGTTTCCAGATTTTTTCCGGAACTTTTTCCGGACAAAATCCACAATTCAAAATGGCAGAATTCGACAAATACAGAATAATATCAAATCAATAAACGTTACAATACCATATTACGATAAATTATCCAACGTCACGATACAATATTCATCAAATACACTTATTCAATCCTAAATCAAATGTTTCAAACGCTAGTCTCAAACTTTATTAAACATGCATAATAAGAAAAATACTACCACAACCTCTACTCCGCATCCTCGTTAGGTGAAAAGTCACCTTCCCTATCGTCACCCTCCTCGTCACCCCCCTCGTCACTCCCCTCGTCATTCACCTCGTCATCGCCTGATAAGTCGTCACCACTGTTTTGTACATTCCTATCTCGACCCAACTCGTCAACGGACCGGTAATCGTGCTCATGGGGATTTGAGATTACACGAGAACCTCCGGGTATGGATTGTGAAGTAGAGCCGATCTCATAAGCCGAGTGTGTGGTGGGACGATAACAATAGTTAAATGTGTTATTGTTGGTGACGGGAGTAATAGGATAAGTGCCGGTATAGGGAGGTTGGAGTGGTTGGAGATTGTCGGGCAAAGATGGTCGGTATGGGTCGATGGAAGGAGGTTGCACTGGTTGTGCCCAAGGATAGGGGGGTTGGACTAAATGAGCCCAATCAGGAGCTAGGGTGGGCATAACAAAGGGTTGGGGCGGGGGTACAAAAGTAGGAGGTCTAATTGGGTGATCAGTATTTGAGTTGTAGTTCTGGAAAAACTCACCCAATTGACTCTGATATTGCGCCATATGCTCGTACGACGTCTGACTATATTGTTGCGCCGCATCTGCCTTTAACGCTGCCAAGTAAGCCCGTTGCTGCGCCGCCTGATTCTCTTTCCTCAGCAGCTCCATCTGTCGCTCATTTCGTTCTATCAATTCTTGAAATTCACTACGAGAGGGAACATCTGGTCGACGTGGAGCACCCCGCCTACAATAAGTTACAACAACAATGTTTCATTATATACAACAAGACATAAATATGAACAATTGATTTACATTTTGTTTTATTGAGGATATATAACCTGCGAGTTGTGTTATTGGCACCACCCGGTAACTTTCTGCCTTGTCCCGACACATTTTGCTTATTTTGACTTGGCATGATTTGAGCCACTATTTCTTTATCAGACATGTGCGGGACTATACCGGCTCTCACTTGGTCACTGAGGGCTTTCATCTTTTGCTGGGAAAAAAAAAACGATTTAAAAGAAATGAAATTAGTTACTAAGGCATGTAAAGAGTTATATATTACTTACATATCTTTCCTCGTTTTCTTTACTTTTAAACGTGCCACCACTTGAGTGCCCCTTCCTCCATGTTTCAACCAGGTCCTCGTAAACCCCTTCCTTGACTTTCTGTAAAATCTCAAATAAATTAGTAACGAGCTATAATAAATAAACAATATAAACGCTTTTAAATAAATCACAAAAATTATAAAGAGTCTTACGTATTCATTCCTTTCTCGGGCGAATGGTTTTTTGCCTTGAGTGGTCGGTACCGTGTTTTTGGAACGATTAACAGTATTAACCTCACTTCTTGCCACCCTCTTTGGGTCTGACCACCACTGAACCAATTCAGCCCAATCACCTTTGGTTCTACCGTCCCACACACTCTCAGGCGGTACATGTTCTTGTGCCAGTGCGGGCGTCTCATATTTCGAATAATAATGTTTCTTGATCCTGTTCTTGTATTTTCTATACAGCAACCTCAGCTGATATTCCAACGCAAGCCTAACCCGAGTACACACCTCATACACACCACTGCCACACACCACCTGAGTACGATCATTGTACCATGGCTCGAGGTCGAAATATGTCTGCATAAAAACATATGAATTTAAATAAACAAACAAATTAAACATAACACACATATCTAAATGTCGATAACAATAACAATATAAGTAAAATAAACAATTTTCACCTCAATTGTAGGATAAATATGAGCTTTATCAGACTCTGGAATTTCGTCCCATTCGCAGTTCAGGGGAAGTGACCGGATTAATTCCCCCAAAAGATGAGTCAACAATGATGCATAATTGCCCAGAAAATGGAAGGTTTTCAGATCTTTAAATTCAAAGCCAATTGTCAAAGGTTTTTCGTTATTATTTCTGTACGCCTTCCTTAATTTTTCTAGGTTGGTCACAAAGCGTTGATTTGAACCTACAAAAGATATGTTATTTACTCGTAAAAATTCAAGTGACATAAATTATAAATATCAGTGTTATAAAAAAATATAATGATTTCTTACGCTGACACTCGGCCGGTACAGGACGTGTGGGCCGTCTGGGTGGACTACCACCAGCATCCCCACCGTGTGACCTAGGAGCTACACATGCCATCTGTAAAATAACAAGTTCATATCAGTATACACATTTTATCAATATACACATTTTAACATATAAAAACATTTTCATTAAAAAACAAAATTACACAATTTAATTAACCAATTAATACTAATACACAAATTCATATCAATATACACATTTTAACATATAAAAACGTTTTCATTAAAATACAAAATTACACATTTAAACAAATAAAAACAACTCATCATCATTTAAACGTATAACAATTGTTTCATTCAAACAACAACTTAAGCATATAACAATCGTTTACAAATAAAAAATTACACATTAAAGCATATAACAACTGTTTCATTCAAAATACAACTTAATATCAATTGTCATCATCTTCAGAATCATCGCTAGATAAAACTTCTTGAACATCATTATTATGGTTCACTTCATCATCATCCGACACTAAATCATCATCATCAACATCACCAATGACGTGTGCAACTACTTCATCATCTTCAATATTAATAATATCATCATCAACCGGTGGGGCGTCCACTTCCGTTGGTTGAGTATTTACACTCAAATCCGTAATACCCAAATTAGGCAAAGCAACAGACAGTGTAACATCTGATGAACTGCTACCATGTATAACATCTTCATCGGACTCTACCACATCTCGATGATAAACCTGTTCGACGACCTTCCAGTGAAGCGGTCGTCTAGCAAGGTCTTCAAGGTAGAATACTTGTGTTGCTTGTGTCGGGAAAATGTATGGGTTATTTTGGTGAAATAGCCTATCGGTCAAAATATGATGTATGCCTTGCTCAGTGTAAGAACATCTGTTGCGTTTGGTGCAATTGGTAGGGTTAATTGTGTCAAACCATTTACATCGAAACAACAAAACCTTGCGGTTGCCGATATAAGTGAGCTCCAGAATTTCTTCGAGTTGACCATAATACATCTCTCCATCAACCCCGGGTGTTGAAACTCCGCTGCATTGAGTGGTACGAAGTATATCGCGTTCACGTACCACAAACTTCACACCGTTCACTATGCAAGAGGGGTATGTACATGAACTAATAGGTCCACATGCCAAAGAGAATAACTCGTCACTACAGCCCACACTCACTTTTTTTTCACGAGTCTACAAAAATGAGATACAAAAAGGTTTATTAGATGAGGAATAACTCCAAGGTAATATATCTAATGTATTTATCATGTTATTAAACCACGCAGGAAAACTCGTTTCCACATTATCAGGCACCTCTCTGCAAAGGTTCATGATATTAGCAGAAGTCATCGAGAAAGAATAATTTTCAAAATTATAAAAAATAGGAAGAAACATACTCGCTGTAAGCTGAGATGTCGGCTTTGACTTCAGGACTGTTGTTAAGTATAAACCACGTAACTGCCTGCATGTCGTCATTAGTCATACGAGTTGGTTTGATTCCACCCGTCGGTGTGCATACGGTCCGGAACACCTCAAATTTATCTGGTTGTCCAGGCAAATCGTCTTCATTTCTGCCAAGGCGGTTAAATCTCGTCTCGACATCCTTAAGGTAACGCGAACAAAAAGTTAATGCCTCTTCTGCAACATAACCCTCAGCAATAGAACCTTCAGGCTTTGCTTTATTTCGTACATAATTCTTTAGCTTTTTCATGTATCTTTCAAATCGATACATCCACCTGCCGCGAGTAACGGAACCTAGAATAGCCTCATCGGGTAGATGTATAACCAAATGAGTCATTATGTCGAAAAAAGCAGGAGGAAAGATTTGCTCTAAATTAACCATCATAATGATCAATTTGTTTTTAGCTTCTTTCATGTCCTGCACAGTCAAACTTCGAGCATAAAGTTGCTTAAAGAATAAGCAAATGTCGATTATAGGTTTTGCAACGTCTTTGGGAAAGTATTGTTGCACTCCATAAGGAAGTAACCAATGCATCATTATATGACAGTCATGAGATTTCAAGTTCGTTATATTGTCATCATCAGCGGTCACTTTTTTCTTGAAGTTGGATCCAAAGCCATCAGGTAGTCTGACTCCTTTAATGAATTTACAAAAAAGTTTTCTTTTTTCTGGAGTGAAAGAGAACTTTGGATGAGGCTTATCGAACTTCCCGTTATCTTTTTTAACTAACCACAACTCCTTTCGAACTCCCATTTTTTCTAAGTCTAGCCTTGCCTTTGGCGTGTCTTTGGATTTGTCGTTCTGTAACAGGGTATTCAGTAAAGCCTCAAGGAAATTCTTTTCGATGTGCATGACATCGTAACAGTGTTTTAGTAGAAGAAAGGGCCAATACTCAAGATCCCAAAAGATAGAACGCTTACTCCAGTTCAATTCAACATCTCGATTTTTGGGGCGGTTCTCTTTGAGAATTAGTTTATGTTTCCCCGGTTTACGTTTAAAGACTTTACTAATCTGCAATTGAATATCAAGTTCTGAAAACTTTCTTGGTTTAGGCTTATTTTCGGGAAAACCGTAGAATTCCTTGGATTTTTTCCGATCTGGATGATTTGTTCTTAACCATCTTCTGTAACCAACATAAACGATTTTGCTGTTGATACGCATCGATGGAGTGTCAACATTACAAGTAGGGCATGCGAGGTACCCTTGCCCAGTCCACCCAGACAAACTACCTCGAGCTGGAAAATCATTGATGGTCCATAAAACCGCCGCTTTCATTTTGAAATGAGTACCCGTAGCAGCGTCTTTCGTCCAGACTCCCTCCCATAAATCTTTGAGTTCTTTAATTAGAGGCTGCAAGTAAACATCAATGTCCTTTGCAGCTGATTTAGGGCCGGGAATTAACATCGTCAACATTAAAGAAGTTTCTTTCAAACACATCCACGGTGGTGTGTTGTATGTTGTCAATATAACCGGCCACATGCTGTAAGTTTGGCTCATCATGCCATAAGGATTAAAACCATCAGCAGCCAACCCTAATCGAACGTTTCTAGGGTCACAAGAGAACTCAGGTTTCATCATGTCAAAATATTTCCATGCTTTGCCGTCACAGGGGTGATTCATTTTACCGTCTTCCTTAGACTGTCCGGTCGCATGCCAAGTCATCCACTTTGCTATGTCTTTTGTGTTGAACATACGTTGTAGTCTAGGTGTTATCGGAAAGTAACGCACCACCTTGTTGGCAACTAATTGCGTCCCCTTTTTCTTCTTTGGGTTTTTCCATCTGCTCGCGTTACAGATTGGACAAGTTTGCCTCTCCTTGTTTTCCGGTGATCCCCAATATAAAAAACAATAATTTATACAAGCATGGATCGATTCGTATCCTAACCCGATCTTTTTGTATGTCTTTTTTATTTCATAGTATGAAGACGGGAAATTGTATCCTTTACTAGGGGAACATGCCTTTTGGAGAAGAGCTAGAATTTTGTTAAACCCGGCATCAGTTATTTTGTGTAAAACCTTGATGTGCGAAATCTCTGATGTAAATTCCAATGTGGTCATATCACAACCCGGGTACAACTTTTGGGCAGACCTAGCGAGTAACTCTTCAAACTCGTTACTAGGACCCGATGTTTGGGTTGGTTGAGGACCGGTTGTTTGAGTTGGTGGAGTTTGAGAGGGTGGAGTTTCAGATGGTGGATTTGGAATATTATTTGCAGAAATATCTTCGAAGAACGCATCCATGTGAATTCGATCAGGTGAATATGGTAATAGTGGAGGTAACGGAAGAATTGGTTCACCGTGATATATCCAAGTGGTGTAATGTTTGTCAAACCCGAATCTGGATATGTGTGCCTCAAGTTGGCCGAGGGTAACCAACTTTTCACGGTTACAACAATGACTACATGGGCAACGGAGCTTTTGTGAGATGGGGTGCAAAAATTTCTCACAATCCTGGATGAATCCAAAAAGACCATCTAAAAACTCATTGGAATTACGATTGTTTACAGTGGTCCAACTCTTATCAATTGTCATAACTGCGTTGCAAATAAACATACTCAGATAAATTATTTTTTTTATACGTAAAATGTCATACTAACAAAATGAATATGAACTCTTTTTTTCTTCCTAGTGCAACTATGGAAGGCAATCCTAACCCACCTTTTGAATGTTTCGTCCCATATATGAATGCGTATAACCGGTTTACTATTTGAGTAAATTTCGGCAGCATTTCCCCTCAACTCCCCAAATATGTGTTTAAAGACATATTCGTAGGAGTAAAGGAGAAACACTGTCGAAATCATCTCAAATAATAAACCAGTTATACGCATTCATATCCTAAATGAGACGAAACATCAAAAAGCAGTCCCAAACAGGGGACTTTCCGAAATTAATTCCTAATAAATTAATTTCGGACGGGTTTTCTATAGGTTGATTAACTTCGGACGGGAATTTTCCGAAATTAATCGATAAAATCCTAAAATATTCCTAAAATTATTTACTACAAAGACTAACAATCATATATCATATATATATATAATATAATAAACATATGCATAATATTAATTACACACCTCGGTCACGACTGGAATAAGCAAAGATATAAAGATAGAAAAAGAGGTCCGGATGAGGAAGTTGTCCCGACTGTCCTGGTGCTAACCAAAAACAAACATAAAATAAAGAAAACCTAAATTAGTTGGTTCCCAAAAAAATTTCTAATTTGAAACAAACAACACCACAACAATTTAAAAAAAAAAACATTACCTTTTTTCGGCTGTGACACGGGTCTCAGTTCTCGGCTCGGTTCCCCGCTAACTCGGCTGTGACTCGGGTCTCGGCTACGACAAACATATTAAAAAATAAATTAAACTTGTGCCTTACATAAAGATAATAAATTGCTTTATTATGTATAAGTTGAAATCAAATAAGCTCAAAAACAAACACCCACCTGTGGTGGTGTTGCTGCTGTCACGACGGTGGTGGTGGCTACTACTATGCCGACAATGGTGGTGACGAAATAAACTAGCCAAAAAAACAAAATTAAACTATATATAAGCTAAAAACATATAAGCCGAAAACATATAAGCTAAAAATCAATTAAACTCGCAAAAAAAACATACCGCGTCGGTGGTGGTTGCGACTGCCGCAATGGTGGTGCGGGATGGATTGCTACTGTCGAATTAAACTAGCCAAAACAAACCCAAAACAAACCCAATATCAATCTTAATTAACATAAACAAAATTAAACAAAATTAATAGATTAAAAAAACAATTACCTTTATATTAAAACAAAATTATTGCGACTGGTGGTGGTGGTTGATGCTGCGCCGTGACTGCTGCCGTGACTGGTGGTGGTCCGGTGGTCGAGTTAAACCAAAAAAAAAAACTTAACAATTATAAACCTTGACAATTATACCATAAAAAATAAACAATAATAACAATTAAATTACAAAAATTAATCAAATTAAAAAATATATAATTCGAAATCAAATACCTTGACAATATATAACGAATTGGTGGTGAATGTGCTCGTGTGCAAGTGATGAAGATGAAGATTGTGAAGATGAAAGTGGTGAATGGATGGAGTTGAAGTGGTGGAGATGAGACGGATGGGATTGATGGTGGGTGGGAATGAGACGGATGGGAATGGTCGGATTGATGGTGGGTGGTGAATGGGATAAGGTGAGTTGATGGTGGTGGTCGTCGTCGGATGGGAGTGGTCGTCTAAGTCGTCCTCGGTTTTTTTTTTTTTTAACAAAAATGAAGAATGAGATAGAGAGGATAAGGTGAGTTACTGTAAATGAAGCTTAGGGACGACTTTGTCTTTGTAACCTAGGGACGACTTAGTCGTCCCTAGCATAATAATAAATACTTTTTTTTTCGTTTATAAATAATCCTTAGGGACGACTTTTGGAACCTAGGGACGACTAAGTCGTCCCTAGGTGTATACCGGGAAAACTTAAACCCAAAGCGGGTTTTTTAAAATTTCAACGAAAATTTCAACTTTTCCCAAAAAATTTGCTAAGTGTTGGAGGGTTTTTTTAGGGACGACTTCCTTTAATATTTAGGGACGACTAAGTCGTCCCTAGGTGTTTTTCATACATTTAATTTACATTTTACCTTCTATGTAATAAAATTAATAATATAAATTAATAATAAAAATCAAAATAAATTATTATAATTAATATTAAAATATACGTTATACTTAGTTTGTAATAATTAATAACCGACGAGTCCATATGTTACGGTTATACGTTATAGGTTCAACCGACGAGTCCATATGTTAGGGTTATACGTTATAGGTTCAACCGATGAGTCCATATGTTACGGTTATACGTTATAGGTTCAACCGACGAGTCCATATGTTACGGTTATACGTTATAGGTTCAACCGATGAGTCCATATGTTATGGTTATACGTTATAGGTTTAACCGACGAGTCCATATGTTAGGGTTATACGTTATAGGTTCAACCGACGAGTCCATATGTTAGGGTTATACGTTATAGGTTCAACCGACGAGTCCATATGTTACGGTTATACGTTATAGGTTCAACCGACGAGTCCATATGTTAGGGTTATACGTTATAGGTTCAACCGACGAGTCCATATGTTACGGTTATACGTTATAGGTTCAACCGACGAGTCCATATGTTAGGGTTATACGTTATAGGTTCAACCGACGAGTCCATATGTTAGGGTTATACGTTATAGGTTCAACCGACGAGTCCATATGTTAGGGTTATACGTTATAGGTTCAACCGACGAGTCCATATGTTATGGTTATACGTTATAGGTTCAACCGGTGAGTCCATATGTTAGGGTTATACGTTATAGGTTCAACCGACGAGTCCATATGTTACGGTTATACGTTATAGGTTCAACCGACGAGTCCATATGTTAGGGTTATACGTTATAGGTTCAACCGACGAGTCCATATGTTACGGTTATACGTTATAGGTTCAACCGGTGAGTCCATATGTTAGGGTTATACGTTATAGGTTCAACCGACGAGTCCATATGTTAGGGTTATACGTTATAGGTTCAACCGACGAGTCCATATGTTACGGTTATACGTTATAGGTTCAACCGACGAGTCCATATGTTAGGGTTATACTTTATAGGTTCTACCGACGAGTCCATATGTTAGGGTTATACGTTATAGGTTCAACCGACGAGTCCATATGTTAGGGTTATACGTTATAGGTTCAATCGACGAGTCCATATGTTACGGTTATACGTTATAGGTTCAACCGGTGAGTCCATATGTTAGGGTTATACGTTATAGGTTCAACCGACGAGTCCATATGTTACGGTTATACGTTATAGGTTCAACCGACGAGTCCATATGTTAGGGTTATACGTTATAGGTTCAACCGACGAGTCCATATGTTACGGTTATACGTTATAGGTTCAACCGGTGAGTCCATATGTTAGGGTTATACGTTATAGGTTCAACCGACGAGTCCATATGTTACGGTTATACGTTATAGGTTCAACCGACGAGTCCATATGTTAGGGTTATACGTTATAGGTTCAACCGATGAGTCCATATGTTACGGTTATACGTTATAGGTTCAACCGACGAGTCCATATGTTACGGTTATACGTTATAGGTTCAACCGACGAGTCCATATGTTAGGGTTATACGTTATAGGTTCAACCGACGAGTCCATATGTTAGGGTTATACGTTATAGGTTCAACCGACGAGTCCATATGTTAGGGTTATACGTTATAGGTTCAACCGACGAGTCCATATGTTAGGGTTATACGTTATAGGTTCAACCGACGAGTCCATATGTTACGGTTATACGTTATAGGTTCAACCGACGAGTCCATATGTTACGGTTATACGTTATAGGTTCAACCGACGAGTCCATATGTTAGGGTTATACGTTATAGGTTCAACCGATGAGTCCATATGTTAGGGTTATATGTTATAGGTTCAACCGACGAGTCCATATGTTACGGTTATACGTTATAGGTTCAACCGACGAGTCCATATGTTAGGGTTATACGTTATAGGTTCAACCGATGAGTCCATATGTTACGGTTATACGTTATAGGTTCAACCGACGAGTCCATATGTTACGGTTATACGTTATAGGTTCAACCGACGAGTCCATATGTTAGGGTTATACGTTATAGGTTCAACCGACGAGTCCATATGTTAGGGTTATACGTTATAGGTTCAACCGACGAGTCCATATGTTAGGGTTATACGTTATAGGTTCAACCGACGAGTCCATATGTTAGGGTTATACGTTATAGGTTCAACCGACGAGTCCATATGTTACGGTTATACGTTATAGGTTCAACCGACGAGTCCATATGTTAGGGTTATACGTTATAGGTTCAACCGACGAGTCCATATGTTACGGTTATACGTTATAGGTTCAACCGACGAGTCCATATGTTAGGGTTATATGTTATAGGTTCAACCGACGAGTCCATATGTTAGGGTTATACGTTATAGGTTCAACCGACGAGTCCATATGTTACGGTTATACGTTATAGGTTCAACCGACGAGTCCATATGTTACGGTTATACGTTATAGGTTCAACCGACGAGTCCATATGTTACGGTTATACGTTATAGGTTCAACCGACGAGTCCATATGTTAGGGTTATACGTTATAGGTTCAACCGACGAGTCCATATGTTAGGGTTATACGTTATAGGTTCAACCGACGAGTCCATATGTTAGGGTTATACGTTATAGGTTCAACCGACGAGTCCATATGTTACGGTTATACGTTATAGGTTCAACCGACGAGTCCATATGTTACGGTTATACGTTATAGGTTCAACCGACGAGTCCATATGTTACGGTTATACGTTATAGGTTCAACCGACGAGTCCATATGTTAGGGTTATACGTTATAGGTTCAACCGACGAGTCCATATGTTAGGGTTATACGTTATAGGTTCAACCGACGAGTCCATATGTTAGGGTTATACGTTATAGGTTCAACCGACGAGTCCATATGTTACGGTTATACGTTATAGGTTCAACCGACGAGTCCATATGTTAGGGTTATACGTTATAGGTTCAACCGACGAGTCCATATGTTACGGTTATACGTTATAGGTTCAACCGACGAGTCCATATGTTAGGGTTATACGTTATAGGTTCAACCGACGAGTCCATATGTTACGGTTATACGTTATAGGTTCAACCGACGAGTCCATATGTTAGGGTTATACGTTATAGGTTCAACCGAGGAGTCCATATGTTACGGTTATACGTTATAGGTTCAACCGACGAGTCCATATGTTACGGTTATACGTTATAGGTTCAACCGACGAGTCCATATGTTAGGGTTATACGTTATAGGTTCAACCGATGAGTCCATATGTTACGGTTATACGTTATAGGTTCAACCGATGAGTCCATATGTTACGGTTATACGTTATAGGTTCAACCGACGAGTCCATATGTTACGGTTATACGTTATAGGTTCAACCGACGAGTCCATATGTTACGGTTATACGTTATAGGTTCAACCGACGAGTCCATATGTTACGGTTATACGTTATAGGTTCAACCGACGAGTCCATATGTTAGGGTTATACGTTATAGGTTCAACCGACGAGTCCATATGTTAGGGTTATACGTTATAGGTTCAACCGACGAGTCCATATGTTAGGGTTATACGTTATAGGTTCAACCGACGAGTCCATATGTTAGGGTTATACGTTATAGGTTCAACCGACGAGTCCATATGTTACGGTTATACGTTATAGGTTCAACCGACGAGTCCATATGTTAGGGTTATACGTTATAGGTTCAACCGACGAGTCCATATGTTACGGTTATACGTTATAGGTTCAACCGACGAGTCCATATGTTAGGGTTATACGTTATAGGTTCAACCGACGAGTCCATATGTTAGGGTTATACGTTATAGGTTCAACCGACGAGTCCATATGTTAGGGTTATACGTTATAGGTTCAACCGACGAGTCCATATGTTACGGTTATACGTTATAGGTTCAACCGACGAGTCCATATGTTACGGTTATACGTTATAGGTTCGACCGACGAGTCCATATGTTACGGTTATACGTTATAGGTTCAACCGACGAGTCCATATGTTACGGTTATACGTTATAGGTTCAACCGACGAGTCCATATGTTAGGGTTATACGTTATAGGTTCAACCAGTGATTCCAAATATTGGCGGGAAATGTTGGCGGTAAATGCTGGCGGGAAAATGTTGGCGGGAAAGCTAGGGTCGACTAAGTCGTCCCTAAATGTGTCGACCCTAAATTTTTATCTTTATTTATGGTAGCTCTTATCCTCACAAACTCTTATCCTCTCATACCAAACTCACCACCACCACCACCCGATTTTGCATAATATGGATCCGCTTGAAGCTTATAAGTGTACATGTAGAAAGGGATATATTGTGTTGAGACAGTCACATCAACCTCATAGCTTTGGTAAACTTTACTATGCGTGTCCTCTTTCGAAGGTAAACAATCAAATGTTTTAGTTATGTAATACGTGTGATTATTAAAATGACATGTCATGTTATTTGTTTACTTTGTAACAGCCAAAAACAAATGATTATGGATGTAAATATTTTAAATGGAAGGATGATTTTGATCTCGAACTCCGTATAAGATCTTCCCCTGGATCTTCAACACCTCAAGGTTCACATCCAAGTTCTTATACAGGTCCTTCTCAATCTGCACCAACTGAGTGCTCTAATTGCAAGATCAAAGATCTAAAGATAAAGATGCTAGAGACAAGACTAGAAATGGAAAGGCATCCTGAAGACCACGCATGTCAATCGGCTGCAATACTTCATGAGCTTTTAAATGATATGGAAAATCTTAGCTTTGAGTAGTAATCTATTTGTTATTTTAATGTGTTAATTTGTATTTTATTATTATGTGTTAATCTGTACGTTTAGTTTTAACTAGTTTGTGATGTTTTTTTTCTTATTTATGAATCTATTATCGTTGTAATATATATTTTTAATTAAGCGCGTGTTTAAGTGTTAAATATATATCTAAAGTTTTTTTTAAATAAATATAAAGTTTTTTTAAATATGTATAAAGTTTTTTTAAAATAAATATAAAGTTTTTTTTAAATATGTATAAAGTTTTTTTTAAATATGTATAAAGTTTTTTTTAAATATGTATAAAGTTTTTTTTTAAATATGTATAAAGTTATTTTTAAATATGTATACTTTTTTTTCTAAATATGTATAAATTTTTTTAAATATGTATAAAGTTTTTTTAATATGTATAAAGTTATTTTTAAATATGTATAATTTTTTTTCTAAATATATAAATTTTTTTTAAATATATATAAAGTTTTTTTTTAAATAGGTATAAAGTTATTTTTAACTAAATATATATATTTTTTTAAATATGTATAAAGTAATTTTAAATAATTTAATTTTAAAATTATTTATATTTATACGTTTTTTAAACGTTTTTTTAAATAATATTTATATTAATTTTAAATAATTTTAAATAAATAAAAAAGATAAAAAAATATATTTACTTAACCTAGGGACGACTTAGTCGTCCCTAAGGTAAAGTGGGTCCACTTTCATTTTAAACTTTTTAAATAAAAAATATTTATATTAATTTTAAATATATAAAAAAGATTTAAAAACGGGAAAAATAAGTTTATTTAACCTAGGGACGACTAAGTCGTCCCTAGGTTTTCTGGTCCCCACTTTCATTTTAAACTTTTTAAATAAAAAATATTTATATTAATTTTAAATATATAAAAAAGATTTAAAAAGGGAAAAATAAGTTTATTTAACCTAGGGACGACTAAGTCGTCCCTAGGTTTTGTGGTCCCCACTTTTTCCCCACAGCCCTTTTGACCAAGAATTTGTTGTAAAAGTGGTGGGTCCCCCCTTAATCTAGGGACGACTAAGTCGACCCTAGAAAAAGGGCGACCCTAAACACTTGTTTTGTTGTAGTGGCTCTTTAATAAAATTGTCATTAAAAAACGCTAAAGCCATGATGGCATAACAAATTAAAAAACCTTGTATTATTTTTTATGGATACCATAAAAACTCATATGGAGTTTAGATATATCCTTTTACAAATCAGAGAAGCAAGACAATGTCTATCATATAGATATTCAACATGAAATTGATTCGTTTAATATAGAAAGAAAACTCACCATCGGAAACCACCTTCATGAATTTATGAACATAAATGATAAAACCTATAAATTAAATCATGCAACTACATAAGATACTCTTAGATAAACCAGTAAATGAGAATTAAAAGGTATATGGAAAATAAATCAGTAAAAATTATTTATCCTATTATCAGCAATTCAGAGAAAGTTCCCTATCCTAAACCACATACATTATAGAACAATTTGCAGCAAAATCGGTACTGCTTTGTCTCTACACATAACAAAAAGTAACAGCTGTAATGTCCTTTATATAATTAGTCTTGTCGTTATAATATACATAAAATATTTAGATTTGAAGCAAACTTGTTCGCATATATGTTTAGTATGTTAAAAAGGAAGGACTGGCTTTTTACTTTGGGTGTTATTCTAATGCTGATATTGAACTTCACATATTGGTATCAGATAGCTACGGAAAACAGCAGAAAGATATCCAGCAGGAAGCACTAAACACGCTTTCATGTATTGAAGAAATCGGAGCTTTCAAAGGTCCTTTCGCTTCTACACTATACTTATGCAAACACACCCTTACATCATCTCTACCACAAACAGGAGAAACCTATTACCACAAACAAAAAGCATAAACAAAAAACTCTCAGAAAGCAATTACCACAAAAAGATTCTTACCGACGTGTGCCAAATCCAGAGCTCAGATATGACAACACGTAGGTATCAGCGTTCCTGCCAGACCAAAAGCATAAAACAGCCGTGTTATTCATTTCTTTTTTATTCGCTCGGAAGGGTAGAGCATCGGAGAAACATTGCGTAAATGCCATGGCTGCAACTTTACGCCAAAACACAAAACGCTTCACCTCTTGCCCTCTCTACCGCCAAAGACATCATCGCCTTTAAAACAGATAATAGTTATGTTATTAAAACTTAAATCTGGTTGTGGTAGTGGTAGCGGCTGTGCAAGAGATTTGCTATTGTGTGTGTTTTTTCCCCAATTTCATTTGGATAAAATAAGAAAACGATAACACCTAGGCTACCGTTTTCTACCCCAACACGTAATACATATAAGGGGACACGTGCTGGGTTTTTTCCCGCCAAAAGCCACAAAAATAATAAAAAACATTATACTGTAGCAACTCTCTCAAAAAGGCACTACCTAAACAGATATAAGTTATAATAAGCCCATACCTCATCTCCCACTAAGGGTGCAAAGTCGTTCGATTGCATAGCCAGCACGTACAACATGCCGTACGGTCTTTGCGATACCAACTTACGGGCGAGATATCTCACTGATATTACAACGAACATGATGGCCCTATATACCCATTGAAACACAAACATGTTCATAAAACGCAAGAGCCCGTGATGGTTGCAAACCGGACTGTTTACCCTGCGAAATCACGGCCGTCTACGCCTTTAGTTGAAACTGCTGAAGTATGGCATCAAAAGTAGTCAACTAAATTACTTAAATCAACAACCCAAAACAACGAATGCTTCAAATCTTAATTCGGTGTACAGATGTGAAAGCCATTTGATGGAGTAATGAGGTTGTAATTCATCGTGCGAAAAACAACAACAACACTCTGAAATTGTTTCAAAGGCTGCAAAGTCATTCAGTTGCACAGCCACCAGGAATACCATGTCGCACAGGCTTTGTCATACCAACTTACGGGCGAGATATCTGACCAATATTATAACGATCATCGTGGGCCTATATCCCCATTGAAACAAAAATAGTTTTATAAAACGCAGGAGCTCGTGATGGTTGGAAACCGACATGTTTATCCTGCCAAATCACGGGTGTCTACGCCTTTACTTGAAACAGTTCAAATATGACATCAAAAGTAGTCAACTGAAGAATCTACAATTGTATCAAAGGCCATAAAAAGAAAACTTACTCACAGGGTTTT
Source organism: Glebionis coronaria (assembly GCA_025667525.1). Taxonomy (NCBI): domain Eukaryota; kingdom Viridiplantae; phylum Streptophyta; class Magnoliopsida; order Asterales; family Asteraceae; genus Glebionis; species Glebionis coronaria. The sequence continues at coordinate 697,865,227 of CM046875.1, forward strand.
CATGCCTTTGCGTTTGTGGAGGTTGCTTAGGCGAGAAAGTCTCGACCTCGACCATCCATCTACCATACACATCAAAACCAACCTGTTAGCCGCCAACGACATTAGTCGCAACCTAAGCAGGAAAAAAAACCCAATTAGTACTCACTTAAACCGTAACACAAAGATCAGCCAATAAAAAAATATTGCAACCTGAAAGAAAAAAAACTCAATTATTATTCACCAAAAATAGATTAAGAAGGGACAACCCAGCCAAATTTGTATACACAGATCCGAGAACGGGATGGAAGAGTGCACATCAGAAAATGGACATGAGGCTAGCAAAACGGATGCCGACCAAGACCGACCACCATAGATGAGGTGAGTGTATGTGTTTTTTCTGGATATCGTCGAATAAAACCAACGAAAAAAGTCAACACACGTGGAGGGATACGTGTAAAACGTTGAGCTGTTAGTCATGTCGAAAGTGGAAGATCCACTAAGTACTCTTTTCCCGGCAAAAAAACCCTATATTAATAAAATATTCACTTAGGCTTCGTAAAACAGTAATAAGTATTAGTTTCATTTCATTATAATGACTCAATTTATAAATGTTTTTCATAAACCATTATGAACACCCTGGTAATAAGTCATGAAGATGCAATAGAATGTTTGCCAAATTAGAAATCTTAAAAATTAAAAATAACTATTAGATTTTATTATACTAACCCTATTTTTGGTATGTATTTTTAATGTTTAGCTTTTTAGAACAATTTAACATTTCGTTAGATATAGTCCTTAGGTCGATTTAATTTTTTTATTATATGTGATTATTTGTTACTAGGATTCTATGTTTTTTTATTTTTTTAGTTCAGGACGTGTTTAGTGTCAAGCATTTAGGAGTGATGAACGTTAAATGTTATGATATTTAATATTTGTTTGGAATGGTGGAAATGTAGCTGTATATTGCATAAGGTATCTTGTTATTTTTGTAATTTATCACCCAATGAACAAATTTTATGATGTAGTATTTAGAAAAGTGCAAGCTAAATCAACTCCTATTTAAACATTATCAAAAATTTTCTTTCCAAAATAATTTTCTTATTCTGCCCATGCTTGTTTGACAATCAATAGATAACACAATCTATTTTTGGAAAGTTATTTTTCCGTATATATAGCTAGAAACTCTTGGGGGGAAATATCTATATCTATATCTATATATCCTAATAAAATGAAATAAAATACAAGTCTTTAAAGCTAGCTACATTAAAAATCCCATCAATGACATACCTTATATAGATCAATGGTACAATGAAATAATGCATGAATTTCATAAACATAACAAAAAAACTCGGTCATCTTTAATATTTGAATGAGCTATAGGTAACTAAACTTACACACTATTAATTTTTAAAAGTCTATTATGATTCCTAAAAATTAGCATTCTAATTTACAAATCTTATAATCAGGCAAAAACGTGTGATGGATACAAAGGTCAAACTAATCACATGTTCTGAAACATTCATCCTTTATACAAATAATTTTAACAAAATTGAAGATAATATTAAGTATATATTTTTTATTAAAAAAATAAGAAATTATATACTTTTGGCAAGTTATAACTATTATTTAAATTAAATGTATATTTTTGATTAAAATAAAAATGAAAATTATATAGTTTTGGCAAGTTTTATTTAAATTAAATATGTATTTTTGATTAAAATAAAAAAAATTATATAATATATAATTATGACAAGTCATAATAATTATTTAAGTTTTGATAATAAAAATTAATTAATTTTGAAAAGTCATAAGTTGATGAAACGTAAAATTTAAACAATTCCATATATAACTCCGGTATACTACGGGTCCATTTTGTGTTATTTTTGTAAAGTAGTACCAAACTTATTAAACGTAATATTTACTTTCAAAGGTGTAATCTTTTTTCAATCTTCTTCTATACGCTTCTTTACATTATAAATATTCAGTTTCAAATCTCGATCAGTTGGATTTTTTATGTGTTTTTTCTATTAGGGTTTTCATTTAAAAGATTGATGATTGTCTTTTTTGATTTTACAGGCTAAAAGCAATCATAGCATCTAAACATATGTGGTTATATTGTGACTCAAATTCATGATCATCCGGTAATATTATCCGCTGTAATCTATTTAAAAAACCAATTATGGTTAACATGGTTAATTATTAATTTTTTTGAAAATTTCATAACCTTAGTTTTTTTAATTTTTATTACAGGCGTAATGATATTCATGGCATCTGGATAAATTACAATGGTTGACTGAAACAAACAGGTTCGCTTTCCTCAATTAACAAGTGTGTGTAACATTAGTACATTGTTTTTGTTATACTATGCACATGTTTAAGAGTTAGGTTTTATCTGTTTAACAATATTATTGCTATTTTGGCAGGTTGCTTCAATGCGGTGTATTGAAGGTTTGAGATTATCGGTTGGCCTTTGAAAGGGTAAAGGATTAGAATGGGATCTCTCAAATTCTGCTTCGAAATTTATTAGGAGCATCACCCAGGGTTAGTTTTGTAAATACGATAATATATGTTTAGTTTGAAGAAAATATATCATTGATATATGTCAATGTCTGCATATTATGTGTAGATGTACATGGTATATCACGACGGCTTCCTCGAGTAAAGAGTAGCCAACAGTCATTTCAGTAGACTTTTACGAGATCTTTATAGCTAAAACAAATAATGGAGGTAACGATTTTGTGGTTTTCCATTGAACTTTATAGCTAAAAAAAGATCGTAAGTCCATAAGAACCATTATTAAGCAAAAAGCAAAAAGAAAGACCTCTGTTAAATTGAATAATGAGTATTGAAGCGGTCACTAACGAAAGAGATATATACACGTATGCGTTACCACGCTTTAAATAGAGGTTTTCATCATTAGCCATAAACATGCGTATTTTGAAACTGATTATTAGCGATCAAACTATGTAGGAAAAAAACTTTGAGATCGTAATGTAGTAAATGACGTTAACATGTAAAAAATTTCTATACTAATTAGATAACAGTAAAAACCCAAAAAGAGGCGAAATGTGTGCACTTAGGCGAGTCGCAAGGTTGTACACTGTTGTGAAATATGATACAGTACATGTTAGATTAGATCATTCAAAGGTCGTGCATAAAGAAGATAAATTATTTGTCATATAGTTACTTGGAATGTGTTGTATACTTATATATCAATGATTGAGAAAGATGCAAAGGCTTGGTTCGATGTCGTAACATGATTTATGGCAGTATTTGTAGAGATACAAATGACAAGATTAACAGACATTGTTAAATATCATCACATGAAAAATTGTAAGTTTTCATTCTATAAGGTCAATTGGTCAAAATCAAAAGAGTTTTGAAAGTTGTCATTTGTGATTAACCAAAACAGTAATAGCTTGAAAAGTACACAAATGTTATAAATATTTTGGGAGAGGATATTTACACATAGAAAAATTGATTCATACACATAAAATTGCTTTGTAAAGACTATTATGCCCTTTTATAACTTCACCCCTTTTATTCACAATAACGTAATTTATTCCCCTCATAAATGTTGCGTCTTTCTCTTCGCTTAATCGCTCACCAATGTACTCCAATATCACCTTCTAATTCATCAAAGGTTATATGCAGTTCAACTGTTTATTTTTGCATGAATTACTTACTAATCTTTACCACTGCAAGTTTGCAATCAATGGAACCCATGGTCTCTGAAATTAATTTAAAATAAACACATCGAATAGGGAAAATAGTGTTGCGAAGTGTAGTTTCAACCAATGTTTTCAAACCCGATTCAACTCAGCCGGGTCAACCGGTTGACCCTATACCCGTCGAGTTTGAAGTGACCCGGGTCAACTCGGTTCTCGAAATCCGGCCGGGTTGTAATTTTTTGTTTTGTTTTAAATGTAAATTTTGTATATTTTCGATGTGTTTCTCCTTTTTTACATATTATAGTAGTAGTTGGTAAATAGTTTATATATTTTATATATGGACGATTTCATGATTTTTATATGTAATTATAGTAAATTATTAAAAATATAAAAAAGAAGTTACTCGGTCGACCTGAATTAATCCAGACTCAATGATTTGACTGGATCGATTTTAAAACCGATTTTTAAAATATTGGTTTCAAAATGCAAAGAAATGACTATTCAATATTATATTATGTCTTACTTGAGTCATTTTGTAATCCGTATTTTTCTATAAAAAAATTAGCATTATTACGTACATGTACCATTCTATTCAATTTCAAAAATATCATTTTAAAAATGAAGTTTTAGGAATTTCAGAAAATGGTTTTATATACGTCTTTTAGGAGGAAACAGTGAAGAAGCTGGTGAGTGCCAACATATAGACGTGTAGTAAATCTTGATTGCATATGTATCAGAAGATGTAGGTGACATTAGAAAAAAATGACAAGTAACTCGCTTGAAGTTTTGAAAATAGAAACCAAATGATATACAGTAGATATAGAGAGGGTATAATTGTCACTTCACAATAAAATTATTTTAAGGTATATCATCAATGTTCAAGTAGGTACATCTATATAAATCAAATGTTTTATACCATTTTTTTAACTTTCTATAGACACTTATCAACGACTTTATTTTTTTGTGCTGTTTGTTTTTGTTTTTCTTTTCAAAATTTATAATGTTAATGGACCACTTTGTGAGTATAGAGTTGGAGAAGATAAGGATATAAAAGTATCTAAGTGTATCTTTGTTATACCCTTCCACAATTTCTCTATTTCACATGATTAGCAATCAAGTCTTTATGAAGCTAAGGATATAAAAGGTTTCTTGAAATCATCTTTACTTAAAGTTGGATTTCCCTATTATTATCTTATAATCTCATTTAGTGATCATGTATTCAGGGTCGAAATTATTTTAGGTGCTTGCTGATATTGATGGTTTTGTAGGTGCTTTTGTTCAGGCCTCACAGAATAGTTTATGGAGCTTGCTGACGGAATAGGTATCGGTTATTGACTTTCTACTCAAGACGAATAAAGTTGAAGACAAAAATGTATGAATGTTTATTACTATAATTGTTATAAACTCAAATATTAATCAAATAATTCATGTATTTTTTTACGTATTAAAAGAACATGATTACGTTCGATTATTTCTTTTATATATGTGTTTACTTCTTACCAAAAAAATATTTAAAATACACTCGGGGCTACACAAATCTTTAAGCTACAACCGATTCTTTTGACAATTAAGATTTTTAAATATTTGAACAATATTAATTAAAATCAATTATTCAATAAAGAAAGCGTATGTATATAAAGTCTATCTGTGATGACTTCACAAATAATAAGCCTTCAAAAAGATTCTTAAAATAACACACGGCGTTGTCGTAAATAACACAATGTGTAGTAGATTGCGTTGGAATCATCTTCTGTAAATTGATACCATGTATCAATGACGAAAAGAAATTTGATACCGATGCAATTCTTTCTATTTTTAACTTATGATACTCCTATATAAACCCCATATGTATGTGGTTGATTGTACACAGCAAACCCTAAGTTATTCACTCTGCAAATCCCATACTAACAATGACTACATTTGTTCTACATTTTTTGTTGGGTACATCAACGCCCTATCCAGTGCGAAAAATGTGTGAGTGGTTAGTACTTGGGTTTAAGAGGTGGTATGAGAAAAATTATACAAGTAATATGAAATTAGTACATGGAGCATTCACATATTAAGTGATTTCATAGTTCGGGTCTCACTATATACCAATTTAGAAGAGGATACATTCACACACTAAGTTGTTTATCGTATCACTGACATAATATCTCTCAACAATGTTTAAAATGTATATATATATATGGCATGGCATGTTTTAAACCATATTTTGAATTCTAATATATTATTAATCACAACCCAATTTTACTTGCAGCTTCTATGGATTATTAGGAGTTCATAGAACGAACATTGGTTATTAGCTCGATTAGCGCTCATCGACGTTATATGTTATGCAATACCATTATATTTGGAGACGACGATGCATCGACACGCTTATTATTTTAAATGGTACGTACTAAAAATGTTTATCGAGTAATTAACGTATTTTCAGATTATTTATTTCATGTATTAACGGAATATATATACATTTGATTATTTTTTTATTTGTTTATTACTTCTTAAAAAAATAATTCATGAAACTACTCCCTAAATTACATGGATCAAAAGTGGGTTTGTACCTCTCACATCCTGTTTTCACTCACTCACAATTATACATAGCTGTTTCAAGAGTAAAAAAAAATTGAAGGTGGTAGTTTGTGATCCGTGAGGTAGCGTATCTAAAACGACTACACTAAAAAGAAGTGTTACACAGTGTATGAACAGGTTTCTAATGGTATGTATAATACATATTTTCAAATGTTTTTTTCAATAGTTTGTAAATTCTAATTACATCTATATTATTGTTCACAAAGTTTCTTTCGAATTACTTTTATGTTGAACAGTTAGGTGTTCACGACATGGGTATTGGCTATTGACTTTATTCGCTGTCACATAGAAGTCCAAAATGCACAAAAATTATTATTCTGAGTGTTGCGAAGTTAAACGCTTATCGGATAATTCATGTTCATTTTTATGATTTTTTTATCTATTATCAAAAACGCATTTTTATTTTCATTTATTTTTACAAAAATCACTCATTAAGCTATACCCGACGTTAGACGGGTCTTTAAGCTAGTATATTATATTTAGAAATAAATTGATAAAAAAATATCATGAATTCATATATACTACGTAGTTCATTAATTAATAGCACAATCTTATCGGACAATTTAGAAAATAGAAGACCTAAAATATTTTAATGTAAAAATATTTTAACAAATAAACTATTCCATTAATTAGGCAATGGAAAATATAAATTTACCGCCTTAATACATTTTGCCAAAAACAAGACAATAACGTTTGATGATAAGTGTATTTACTTTTTACTTAGCATTGTTTTAAAACCTATTGACTTATAAGCTAAAATGATTGTACTACTGGTTAAACCGGTGGACTCGTTCAAAACTGATAATACCGTATAAGCTACACATAATTTTACTGTACATCACTTCTCATCATTGTTTTAAAACACGGTTGAACTAGTTGAACCGTGACTCGATCAAATGACTGGACTCCAGATTTAAGAAAAATCCCAGTTAAACTATTGAATAAATCATGACTTGGCAGCTTATTCAGACTATCTAAAATATCAAAGTTGGCTTTAGGCCTTTGCAAACGGAGCATCTGCACAGGCCCAATATTATAAAAGCGCCTCCAAAAATATTTTCACATGCCCAAGTTCTTTGTTTTCTTATTTTTTTGTGAAGGATCACTGAAAGTCATTAGAAAGTTGGTATTCTCATTATTATTAACTCCCAATTTTGATATAGACTATATAGAAATTAGTATGTTCTTTTTTTATTCTTGTAACAAAGATAACGCTAAGCCACACAAATAAAGACCCTGCTTTTAAGACATTATTCTAAAATTGCTTGTAATCACAAGTCGTTTATCCAACAACTCAAGATGACAAATTATTTTTCTTGACAAAATATCGATCAACAATGCTATCCCGTGTCACAACCTTTACGTTGCATGTCTAGGCTTGTTTCAACTTATTACCTTGTGTATTATGCTTGACAAATCGGTTTTTATTTTGACTTTTATGTTCGATGTAACTTGTTGTGTACAACTTTCCTCCGTTTGTGAGATGTGATAATGAAATTATGTTAAAAAAAATATGTGCTCATGTCTTGATATAAAGTATTTGTTATTTATCACATCAATGTGAAGTGTCTCATTTTGTTTGTTTATTTTGATCCATATGTTTAATGCATATGCATGTAAATTACTACGGAGTACTAATCAATATTATGTGCTGGAGAAAGCCACGTGTCGGGGGCAAGCTTTATTTGGCTCGGAGCATTGATTCCCTATAACGAAGAGGCTAGCTCAAACTCTCAATTACCTATCTTGTGCTTGGGAAGGTCCCTCAGTTCCTCGGTAGCATCTCAATAATGAAACAAAACAGTTTATTGATAGGCAAGCCCTATAACACCTAATTAGTGCACCAGACTCGAACCCACCAGAATCAAGCCAAAATATAATCCTAGTGACTCGGGTCAAAATCAACAGAAATGGATCAGCATGGTTCAGTTGACTTGATGGCGCTAGTTATTTTCCCCACGTTTTTATTTCACACCTATTTTAGTTCTGATTTATTTATGTTTATTTCTTTTAGTTAAGCAGTAAGTTTTTTTAATTCCAAAAGTGTAAGAGAATGTGGGGTAGCAGTTTCTTTTATTTTCTCTTTGTTATAAACTGCAAACACATGAATGGAAAGGGAGTTGAAAATTTTCTAATTTTATTCTCTGTGTGTGAGAGTATTTATTCCATTGCTATGCTAGTTTTGGCAACATTAGGAGGTGATCTTGGAAACTAATTTGAATTAGCGTGGTGTGTCTGTAGCGTAAGTTCAAGTTAGATTGCCCAACGAGATATTCGAGTGGTGTGACTGTAACTCGAAAGGACCGTTGTTTTTAGTATAAGTTTTGTGATGGGTTCAAAGATCCAAATCCAGAAGATTCTGGCTATCATTTGGTATCAGAGCCAGGTTACCCGAAGTGCTAGTGATTTGAAGAAAACTATTGAGAAACTTGAGCTGAGAAGAAGACCATGGCCGAACAGTTAAAGGCTATGCAAGAACAAATTCTTGAACTCTCAGTTAACCGCGGAGATGAAGATGAAATTGAAACCGGTGGATCAGGAGTCAACCAAAAGGGATCTGGAACATGGCATCCCAACGACATTAAGGTTGACATTCCAGAGTATGATGGAAAGCTTGACCCAGACGAGTTTGTAGAATGGTTGAGGACGGTGGAGTGTGCCTTCGACTACAAAGAAACGACTGATGAACACAAAGTAAAAATTGTGGCCATGAAGTTGAGGAAGTATGCGTCAACTTGGTGGGCCAACATGTGTACTAAACGTGAACGTCTAGGAAAAAAGAAGGTAAAGGATTGGCAAAAAATGAAGCGTTTAATGAAGCAAAAGTTCCTTCCCTCATATTACATTCAGGCAAGTTTTTCTCAATTACATCATCTCAAGCAGAATCAACGTCCCGCAGAAGAATATTCTCGAGAATTCGAGTATTTACTTATGAAGTGTGATCTGCCCGAGGATGATCCACAAACTTTGGTTCGGTATTTGGGTGGATTAGATACTCATGTTGCTAATATTGTGGAGTTGTACCCTTACTCATCCCTAGATGACTTAACCCTGTTGGCTCACAAGGTAGATACCCAACAACGAAGCAAAGGAAAGTTTGAAGCAGGACTAACTTTTACTAAACCCACAACCCAAACCAAAACATTACCCACCAACGAAACTCACACTATACCTGAAAATTATTCGACCCAAACCCGTGCCCGCGAAGGTGTTTTCGATGCCAAGGCTTAGGGCATATTGCTTCCGAGTGTCCAAACAAAAGGATGATCACTTTGGCCGAGTACGAAGGGGTAGATAATTCTTTTACACTTGACACGACAGTGGATTCGGCTGTGGATGTTGAATCCGTTATCGAGGAAGTTGTTGGACCTGGTGAGGGATCATGTCTTATTGTCCGGCGAGCGCTCAGCAACACTCCTGATCATGTTGGGAGCCTGAAACGTGAGGCCAATTTTCACACGAGGTGTACCATTGTGCAAAAGGTTTGTTCTGTGATAATTGACGGGGGTAGTTGTACCAATGTCGCCTCCAAAACAATGGTTTCCAATCTGAATATACCTACTGAATCCCACCCATCACCCTACGTCATTCATTGGTTGAACCAAGGAAAAGGTATACCCGTATCCCACCGAGTTTTACTATCCTTCAGTATTGGTAAATCGATTTCAGATAAAATTTGGTGTGATGTCATCCCTATGGATGCTTGTCATGTATTGCTTGGGCGTCCTTGGCAATTTGATCGACGAGTGATACACGATGGCTACTCGAACACCTATTCTTTCATTCATAATAATCGAAGGATAGTCCTCACTCCCATTTCTCTAACCACATCACCCTCAACACCCACACCGTCTTTGAGCATACTTTTAAAATCTGAACAACATGAGTTCCACCCTGCTAGAGAGTTTATTTTGTTGGGGCTTGATGAAGAGGCGAGACCACCCCAACCAGCCACACACCCACTTGACCTTGTTGTTCTTGATACAAGCTCCAAATTTAGCAAAGACGCAAGTGACTTCGCAGCAGAATTTAAAACCATCCATCAGAAAGGTCATCAGAGAATCACCAAGAATAACGAGCTTATTAAGTATCGTCGGGACAAGGGCGTAAACATATCCTCTTCAAGCCAGGTGACTTGGTATGGTTGCACATGGGAAAGGAAAGATTCCCTGCTAAGCGGTAATCTAAAATGAGCTCTAGATCGGATGGTCCGTTCAAGATTTTGGAAAAGGTGAATGATAACGTCTACAAGATTGATCTCCCAGGAAACGTTTCAACCTCCTTTAACCTAGCGGATCTTCAACCATATTTTGATCCAGCAGAACCCCTTCTAAGTTTGAGGACAAACTCTTCCAATGAAGGGGAGGATGATACGCAAGCCCTGAAACACCTAATTGGTGCACCAGACTCGAACCCACCAGAATCAAGTCAAAATACAATCCCATCAGTTGACTTGATGGCGCTAGTTATTTTCCCCACGTTTTTATTTCACAGCTATTTTAGTTCTGATTTATTTATGTTTATTTCTTTTAGTTAAGAAGTAAGTTTTTTTAATTCAAAAGTGTATGGTGTCGCAGTTTTTTACACATCAATGGAAAGGGAGTTGAAAATTTCCTAATTTTATCATCTGTGTATGAGAGTATTTCTTAGGAGGTGACTGTAGCGTAAGTTCAAGTTAGATTGCCCAACGAGATATTCGAGTGGTGTGACTGTAACTCGAAAGGACCGTTGTTTTTAGTATAAGTTTTGTGACGGGTTCAAAATCCAAATCCAGAAGATTCTGGCTATTATTTATGCTTTTTCTCGAGGGAACAAATAGCACATAGTTTCATCTTATAGTACTTGAGAATAATGAACTTGCGATACAACATTAACGGATAACTCTGTTAGAGTTAACGAGTTATCAAAGCGAACCAATGTGAAACGAGAAGAGTAACTTTATATTTATGTGTATTTGTATTTAAACATATGAGAAAACTCTCGTTATTGAGGCTAAGGAAATGAAAAATAGAAAACATCAATTAACAAAATTATTCTTACTAATTAATCTCACATGAATTCAAAATAAAAACATAAAATAATTTTATCTTCAATTCATATTAGTATCTTAATGACGCCATCAATCGTCATTCAACATTTTAACCCCATTTTCCAGCATTCTATCCTGTTACGAGTAGCTTTCGCCGCCTCAGAGAAGCTTTCAGGCCGAGCCTTGGTATCGAACTCTTGTAAGATCTTTGGTGTGTAATATACAATTGACAATGAATTGGACATGAGTTGGGTACTATTACGAAGCAAATCGTCTACCTTAGCCCTGAACTCAAGGTTGCCAAATCCATCCAAACAATCGTCTGGATAAGTAGCCGCGGCGCCCAAGAACGTCAGGAGATCTGATTTCTTATTTAGAAGAGCGTGATCAGTATTGATCTGATCTTCCACTATTCTAGATGACTTAACGAGCTCGTCAATAGTATAATCCAGGAGCTCGTTGCACTCATTTAGCCTCTGCCTAATCAGAGCATCACCGACCTTAGCGGCAGCTAAGGATATTGATCTCTCTGCAACATTCACGGCTTCCTTACTGGCTACAATAGCCGTATTGATCACATCTCTAAGGGATACCGAGTCTTTATGGGCCAACGAGGTCATGCTAGCTTTGCATGCTTCCATGTGCTCAGTGAGGTTACATGCGAAAACAGCAATCTTAGGTATAAGGTGTTTATGCGACATTGCTTGTACATCTAAGCCAACGGGGTCACGGTAACCTTGGAAGTTTCCTTGAACGCCATGTACATCTAGGCCAACGGGGTCACGGTAACCTTGGAAGTTTCCTTGAACGCCATGTTCATCTAGGCCAACGGGGTCACGGTAACCTTCGAAGCTTCCTTGAACGCCATATTTGCGACTGAAATCAAAGCCGGCAGTCACTACGCCGTGGATGCAGACAATGAGAGCTAGGATTATAGCGATTTTGTTTGGGCTATTCATTTTGATTAGGGATGAGACTGATCGATGTGAATGTATAAATGATATTTGGGTTGCTGAATTTATACGACATTGTTAGGAAAATCAATATTTGTACGAATATACTAAAGACCACATGAATCTTGATAGGTTTTAGAATTTCTTACCGTATAGTATAAACCATAAATAAGTTTGACTATAACCGTTAATTTGAAAACATGAATATAGAATCTCGTTAAACAATTAAACAATAACCTTATAACCGGTTCCTGTTTTTACGAAGTAATAAACTTTTTAACAACATTTTTAATTAGAATGATATATGCCCTACTATTCATTTTAGGGCCCTATTTGTGTTGGTACTTGCTGGACACATTTTGGTTACAAAAACGACTTTATATTCCTCCAAATCTGTGTAATGCGACTCTTCACCACTTTATGAAAACTAGACATATACCCGCGCATAACTGCGAAAATTATCTAACGTCAAATAGTTTACGATATGCTAACTTATTCGATAGTCGAACCGGTAACCCGGTGACTCAACCAGATTGAACCAGTGGGCGAATCAGTTAATTGGTGACTCGACCGGGTTGACCCGGTGATGAAACACTGACCCGGTGACTCGACCAGGTTGACCCGTTTGTCGACCCAGTGACTAGACCTAGTTGATCCAGTGGTCAAACTCGTGACCTGGGGACTCGACCGGGTTGACCCGATGGTCGAACTCGAGACCCGATAATTCGATGTGTTGACCCGATGGTCAAACCCGTGACCCGGTGATTCGATCGGGTTGACCCGATGGTCGAACCCATGATTTGATGGCTCGACCGGGTTAACCTGGTGGTCGAACCCGTGACGTGGTGATTGAACCTGTGACAATGTGACTAATAAATTTGTTTCCTATTCTAAAAGTTTGTTTATGTTAAATATGGAAATATTGAGTTTTTCAACTAAATTATACAACCTTTATATGTAACTAGGAAAGTACCCGCATAGCGGCGGAAATGCCTAGCTGGAGATAATTAACGATATACGGTTTTGTGCTAAGTGTTTTAAAAAAATGAAAGTAAATTTGTTAAAATAAAATTGCAAACGCTCATAACATACGATAAATTTTTAGTATGTTTCAAACAACATTTATAAACATGCAGGGACTGAAAATGAAATATTACATCAATTATGAGACAAAGTGTAACAACGCATGTTACTTGTCGCATTAAACTTCTTTGTACACGACATTTGAGGTGTAGACTCCTCCTTTACTAAACTCTTTGAACAATTTCACTAATACTTTAACAACTATACGTGATATGCTTCTAGACAATGCAATATACACTCATATTTAAAATTATTTCCCTTATGCTTTATTGATAGTCATCATTTGTGATATAACTAAAAATGCATGTTACTCATCCCTTAAAACTTTTTGATACATAACATTTGACATTTGAGATTTACTCTTCTATGACCGAACTACTTGAATGACTTGACTAATTAATATCTTTGTACTTTTACGTATAGTCATTGTAACCATCGATTTTAAACATATGCAATGTCTTAGCACAACATATTATATTTCAGTTGTGAACTTAGAAAGCTGAAATTCATGAGAAAGTATACAACTTAGATGATAATAAAAGTATTGCGGCTTAAACCATTAGTACTCGTGTTTCGCTGCGAAATCTGTTTTATAACGTGTATTTTATTATAGTTTCAGTTTTTGTCTGGCCATGAGCTTGGATTGTATGTGTGACAAGCATGTCCTTATGAGGAGGCTTCAGATCTAAACAGATAAAAAGTCAAAAAAAAATTCATGTTCTTGATTGAAACACATTATTTCGATGTTCATTAAAGTTGAGAAACACATTAAAACACCTTAGAATGATAGTCATATATGTTTCATGTTTGTATTGTCGCTATGTTAGGTTATATTATATTGTATTCGATATTGAGTTGTGGTTTATAAATCCGATGCATCAGTTGGAACAAATGTCGGTACCATGGGTACTAAAAAACAATCCCTAAACTGGATTTCATTTCTATCTTTCTTCAATATCTTTTAGTGAGTCAGAACTGTTGATGATAATTAGCATTTGCTTCTGATCATTGTCTATCGTGCGTTTATCGACATTGGAGGATGACATGCCACTACAATAAATTGGTTGATTTTTCATCCTTATTATGGCACTTGTTCACACTTTACAATGTGTGAATTTGAAAACTTCACCTTTTCATTAGTGTTCTTGGTATAAATAAATTGGGTGTAACAAAAAACTTTATACTTTTAAGTGTGAAGATTTTTAATACTTCACACTTTCATGTGTGAACTTTTAAATATTTCACACTTTTATGTTTGAAAATTTTAGTATTTCACACTTTTTAATACTTCACATTTACAAATATAAATATTTTATAAATAAAATTCACATTTTATAAAATGCGACAAAAAAAAAATATGAGCAAACCTTAAATTTGTTGTAGTGCCTTTTAGTTATTTATCACATGTAAAGAATACTCTTATCAATTTAGTCACAATCGTGTATTCATGTTACACTCTCCTATCATAGGCGCTATATTACTGCACCTGCATTAGATTTCCCACGGGTGGGTTATAGCACCATTCAAACTGGTTCACATGACTCTTACAAATCCTCTAGTGACATTATGAATAAGCCCTGCAGCTCTGGCACCTTTTTTACATTGTTGAAAATGAATTTGCAAACACATACTACTAATTAATAAGATCTAATTCTTAATGATTGGAAACTGACCAAGAGGAGTTGCATCTCTTTCTATGTATGTATAAAGTGGTCGTTATCAATGTATCGTTCTTTCATACCCCATAATGAGTCAGGGACGTGTGTTTATCTATTGCACCATCATCAATGTCGTAACTCCTTGTATATAATTATGTTTGCATAGAACAAGTCAAATTTGAGGAATGTAAATAACACACACCTATGAACAGTATGATCCAGAAGAAAATAAGTCCAAATTTCTATTTGAACCTTGTAGACCAGCTTTTAAATTTTATTCATCGTATTGTGACTGAGAAATGTCATCAGCAGGTTCCAACACATATCTTGCACACGAGCAGCGGTAACTTTGTTCCCTATAATAGAAAACCGAGTACGTTTGGCACCCTATTTTCGGCCCGTAATTAGTGTCGATGTTGGTTGGAATGTTGTGGCGCTACTGTTAACTGCGCGAAGGTTTTAATACGTGAAAAATTGATTAGAAGTTTTTAACATACAATGCACATGTCGCGTTCCTATAGCATGCTGCAAATAGTTAAGGGGGTGTTCGGGGCTGCACAACTTTCAGCTTTTTATATATTTGCTTACCCGCAAACTTAAATTTTCCAAGGTGTATCTACTGGATTCAGTATCATGTCACAACTTACAAAGAGGATTATACATAAATAGCTCATCCAATTTAGAAACACAGTGATAGGAAGAATCGACTATGGATAGGGGACACACCTTAGTTTCTATTTTATACAATAACATGTCCAAACACCCCCTTACATACACTTATAAACCTAGATAATGGTACTTACGAATCAGGCCCCATTATACACAGTGTCCGAAGGAATTCCTGCTCCACCACTGGAACATCAGCCCGACTCACTGTCGATTTGGAAATCTGGGTGTTCCCTAGGCTTCAACATCTCTTGATATTCTATAGGCCATGAGCTCTGGTTCTTCTGCAATTCAATCTTGTTAAAAACATAAATCAAGTAAAATAAGGATTGACGCAAAGCTTTGTACATATAAGAACCAAATAATGAACGAGAATTAAAGATGGGTGAGTTGTAACTTTCTAAGTTTTTAAAAATCATTTCCTATTAAAAAAAGTTAAATGTGAGTTTCAAGTATTTAGCAAATCATTGCTTCAATATAAAACTCATTTCCTAGTAAAGAAAACCAAGCATGTCGATGTTTAACACACTGCCCAACCCTCCATCATTCATCCCACAAAGAATTGGCGGACATGCGGATTCAAGACATTCATATGCTCCCACAACATTGGTATAAATTCATCAATGCCGATGATTATAAACACAAATGTTACAAACAACAGTTTCCAGTTTTGAACCCATTTGCTAATGAACGGGTCGATTTGGGTTTATGACTATATCTCATAAAGCGTTTGTGTAGTCAGTAATTACCAGAATTCATCACTCTCTGACACACCCGGACCATACAACCGGATTATAAAAAGCCTGCTAAAGGGCCAAGCAATTTTTGTCACCAAGCGACATGGTAATTAGGATAGAAGATGAATGTTGCTTATATGTTTTCGGCTTACGTTTCAACTAATGAGGTAACACAAAATTGACTTATTCATAAGTAAAACATAAATATAATACATGGGAAGGTCCTGCTCAACTCTGTCCCACATACTTATAGCTTCAAGCAAGTAGCGTGCAGCAGGATATAGTTTTTCGTTAACATCACCGCGCATGAGTGCTAACATGTAGCTGGTTCCACTGTGACGCTCAAATACCTTCATTAAACACGTTGAAGAATGACCAAGTAATCGACACTTAGAGCATAAACAAAACCATGTGTCATTTGAATACCATATGGGCATACAATAAACATTAGGGTCAAATATGGTTTGCGAATTTTTTAACTTCAGATAACAAATACAAAAGTGTTTTGCCTAGTTTTTTTACGACTGCTTTTTTATCTTTATAAATCTATTTTCCAAGTCTCAGAGAGTGAAAAACTATCAACCCGGGATTTGAGCTAACTTCTTACCGAATAACATCCTCCAAATACCCACAAAAGCAACAATAAAAATAACATGGGTTTCAGGCAAGCATGAAAAGAAAATATTATAAGTCCAGATATTTGAAATTTTAAGGCTCTACACTAATAAAAATTGAAACATGGAAAGATAGTGTCAAGTTAAGAAATATACATTATAATAGCCTTCAACTTACAATCGGGCCAACGTATACACTTCTGACAACAAAGATCATCAAGCTAAGAGCTAAATTTAAAAAATGTACAATATATGGGTCAAAGTAGGTACAAACGACTAATACAATCTATTATTATTTATTTTACCCACTTCCATTTGGTCCTTATCCTGCTTTATATATTCGTCTGACTATAGCATTTGGCATCTAAGATGGATGAGGTAAGCTAACTGTTATTTAGAGATGTAATAGTTACTTTTCTAAAATTAAGTGGTGTTTGGCACTGCGGACTAAATGTATTTATACTACAGTTACGGGGGCTGCAAGTTCAAATAAGGGGTGTTTGGGACCTTTTTTTTACTCTAGTAGTTAACTCTAGTGTGATCACATCGTATGTAATACTCAGAAGTATTAAATGTAGTGAGTGAAAGTTAATGCACATATAAAATCTGACACTTTTAATCTGATTTGTGTCTAGTTGAGACTTGAACCAAACTTTTTATATTCTGTTAAAAACAGACTAATATACCTTGTGCCTAGTTGAGACATGAACCCAAACACACTATAATGAACCTATATAAACCTAAAAGTTCTGAATGAACTATAAAAACGGAGCTTATGAAGCATAACCTGAAAACCAAATAAGCGATCATCCGGTTGTGTAAGGAGAGACAAACATCCTGTTAATATGTTGGCACACCAAAACTAAACATATAAGATATGAAAGGGGGTTGGTACTTCCGTTGACTGTAGTGTAATGTTTCTTACTTTTTTCAAGTATGTATATCAACTAAACAGATAATGAACATACGACATCCCCGCTTGTAAATTTAGTCGTGGTTTATGATAAAACAGCGAGTGATAAATGTTGGCAATTGGTCGTCATTTTCTTTTTAATTTGGCATGTTGAGATTGCACATTAAGAACATAAGTTGTGCTTGTTAAACGGTATTTAACAAAGCTTTAAGCTAACAATAAGAACAAAGCTAATCAAAAAAGCCTAAACCCATTAAAAAAACTGTAAATACACACAACAGTAATAATGATTAAAATAAAATAACTTAAACCTCAAATCTATTTTCTCTTTAATAACAATCATAGACAACAAATTAAATTAAAATGAAAACAAACCAATTGATTTAATCTAATGTTAGCAGCAACCCGCCGGAGTTGTTGCCACACCACCTTATTTGAATAATTGTCTCTTTCAGAGAGAGAACCCTCCTTTGTTCTAAAACAAAAACAACCGCGCGCCAAGCCTCCTAGGTATCTCAAACCATCAAGCTACGTGCTCGCTATCACAAAGTATCCAGGAACATATCACAAACAAACATATGAAAGAACACAAACTTGTAGATTCTAACATATATTCAAACAACAAAGCACACACTCGAAACCACCGAGCACACCAAAAACCAGAAAACAACCAATACCGACTCAACAAACCGAAACCACCAAGACATGGTGGAAAGGCAGAAGGCGTCGACCATTAGGGTTATGATGACGAAAATAAGGAGGGTTTTGTAGGCGATTTTGTTGTATGTTTGAATCGCTAGGTTTTGTGGAAGATTAATGGATGATTATAACTACATATGACTCTCATGAAGCGTATAGCAGAAGTTTTGATTATATTGAAACTGCTGATTAAATGGTTTCCTTCTATACGTGAGAAGATCAGACGTGTATCATCAATATTAAAATTGGTGCTTTTTTTTGGGTTAATAAGTAATGTAATTATGGAAATATTGAGAAAAGTTACTAATTATAGAAATGGAGAGATTTTTGAAAATGTTTATAAGTAGTAGAGACTAGGCGAATACCCTAGCAAAGCAGCGGTAATTCCTAGCGGCAAATAATTAACGATATGCAATATTATGGTAATTGTTTCGGGAAACGTTCAAACCAACGTGGGAATGTCAAAATGTAAATTCAAACGGTCGTAAAATTCGATAATTTAACTCAATCAAAATTTTTAATATGTATAAAGGAACATATAAAAATATTTAGTGAATTATATGACCGAGTGAAATCCACTGGGTTAAATTATAAACCATGAACAAAATGAAGAATGTGCCATAACATGACATATAACACAAATATTAATGATTAAGAACACCGTGCAAGTAAAAAAAGCCTTTTACGTGTAGTAATAAAAAGATATTAGATGATAGGGAATTTGATACTTATCATTTTATGTTTTTTCTCCGATTAATTTTTCAAAAAAACGTTTTCCAAATCAAAAAAAAAAATTTAAAATAAAAACTGAAAAAACAGGCTTAAATTAAAAGATTATTTACTATTATAAAAATATTCTTTTTATAAAACAAAAAAGTTCATACTAATTGTTTTACTTTACAGTAAAAGATTATAAAAAAATGTTGAACACAAACACCTTCTAAATAAACATATACTTAATTGTCATTTTGGTCATATCTTTAACGTGATCATCTATGTCACATACTTACCCACAAACATATCTCACTTAAAAGCTAGCAATATTAAGATGGCTTCATATGTTTGAAGAGTTCATAATCACTTATAAAATCGATAGTCGTCTTATCAATAGATTCAAAAATATTGTGCTTAATTTGTACCTTGGTTAAGAATGTTTTTGTATGAAGGTAAATATATAAATAAGATAAAAAAATTATTTGCAAACAAAAGCTCAAGCAATGTCTAAGTAGGACAAATTCCTACAAATACCAAAACTTGGCTGGGAATTAAAAATACAGGACTCGGACAACCCTAAGCATTATACATGTACTTATACCCATAGAAGTGCCGATTCATAGAAAACAAATACCCAAACATACTGCCAATACAAAGAAATAAATATCCAAAGCCCAATACAAGTCCAAAACATCCAAGGTGTGCAGCCAGAAGGTGCCAACCATCTCCATATTTATGAGACTTAGTTCATGATATTTATCAAGCCAATTTGAGAAGTGTGAAATGGATGACCAGGTCCAGAATACCAATAAATTCTCATGATTGTTGTTAGTCATCCAAAACATATTAAACAATATCCTACTGAACATCCAAGACTTTGTGGCGTCATCAATACGAGTATTAAAAATTCTATTACTCTTCTAGAATTCAGTCCTAAGGCAAAACACTGGTATAGACAGGATAAAGCATACCAATCCAGATAGATACATACAACAACATATTGCAAATCATTATCACATAAAAGATTCCCAAAAAAACATAAGAATATCGGCATACTTACGGCTCTTATACAGATTCTAGGAAATACCCGATAGGCTTTTTTTTAAAAAACACTCAACAAGCCTAAGAAGATTCCATTACTTCTCTATATCGTAAGATGTAATGTTGTTAAACAAAACCTCTCTATATTGTAATGTGCAATGTCAGTTCAAAATGAAAACTTTCTCAAAATAATATATTGGACACCTCGATGTCAAACAACAACAAAGATGTATTGTCACTTCAGTTTATAACACGTATCTCGTCTTTATACCTATACTAGACGAGTACCCGCGCATAGCAGCGAAAATTATATAATGATAAATAATTAAGGATATGCGATATTATGCTAAGTGTTTTGTGTAACGTTTCAAATAAAATGTGAAAATATCAAATTATAATTGCAAAAAGTTATAAGATGCAATAATGATACTCTAAATAAAATATCAAATAAACAATATCACATATAAATTTTTTTAATGAAACAAAAAGTAATACAAATATAGTTGTGATACTTTGCATTTGTAGAAACTAGTATAAATTTTCGGAAAATACTAACTATAAAAAAAGAATCATGTGTTTTTTAAATATTATAAAGTGTGTTAGAAAAGGCTTCTATTTCTAAATAATTCTCTTCAAGTATTATAAGTATAACACTAAATGGAGTATATATTTATTTTTTGAAAAGTCAAACTGTACATTTATTTTGGTATGTTAGTCTTTGTAAAGAGAAAGGATTTTACTTGCTTTGAGTTGTGTAGGATGAATTTAAACATTGTATATTAGTCTGGCAATGTGTCGAAAATTATAGTTACCATAAAAAGAAAACAAGTCGCTCAACGTGTTAAGATATTCACCATGTTAAGATATTCAAAGCATGTACACATAACATGTTGGAATAATACACGTATATAGATCTACTAGCTTAAAGACCCGTCTAACGTCAGGTTTAGCTTAATGAGTGATTTTTTAAAAAATAATAAACGTATATCAATATTAAAAAAAACGATTTTTGCTAATAGATGAAATCAATAATATTAAGAACATGAAGTATACGATAAGCCTTTAAATTAATAACAATCATAAAAGTAGCCTTTCATGCATTCTCGTCTTCAACCATAACGTATGTGAGTCCCAATAATGTAAACAACCAAAGCCTATTTCGTAAACACCTAAAAGTTGAACAAAAGATAATCAAAAGGAAAGTCTGGACAATAATTTAGATTTAATTACAGGAAATTTGAAAAAGCATTTTTCTATATAACAATATATTACAACATATAGGATGGTGCCCGCGTAATGCAATGGCGAGTACTCAGTGATAATTTTTGTAACGAACAAATGTTATTCTTTTACCCATTAAGTTCATATTCATATTAGTGTTAAACTTATAAAAAAATCGAATCAAAATAACCCACTAAAAATGGAAAAACAACTAAAAGTTAATAAAAATTCAAAATGGATTTTGAATTAAAGAATATTAATTTTAGAAAAAGTGGTGAAATTAGATTATAAAAATAAATAAAAAGAATTTTTAGTTTAAAACTAAATATGTTTTTTATAGGTTGTTAAAAAAGTTAGTTGGAAAATGTTGTTACAAATGTCATGGTATATAATTATGAGGAATTTATCAAAAACTTGCTTTATTTAGTATGTAAAAAGTCTGGAAATTCAGTCTTTTTTAGAAGGTATCAAATGCTTTATAATGTAGTTATATATTTGAATAAAGCAGTTAATTGCAAAATATTTGAAAAGCATTTAAAGACTGGTCTAACGTTGAGTTTAGCTTAATAAGTGATTTTTGTAAGAAATAACAAACAAATGTTAATATTGAAAGAACATATCGGGATATGAAAATAGACGAAAAATTATTCGATAACTGTTTAATTTTGCAAAAATCACAATAATAGAGTTTAACGCATCTTGGTCTTCAACCTTAACGTATATGGGAGCAAATAAAGTCAACAACTAATGCTCATTCCATGAACACCTAATAGTTGAATAAACACATAATTAAAAGGAAAATGTGAATAATAATTTAGATGAATTAAAAAATTACAAAATTTGAAAATGCATTTAAAATTGTATATTGTACATATTATTAAAAGCTAGTTTATAGACCGTGTAAAACTTTTGTGTACCAGTTTCCTTATTTTTAATTCCCTTAGTATATCCTTAGTTTTAATTCTCTTTATAAAAAGTTATGTTGTTATCATAATAACATATTAGTTCCACATGTTAGTCGAGTTTTCGTGTTTGTTCTCTTTTAGTAGTTTAAATACCCGTGGTACATAAAATTACCCATAGCGACCCGTTACACAAAATCGCCTATATCGATCCGCTATACAAAACAATTCTAACCGTGAAACTTAATGGGTTTTACCATTAGAGGCATTGCTCTTCAGTAAAAATCCTAACGATGATATTGGTGTGATTTTGTTGTTGTAGCAAATATGGCTTCGAAAAATTGAAAAGAAAAGAAATCAACAACACATATGTCTACGTACATTGTTTTGTTTATACGGTTATTGAGTGATTTTAGCTTATAGACCCATCTAACATCGGGTATAGCTTATTAAGTGATTTTTGTAAAATAAAATAAACACATTTTAGTATTAAAAGAACATAAAGGATTTTGGTAATAAATGAAAAAGGTAATACAACAAAGCATGATTGACTCGATAAACGTTTAATTGTTTAACGATCCTAATAATATAGGTCGAAGCATTTGGGTGTTCAGTTTGGATGGTCTTGTGTATCATATGACGTATCTAAGCGCTAATAAAGTTTAATGATTTATTTTTGTAAAAAGTAACAAACAGCTGATAGAAATAGACAATGCAAACAGGTTTCGTTAATACATGAAATAAATAATACAAAAATTGTTAGATAAAAAATTGATTTTGTAACAATCATAACAATAGACGTTCATTCATATTGGTCTTCAACTTTTATGGTCTTGAATAGCATATGACGTTTGTACGCGTGATCAATTCAACGTTTAAGGTCTATTCCGTGAACGTTTAACAGTAGAATGAAAAAGTGATGATTCGTACATTGTATTGGTCTTCAACAATAGACGGTCTTCCAACTTCTTATTTTTTTTTACCCATATTGAGGAACCATTTCATGCTTAAGTGACATGAAGATGTCTAAGATTTATCCATAATAGGAATAGGTTTATAATATGAAAAGTTATATGAATTAATGGTATTGCAAGTTGTCACTTTTATAGAAATTTTAGTAAGCTCGTCATAGTGAATGCCTTTATGTTCTTATAAAGACGAATGAATAATACTATAATACCTAGTATCTATACAAATCACATCAAAATATGTTGTAAGTTATGAAAAACAAACTGAATGAATGTCTTTAAATTAGCATTTAAATCATCAGTTCATTTAGAGGTAAAAAAGTGGAAATAAACAAATCAAACCCAGAAGAACTTGTGAAGGAGCTTGCACACCGGAAACAAAGTAAATTTTAACTTAAAAATAGGAAAATAGCCATTTTAGATACCTCAAACACTAAAACAACATTAGCAAATCCAAACTACATTTTAATTATAGCTAGCAAGGCTAACTAACAAATACGGACTCGTTCGGATATTAAGCTTCCACCACCATACAAATATATAATATAGTTTTTTTAACACAATATACAATATAAGTTGGCTTTAAAGTTTATATATGTATTTCTCATTTACACGACAAAATCTACCAGTTTGGAAATACATGTTTGGTAACAGGACGAGGACCGTAGAATGATCAATACCAATTGAGAATTTTATGTTTATCACCAAGTAGAACAAATAGCAGACTGTTTTCCTTCACCATAGCCTGAATTTTCTGAAAATTTTTAGCAACTAAAAACCATATATAAGTCAAAATTAATATTTAGACCGAAGAACACAATATAGCTGAGAGTCGTAACAGGCGCCTTTATATCTAGTGTTTAAAGGGGGCTTCTAGGTTCCTGCAAATATTAGATACCGCGACTGACTTATGCTCATGTACGAATAAACATAGTTGATGGTAAAAATATAATCACCTGCATTAAAAGATTACGATCCTCATCCTCCTACAACAACCCTTTCTCAATGTAAAATCATTAGCTCATGCTTCCTTGAAGTGGATTGTAGCTGCATGTGATCATACGCAATATTTTACATACATGCAAAAAGAATCCAAAAAACCATGTTCAATGGGTTAGATACGACGCAATACAAATGATCAACAATATCAAACGGTATCAATCAACAAAAAAAATATTAAATTAAACATTACCATAAAAACACAAACATAAAGTTTAAACAACCAAACCATTTTAGGTAATCATACCTGGAGATGAAGAATATACAATAAAAAAAACATCATATCTTTGTATTGAGGAATGACCTTACTTAGTTTAAATAGGTGAAATTCTAAAGTAGAGTATAGAAGAAGAATGACTTTGTTTTTAAAATACTGTAGTTAATATTGCATAGTTTCTATTTTTAATGTTATAACGCGTTTTTTAAATTGATGTACTTTAATACTTTACAAAAATAGTGACGCGTGTTTGTGTATTTAAAAATATGGTTTATATATACGAATGTTTTAATGGCAACTTAATTTTCATGCTTAATCTTCTTATACAATAGTATTATTATGGAAACTTTTTTAATGTTTTATGCTTAAGTTTCTTGTAAATTGTAGATTTGATTAGATAAAAATTATTTTCAATTTTGTTAAATTATTTTTACTTTTTTATTTTTTTTAAATAACTTTTATTCATCCTTTATATAACCTTTATAAAATTACAAAACGTCGTTTTTTTAAATCTATTTTTTTGGAATATATAAAAAATTATTGTTATTTTTTTTGTAAAAGAATAACAATATTTAGAGGTAAACTTGGTTGGAATTTTTTTTTCTTTTAACTTTGTACTTAATATTTGTTTTCATACGTTTGCTTTCTGGGCTTAAAACTTTTGGGTGAACCAAATTGTATGGGCTCATCCGGGTTATACTAAAAACAGCCTAAATTAGAAAATGTAGACAATATAGGAGAAGCTTACCAAAAAGATCTTATGGTTTGACATTAATTGCAAAATTAAAACTGAATGGTGGTATTGGGAATGTTTTTAATGACAAAAATAACTTGATACGTTTCAAACAGTTTTCAAAAATATTTAATTTTTATTTTCAATAAATTGTTATGATTTGCCATAATTATAAAAGTTTTATTTTAATTTTAATCGTATTTAGTTAAAATCTTGTTATTACTTGCCATATTTATAAAAAGTTGTTTTTATTTTAAGCAAAATTTATCTTTTTAATTTTGTTAAAAGCATTTGTACTCTTTTATTTTTCAAAATTAATGCAACAAACTTGAATGAGTTATAAATTTATTTCATATGTTAATGACAGAGCTAATTTTAACCGAGCCTTTCTTTTAAAAATTAGTGCGCATTACTTCTTTGAACAAAACGATTAATTATAGCATGGTATTAGTATTGATGGTGATTTTAGTATTTCTAGCTTAATGAACTTGTATAGTATAGATATACAAAACGTCTAGTTTAATGCTAAAGCTTCAAGAAATTGGTGCAAAAATGGTAGTTTATTATGGAAACCTTTTTATGACAATTTTAATGCTTAAGCATAATTTAGTTGTACATATGAGTTATGTAAGGAAATGTTTTTAATTTTGCAAGCTTAAAAGGTTTGTAAATTATTTTGGTTTATTAGTTGATATAGACAAAATGAAAATGATTAGGAATTCATTCAAAGGCACAATTTTCTTCTTAAAAATACCTAAAATATAACAATACCATAAAAATCATCTTTTTTTTATAAGCTTTCTTTATTTACACATGCAGACACAGCGAAATCTGTTCTCTTACGCGAAATGATTTAATCCATTCGAATATTATTCTTGTTTGGGTGTCGAAACTCATGAAAACATGACTAAGTTGAATGCTATTAAATTATCAAGCTACTGAATACTTTGAGCATATATACATTAACATGCTTCATGTTGGAACATCAACCACAAACAATAATTATTATATGTAGGTACTAATACAAGCACCCTTCCCCTAAAAAAGTACTATTATGAGCATATGTACATGAAAAAGTATGAAAGTAAGATATGAACGATGTGGGTATGTATGTTGGTCTATTGTAATTAGATACTTAAGCATAACAAAAATTGATCAAAGTGTGAAGAATATTATTTCAAGAAGAAAGAGGAGTTGGAAATTCACATACAAGTAAAACAATTAGAAAAAATTGCACATGTTGGATTGGTTCGAAACACTAAACTATATTTACAAATAAGATCAATCGGTTTTCCCAAATAAAAAAGTCAACAGATTGCAAAAATAGTTTGACATTAAGAATGCAACTTAGTGATTTCACATCCTTATGTAGCTGGAATGCTTGGTTTATCTCATCGAATGTAAGTTCATGTGTTATAAACACATCCAACTTCATCGTCTGCAAAAACAAATCCAAATTAACATTGATGCAAAGTAAAGAAGACGAACCAATGGTATTAAAAATTACCTAATGAATTCATTGTTTACAAAGTGAGGAAGCTGCGTTTTCTACTTGAAGTTGACAAAGACATGTCACTAATTCTCCGACCATTAAATAGATCCATGGGACGATGATGAAGAGGGAGTTTTTTTTGATCGGTGCCGTATGAATTAATAATATTGTCAACCCTCAACCATGCATGTACAATATGTATACTATCACTAACTAAATACACATAATAAAATTTATTGACCTCATGCTTTGATAAAAAACATTCACGAACATCTGAGTTTACTATGCACACGAAGCTTAAATCCACTCCTCTATCATCTTCTTTCTATTCTACTTACATGGTTCGAATTTATTTTCAAATGGGCATGAGGATTATCGTTTTCTTATATAGTATATGGCATAAAGTAGGCAATGACGACAGTTTCAACTTATCAAATCATTTCTATATTTACTTTGATAAGTTTCAACTTATCAAATCGTTCTTTACTACATATAAAGTCACCTTTTGTGATATACATTTTAGTTGTTGCCATTTATATATTTTGCCAATCGTGTTTTACTTTGTTACATTCTGTCAGCAATAACTTTCATGGGTGTCCTGTCATTTACGCATCTATATGAATGACAGTTTCTTTAGTAATGGACAATATTTTCCATACTAAAACTTCGGCTTTAAATTGTTTCTGAAAATAGATTAATACATAGAAAATAGATTAAATACTTGCCCGGATAAAGATTAATACATACTGTAGATATTAAACATTTCCTTTATTACAAGGAATCTTAAAGTCACGGTTTGTAAAATATGTATATAAGGAATTGTTGAATTTTCAATTTTTTTCAATTTATAAGATGAGCTCTTTATAAAGTAAGTATAGAATAGATATAGAAGATGTAAGGATTAGAAACAAGCATTGAGATTTGGACTTGAATGTTTTGCATAAGTGATCCTCATTAGCATGGAACACAACTTATTCATCATCTTTATTCTTAAAGGTCAATGACTTAACACTTTTTTGAGATTATGTTGTTGCATTTTGTTCATTTTGATTAAACAGACAAAATTTACATTAAACGAGATACACATATGGATAGAAACTGGCAACATAATATGTTTGATATGCTACTGAAAATAGACATGCTATATCCAATGGATTTGAGCTACCGACCAGAAATATGTAGGACAATTGTTCTTCATGGGATATATAGCCAAAACTTCCATAAAATTTGATGCAATTATGAGGACAATTGTTATCCTTGACAAAGTCAGTAATAAAAACATACGCATTCCCCAAAATGAGTGCTTTATTATCTTGAAAAGTCAACAGATAACTAATAATTAAGTATAGATCGTCAACTGCCTCGAGTTTGTGAATCAAAGTTAGAACTTTAAAAGGGAATTACCTTAAGAGTCTTCTATATGGAGGGACAAAGATACAACATCTTATGTGCATCCTCAGATACAAAGGATGTTGGTAAAAGTGAAAGTGAATCAACCCTAAAGTGAATAGTGAAGAACCTGGGTAAAGATATCCTTTCAACAATAACCTATATGTGCCTAGATCATATTCAAAAGATATACTCTATATAAGTTCCAGAGTTTTGAGCAATGGAATGCAATATCCCATCAAAGAGAACAATCAAAGTGTATTCCTAGGGCGAAAGCATGTATAGTAAAATACCAGAACCATGCTGAAGAGGTGTCGTTGTTAAATATGCAAATTTTAGTTGGCATCTTTGTATTCAGTGCCGTAAGAGTTATTAGCTTAGCCATTTAGTGTTTCTATTTATCATAATAGAGAATTAAAAAAATGAAAATTTGGTGTAGCGGAACTTTACCAGCTACCACGTTCATTGACATCCTCTGTAGTAGCAATGAGTAGTCGACGGGTGAACAAAGAATGTAACCAAGTGAATACCTTTAGGATACCTGGACTAAATTCACACATGACCATAATCTAAATTAGATAAATATTACAAGAAGCTTTTATATAATCGTTACGAAACTAAATTACATAAAGTTATTCCTCTCGATAGATAACTCCAGCCCATTTAAGTACAAGAAAGAAACTTTTATATTACATGCAAAAATGATTTGATTGTGTAATTCCAAGGTTATGCAGAGATTCATAGGTTACAAGAGAGTTCTACAACAAAACCAGTATGAAGTTGAAATATCTCTGAAAGCAAGAAAAAGGGGTCATATCAAACAGATTACCAAATGAAATATTTAAATATCCTTCCTTGACCGTTTCATTACTATATCAATAACTCAATAAGTACTCTTCACTGCTAGTTGTACCAAATATTTAAGGACCAGGTTTACACGAATCAAATATGCCAAAATATTCTTCGGTAGACTAATAATCATTTAACTATGTTTCTATGGTAACATGCTGACTATGAATCTCATAAACTACTTAGCATAAGAACTTTGGTTCAATATATTTGTATCATCTTGATAGCTGGCTCGGCTAGATTACACAACACAAACGAGGACTGTAAATCTCCATCATCTACAACTTATCAATTGTCCAAGATATATACAATGACTATATCAAACATTAAGAATTGAACAAGTCTTACGTATTAGCATTATTAGGATTCACTCGAACAACAAACCATCGTTTAGCAAGAAACAATCATATTCACATTCGAACAACGAACCTGCAAAAGGCTGCAAATAAACCAACATATGCATACACAATCTTAAAATTATAACATAATTTCATTATTGTTGGAATTTATAAAAACCCTTTTACCATATTAACATCTTAATAATCACGAGTACGCAGCGGAATATAAGATCACGTATAGACAAGTAATTAACATAAACGATAAAGAAACGCGTACCTTTTAGCGATGGATTAAACACCTTTATCGAACCACCAATAAAGATCAAAGTATGATCTCTCTAAGAATACGCACACAATACGTTATAGCAAACAATTAAGTATGCTAGTACCAATAGTGATAAGCTAATCAATATTTGTTTTCATAAAACAATTATCAGGGTTTTGAGAAAATGAGGCGTACCTTTTTTAGGATCAGTCATAAGCACTGTACAAACCTGCAAAACAAGGATAAAGATGAATACATGGTAACATGATATAGAACCAAAACCAAAGCGAAAAAGTGTGAATGTGATGAAGAACGATATTGAGAAGTAGATGTTATTAGGGGACACATGATCATTAGGATTTTGAGAAAAACAGGAGGCGTGTATATTCTTCTCGTTACTGCTAAATCTCATCGGTAAACTAATATTCTTCTCGTTGACCAGCGAATGTGGTGCTTTACACGCATCTCTTCATCTTCTGGTTCTCGAATTCCACTGCTGAATATTTTGTCAATAGTTCTTGATGGCCGAACTAAGAAAGGACTAGACATTATAAATATCAGATATAAAAAAATCTACAACTTCAGTACTTTATATATACTTACAGTTATGGTGTGTTGAGATGTGGTGGTCATGACTCTGAAAGGGTAGTGACTGCTTTGACATGGTGGTGTAGGTTGTTTGCGACTGTAACATGGCGGTGATAGGTGGTGGTTGGCGTATGTGGCGGAGTGATGGTCGGAGGATGAGATGAGAGAACAAATGCTTTTACACACGTTTCAAGTTTTCTAAAAACTTTCATTAAAAAATTATTCCATTTAAATTTTAGGTGATTATGATCGAGTCCTATTTTAGGAATGTCGTGTGATGCTGATTGATATTGAAACTGATACAGGGAAGATTAGAATACTTTCCTAATATATTTTCAACTTTCAACATTCAACTTTTCAACATTTCACATACACCCTTTATAGGGTACTAGACGATTACCCGCGCATAGCGGCGGAATTGCGTGGCGACATATAATTAACGATATGTTAATTTACTCGGTGGTCGAACACGTGACCCAAAAATTGCCTAGTGTGACGGATGATCGACGATATGCTAATTGACTCGTTCGTCGAACTGGTAATCCGTTGACTCGATCGGGTTGAAATGGTGGTTGAACTCTAGCTTGATGACTTGACCGAGTTGACCATTCGTGTATCTTGAAGATATTATGTATCTTCTCTTCTTTTGCAACTTCGAGCTAGAACACTTTTATACATGTATATTCGAACCTCAATCAAAAAATCAATGTAAAAGAGATTAGATAATGATTCAATTGCATGGTTTTGTTTGTTATTATTCAACATAATTTCACATTTCAGTTATGAACATGTAAAAAGTGAAAAATATACAAAAAGGGGTCTTACCAAAAATACTTCTCTTTTGATATTCGTACAAAAAGTTTATTGGAAACAACTACAAAGTACTTTCTTGTGATAGGTAATTAGAGATTATATACAACCTCATCCTTGCAATAGCTTATTTTCAGTAGAAAGGTCGGATTAAACCATTAAACAAAGTGATGCTAGTTAACATATCTTACTAACACCTAAAAACATTCCTCCTTAGTTTAGAAAAATTCATCGAACGATAATAAATATTATAGATATACATACAATTATGAAAAGTTATCACTTTCATGTATCTCTACATCTATGTTTGAAATTAAAACTTTGCATCAGCCACATACACCACTTGGAAAGACCCAAGCAACCCTTTAAAACATAAGGTTTTAGAAGCCAAACACCTCTGAATACTTCAGCCATATCAACCAACAAAATGGGTTTTTTGCTTGTTGCAACCTTGTCAAAAGATATAAAATTTGTCAATCATTGGGTGAAAGTAATGAAATAAAGTTTGACATTATTATATGAACACATATGGTATTTGCCTTGTGAATGTGTGCATAAACATACAAACGAGCATAAGCACTTGCACCAGCCACGATCACATGGGCCTGCCGAGTGTCACACTTTACTCCAACTGCATCTTTTTAGCGAAATACCCATCAAATCCACTCAAACATCTACCATAACTAAACTAAATGAGGAAAATGATTTTGAAGAAAAAATAGATGTACCTATTCATAATCAATTAATCCGGTACTTGAATCTACCTTGTACGGCATGTTATAAAAAACATAGATATTACTGACATCTTCTTTTGTATCGGTCTGAAAAGTAAAAAGTATAATATGAGACGAACTTTATAGTATAACGGGCATCATGTTACGTGTTGTATAAAAAATGGATTGTTAAGTAACTCATAATAGTACGACATATGTACACGAAATGAGTAACATGTAAATAAGTGCTGGATCTAACCGAAAGGCTTCTAAGACACACTTTTGACACAAGGTTCCTGCCATGTCAATGAACAAAGAATATTTAAACTCACAAACAGATTCTCACAGCAAAACACAAACAGTGACAACAACTATTCTCAGTGACAGCAGCGATGGTGAAAATTTGACGTCAGCGGTGGTGAAAATTTGACGTCACCGGCGAACTGGATGACGGTAGCGACTCCCTTATCCTATAAAAAAGGTATGGAACTAAAAAAGGTATGGCTCCAACAAATTCCGGCCACCGATGAAGTATAAAATCGTATTTGTAAAAACCCGGTACGGATCTTAATAAGTATTTAACTTATATACATATCTCAACAAAGTGAAATCGGATGCTTTTCGGAGAGTCTGCGGGGGCCATAGACGGACCTTCATAGGGACCCGGGGGGATGCGGCCCTCCCAAGATTCGGTGCTCATAGTGTAATTATACTAAAACTTAGAGGTATTTTTGGAAAAATTTCTATTTGGCCCTCTAAAAAAATATTGTCGGCCCTCCCACTAAAATTCATCAAGTTCCGTCTATGGCGGTGGCAACTACTTTTTCCAGCGATTGGCAGACAAATCACAAAGAAACCAAGCAGCACGTGAACGTTGCTTTGATTTAAAAAAACTGAGACGATGAAGATTAACGTGGAATTGCATACATTCATTCTTCATGATATAGGCCCAAAATTCCTAAAAACCAAAAATTATTAATGGAATTCTTTTAATTTTATTCATTGCCTTACCAAGTTTATAATGGGTACAAAATGAAATTGACAGCTAGATATGAATACATACGGAAACAATATAAAGAATTGATTCTTTTGAATTAAGATTTGACTTTGAATTACGGAAACAATTCTTTAGCCTCCGTGTTTTAATCATGCGTAATGAAGAAGTTTAGAGGATCACATTATAATTTAAGTAGAGATAGAGATAGTAGAGAGGTAGAGAAGATATAAGAATTATAAGCAAATACAAATCCAAACAATCTCTAATTGATGACAGACTATTAGCATAACCTGTCCACTCGTTTAGGACGGTGTTCACAAAATGTGTAGCATTTGCACCACAACCCCGCTCTCGTATATTATTTTGGGGAGCCCTTATAATATAATAAACATATAAGTAGCCACAATATAATAACGTATGATTCTCCATACTGTATAAAAGGTGTGCAAGTTTTATATAATTGGGTCTTATTAAGTTACGTCTTGTTATGTTATCTAATTTATTTGTTATGTGAAAAAGTTATTTCTGAAGATTGATGTGGCACTGCTAGTTAAGCCGGGAATATCAGTGATATGGGATAAAGCCTATGCACATTTGACTCTTGAAAGTAACTTATTGGTGTCAATGCAATTAAGCATTGCCATAAGCTTATCCAAGTAGCATATAAAGTTGGTTAAAAAACAACATACAAAACTGTTCAAAAACAGCAAAAAAAAAAAACTAGAAAATCAATGTCCAAACATCCCTTTTTCTCTGCTGCCCAACAGCTTATAAAAGATGTTAAGCAACATCATATACAGATGTTAAAAAACACACACTCCTAAATATATAAAGATTAAAGCTTGCATTCAAAATCTTTTACATTTAGGCACATAAAAATCACAATATCTCTTATCGATACAGTTGCAAAAACATGTATTTCAAGTACTTTTTTGTTTCAAGCAAACGCTTCAAAATCGAAGACACTAATCCGCAAACATGAGTTTAAGGCTCGATTTGAATTTAAAAGAAACAAAAATTGAAAACATACCACAATGTAAATTCTGTGAGGACTTCCATCAAACACATGGTAGGCGCGAATCCATCGGCCATGAAACATAATATCTTCACTAAATCACCTTCACATTCGTGAAACAAAGAAAATCTGTAAGACACGCATAATACATAATTCCTACACCATAAAAAATAATTACACAAAATTAAATCAACTCACATATACCACTCTTACCAGTTACCAATATCTACACCAACCCAAAAGAGGCGCTATATATACCATGATTGGGTAGAGTTTATCTATGTGACCACCGAAAACAATGAAAAAAGCTAAAACTTATCAATCACAAAAAGCACCCAAACCAATAACCAATACCACCAATCGAATCTACCATGAAACCACCTAAACCACCGAGAGATGGTGGCGGATTCAGCAAACACTATGGTGATAACATTATGGTGGCGGCAGTGGGTTTTTTTATGTATTAGGGTTTAAGGTTTTTGTTTACGTATGTGTGGAATGTGCTATTAATAAGTTTTGATTGTTGAACTGATTAATAAAAATAGGATTACTGAATCTTGTAGGAGAAGAATGAGTTAAAAATGGTAATGTTGAAATTTCAAACATTTTTCAACAATTGACATACGTCTTTTATAAGATAAGTATAGATATATATAGAGATATGCTGCTTAAGAAACCGTTCCTCCATTAGAGCCGCTTCATTAAACCCAGTTACATACGGAGCTTCATTTTCCCTAAGACTTACATTTTAGGGGTCTTTGTCAAGTAACTCTTGTGTTTCATCAAGCTTCTATCCAAGCCTAGCTAACAACATTATCATGTAAATTTCCTTTCTCAAAAAGAAACTTCCGAAAAGGTTTCTTCAATAGCTTAAGATTTTTAGTCACACAAAACATGTGAAACCCACTAACCTGTTGAATCCAAACGCCACAAACACCTCAATAACCCGCTTATTAGAAGTGAGGAATGTTAAAGAATTTAAACAGCCTTGGTTTACTAACATTCAAAGTGGGCAATTTTAGAACCGAAGGTGCATGGTCCAAGATACGATAGGGTTTAAAGAGAGCAAAAGCACCCGAAAACCCATCCATAAACTACAAATTCGCGATAACACGGTCAAGTTTCTTAAGAACCCTAAGTGTGCCCTTCGGTTTTTGGTTCCAAGTGAAATGGAGGCCCGAGTTATTAACATCCATAACCTTAATATTTTTCACACATTCCTTGAATTCGCGCATGGATATATCCACATTAGACCTCCAGCCAACGTATCATTCAGGAAAAGAGTAGAGTAAAAGTATACAATTAAACACCACAGACGATTTCAAACCTAAAGCTTGTGTAATCCTGGTCCCTGCCAAAGAGCATGTCGATGTGTGCATAGGTTATGAGCATAGATAACGGAACAAAAAAGTTCTTTTTTCTCCACCTTTAACCAAACACGCACATGAATAGATTGATCATCAAAATTAATCACCATCACATCCACTTCATTGTGGTTCCATCCAAAAATAATCCGTGTACCTTTTGAAAAATTTGAATTAAAACAACTTTAATCTTGAATCTTAATTCAAGATAAACAAATCAATATTAATAACCAAAACCCTAATAACTACCCTCAACTAAGATCTATTATCTAGAGTGATAATACTTTTACAATACAAACCCGAAAACCGAACAAGAGATCTCAATCTCAACAAACTAAAAGAATCATATCGATCTAAACTTTGTAGGTGAAAATGTATATGAGTTATGAGCCAGACTTCATTGCCTCCAGCTTATATAGTCCAAGAATTTTAGCATCTTTGCCATTTAGTCCCTAAGCTTTCCCAACTTATCCAAATGCTTCCAAAACTAGCTAATACAATAAATAAAATGGCACATTAGTCCCAGAAGTTATATCGCGGATATAATTGGGAAAATTTATTTTTAACACCCTCCCTTAGTTTTATCCTGGAGTAAGTCAATAAGCCATAGTTTACTACATAGCAAGTGGTGCTATTTAATGTCCAATACTTTTGTTAGAACATCTACAATTTCATTTGAAATGCCTATCTTTGTAGCTTTAATAACCCCAACAATAATCTTTTCCCTCACAAAATGTAAGTCAATTTCTAAATGTTTTGTCCTTTTATGAAAGATAGGATTGACAGCAATCTTAATTGGAGAGTTATTATCACAAAAAACATGAACAAGTAAAAGACTCTTACAATTCAAGTCTTTCAAAAAATTTGAAACCCAAATCACATTAGAAGTGACAGAAGCAAGAGCTCTGTACTCAGCTTTTGTATAACTTTTAGAAATAGTGTTTTGTTTTTTACTTTTCTAAGACACCAAAGAACCATTCATAAAAACACAATATCGAGTCACAAACCTTCGTGTAACTGTACATCTACCCCAGTCTACATCAATATAAGCTTCCAAGCTAATACTAGAAGCAGACTTTCTAGCTGCATCAACACCTTTACCTAGAGACCCTTTAAGGTATCTCAATACCTTTAAAGTAGTTTTCAGATGACTTTTAAGAGGGTTGTGCATAAACTGACTAAGACATGAAACAATATAAGAAATATTTCGTCTAGTAGTACTTAGATAAATCAGTTTACCAATTAACTTTTGGTATTCATTATTATTATCAAGAATAGGATCATCATTAGTAGGCTCAGATGCCAAACTTATGTTTGGTTGCATAGGAATATAAGAAGGTTTACTAGCCAACAATCCAAACTCATCAATAAGGTCAAAACAATATTTTCTTTGATTCAAACAAACACCAGTAGGAGTTTCTAACAATTCTATTCCAAGAAAATATATCAACTTTCTGAAGTCTTTTATCATAAGCTTAGACTTAATAAATTCTTTAAAATCATCAAGAGCAGATTTCTATTACCAGTGATAATTATGCCATCAACATATACAAGCAAAGCAATAAAACAACCATCACCAGATGTAGTAAACAAACTATAATCACTCTTACTTTGTTGAAACCTATTTTCTACTAGAACAAAGTAAGTCTACCATTCCACTGCCTAGGATCTTGTTTCAAACCATACATGGACTTATTTAATTTGCAAACTCTTTTTTCATCTAGAGGAAAATACCCAAGAGGTAACTTCATATAAACAGTTTCATTCAATTCCCCATACAAAAAAGCATTATTAATATCAAGCTCATAAAATTTAAACCAGACTGGACAATAGGGTTAATCAGACATCTAATTGTAACCATCATAACCACGGGAGAAAAATTTCCATCAAAGCCAATTCCATCTCTCTGACTAAACCCTTATGCAACCAGTCAAGCTCTTTCACTATCCCCATCATATTTGAACTTAATCTTGTAAACCCGTTTAGAACTAATAGCTTTTCTTCCATCAGGAAGATCAACAAGTTCCCAAGTGTTATTTCATAGCATCAACCCAATGTTGATGTTGAGATGGTTCCCAAAATTTGTTTGGTTCAGAAATCT
The DNA here is from genome assembly GCA_025667525.1 of Glebionis coronaria. Taxonomy (NCBI): domain Eukaryota; kingdom Viridiplantae; phylum Streptophyta; class Magnoliopsida; order Asterales; family Asteraceae; genus Glebionis; species Glebionis coronaria. The sequence goes on from CM046875.1 coordinate 697,902,534, forward strand.
TGTTAAGAACAGAAGTAAAGCAAAAATTATCCCTAGTCAAATAAGAGTAATTAACATATCTCTCCAACCCATACTTCACGTTAGACTCAACCACAAAATCATTAAAATTCTTAGAAAACACAGAATGTCTAGAAGACTTCCTAGTAGAAGGTGCACAATCTCCCTGAGAAGGAACCAAAGTTTCAATTCCCTCATAGCCATCTGCATTAAGAATATTCTCATGGTTATCAACCATCTCATCCTCACTAACAACTATCACCTGATCTTGAGAATTCCCTCCGTCATTCTCATGATTGGACTCGGAAATGCTACCAGAGTGAGGATAGGAGTTGTCAGACCTTGTAGGGTTGGGGTCAAGAAGTTTGCCATCAGTGGGCATTTCAAAAGATGGATCACACCAATTAGAAGGATCAAAAAAGTTTAGAGAGATTGACTCTTGAACAGAATCAACATTAAAATAAATATTAGTTTTAAAAGGAAAGATATGCTAATAAAACAAAACATCTCAAGAAAAATGATCTATTTTCTATCAAGACTAAACAACTTATTACCCTTCTTAAAATTAGTATAACCAATTAGCACACATGTCTCAGATCTACACCCAAACTTAACATAATTATTCAATACATTAGCATAAGCAAGACACCCAAAAGCTCGGATATGCTAGAAAGACAAAGATTTAGCATATATAAGATCAAAAGAAGACGATCCATTCAACACAGAAGATGGTAATTTGTTAATCAAATATGTAGCAGTAAGAATACACTCAAACCAAAAAGATAGAGGTAACCCTCCCTGAAAGAGAAGATATCTAGCAACATTAATAAGGTGGCTATGCTTTCTCTTAACAACACCATTTGTTGAGGTGAATAACTACAAGAGGTCTGATGAATAATCCCATTTTTCTGACAAAAATTACAAATTTATGATTAACAAATTCAATTTCATTATCACTACGAAAAGTCTTGACTTTCTTAGAAAACTGAGTTTGAAGGATATTTTAAAACACCATCAAATTTTAATAAGTTTCAGTTTTAGTTCTCTAACAAATAAACCCAAACAGACCTAGTATAGTCATCCACAATAGTCAAAAAATATTTATAACCATCCTGCTAGTAACCTTATAAGGTCCCCACAAATCTAAGTGAACAAGTACACCAAGACTAGTAGTCGCATGGTCACTAAGAGGAAATGGTTATCTAATCTGCTTAGCTCTTTGACAAACATCACAAACAATAGTAGTTTTATAATTATGAAGAGTTAAACTAGATTTCAAAATATCAAGAACATGTTCAGAAGGATGACCAAGTCTTCAATGCCAAGTATATATGGACAAATGATAGACAGTATTAACCCTTAGATTCTCGAATCTTATATCTTGATTACCATCAAAGCAATACAAACCACCAAAATGTCTACCAGACCCCAATATTTTCCCTGTTTTAAATATTGATCAAGAATATAACACTTATGTTCATCAAAAGCAATCACCGGTTTACAATCCCTTGACACTTTATGAACATACATCAAACTAACACAGTATTGAGGAACCACCAATACACGAAATAAAGTCAAGTAATTAGTTAAAGGTATATTTCTAATTTTAGTGATAAAAGCCTAAGTCCCATTAGGATGAGAAACTATAACTTTTAAATGAGAAATATCTATAAGATTTACAAGATTTTTGTCTGTGAAATTCATGTGTTGGTTTGCTCCAAAATCAAGAATCAACCATAGTGACAAGCTTAGAATGAATCTTACTATTAGAACAACAACACTTCTCAAGGTTTTTATGAAAAAATAGAACTTTTGTTCATATAAGTACATCCATATTGGCATGAACATTTTTCCCATTACTAAAATTATCTTTGATAGAGCAATCAGAGTAGACAGTTGCTCATCCGAGAAACCAGAAGAACTACTAGACCCAAGTGAATTTTTAGACTTATTGTATGACCATTGAAACCGCAATTCTCACATACTTAGGTAGGCCTCCCAGTAACCCTTTTATTCCAATTGTCATTAGGTCTAGTCCCAACCTTAGATCTAGGTCCATTAGAAGTGGCCTATGGCCTTTGGAAACTCCCCTTATCGGGAATGATAGCATTAAAAGCAGAGTTTTGAGACCTGTAAGCAATTTTTTGAAAACCGGTTTGACCCGGCCGGTCGAACCAGTTGTCCTGGTTCCGATAATAAAAACGGGTTAAAATAAACCAGTTTCTTGACTAACTACGACCCAGTGTGACTTGGTGGTTTTTTAGAAACCCGGTTCAACCGGGTGGACAATTTCGGTCGGGTTTATTTTCTTTTACTATTTTTAGAAGTTAACAAAATAGACATATGTACTTACCCTTATCCTGAGAATTCTTTCTTTCATTCATTTACAACTGGCAACCACCAACATAACAACCTAATCCTAATTCAATTGAAACAAAAAACCAATAAATAATCACCAATTTGTATTGAAAGGATCCGATTAATTTGCACTAGAATGAACCAACATACTTGATGGAGGTAATATAAGAGATTACGATCTCATTTTATATTGCAAGATTATACCATCTCATTTTAGAATAAACTTGATGATTGGTATTGAATATCTATCAACGAATCTGTTGGTGTTTGCAAGATTATACCATTTCGTTTTATGCATGTTTGGATGTTTATATTTTGATTGAATTTATGCTTCTTTACTTTTTTCCTACAAGAAAAGCTGCAATATACATATTATTTCTTAACAACATAAAACTATGTTAACCCGACGGTTATTCGGTTGACCCGGTGACCCGGAGACTTGGCCGGGTCGATCACTGACCCGGGTTTCAAAACATTGCTTGTAAGAGACACAAGAAATGTTACTAGTACTAATAACCCTATGTGACTCCTCACTATAAATAATAGAATAAGCATTCCTAACATCAAGTAAAGGATCCCTAGAAAATATAGGACTCTTAATTTCCATATAAGGCTCATCATGACCCATCAATAATTGCATAAGTTTCATCAAATATTGTGTTTTTTAAATCTTCAGCAGCATGACAAGTACATCTAGGCAACTTAACCAAAGCATCAAAATGTTTCCATAAAGCATTCAATTTATGATAATAGTCAGGAATAGACAAACCATTTTGAGACAAGGAGTTGATTTTATGGTGCAAATTAAAAGTAACAGAACCATCAATTTTATCATGAGTTTCTTTAAGTTCCTCCCAAACATGAAAGACCATTTTAGAAAAAAAATTCCCAAGATACAATTCTTCATAAATAGAGTTCAAAATCCACCATAGAACAATAGCATTCATCCTATCATACTGTTTACCTAATACTTCATCAGTATTGGACCTCCTACAAGTACCATCTAAAAAACCAAAATTATTTTTACCCTTTAAAGCAAGTTGCATAACACATAACCACACTTGATAGTTATCAGTCCCTTTAAGTTTTATAGATACCACGGTAAGAGAAGCAGAATCATTAGGATGCAAATGTAATGGGGTGACTTAAGTCAAGTTTACTTATTAATATTAATGTCACATTATCCTTATCCTCATCATTAAACGGTTCAAATTCATCATCAGTAAAACCATGCACAGAGATGATTGCAATAAACAATAAAGACGAGCAGATAGAACAAGATAAAAAAAACACAAAGAAAAAACAAAAGAAAATCAAGATCAAATCTGGTTAGTACCCAAGATTCCAAACCATTCACGGATGGCAGGTCTAAGCCTAAAGTTTGATTCAGAATGAGAAAAATGAATAAAGATCACAAACAAACAAAACAGCTAGAACAATCAATATATGAAAAGGTGAAGAGAGGTGTTATAGCGCTATCAACATCAATACAATCAGCAGAAAAACAATAAAACCCTTTGAAAAGATCAAAGAGATCAACCCAGAATCTTAATCAGCAAACAAACCCTAATTCTTTAATTAGGATCAATAACCACCAAACCAATCAATTCCATCCAAGAATAGCTTCCAACGACAACTAACCACCGTTAATTAAACACCAGTATCCACGAATCAAAAAACCCTTAAATTACCAAACCCCAATGTTTTTCAAAAATTAGGCGTTTATCAAGAAATTACCAATTCATATTAGATTTAACAAAAGGAACAATTAACACAAGTTAAGTTATTAAGATTTGATGAAATTATAAAATTGATTAATTTTTAGAGAAAGATTAAAATCCTTGCTTTTATACCATGACAAGATTTGAATTAAAAATCTATTATCTAGAATGATAATAGTTTTATAATACAAACCTGAAAACCAAACAATAGATCTCAATCTAAAGAAACTAAGAAGCACTACAAGAATTCAGGCGAATACCCACGAAAAATACCCACACTCGTCGTTTTGAGGGTATTTACCCACATAATGACCACCCTTTACCCACAACAGGTAACTTACGAAGCCAATCTTATTTTCTCTCTTATTCCCCACAAAGTTTCCCACGTAAATAGCCACAAAAAGATATTTGGTGGGCAATATGTGGGAAAATATTTGGCGCTAAAGTATTTCCCACAAATTAGCCGCATCATGATTAATAATGGGTATATTCAAGGGTAATATGGTGGGTAAATATTATTTACCCACGGAGCGCAACCATCCTTTTATTGGTGGGTGAGTTTTTATGTGGGTGTTTCGAGGGTAAATATAAACCTACAATTTTACCTAATTTATTTTTGTGAGTATATTGGTGTGAGTGGTCAGCGATGGGTAATATGTGGTTTGAAATACACCTATAGAAAAGCGTAAAAAGAAATAAAAAAGGCTTAAAAATAAAAAGAATTAAATAAATAAATATAAAAACTTGGGAAAACAAAAAAAAACACGTACAAAAATGTATGAAAATATACAAAAATATATAAAAAGGGTAAAAATTTTAAAAAGAATAAATTTAATAAATAAATTTATTATACATCTACAAACATGTCTACAGAAGAAGATGTGAATCTAAAATTTTCATCTAAATAAAAGACCGTCTGTTTTTTTATAATATTGAAACACTTTTTTCCTACTCTTTTTTTATACTTTTCACTATTGCTTTTGTATGTTTTCGTACGTTTTGTCAATTTTTACGTTTTCATGCATTCTTTATACGTTTTGTTCATTTGTAGGGATGAAAATGCTAATACCTCAAAAACATATAAAAGCATACAAACACGTAAAAATAAATTAAAATATATGAAAATGTATAAAACTTAAAAAAACGTACGAAACAAAAAAGTACGAAACAAACACTAGTGATAAGTGCTAAAAAACACTAGAATCATTTATTCAGTTTGGTCAACAGTCGATCAACATAACGACGAGTCTGATAAAAAAAGCCAAATCAAACATATATCAACCAAGAGTTAAGATCTATATAGACACTTAAATTATCATAGACCTATCTAACCAATCATAATCACCCATTTTTTAAAAACCCACTTCCCACCGCTTTTTTAAAAATTAAATATCTCACAAACGGTAAATCGTCAAACGAAAAAAAATACACAATTATGACGAGAATTAAATCATCTATCTATCGAGGGGCACATGTATATACTTTCGACGAACTTTTTTTTCGACTTTTTTTTCTTAAGTCACGTCTGGAGAGAATCATATATGATTCGTGACGAATCATTATGATTCGTCACGAATCATATATGATTCGTTACGAATCATATATGATTCGTCACGAATCATATATGATTTTCAGAAAATCATATATGATTCGTGATATGAATCATATATGATTTTCTGAGAATCATATATGTTTCATGACGAATCATATATGATTCTCTCCAGACGTGACTTAAGAAAAAAAGTCGAAAAAAAAATTCGTCGAAAGTATATACATGTGCCCCTCGATAGATAGATGATTTAATTCTCGTCGCGATGATATGTTTTGTTTTACGTAACGATGAACTGTTTGTGAGATATTTAATTTTAAAAAAATGAGTTTTTTGTTACATGATAAAAATAGATGGTTGTGATTGGTTGGTTGAGTCTATGCTAAACTAAGGGGATTTTTTCCTATCAACCTAATTGGTTACAGATGAAAATCACAAATCAACCAAATCCGGAATAGATCTTCGAAGTTTTATACTTTGATAAAAAAAAGCCCAATACAATTAAACTTTATGGTATCTTTATCTTTTTCATACGGACTTGCTGAGTCAACTTTTTTTACCATATCTTTCAAGAGCACATGTCGAGCAATACAGTTATTGACCATCTACCCCATTTCGTAAAAGTTTTTGGCGGCTTTCAGAAATTATTTGGCGCGCCTAGAATTGTGGGGATCGTGGAGCAGCTTTTACATGGTATTGAAGTTGCGGTTTATTAGATACAATAGACTTACAGGAAGCAATAAGATAAGTAACTTTCTACACCATTCACTATTTTATTTCATAATTTGTGGTAATTTCGATTAAATTAACCTTTAAATTTAAGGTTAGAGTTCTTGATTCATTCAGTTTGATTGCCTGATTATAGTTAATTAGGTTAATTTTTCCGTTTTTAATTTCATATTAGTAACCTAGGGTTCGTTGAATTAGCATTGATAATACTAATTGTGGGTGCAATGAACAACGAATTTTGAATGTGGTACCACTAATCTTAATCTTAATCTTAATACCTTATAAAACATTTAGATCATTTTCTAAATTTAGTAGTCTTAAAATTTTAAGCCTAAAACATTGCTAAAAAAAGAAGTCTTAATTTTAAGTCAATATTGTTCAAGAATGAATGTTAAATCATGCTTCATAATTTTTATAAATGAAAAACGTAAGTTACATGCCTGAAATTATTACGCTTGCAAAACGTATGTTAAATCCTTAAACTGAGCACATGCTTCATAAATTTTATAAATGAAAACATAAGAACCTCCATTTCAGCTTTATGAAAATTAAATATATAGTTGTAACGACGTTACATGATGCAAAGTTGTAACAGCCTATTAATTCATAATAACCTCCATTTCAGCTTTATGAAAATTAAATATATAGTTGTAACAACCCAAATATATAATACCCTAAAAAAAAAAAAAAAAAAAAAGACAAAACTTTGAACATCTTCTTTTCTTTATTCTCTCTGTGACACAAAATCATCTAAATCCCCGCCACTACCAGTCTACCATCATCGAGATCTGCCAGCGATACTACAGGAAATATCGTCAACCAGTTGTGTTTTCGTTGGCGGTTTTTTGGTTTCGGTGGCGTTTTTCTGTTTTTGATGGTGTTTTGGTTTGTTTTGTAGGTATATAACAAGATCTGCATGAATTTTTTGATTTATTATCACATGAGATAAGGTTTTGGTGGTATAAGACCAAGACCTTCGGTCATTTTGGTGTCTTTTTGATTATTTAGATTGCTTCTGTTGTCCATCACAACCATCATCAATCACACATGGGATCGACGAATTTGGGTGGTCTCATATAAATTTGGTGTTATTTAGGCTGTCTCAGCTCTTTAGTGAAAAGAGAGAAAAAATAATGAAACAATATTTTGTTAGTCAATATACATTACGATATGCTAGAAGATAAGATTAGTTGGTTGACTAATAGTGATATTTTAGTTAATAACTTAATGTAGCTTAAAAGTTGAAGAATAATTAGGGCCATTGAATCTTTTTGTATTATTTTCCTTAGTACCAGAAGTCTCAAATTTTATTGATATCTTTTTTGTTCACAAATGTATATGAAAAAAAAAAATAGGCGTCGTTGGTATCGCAATATGCTTTCATCTTTTCCATTTAGAAAAATACTCAAATTCGTAAGTTAAAGAGATTTTTAGGGTGTTTTTCGGTTTGGTTTTCGTGTTATTTGATTTATTCGATTCGAATTATTCGGTTAATTTTTTTTGGGTCAACTTAAAAATCAAACCGAATCGAACCAAAAATCGAATTTGAATTCGGTTCGGTTATCAGGTTGACTCGAATAACCCGAATTATTCGAACTTTTCTAGAAAATACATAATTATTCAAATATTAATCAAAAAAATATTATTTCAAGTATAAAAATTGTTTTCATATATTAAAATTAAGTTATAATAATTATTTTATATATATATAAAATATATATTTGTATAACTTTGGTTTTCGGTTCGATTTTCGGGTCCGACTGTAAAACCCATGTCTACCGGTAGTTTCTTTTATTATTTTATTTGTTTTCTTTTTCACATCTTTAACATCTATTTGTAGTTAAATCACAATACATAGATGATGTCTCAAAGAAATATTCCAGTAGTTACTTTAACTAAAAATTGTTATGTTCTTTTTTTGATAAATTGTTGGTAGAAAAATCTTATAAATGAACAACATTTTTTGGTCACAAAATTTGGTTACAATACTCACCGTCACATTGTTGTTTGCTTTTTGAATAAGATGATTTAAGGTACAAAACTTCATGATAATTGTATAAATTATTTATCTAAAAAGTAAATAAGACTTTTTGTATCAATAGCTTACAAATAACACCTTGAGATATATTTTAATAGATTTTAGGAAGGGCTGAAATAAAATTGTATAATATTAGAGGGGCCAAACTCTAAAAATATGATTATTCCACTGTTATTTTAGATAAAATACACAATGTAAAATACATATGGTGATCATTTTTCTAGGGTGGCCACCACCCCTGCCTGCCCCTATTAAACTTCGTCAATGAACATAGTGTATTAAAATATGGTTAGTAAGAAAATTTCATTTCATAAAACCTATCCCAATACCACCGTAATATAAAAGTATTCTTATACATCTTAAATACACATACCGAATCTACACGAAACAAAAACACACAAAATTGTTGTTCTCTTTCTTATCTTAAACCGTTATCTAATTTAAAACCTAAGTAACGGGTATGTAAACGACCATCAATCGACGCATTCATCTGCAATATTCGCTTTCGTCATAGAAAATAGTTATCGGGTACCCGCCGCCGCATCGCGCGGGTACCCGGCTATTTATGTTATAAAGTGCGAATACACTAGAGTGTCTGAACTCACTATTTTGATTTTGAAACCTTAACAGCAATTGTATATGTTAGTAACCTAGTAGCTGTTTTATTTCATAGAAATTCAAGAAAGTTTATGAATTTTACACATACACTCTACCTTTATACACATCCATGGGTTCTTAAAGAGATCTGACGACACACTTAAACATTAGCATTATCCTTGTTCTTTATAAAAAAAGTCACCACTATAATTTATTGTGCGCCTACAAATCATACACTCTGCAATTTGATCGTTTGAGATACTGAATGTAGATTGTCGCTGCTATAGATTTATGGACAATATCATAGTTATTATTCAATGTTTTAGGGGATTACTCTAATTTTTAGGTGGGTCAGTTACAGGTGGTTAAATGTATTTGGCCAACACGTATCATCTTTCGTTATGAAAAACTAATTAAACTATGCTCCATGTCAAAAGGAATAATTATAAACTTAGGCTTTTTGCTTATTTTCTTTGTTTCTGCTAACCCCCAACTAAAAAGCACCATAAACTTATCAACTGTATATTTTAGTTTCCTTTTGGTTTCTTTCAATTTGATAAGGCAAGTTATCAGCATATAACATTCCTGCAAAAATATCAATGCCTTCATCAATCATTACATCCCCTTAAGGTACAAATTTTATCAAATATCATATATGTCAATAGTAGAAAAACAATTGCTACGAAATGAAGTTGAGCATGTTAACAGTTTCTTGTTAGTTTTCCATCACTAAAAGGACATCGTAATCTATGCTAAAAAATGCTCATACCATATTATCTAATCGTTATCTGAGTAAATACCCACATGTCATTATACCTTTTATGAATATGATTTATATGTTTAAAAAACCGTGACTCTGTTCTTGCCTGTAATTATAAATTTATGTGATACAATAGTATTATACTATTTTGTAGTGGGTAAAAGCTATATAATACCATCGTACTTATTCATATGTGTCGACTTTAAACACATACTAATTAATCTCGTGACTTCACCATTGTACTTTCAAATTTGTTCCGAATACACCAATATTACGTTAAAATGACTATATTACCCTTTTAAATGACTTAAATACCCCTATATTAAAAGAATAGTTAAACACTTACAATTTTGGCAGTTGGGGGTGGAGTGTATCACCTTTTCACTACTTGGTGTTACCAAACCCTACGCTCTAACTATACCGCTTAGAAGAAATTTTCCCCAAATTCTACTCCGGACAATTCCATCTAACTAAACAACTCACAGTCAAAACTAAACTAATTCACCTAACCAAAAAAACAATACTAAAAAAGGCCATAAATCATAACGAACCTAATGATTAAGCGTTGTAGGATCATGCCTATCCCAAAAACACTCCAACAAGCTATCAAAACTACACTCTTTCGGGTCATACTGTACTCTGACAACTTCACTATGATTAGTACTCCCAGAACAAATATCATTATAGCTCAGATTATGCGTGAACCCTTGAGTATACCCCACTTCAGTTTTCGTCACACCGGGAACTCGCTGAAAAGCAAGCTCCACTCCCTAGAAACACCCAGCTCCAAACTGAGCAAAAAGCTGACCAGGAGCAGGGATGTCATCATCAGGGCCTTGAGGGATTGATGAGGACTGGTCGGAGGATGAGTCTGTGGGGGTATACTCAAATTCACTAACTAAACGTGTTTTCCTTACATTTTTCTTGATGTTCTGAAGGTGAAAGTGGATTAAGGGGAAAAGTCAAAATCATTGACTTTATCTCATGCTTTGTACCAAACCTCATTTTCTTGTTATTCGGCTTTAAATTACCAAACAAGTTATAGATGAGAAAATTGGTTGACCTGCTTAAGAAATTGATTTAATTAATTGGTTGTCGTTTTAATAAAATTCAATTTTGTTTCATACTAAAATGTGAAAATAATAGTTGCCTCCAAACAATGATTGTTAGTTACAGTTTTAGAGAGAGAAACAGAAATAGAGGAGTAAGAAGCAGAAAATTGTAAAGTGGTGATAAATGTGGCAAAAGATGTAATTTTGTCAAAGAAGACGAGGGTAATATAGTCATTTTAACATAATATTGGTATAGTCGGAACAAATTTGAAAGTACAATGGTAAAGTGACGAGATTAATTAATAAGTGTTTAAAATCGGCACATATGAATAAGTACGATGGTATTATATAGCTTTTACCCTTTTGTAGTTTCAGTTTTGAGGATGCACGATATATATTAAAAGAATAGTAATCTGCTGGTTTAATAGTGTGGTAAATTACCATACTACTTTATTAAATATGATACACATAGTCATGTTTCCTAGGAATATAGGGTGATAGCAATGGTTAATTGTTCGTGTATGCCTATAATCTCTTTTAGATTTATTTATTGTGTTGTGGGGTACTTATTTCTAAAGTCTGGATGGAAGAATTGTGTAGTCTACACTTGGACAAAGGCGTCTCGACTCTCGACCTACAAAAAGTTTGAAGTATTCAAGGTACTGATTAGATTTAAGTTTTTTATAAGATTTATATTACATTAACAAATACTAATTATTGTGTTTGAAATAGAAACATCTTGTATCGGATCCGTAACCAAGAAAATCGTGAGGAAGCATGAGATGCAAAATCTTCTAAACGCTATGTTGATTTCCTGAGTGACATACGAGGTAAAACGTGAAACTTGTATTCATTAGTGATTGCGCATGGGCGAGTTTCATGTCTTGTTGGGGAGACAAAATTACAAGGAGATTCAAGAAATAAAATACACAAATTCGTCTAAAAGGTGAAGGTTCCTCAACTCATACAAGAAGGTCAATCTCATATAGAGCATGAAAAAAACTTGTAAGTGTATTATTAACTATCCCTTATATGTTTAAATAGTACTGTTTATCGATAATTCTTTACATGCCTCGTTTATTAAGTATGTTTGACAACCTTTTGTAGAATAGAATGAGAAAGAATAATTATGTAATATTCATTATTGGAATAGAATGCTCATGTCTACTTTGGGACTTAGGCCAGAACCTTCAATCTTAAGGATTATTTTTCATATATCTGTGATGAATTGCATATTCTAGTATGAGAAAGAATAATTATGTAATATGAAATATTTGGTATTCATATTTATGAGTGAAGCAAATGCATACATTTGCAGCCGATACATCCCCTATCTATAATAAAATGATTGTGTATTAACACAGTCTGATATCATAAGTGTTTATTTTATTCGATTCGATAAGGTTATACCTACTTATAGAAGTAGTTTAATGTAGTACTAGTATATCAAATTTACTGACTTATTTAGTGGATTAGATCCTTTTAAGTTATCAGTAAGTTGGATTACTGATGATTAATCAATGTATTATCTATTATTTAACATATTTATATTGTAAAGTAGCTGGATTATTTCATAATGTCATTTTACAAAATCTAATCCCTCGATCTTATGTTTTCCATTTATAGTAAAAACATAAAACAGTGGTATATGCTAAATAATAAACATTACTATTTAAATTATTCCACTAAGTTAAATCATCATAAGTAGACGTTAGTCAAGTTACTATGACAAAGTTATATATACTGTAATCAGAATTTATTCACTTTAAGATAGTATTGCGGGTGTCAGTTTTTGCTTGGAATCATTCCTATTTATTTTTTGCTTAGGTATAGTCAAGGTGAAAATGTTATATGGGAACTGGAGACAAGGTTCCGATGGAGATTTTTTTTTGTTTTCTTTTTTTACCAACTAAGCATAATAAAGAACAAATTAGACACAACTATTCACTTTCTTATTTTGTGCATGCTGTATATACTGCTACATTTTGTTTTTTGTTCATTTTTATGCTTAAAAAAATTCTTGGTATATCCAAATTTTTTTGTTAATCACTTTTTTCTGAATAAATTGATGTACAAATAGATATACACATATATAGAAGCTTGTGTCAAGGAATTAACACTTTATCTAAAGACAGCAGGTGATGCAAATTGCAGAAATGTTCATGGTGTTGGGTAAAAAATAGTTGATTATCATTTGAATGACCTCCAAGTTAAATGAAGGGCGAGATAGAAAGTTAACAAGTAACATCAACCCAAGCATGTGAACGCGAGGAAGATGACGGTAGCAACTGAGTTATCAAGTTTAATCTATCTCTATTTTTTATAGACATTTTTAGGAAGATGGTTTGTTACTTTGTTATTACCAGTTTATTTTATGTTTTTAAACACTTCTCTAGGATGATTGTTGGTTTATATTAGGATACTTGATATGTATGTTTAAATGATCTTTTTTAATAATATGATTTATATTATGAGAATTTGGGTGTGCGCGCGGTTTCTATAATGCAGCATATTTTGTGAGATATTTACCATGGTTTACCATGAATCCATGAAACCATCATTTAGTTACGAATTTACTCACAGAATCTTGTGGAAAAATTAGAATGAACCTTTGTTGACTTTTGCACACGAAAATAATTGTGTGGAAAATATTACCCACAAATTACCCAGGAGTATATATGTGTGGTACTATCCTTGTGAGTTAGGAAATCCCATGAAACTTTACCCACAACCTTAATACAATCACCCATCCAAAATGACGTGGGTAAATATACCCACATACTACAAATGTCGCGGGCAAATAATTAGCCTCGAAGGTTTTACCCATTTATATATGGTTGCGGGTATTTCGTGGGTATTACCCAATTACCCACGAAAATATGGCTTTTACCCACCATTTCTTCCCGTGGCTATTCGCCTGAATTCTTGTAGTGAAGAATCATATCGATCTAAACCTTGTAGGTGAAAACGTATATGAGTTATGAGCCAGTCTTCATTGACTCTAGCTTATATAGTCCAAGAGGTTTAACAGCTTTGCCCTTAAGTCCCTAAGCTTTCCAGCTTATTCAAATGCTTCCAAAACTAGCTAAAACAATAAATAAAATTGCACATTAGTCCCTGAAGTTATATCCAGGATATAATTAGGAATAAAAAATTTAACACCCTTGTTACAAATAGAACCATTTGATGCCCCGTCCCAATGACTACATAAACTCGCACAAATTCGTGATAGGTTTAAGCTAGCCACATGAAATTTCAAGATATCACAAATAGAAAGATTGTTTTCAAAAATAAAATGTTTAACTTCATTCTGTTTAGGGGAGAAGTTCAACCCCAAATATTCCATGTGCCAATATTAAACATGATTAACAACCTCAAAAGGAGTGCTTGCCCCCGAGTTAGAAGCCTTAGCATCCATGCCTTGCCTTCCTGCATGATCATTTCCGCGTCGAACTAATTATCACTAACATTAAGAGTAGCATTAGAATCATCCCTAGCTCGACCATCCTCGTCTAGCAAAGTACTATATGAGTTCTTTAAGGAAACCCTAGGTTCCAAACGTACCTTGGGCTGACGATTCTGACCGGTACTAGTGACTTTGTGAACTTCCTTCTTTCTAGTTTTAGATGTTTCACCACGTTCATCACGTCGAAACTACAAACTAAGGGCTGGTTTTTTAAGCCTAACACCCTCAACATGCTTCTTCTGAAGTTTCTTAGCTTTGATCCCGTAGCTCCACCCTTGGGATTTTCGGACACTTCTCAGTAACATGATCAAAAACTATTCATGTAGAACACCTAGTCGGTTTCCACTAATACTCGATTTCAATAGTAGCTAAAGAGTGTCCCATGTCTTTCCCTTTAGGAATAGCTATCACAATCGATTCTAAAAGCTCTTTGTTAGCCGAAACTTCCACAAGAGATCTTGCATATGTACTACATCCCCATGAACTCAAGTACATGTTATTAGTATACGAATCCAAAATAACAGGTTTGCCAATTTGAGTGGTGATAAGGATAAGCTCGACTTCGGAATACTTAACAATTGGCATATGGTGTAATTGAACCCAAATTAGAGCACTCTTAATTTTCGCCTTCTTCAAATCCGTGTTAGGGGTCCACACATTTATAATCAAAATGACTAGTCGAATTAACCACATACCATTCTCTAAAACACTTTCCATACCTTCATTGTCTCAAATTTCTACACGCTTAAGCCCATATTTCACCCGTGTGTTCTTGAAATAGTTCTCCACCAAAGGGAAGGGAAGACGTTTCCTAGTAAAGTAACCATACAAAGTATTAGAAAGACGTGATGATACCTTATCAACCACATCTAAGGCGATAGCAAACCCCTCAACCTCTTCCTCATTCGTGAGCTCAATGATCTTGACAACATTCTTGACCTTTTTTATATTGAGTACCGAAGTAAATTTTTGCACACCATGCACCTTGACCCCATTAATCTTCGCATCCTCCCATCCTGAAGGCTTCAGAGTAGTGCTCACAGTTCGATTAGGTTCCTCATTGAAGTACTAGGACTCTTATCTTTATTAGTGTAAGATATATTATTTTTCATAAATGTCTCCTTTGTTCTCATAGTTACATTATCCATCACTAAAAACTCACGTACCAGCGAGCGAGCGTGATAAGGACACAAACCCTAAAAGTTAGAGTTGAAGCCAACCGACACACATAACATCACTAACTCACCTCCATCATAATAAATAGATAAATAATTTATTACAGAGAAAAACAAAACCCTAACTACGCAAACGACTTACAAACCTTAATTGCAGCAAGATCGAATTTCTAAAATTCATGTCGAATCAAATAATGGAACGATTAAGGATTAATACTCAATGATCTTGTCCCAAACCCACGGAATTAGATGATCACATAGGAATAGGGAACAATCGAAATCGTAAGCCTAAACCTAATCACAACCTAATAGCGACGAATAAGGGAAAGAACAAACATAGAATACATCTCGATAATCAAAACGGTATTCAATGAATGATGAATTAACAAGAACCGTTAGGGTTTTTGAAAACCGGTAATATTGTATATCAACTACAACGTATTTTTACTGTACGCCACTTCTCTGTTAGTTGATATGTTGGCCATTGTGTTTAGTCTTTAGCCCAGTTGTGTTATTCTAGATCTTTCCTATGTGTTATTCTAGATCTTTCCTATGTTAGTTGATATGTTGGCCCATTGTGTTTAGGCTTTAGCCCAGTTGTGTTATTCTAGATCTTTCCTATGTGGTTATATATTGTAACACTTTTATTGAATAATGAGAAGACAAATTACCAATTCAACATGGTAATCAGAGCAAAACCCTAAATATAAATTATTTTTTTCTTTTCCGCTGTTTACCACTCTCAAATCTCAATTCGTTTCTTTATCTTGTTATACAACATCACCGACCAACAGCAACTCTCTTTTTCCCTATTTCCTTGATTAATCCAACTAACAATTTGTGTGTAAAGGCTTGTTGCCTCCATGTGTGACCATTTTTCAATTAACAAGTTTTCTTTCTCAACAAACATCAAATATAATATAGTGGTTGGTATCTATTGCTTCGAATTATAGTAAGAACGTGATTGGAGTGTTTATGATTGGAGTGTTAATTGGTGTTTTCATATTAGTGGTGCAATAAAATTATTGCTACAGAAGATGTTTCGGTTTCAAAATATGGGTCAACAATGGCCCGATGTTCAAGCGGGTATTCTTGGTTCCGCGCCTGCTTTTCTCCCAACTCGAGAAATATTGCTTCCTAGTGCATTTAGTAGTACCGCTATTCAAGATTCTTCTTGGAATATTGACACAGGTGCGTCTTCACATCTTAGTTCTAATGTTGGCAATTTAAGTGCTATTTTTAATTCTTGCTTATATCCATCCGTTCGGGTTGGTGACGGTAAAACTATACCCGTCACAAACACGGGCCATAGCATTCTTCCCACTATTCATCATTCTTTACATCTAAATAATGTTCTTGTTACCCCTAATATTATTAGAAATCTTATATATGTTCGTTAGTTTACTCGGGACAACAATTGTACTATCGAATTTGACGCTTTTGGTTTTTCTGTCAAAGATTTCCAAACTCGTAATATCCTTCTCAGATGTGACAGCTCTGGTGATCTTTATCCGGTAATCGAGCCATCATCTCTTCCAAGTGCTCTAATGTCTCTGAATCCTTCTATGTGGCACCAACGCCTCGGTCACCCGGGTAATGACGTGTAACGCTCTCTTGTTTCTCGTGATCTTATTTATTGTAATAAGGAGAAGTCTCGTCATGTTTGTCATGCTTGCCAGCTTGGAAAACATGTGAAACTTCCTTTTTCTAGTTCTACTTCAATTGTTTCAAGTCGCTTCGAGATTATTCATTCAGATATTTGGACATCCCCCATTGTTAGTACGGGTAGTTTTAAGTATTATGTGATTTTTCTTGATCATTTTTCTCATTATCTGTGGATTTATCCTCTTCGAACTAAATCCGAAGTGTTTGCTAAGTTTGTGAACTTTCGCTCTTATGTTAAAACTCAATTTAAATATGACATTCTGGGTTTTCAATGTGATCATGGTGGTGAGTTCGATAACACCCAACTCCTTGACCTTTTTTCTACTCATGGGATTTAAATGAGATTTTCCTGTCCTAAAACTTCCCAACAAAATGGAAAATCAGAACGTATGATTCGTACTATCAATAATATGATTCGTACATTACTGTTCCAAGCCCACCTTCCCGCCTACATTTTGGGTCGAGGCATTGCACATGGCTGCGTACCTTCTAAACCTCCTTCCCTCAACTGCCATTAAAAATGAGATACCGCTTACCAAATTGTTCAACAAACAACCTAATTACTCCAAACTACACACTTTTGGATGTTTATGTTATCCTCATCTATTTCCACCACACAAACTTGCTCCACGAGCCACACCATGTATATTTTTAGGTTACCCGGCCTATCACGAAGGTTGTCGTTGTCTCGACCTGACCACACACAAAATTATTATATCGAGACATGTAACCTTTGACGAAAATCAATTTCCTTATAGGTCTATTACGCCTTCTTCCTCATATGAATTCCTCGACACATCTCCCTCACTAATTACTCGTCATGTCATACACAATCCTCCACACAATACTCCACCACCAACACCTATAGTTGACCCACCAACACCAACACCAACACCAACACCAACACCAACACCAACACCAACACCAACACCAACACCAACACCAACACCAAACCATACTCATCCTACTCCCGACCTAAACCATTCTAGTGCGTCACGACTATTTAATAGTCCACCACGTGGTTTCCTTCCACCTGCCACCACCTAGTCCGCCCATCACCCTACATCACCCACAACTCATGCCCCATCTACAAACATAGTTCCAACCGAAACCCAAACACAAACTCGGACCACCACAGAACCCATCACTAGTAATCCACCAACCCGAACTCACCATATGGTCACTTGAAATCAAGATGGTACACGTAAGACCACTCAGCGTCTAAACCTTCATGTTTCTCATATATCTCCTATACCAAAATCCCCGTCTCTTGCTTTATCTTATCCACATTGGCGGGATGCTATGTATGATGAATATAATGCTTTAATTAAAAATGGTACTTGGGTTCTGGTCCCAAGACCTCCTGGTGCCAATATTGTGCGGTGTCTGTGGTTATTTCGGCATAAACTTCATGCTGATGGTTCATTGAGTCGATATAAAGCTCGATTGGTTGCCAATGGTAGTAGTCA
This sequence comes from Glebionis coronaria, assembly GCA_025667525.1. Taxonomy (NCBI): domain Eukaryota; kingdom Viridiplantae; phylum Streptophyta; class Magnoliopsida; order Asterales; family Asteraceae; genus Glebionis; species Glebionis coronaria. Next base: position 697,921,110 of record CM046875.1, read on the forward strand.
ACAATTTGGCATTGACTGTGATGAGACTTTTAGCCCAGTTGTCAAGCCGGCCACTATTCGTACTGTTCTTAGTCTTGCATTGACCAGACATTGGCCTGTTCATCAGCTAGATGTTAAGAACGCTTTTCAGCAATGCTTTAAAACCTGAGTTGACTCTTCCGGTTAAACTGGTTGAAGCGTGACGCGGTTAGGTGACCGGACTTCGGTTTTGAGCAAAAAACCTTCTCCGGTCTGGGGCGGATCTACAATGTAGCTAGGGTATGCATGTGCATACCCTGTGAAATTTTTTAGTAGTGTAAGAAAGATTTGTGTATACAATAGTTGGTATAAAATACACTATAAATTTGTGAGTGTATACCCTCAAAAATAATGTAAAAATATTAGTGCATGCCATAGATTTTGAGAAAAAGAAAAAATGAAGAAGAAAGGAGAAAAGAACTCGATTAATCTATATGCAGGATGTTTAGGAAGAAGAAGAGATGGTCAAAAGGAGTTAGTAGGTTTTATTACTTTATATATTGAGTAGTTGTAGTGTTAAAGTAGTATGTTAATTTGGAGCCCAGGTATTTCACTTCCTAAAGCCCAACTAACTCAAAAGTAGTATGCTGGAGTATAATTTTAGACATCTTTATCAATTACAGAGGTTAAGGTATTAGTTTTGGCTAGTTATTTTCATGGAAAAAGTCTAGATGTTCTATATTTGTACTTGTTGTTTTTAATACTTTTATCATAAAGCAGGAATTGATCTACTTGAAAATGTGACCTTTTTACATGTTTCCAAAAATATAAAATGAACAAAATAATGGCACATATATAATTCGAATCATGAAAAATGTGACACGGAAAACCCGACCCGCAAAACCAACCCGAGCATCTAATATAGCGAAAATTTTTTTTATACAAATGTGCATACCCTAATTCAAATTCCTAGATCCGCCACTGGTTCCGGTAACCGATTGAAAACCCGATTTTTAAAACAATCTTTCTCAACACACTTGGTTGGGTCTTAACAATGAGATACGAACTACACTAGAACAACATGTATGCTGCTACTTCATTAAAGAGAAGCATATCGAAGTACATCTCCTTGTATTTCTTTCAAAGCTAACTATACAAACTCAAGAAAACATTGTATAATACAATCTGTCATCTTTTAAGACAAAAGGTTCTCATGTCTTGATATAAATGACTTGTTATTTATTAAGTCAATTTGAAGTGTCTCATTTTGTTTGTTTATCTTGATTCATGCTAGTGTAAATATATGTAATTTATGACCCCACATGCATGCAAATAACTGAACAATTTATGAAACAAAACAATATATCATTAGATAATTTCAATAATGAAACAAAACAATTTATCTATATACCTTATAAATGGTGTATGTCAAATGTTGAAAGTTGAAAAATGCTTATATAAGGAAATGTTGAAAACATAAATGCATAATGGTTAAAAATTGGCTACAATGAATAAATCGGATGAAAATATTACACAAGAATGAAAATATTACAATGCTTATATAGGAAACTAATGAATATTTACTATCTATAACACAAAATTAGTTGTAACTCACCTTTTTTCAGTTGTATCATAGGCTTGCAAAAGTTGTCTTTGTAAATTAGTTATACGCAAGTGATGAAATTTGAAAACTATTGCCGGCTTTGATTTTTTTTATTTAGGAAAATATTGAATTTTGAAATATTAGACTTATAAGTCTCTACGGATGTTTATTTAAGCCGTAAGCATATCAACACAAAACCCTTAAGTGTGATATACAAAGAAAAAACACACAATAAAACTCTAACCAAGCCTCTCTCTCTATCTTAATCACAGCCGCCACCACAGCCACCAGTTCAACCATTGCCATCATCTTCACCATTAATGGTTCATTGATGTTTCTGTTTGATGGTTGATGCTTCTGTCTCGCTTTTCTTTTCTTTTCTTTTCATTTGAGTAAGTTTTCAAATCATTACATCCTATTTTTCTTATTTCTGTATTTTATAAACTTATTCGCATTATTTTGATATATTAAGAATGTATCATTTGGATTCTTTAAAGTCGAGTTTGTGTAGGAACTAATTATTTATTATTTAATCTTGTTTGTCATTCTCAGGTACATGATATTGGCCACAACCAAAATATCAACATTTTTCAAATACATATGTCTTATATGTCAATTACATGCTTATGAAAGGACAGTGGGAAAAAAGTTGTGTAAACATTCTAATTGGAGCTTATTCACGATGTGTTGCACTTATCTATGTATTTGTGCTTTTTCGTCACAATCTCTGTAAGTACTTTCTCGTAGATTCTTATCAGTTATGTACACATGAAGCGTGCTTTATAATACATTTTTGATTTTATTTTTGTAAGAAATACGTTTTCTGAGTTCTGTTAATTATATATTTTTTTATGTTCTATTAATCAGATATTTATATGTTCTTCGATTGTATTTTTTAAGAAATGCGTTTCTATATCCAGGTGACGATAGCGCAAAATGGCCATTTCTTAAAGAGGATCTCATGGCTTTAAAAGGTTTATAACTCATGCCCGAGCAGAATTCTAAGCTTGATCAGCCTGCCCCAGACATGTTGTCGCTACTGCCCCTACTGTACAAAACCCGCCTGCTGAGAAGAAGATGGTGAATCCAAAGTGGTTAAAAACGTAATTCCGCTTTAAGATGCCTTCATCTTTATTTGGGTATGATTTCGCTTTAAGATTCTTTCATTTTTATTTGGGTAAGAAGAAGCCTTAATATTGTTCTCATGATCTCTGAACTTGGTTTCAAAACCATAAATTTATACTCAAATGATAATCAGATGATCCGATGGAACAATGGAACAGATTTCTGGTGGTACTAATATGATAGAGTTTTTGTTTTTTTAATGAATTGCGAATGTAATTATGGCCATGGTATTTTATCATCTTACCATGTTTGTTGTGATTATTAACAATGCAGAAACATAAGTTTTGCTCTCTTCTAATGGTGCCTTTGTGGTTGTTATTACGACATCATGTGGATAATATCATTAAGTGTAAGTAAGCAACTTTGTTGAATAATGAAATTAAATTCATCCTCAAATATTTGATTTTGTTACAGAGATTTCGTAAATGATTTTTGTCTTTAGAGAATCACTAGCATGGTAGAGACCTCATTTTGTGTTGGACCAAGAATTCTTTTTTATACAGTTACATAAAAACCAACAAACAGTTGTACTTACAAACCCTTCTTTACATAGCTTAATCAAAGTATCAAAAATAGTTCTTAAACTTTGTAGATGTGACATCAATATATGTTGCAGTACGAGATATAAATACCCAAACAATACATAAACTGAAATACCATAATACACCATCTGTTAACCAGTCAAATGAAATCAATAAAAAGTTATAGTTCAGTACTCTTTCTTATTGGAGGTGAAGGTGGTGTTGGTATGGGAAGAATAAGGCTAATGGAGAACATACTGAATGTGAGCGAATCTCATGTAGATCAATTTCCAAATATTTATAATGTTTCCTTACCTTTTGATAGGCATTGAGGGAAATGAGGTTTGAAGAAGTAGCTATATTTTAGAAGAGTGAAACATGTTAACATATGATCTACCAGATGTAGCTAATATTTGTGTTGTCAATTGTGTGTACTACTTAGATAACAAGTATCATGTGCTTATATTTTCTGTCACACATAACAAAATGAAACCTAAACCGCCGCTCACAGCCAAGGATATAGACAATCTGCCCATTATTTTTGCCAATAATCTTTTTACTAAAGTAATCAAGTTTACAAGCGTCATTATGGGATAATAGACCATTTTTAGGTTCAAGAAAGCAAAGCAATTAATCTTTTTGGTTGTACACTAGAAAAGTTCCCGCAAAATGTCATCTTCAATATTTGTTTCCAAGCCAATATTGCGTATCGTTAATTGTTTGTCGCTAGGCAATTCCGCCGCTATGCGCGGGTAATCGTTTAGTGCCAATCAATACGTGAATTTATAGGAAATAGACAACGAATGAAGATGTATTTTAAACAAAGGAGGAGAGTAACTGTATGTTTATGTGTATACGAACACTAGCTTAAACACTCGTCTAACGTCGGGAGTAGTTTAAAGAATGATTTTCGTAAAAGAAAATGAACAGATTTTTATATTTAAAAAAGGGAAACGGGCTCTCATAATAGATGAGGACACTAAAAGAAAGAAGATGTAGCATTCTTGGCCATACTAAAGTTTGTAACAATAATAAAAAAAGCCTTCGATCCGTTATGATCTTCACGTATGACGTGTGTGAGTCTCAATTAACTGAAAAGAAATTAACCATGTCGTTAACACCTGAAAGTTTAAGATTAAAAATGATTAGAATGAATATGTTAACTTTAAATAAGACCTAGATGATAAAAAACAATAGATTACATACCATTATAAACTTCTTCAAAGACCGTGTAACACTTCCTTGTATACAACATTTGTAGTTGTTTAACATACATTCCCGTCCGGGTCACAAACAACAACGTTCAACCCTTTCTTGCTTTTTACTCGAGATATAGCTACATATAATTGACCGTGAGTAAAAACTGGACGTGGTAGGTACAAACCGACTTTAGAAAGTGATTGGCCTTGACTTTTATTAATGGTCATTGCAAATGAGAGTGAAATAGGAAACTGTTTTCGGACAATTTTTAGCGGTAAACGCTTGTCAGATGGAGTGATTCTTAACCTGGGTACGATAACTATCTTTCCTAAATGTGTTCCATTGATAACCCGGGCACTAATACCTGTTCTCTTTGGATTAAGCACCTGCAACCTTGTTCCATTACACAATCCGTTTGGTTGATCGATATTTCTCAAAATCATTATAAGCACACCCACCTTTAATGCTTACCTGTGATTCGGGACACCCGAGAACTTTAATCCGTTTATAAACTCAGATGAGAAAGCAGATTCATCGACGGAATCACCACGATCAGCTTTGTCTATGTTGTCGCAACTCAAATAGATAATCTTTTCTCCAGGAAATATTTCCAACAACTTCTCGTTTATAGCGTCAACGATTTCATTAGTTGGCGCCAAAATTGCATTTTCTTGGAAGTAGGAAGCATCGTGGATGTTGGCCAGAAGATTTGGGTACGTGAAATCCATAATAGACGTGACTGGATTGTCATTCGCGTCTATCAGAATATCTTCTGGCACATCTATTTCAACCTCTCCGTCATTATCTTCCCCAAGCTCACCGTCTCCTAACTTTAGTATCCATTCAGCAATTTCTCGTATCTCGTCAACATCCTCAGGCCGTGAACCAATTGTAAGTCTCATGTTCGTTGTTAACTTAAGCACTCTACAATGATCCGACAAGTAGGACTGCTTCAGGGAAGCACTTACAATGTCTTGACGCGAATCTTTTGGAACAACGGGAAGAACCTGCCTAAAATCTCCTCCAAAAATGACTATCATGCCTCCAAATGGCTCTTGACACATTTCATGCCTATTTTTCCTCAGTTGGTCCCTTAATATGTGATCGAGAGCCTCAATACAGAGCTTGTTAGCCATCGGAGCCTCGTCCCAAATAATAAGGTTACATTTCTTTAGCAATTGCCCAAGATCACTTTGAGGACATATGGAGCAGGTAGACGTTTCATCTACACTGATCGGAATACGGAACCGAGAATGTGCAGTCCTACCTCCCGGCATCAACAAAGACGCAATACCGCTGGATACAACATTTAACACTATGGCTCCTCGCCTCCTAATACCAACGGCTAGTGTTTTCCATAGGAAAGTCTTTCATGTACCTCCGTATCCGTAAACAAAATACACACCTCCGCTTACCTCCTCAACAGAACCCATGATAGTGTCATAAATGCCCTTCTATTCTGCGGTTAAAGAAGCGTACAGGCGTTCATACTCGTTCTGTAACTCAACAGGATCATAATCATTCTCATCAAATATAAGACCATTTCCAAAAGCAGTCATGTATTTGTCGTCTGGATAAGGCATCTCGGGCCAACTACGTAGGGAATAACCGCTGGATTGCATAAGTTCTTCGATATAGAACCAACATGCATTCTTCTTTTCTTTGTCGCTGATAACCAAATCTGCAAAATAATAGAGTTTATCAAACAAAAGTAAGCGTATCGGAATCATTCTTCAAATTGTAACTTACATGTATAGTACTAAATACAGGAGCATATAGGTTTACCTGGATCTTTCAAAAGCTCTCTCTTCTTGCGTTGCACATCCTCTATCATCAAGTGCCATGTTTCTAACCAAACTTCCAAAGGTTTGGTGAGTTCCTTTTGCGTCAGCAATTTAGCAAACAACTCACGTATTTGATCAGGAGGTGCCCAATGTCCAGCGTCTTTAATACTCTCCACATACTCCTTGTCGTCCTCTAAAATTCCAGCCGCATACCAAGCTTCTTTGTATGTAGAAAAAACAATTTTGTTAACTGCTTTTATCCTGTCATGGTCTATGCAACCTTCCGCACTATTCAAGAGCATCCTACAATAGTAGGCATATCCTGTAGATATAGGCACATTATGAATTCCACCAATCGCTCTTCCTTTCTTCCTAAAGGTCCATATTCTTTTAGATGTGTTCCATACAAATTTTTTTGGAAACTTGGCATACGTAAGCTCTCGTGCAGCCGCATAGAGGTCATTCATTTTTAACCAACCTTCAAACATACTATATCCAACAGTAGGCTGGTGAATAATTGTTTCAAGGTTTGAGTTCCATCTTAAACTATTTGTTGCTCCCCTGATAAGTGAAACGACAACCGCTCAACAGGCGGTGTTCGGTAATGAACCTCAAAACCAAATATTTTCCACGCCGCCTCACACACAGACATATATCTACAATCTAAGAAATCCTTTATTTCTTCTACCGGTTTTTCAACTTGTTCACCGTCTGTTGTAGTACCGGGTTTGTACAACTATGTCGAGACTCTATCTGGTCCTCTGTTTATGCACTTAAACAAATACTTTATAGATCAGATCTGACTGTACCACTCTACATTAATGTGAAACTGATAGCATTTTAGAAGAGTGGCATTATACGGTATAACATAGCCATGATGCATATGAGCACCATTAGCAGCTTCCACATACCTCTCGTTATTACGTCTTTTATAAACGAGGTACCCATCAACGTCAACGGATCTGCGTTCGCTGAACTTAAACGGGAAACGTTTGCTACACTTAGCATCAACCATACAAACCTGTCTAGGGTCGTCCGTGTCGCAAGGACCGTGCATCATAAAATCATAAACCAATTTGTATAACTCTGGATCTTCGTTTTTATCCGGTATCTCGGAAGAAATGTATTTGTCAATCTGATCAGCATTTGGCACCTTGTTGTCCCTATGCAAGAACAAACACAGATGCGTGTGAGGGAGACCTCTCTTTTAGAATTCAATCGTGTACACAACTTTTCAAAGAATGATAATAAAAAAAGTTCAATCCAAATTAAGCTAATAGAATGCAGAAATGTTTCATTAATAAACTTTCAAAATTAAGTTAATAGTTTGTTGTTTTAACCTGCTTGGTATGCCCGAACAATCGCATTTCTTTCACGTCATTCACCGTCAGGTCAAGCTTTTGTTTGAAAACTCTTGTTAGCACGTCGGGTCTGTTGGAAGATGTAAAGTTATTATCACGCATGAATCGTGCAACATCGGGCCAGTTAGGATTGCATGTTATGGTTATGAACGAATCCGGGCAACCGTACCATCTTCATTACACCATGGCGTCCATATAGTTCTGATTCATGAACCTTGGACCGTCGGTAACGTTGAAGGCAACGCTATCGGTCTCCCAAGAAATGTTGGGTCGGTATTCCCAGATGCAATGCTTTTACGGATGTTCGAGTATGTATCACACCATAGTTTAGACTTATTGGCCCAGTGGAAATACAAAAGTTCAGTATCTACCATTGTATAACCATCCACAAGAAACTGCTAAAACAAACGACCCCCACGCACAAATAAATTCACTTGATTCGGTATGTCTTGTATTTGAAAATCAAACCACTCACGCATACTAACATATTTTCGTTTTTCCTCTTCGTCCTTATTTTCCTCTTCATCCAGGTCCGGCCTTCTTTTAACAAACTTATTTTTATGAGGTATTTCAAGATAATAACCATCTTGGCCACGCGGCATCAACAAAGGGTACTGTAAAGGACGGTACATCGGATTGAAAATGTTGATACGTTGGAAACCTTCTTTTCTCTTTTTGATCACAATATCTCTTTGATTTACGCAAGTATCAAAGTCCCCTACAATCAGTCCAGTGACCTCGTTGACAGTTGGTAGATTGTAGTTCCGTCCATCTTAACCACGTTTTGATACCAACTTTATTTTAATATTTTGCTCGGTGTCTTCCCTATAACTGTCCCGCGTTAGCAGGAGCGGATGATGTGTTAGAGTCGCTGCAATTTATATAAAGCATGTCATTAATAGAAACTGTGTGCGAACTTTGGCGAATCACCACATCAATAACATGCAAACGGTTAAACGAGGAATTAACTTAACCGTTTGCTCTGTTTTCTACCTCGTTTTCAATATCATAAATATACAGTTGTGCGAACTTGGGCGAATCACCATTCTCGGGAAGCAAGATCCTAATTTTATGATATGTTTATCAGTGCAAGCAAAACACATAAGGTCCGCGTCCGTTCCTATTGACTGAATCGTCAACCGTCCATCACATGGAAATAAACGTAAACATACTGTTGTATGATCTGATATTCGTTTTAAAATTTTGACTCTTTGCATCGTTGTTATTAAACAAATCAACCAACTCTTTTGGAGCCGGCGACGATTGTTTAATAAAAAATTTTCCCTTTTGATAACATATACTACAAGGTTTGTTGTTTGGATTATAGTTTCCTATTCTTGCTTCTTTCTCCCATACCAAAGCATGACATTCTGTGCACTCATATGTAGGGTCGCCATGGTCGTAGTATTCTGGGCATCAAAAAAAATAACTAGCACAATGTTAATAACGGAAAGTATATGTACTGTGATATTACGGAGTAATACTATGTTAATACCTTTAGATATTCCAACGTATTTGTCATATACTTTTCTGACATCTCCATCGTCACCACCAAGATTAGATCGTACCGGAGTTTGAGGTATTCGCGAGGTCTGCTTATTTTTTGTTGGCAACCTTGATGATTCACCAACTTCGTATGTTGAGTTCTTTGTTGATAGAGGTTGCATGTTTTTTGTAACACCGGAATTAGTGTTTCTTCTAACTGTTTGCATAACACGACCAGTGATAGGTGTTTGAAAATTAACTAAAAACTATTTAAATGTAACAATGAATCAGTTAATCGATACTAAATAATAATTGAATAAACATATGCTAACAATGAAATGTATAAAGTTGTTACAGTTCGTTACATCACTCAAGGGGGATTGTCGTACACGTTTTGATGAACCTGCACCATTTGGATCCTTGGTAATATCTTACGCAGTAGGAGATGTTGTAGCCTTAGTTGTTTTTCTTGGTCTACCTCGACCAAATTTGGGTTGTTGCAACTGTAAGACCCCCAAATTACCACGCAGCAGAATACCACTTTGGGGCGCTACTCATAGTACATCACACACAATCATAGAAAACGACCCCAAAAGAGACGTTAAAATATTATACAATTTTGTCTAAAAAGTTTCCCATCTCAATATATAAATCAGAGTAGCGTTTAGTCCCAAAAATCGTTACCAACAAATCACATTCATTAAAGACTTTTAGAAGTCATTTATTCAATTTAAAGGATAGAAAACATTTATAAAGTTTAGACAAGTAAGCACCAACTTCCTCCTCACATGCTCCGCTGCTATCCATCTTGATTACCTGAAATACATGTGTAAAATCATTAACACAAAGGTTGAGCAAGTCTATAGGTTTTACAAATCATTTTGAACACAAGCAATGATTATAAGTTTGTGGCATACTTAAAGGCAACAAGCATCTAATAATTTGCATCAACAATAATAATTGTATATAGCATAAATTGCAATAAGCTCATGGAACCGAGCCCTTAGACACTCCCTTGTAGGTCTGATAAGACAGGAGATTTATTAATTGTCGTTACCTCCAGATTATTGGTACATTGCCGTATACCTGACTTCTCAATACAATATGTTCAAACAGTGTGGAGGTCGGGCCTAAGCTTCTATGACAAGTCCACACAAACTGAACCGGGGCGGCTTCTGTGACACCCCAAAATCGAGGTCATTGCTTAATCTTATTTTACGATTATTTTTGAAATTTTTGGATGAGTTTGAACGATATTTATTTTTGGAGGTTTTAGTTTAAACCGATGTTGGAAGGTTTATATTTAATATTTATTAAGTATAAGGAGTATTAGCAAGCGTGGTGTCGATGGATGCCAAATATTTTATGTTTTATTGTCGGTTGTTCGATTTTTGTCATTTTCGAGGTTTTATTTTAAATGACGTGTTAAGTCGAGTCGAGGGTCGATATTATTATTTTTGAGGTACGTTTTAAATTTTTAAAAGTATCTTTATGAAACCCGAGCCCCGTAAATATTTTGAAAATTGACTAATAGTTATTTCCCGCTTTTTAGCTAACTATTTACATTTTTAGCCACAACTATTGCAAAATTGCAACCAAGGTCCCTACCCCACTATATATAAACCCAAATCAAACACACACATCACAATTTTTCATTTAAAAATTTCACCACCATCTCTCTCTCTCTCTTGTTTGCCGAAACCCACCACCATCACCAAACCTTACACATTTTCAATTTTAACTCAAGATTTATGATGAATTAAGCTAAACCAAAGCTAGACCCATTCTTATTTTTGATCAAGGATCACATTGGTGTAAGAAATTCTTACATGCAAGCACTTTTATTTTCTTGATGTTGGTAGGTAGAAGCCATGATCATGCATGGTGTTTTTAGCATGATCCATGGTGGTTCTTGCTAGAAATCTTGTTAAAAACTTCATTTTGATCTAAAGATTTTTATTTTTATTATGATTTTGATTTTATGGTTGATGTATGATGATATTAGGGTATAGTAATGATCATTTTTATGGTTGGTTTTGATCAAAAAGTTGATTTTGTACAAGTTTTTAGTAGTCATTTTATAACAGTAAGTAAAGTATAAAATCCAAATTTTTATGTTTTGAAAATGGCTTAACTTATAGCCTAGGGTTGTAGATAATTTTATTAGCTTCGATTTGATATAAGGTAGAGTTTCTAGCTCCAAACGAGCGCGAAGTTATGATGTTTTGAATGATCGTGTACCGGGAGACGAGTATCTACACTACAAATAGTTGTTGTCGATATTTGGATCGAATCTCGAGGACTCTAAATGGAAGTTTTGAAATATGTAACCTACTGATAATGAGGTGTTTATTTTATAGGTTGAGTTTACTTTAAGACCCGAGTGTCGGTTTTGTAAACGGAGTCGTTTAAATAAGTTAAAACGGTTGTATGAAAAATTAACGTAAATCTGTCCGGATTTTGTAGTTTGAAAATGAGTCGAGTAAAGGACTTTAAAAGTAATTTCACTTGATAAGCTAGTACATGTAGTATGTACCGGCGGACTTTGTTAAAAGTATAAAATGGTAAAGTAAAAGTGTAGTAAAGTATAATGAAGTTATTTATATCGTTTTCTCTCGAGTTTATCGTGACTTTATGAGTTTGAGTTTGAGTTTGATGTTGTTATGTATGATTTATTTCTCGAGTCATTATTAATGAACGCGCCTTATTTGATAGGTAGCGGTCTCGTGTTTGAAAGGCATCCATTATCATCGACGATCATCTCGCTAGATCTCTTATACTAAGGTGAGTCTATAGCCTCGCTTTCTACTTGTTTTAATGATTTTAATACCCGCGAGGGGGATACATGCTATTTGGAAATAAATGAACACAAGTCATGAGTAATTGTTGGACCCGAATGTTGCCTAAAGTTGATTTCATTGTATTGAGTAACTTGTTGCTAAAGACCCTAAATTCATGAACCGTTAACTATCTTCTGACTTAATGTTGTGAGTCGGGAATAGCCGCTTATTCTAATGATAGTACTATTGGGTTGACCACCCTATCTGAGACCAGAGCATTACGTTGAGTAACCCGCTGGGAAGGATAAATTTACGTGAATAAGATTATGGTATTCTAGCAACTGATACCCTAGAGGGGCAATGGTTTTATTCTAGTCATGCCGGCATTTGGCGTGGGTGACTATTTGGTTAAGGGGTCGGTGTCATGAGTGATGATCCCAAACTTAGATCGATTTAGCTTTGTGTATACGAGATTAGATCAAGTAACACACGTAGAGAAACCTTTGTATATGTTTTATGAATCTAAGTGTTATGCGGAATTTAACACTTAAACAAGAACACACAACGATATAAACAAACTTTCACTTTGATTATCAATATCAAACTTGCTTATAATGAAAGATGTTTACGAACGAAAACTTATATAAAACTTATATTAAACATTAACCTAAAGGCCTTCTTTTATAGATATAAGAAGCCTTGTACAATAATCTATGTATCAACTATTCTAGGTAAAGATAAATATAGAAAATACATTATTGTTGTTATCTTTACTAGAAGTATTCTAGAATATAATACACGCGTAGAATATATCTTCCATCAGTGCTTGTCTTCAATGTGTCAACGCTTGACTTTAACTTGTCAGCGCTTGAGCTGTCAGCGCTTGTCTTGTTCTTATCAACGCTTGTTTTGTTCTTGTCAGCGCTTCAAGTGATATGGCCTTAATTTATTCCCAACAATCCTCCCCTAAACTTGATATCCACTCTTATGATCAAGTTTCTGAATAAGCATTAAGGACTAGGAGGAATCTTACAAACCTTCTCATATTGATAGTGAATAAATCTGATCAAATCTTTTGCCACGTCACTTGAATAATCTATTTCCAGCTGAGTGTCCTTCATCTTCTCCAAAATAGCCTTGGATATGAAATACTGAGCATCCACAAGTAGATACTCAGCAAACTTTGTAGAACTCAAATGGTATACACCAGCAGCTGAATATAACCTCCATTGAAGACCACTGAGGTCATCTTCAAGATCCTTCCATATTGTAGGATCCTCATCTTTTGGTCCACACATTCTTTTGAATGTGGTCCAAAGTTTTATTCCATTAGCTGAAGTTGGTGCTTTATCCTCATACTTGGTCTCCATCAACCTCCAAAGGTCCACCAAGTCTTCTCTATCACAACTTGCAAACAAAGATATGAGAGTGGTAAAAGTGTGTACCTCCTTGCCAAATCTGCCAATCTTCCAGAACCCACATTCATCTTCTTCATAGCTCACAATAGGATTCCTGGAATCTAATGGTAACACTTGCACCATATCTGAAGCTTCTAATGGGGAGAGCTTGAGGCTCTTTCTTATAACTGCTTCACTTGGATATAGTGGATCCATATCTTTTGGAAACTCAAATTTAATTCCCTTCTTCACTGGCCTGGGAACCATCATAGCTTTCTTGATTTCCATTTCTTCTGCAAGTTCCTCCTTTCTTTCATCTGAAAGAAGTCTGAGGGTGTTTGCTTCCTGCACTCTCACCCAAATGGGATAAGCCCTGTTTTTCAACTCATCAAATGTCAAAGCTTTCAACTTCTGATATGTCCATCCAACTCCATGACATCTGAGCAACATAAAGTAGAGCTCCCTTCTACCCCTTTTCAACTCTGAGAGAATATTGATTGCCTTGTGTTTCAAAATAACTTGACAATCCTTCTGAACTCTAAGAAGAAGCTCCAAACCCCATATTTGATCTGAAATGGTCAAGTCTGGATTATCCATGCATCTTTCTTCCCAAGATTTGTACATTTGAACCACCTCTGGCATGTCAAAGTCAACCTGTAATTTCAACTCTCTCAGCTTCTCTTTGGCCAACTCATCTCCATACCCAAGCCTTTCAGGTTCTATAATCATCACACTTGAGTCTGAGCTAGCTCCATCACTTTCTTCTTCTGAAGTCACAACAAATGGTGACTTTTCCTTCTCATCTTGTTCCATAATTTGTGCAGCTAATCTTCTATCAAACTCAACTTGAGCTGCATCCTTTGGAACAATCTCTTCTACCATTTTACCCTTACCCTTATCTGATGGTGCAATGGTTGGTAAGCTAGATGGTAATACCTGAGTAGAAACCTCCTTGATGATAGATGATGACTGGGATACATCACCTTCATGTGCAGGTCTGTCAACGCCCAAATTTGTTCTATCAGCGCCCAAAATACTTCTATCAGCGTCCAAATTTTCCTTGTCAACGCTCAAATATCTTCCCTCAGCGCCTTGTGTAACCTCTCTCAACATAGCTGTAAATGATAAATTTAAGTTGGTGGGAGAGACTAAGGACGTATCAAAACCTGTTTGTTTCTTCAAAGTTGTAAGGGCCTCAGCAACATCCATTGATTGACCATCCTGGCTGCCCTTATCACTCAGATTTATTTGATCTTCCTCCCCTTTGGAAGATTCCTCCATACCCCTTCTAGCACGATCACTTTCCAAAACAACAATCCTCTCCCTCAATTGCTTGAGTTCAAGACCTTGTGAGCTGACTACTTGTACTAAGTCTGCATTTTGCTTTTGCAAGCTAATGCAGACTTCCGTCAAATCCATAAGAGTCATTGGTTCCAGTCTGCCCTCTTCTAAAATGGGGATTTGACCTCCCAAGTCAGATTCATTGGGCAAGGATGAGGACTTAATGATGGTGGGACTGCCTTGGCCAACATCTAAGCCTGAACCAATAGTCCCAGCCTCATCCAGGTCACCAGCCATACTTGTGGTGGTGGTTCTCTCTGCTACATGGCTAGGACCACCAGAGGAGAACACTCCAGTAGTCCTTTGGCGTTTCATCAACCTATATTCAGGTGGCGTGGAAGATGGTGTGGAAGAATGGGTAGATGTGGGTTGGTTAAGGGGTGTTTGGGATTGTGAAGGTTGTGTGTCAGCGTTGGAAATAGGCACATCAACACCAACATGGAGTGTGTCAGCGTTGAAGGATTCTGAGTCAATTTGCATTTGTTCAGGTGAAGGTAAAGGTTCAGGAATTGGTTCAAGTTGTGGTTGAGGGTCAATTTGAGGTTGGGGGTCTGGTTGGGGTTGTGCTGCTGCAATAACAGCAAGCATGGCTTGGGTTAAAGGTAGGTCTCTATGGGGTGGTGAGTCCATCTTCATAAAAATAGCTTTCTTTTTCTCAGGGATCTTATAAAAATCATTGTGATCCCTTGAGCAGTAACCTTGATCATCAAAAACCATTTGCAGAAAACGGGGATAAGCTGAAGTAATTTTTGTCCCCTTGTTTTTACACATCCCCTTAAAAATCATTTTAGAAAAGTTATATTTTTGCCCTGTTGCAATGCACACAATAGCACTGGCAATGGATCTATTGATCTCATTGTGTGCAGTACATTTGGGACTCAAACATTGAAGGAGGACATGTATGAGGTACTTCCAGGCTGGGGGAAATTCCTGCTTATGATACTTGTTTAGAGTACCTTCATCAGGAAAAGGATATCCCAAATCCCTAAGCCCTTGTTCTATTTCATTTATGGGAAGGGTGGCTATACCATCAGCATCATCAAGATGCAAGGCTTGGCGTACCAAAGCGTCAGTAACCACCCAAGGTCTCCCATGAACAATAGAAGTCAATGTGGTCACTCCATTAACTGTTGAGGAACTAACAGTGTTCCAAAACTGCTTAATGTGTGTGACTGGAATGAGTGGTGCATGAGAAAGAGCATACCTTAATGGGGATGCGTTCAAATACGCCACCATTTGTGTGTATTGGAGAAACAGAGCACCATCAGCTTCAAGATAAGCAATCATGTTGTGTTGTGATCTGAACCCCAATTCCAATTCTGTTGGTTTAAACTTGGGTGCCATTGATGAAAGCTGTTAATTGTAAGTGTAGAAGATGAAGTTGATAAGAGAAAATTGTTTGACAAGAATTATAGATACCCTGTTTAAAATAGGAGCCAAATTTATAGGAGAAAAAGAATGCATGTGATTGGCCCAAAAATAGGCAAAGATTTTCAAAAATCAATCATGAAAATATTGAAAAAGTTATAAGATATCTCATGCATTAAATGAAAGTAACAACTCCTAAAATTACGGCTTGAAAATATGTCAAAAAGTAACAACTGGGTAGGTCCCATTGAGTGTCAACGGTCAAAAATAACCTATCAACGCCCAACGGCTATAATCTTGTCAACGTTTGCCTATAGCCATGTCAGCGTCCAATTTGGTCACAACAACGCTTGGAAAATTCTTGTCAGCGTCCAAAAATAAAATTATTTTAAAAAGTGAAAAATGACCTTAACAAGTAATTTATCCTAGAGAAGATAACTAAAAGCTGATAATTATTATAGGGCGGCAAGCACTGTCCAGTTATGCACACTTGCATAAGCAAGATAGACATAACAGTCCTCAAGTGTCCCTTGCTAACCAAAACTCTTAACAACTAAGTTACCTTATAAAATCCTTGTTACTCCCAGGTAAATCCCATATCAAAATCATTCCCAAGTCTCCCAACAGACCACAACCAATTCTAGGCCAAAAATGTCTTGGCAGCATGCATAGTATATCAACTTTCATGCTACAGTGTCTCATGATTTAGTAAAACTAACTCATACTCACCTGTGGACACAATCTAGAATTGTGATAAGAGTATCATAGGGATACCCAAACATCCTAAAGGTTCCTAAAACCTCCCCTTAAACTATGATACAAAAAGTTTGCTAAAATCATGCATGAACATAAAAAAAAATTTATGTCAAGATAGGAATGAAACATTCCAACCATCATCCATAAATAAAAACTTGTCCAAATGCTTCTCCATTGATCCATAAGCAACTCTGTATCCAATGGTATACTGCTAACACCATCTGCACATTTAGATTGAAAAACACAAAACTAACATTGTTGCTGACAACGCCCCGATAACACATGACAGCGTTGAGGGAAGCTTTGTCAGCGTTAGACAATTATATTGCTGACAACGTTACAAAAACACTTATCAGTGTTCAAGTAACCTTTGTCAGTGTTAGAAAAAGATAGTGGAAAATCTAAATCATCAATAAGACCAACAATAATAATGCATCATCCTTTACATACTATTACAAAAAGAATCCAAAACACATATTATGTGAGATTAACCATTCCAATACTTGTTACCAAGTATTGAAATCTCCCAGCATCAAAAGGTTTAGTTAATAAATCTGACACATTTTTCTCAGTGTCAACCCTATCTGGTTGTATTAAACCTTTCTCAAAGCAATCTCTTATAAAATGGTGTCTAATTTCTATGTGTTTAGTTTTAGAATGATGTACAGGATTCTTAATGATGCATAAAGTACTATTATTGTCAACAAATATCTTAGTATGCATGAAATTGTACCCATAGTCCAACAGCTGGTTCTGAATCCACAACACTTGGCCACAACATGCAGCTGCAGCCACATACTCTGCTTCAGTTGTAGAATTAGCCACCACTGTTTGTTTCTTGCATTGCCAAGATATTAACCTGCTCCTAAGAAACTGACATCCACCAGTTGTGGATTTCCTATCAAACTTATCACCTCCATAATCACTATCTAAATATGCAATCAGCTCCAATGGTGAATCCTTTGGGTACCACAAACCAAGACTAGGATATCATCTTAGGTACCTAAAAATCCTCTTCACAGCATAAAGGTGACATTCTTTGGGAGTCACTTGATGGCGTGCACAAGCACACACAGCAAACATGATATCAGGTCTGGAGGCAGTAAGATACATCAAGGATCCAATCATGGATCTATAATGCCTGACATCAACATCTTTCCCATCTCCAATCTTTCCCCAAGGGTGTTCTCTATCCATAGGAGTAGTAGCCCTCTTTTCATGTGGAGAAAAGCCAAACTTCTTCAAGATCTCAGCAACATATTTGTCCTGGGAGATGAAGATACCATCCTCTTTCTGCTGAACTTGTAAACCAAGAAAGAAGTTCATCTCCCCCATAGCACTCATCTTGAATTTGTCTGTCATAAGCTTGGAGAAATCCTCACTCATCTTTGGATCAGTAGACCTAAAAATGATATCATCAACATAGACCTGCACAAGCAACACATCCTTGCCTTTCTTCTTGGTAAACAGTGTCTGATCTATGGTGCCCCTCTTGAATCCATTATCCACCAAATAGGTAGACAAAGTACCATACCATGCTCTAGGGGCTTGATGAAGGCCATACATAGCCTTTTTGACTCTATACACTTTATCTGGATGCTCTGGATCCTCAAAACCAGGAGGTTGCATTACATATACTTCCTCAACAATGGTGCCATACAGAAAGGCACTCTTGACATCCATTTGATAGACTGTGAAGCCCATGCAGGAGGCATAGGCTAGAAAAATCCTAATAGCTTTAATCCTTGCAACTGGTGCAAAGACCTCCTCATAGTCTATCCCCTCCTCTTGTGTATAACCTTAAGCCACTAACCTTGCCTTGTTTCTGACCATAATGCCTCTTTCATCTCTTTTGTTCCTGAGAACCCATCTTGTCCCTATAGGTCTGACATATCTAGGACAATCAACTAGCTCCCAAACATCCTGAATTGCAAATTGGTGAAGCTCATCTTGCATTGCTTCCACTCAACTTGGTTCTTTGAGAGCATCAAATATTTTCTTGGGTTCTTCTTGTGACAGAAAACATGCAAACAAACATGCTTGCACAAGAGGGGTATCAACCTTCTTATGTATATTGGCAATAAACCCACCAAGACCTTGATGAGACCTTCTAGTCTGAACTGGAGTCATAATATCACCAATGATCTGGGAAGGGGGGTGATTCTTCATTGTAGAAGTGAGAACTCCTCCTTCAAAAAGTCTGGTGTCCTCAACCTCATGCTCCATGTTGCCAATATCTTCTTCATCAGACTCTCTTATATCAACATAAGGATGACCTTCTTCATAAGAATTCGAAGGTTCACCTTGTTCAAAAGTGGAAGAGAAAAGATGTGCAAAGGTGTTGTCAATGTCTGAACCTTGTTTGTCAGCGCTTGGGCTAACAACGCTTGAGCTGTTGTTGTCAACGTCTGAGCCATCAACGTCTGAATTGGTCTTGTCAGCGCTAGATTTACCTTTGTCAGCGCCTGAAGGACCATGCATGTTTGTATCTGGTGGTACTTGGAAACCACCATTATCTTGTCCAGCAGCAGCAGCAGCAGCAAAAGCATCTGTCCAAATGGGAATTGTGACATATTCTAATGTAGGAGATGCCTTTTCTGCTTGTGATCCAACCTTCTCATGAACCTGTGTACCTGAAACATTAACAACTTGTTCCTCCACAACATTTGAAGTTACCTTCACAATGTCTGGATTAGTGACAGGCATATAATTTAAAGTTCTAGATAAGGGTTCCAAATCAAACAACCAATTAGGACCACTTTCAGGATCACTAGGTTTATTCTCTAAGAACCTAACATGTACTCTTTCAACTATACGTTTGTCCTCTTTAAGATAAACCCTATAACCCTTGCTCTGGACTGAATACCCCATGAAGTAACCCTCATCACCTTTTGCACTAAATTTCCCTAAGGCATCACTAGTATCCAAAACTACTACATGACAACCAAAAGGTCTGAGAAAACCAATATTAGGTTTTCTCCCCCAAAGTAACTCATAAGGTGTTTTGTTCTGAATTTTGTTAACCAATGCTCTATTTTGCACATAGCAAGCTGTATTAACAGCCTCAGCCCAGAAGGCTATAGGAAAGTGAGCATCAGCCAACATTGTTCTGGCTGCTTCAATTAGGGTTCTATTTTTCCTCTCAGCAACCCCATTTTGTTGTGGGGTTCTAGCAATACTAAATTGCCTTGTAATTCCTTTCTTGGCACAGAAATCATCTAACTTCTTATTCCTAAATTCTCCATCATTATCACTCCTAAGCATTTTAACCTCATCGCCAGACCTTTTCTCAATCTGAGTGATAAAATCAATAAGAACATCAGCTGTGTCACTCTTCATGGCTAGAAAGAATGTCCAAGTAAATCTAGAAAAGTCATATGTGACAACAAAGCAATATGACTTACCATTCAAGCTTTCTATATTTGTTGGACCAAAGAGGTCCATGTGAAGCATATGAAGAGGTCTGGAACTAGTATGCACCTGTTTGGACTTGAATGAGACCTTGTGCTGCTTGCCTTTAAGACATGCAACACAAGAGTGGTCATTGTGGAAGGCCTTCTCAGGCAAACCATCAACTAAACCAAGCCTCACAAGTCTATTTATATTTTTAAAATTTATGTGCCCTAGTCTCCTGTGCCACAAATTACTCTCATCTACTGAGGCCTTAGCATAAAAACAAGACATATTGGTATTCATTTTAATCCCATTTAAATTCACATTATATATGTCCTTATGCCTAGGTGTTCTATACTCAATATATTTCTCATCAGGGATCTTAAAATCCTTGCTTAACACCAAACACTCAGTATCAGTAAAAAGAACCTTATTTTTGTTATCACAAACTTGTGATACACTAAATAGGTTGTATTCAAGTTCTTTTACCAGGAAGACGTTCTCAAAACGCAGATTATTGGTGAGAAGGGTTCCTTTGCCTGTGATAGTTCCATATCCACCTCCAAAGTATACCTTATCACCATCTTTAATAGGAGTGAAATTCGTCAGATAGTCTTCCTTCCCTGTCATGTACCTTGAGCATCCACTATCCCAATATCCATAGTCATTGATCTGTCTTTGAATGCCCTGCACATAAAGAAAACAAATTAGTTTTCTTTGGGAACCCAAGTCTCAAAAGACTTGGATTCATCTGGTTGTTCAATAAGAACAGACTTAGTTCTCACAACAACCCCATTCTCATCCTTTTTAGGATGAAATACCCAGTTAACCCCAATAGGTTTTGTAATGACCTTTGAAATGTAATTAAATCTATTGCAAGTCATTGAAATCCCATTATCATTAGGGTTTTGATCTTTCTTGGGTCTCCATGTTAAGCTTGAAGAAGCTTTAGACCCCTTACCTTGTGGCTGCAAATATTTAGGTCTGGTCACGTTTCTGTCAGCGTTAGAATTTGTCCTGTCAACGCTGAAATTACCCTTGTCAGCGTTGAACCTAGGGTTTGCTACAGAAACCCATTGCCTATTTGACCAGGTGTTTGTCTTTTGAAAAGGTCTTTGTCCACGAGTGTTAGACCTTCTAGAAAAGAATGGGACAGGTCTAATCACTTGTGGACTTTGCTGCACACAAGGTTTGGGTCTGACAACGTTTGACTTTCTAACAACGTTGACTTTGTTCCTGACAGCACTGAAATTGTTCCTGTCAGCGCTGGCTTTAGGAGCGTTGACACACTTGTATGCCAAGTGTAAAAAGCTACCACATGTGTAACAAGCTTTTCTAGACACAACCTTAGGTCTAGAAGGAAAGAAGCCTGTTCCATGATTGCTAACTTGACTCTTGGGTGACCTAGTATTCCTATACATCTCTGCATATTTAATGCTAGGTCTTCTAACAGTGTTTGAGCCTAGGTCAACAACTTTACCAGTGATTGGGTTAGTAACCTTAATGGGTGTAGATTCATTTTGACTTTCACATAGCAAACCTCCCTTAACAAATAAAGTAGGGTTAGCTTTCTTCCACTCATTTAGGTCAGTCAATTTTTGTTGATACTCTTCAACTGGAGTGACAACTCTTGGTGGAGGAATGAATTCCTCCTCTTGGAGCTCTAGCAAACCAGTCCAAGATAAGTCCCTTTGTTGGACACCATAGAAGTCACCAGCTGGTGGTGGAACCAAAGAGTAATCATTCATCCCAATCCCAGTCATGTCCTTAGGATCCCTTTGTTTAGCTACACAGTCTCCTAGGGTTTGGGTGGCTCTATCAAATCTTTGAATTTTGAGGCCAACATTATCTTTATTCTTAATGGCCTCATCTAACTTAGCATGTAATTCACCATTAACCCTTTCCATGATGTTTCTAATATCCATACTACCCTCTAACTCATGTTTTAAGATATTGATCTTATCTTTTAAGTCAAATTCCATATTCTTGTATTCAGAAACGGTTTTCTCAGTTTCAATAAGAGCTAGTTGGTAATTAGACAATTTACATCTTTCAGTACTCATATCATCTTTTAGTTTTAACACCTCATTGTTAAGTCTTTCAGTGTTTAACCTACAACCTTTGCTACAAAAAGCATCATCATATACCTCATTATCAGATGAAGAGGAGGAGTGTGCCATGAGAGCATATTCAACATGCTCTTCTTCTTCAATATCAGCAACCAAAGCTTTATCCTCTTCAGCATTCTTAGCCAGATAGCTCCAATCCCATCCTGTACCATCAATTCCTTGAACTGCAACCATGGCTTTGGACTCCTGAGCTTTAACAACCTGACTTGAGGGTTTACCAGCATCAGATCTTCTAGGAGATCTGCATTCCCTCATGAAGTGCCCCATACGATGACAGTTGTAGCATTCAACTTTGGATTTGTCAAATCCAGCTGTGTCTTTAGCATTGAAGGTCATTTTCTTCTTAAACCTTCTGTTCCACCTATTTGCTCTTATGCTAGCAAGAGCCATGTTCCACTTGATGTCCATCTCTTCCAAGTGCTCATCACTTATCTGCTCAAGGTCCTCATATGTAATCACTAACCATTGGGCAAAGAAGCAATGTAGGCACAAACAGTATCCAAATCCAAACTAGCAGGTTTAACTCTTGGGGAGTCATTCTTGAATGTGTCAGCGTCTGAAAAGGAGACGTTGACAGGACTTGTTCCAGCGCTGACATATGATGATCCAGTAACTGGATGCATATAAGAGTCCTTCTGATTGAATTGACCTTCACTATGAGAGAAGAAGGCCATGTTGCTGGTGGTAGATTTGCTTCCATGCTCTAAAAGAGTTTCATCTTCCAACAGTCTTAGTTTGTTGTAGATGTCATCAAACGAGGAGCTCTTGTAAGTATTGTTGGCAAGAATAGATCTTGCCTCAATCTTCCATGCCTCACCAAGACTTTTAAGAAAGGTAGCATTGATGTCAACATCACCAACTTGTGTCCCCATGAAGGACAACTTGCTAGTAATGTCAAGCAACCTGCTTCTCACACTACTTAGTTTCTCATTGGGTTGAGCTTTGAAGACAGCATAATCATGCAAAAGTTGCTTTTTCTTTTCCTCCTTAGTGTCTGCATTGCCACCATATGCAACTTCAAGAGCTTCCCAAAGCTCCTTAGCGGATTCATAGCCTCTATATTTATGTTGGTTTTCTTGTCCCAAGGAGACTTTCAGAATATTCAGGGCTTTCATGTCAACCCTTTTCTTTGCAATGTCATCAGCAGCCACAGCTCTACCATCTCCAGGTTTTTCTTTCTTATCTACTTCAGAACATCCAGCAACAGCTGATCTTTGAGAAATGGCATCAAGAATCTTTTGAGCCTTATTGAATGTGTTTCCATATTCTATAATCTCCCATAGTGTGTAGTCATAGATCCCCAGATATTGTTCAAAGTTGAACTTCGATAAGTCAAAGTTGATTGCATCAAGCATAGGAATCTTGATGTTTGGTAAGGCTGAGGAGGAGGAGGTTATTGCTTCAGACATGATGTTGTTAGGGTTTCTGAGAAAATTAGGGTTTTGACGTTTTTAGGGTTCTGGTGTTCTTTAAGATCAAAAGTTCCTCAACAAGCTCTGATACCACTTGATGATCCCAAACTTAGATCGATTTAGCTTTGTGTATACGAGATTAGATCAAGTAACACACGTAGAGAAACCTTTGTATATGTTTTATGAATCTAAGTGTTATGCGGAATTTAACACTTAAACAAGAACACACAACGATATAAACAAACTTTCACTTTGATTATCAATATCAAACTTGC
Source organism: Glebionis coronaria (assembly GCA_025667525.1). NCBI lineage: Eukaryota > Viridiplantae > Streptophyta > Magnoliopsida > Asterales > Asteraceae > Glebionis > Glebionis coronaria. The sequence goes on from CM046875.1 coordinate 697,944,998, forward strand.
TTATAATGAAAGATGTTTACGAACGAAAACTTATATAAAACTTATATTAAACATTAACCTAAAGGCCTTCTTTTATAGATATAAGAAGCCTTGTACAATAATCTACGTATCAACTATTCTAGGTAAAGATAAATATAGAAAATACATTATTGTTCTTATCTTTACTAGAAGTATTCTAGAATATAATACACGCGTAGAATATATCTTCCATCAGTGCTTGTCTTCAATGTGTCAACGCTTGACTTTAACTTGTCAGCGCTTGAGCTGTCAGCGCTTGTCTTGTTCTTGTCAACGCTTGTTTTGTTCTTGTCAGCGCTTCAAGTGATCTGGCCTTAATTTATTCCCAACAATGAGCTTAAATACAATTTTTGTTTATTATCATTATTACTGCCTTGAATATAGATTATGTGTACGACAATTCTATAAATGATTATGATTGATTTTCTTCTTATGTTCAAATGTGATTTGATAAACCTATAGACTCGCTCAACATTATTGTTGACTCGTTTTATGCATGTATTTCAGGTAATAGGAAGTGATGGACCATGGAGCTTTGCTGTGGAGGTTGTGGCTTGGCTTTTGGAAGAATGTTGGTCTAAAAACTATTTCTACCTTTTAATGTTGAACAATTTACTTTATGTTGATGTACTGTACTAAACTTGTTGGTTGTTGGTCGAGATCCATGGGGACTAAACGCTTTACTCTGGTGTCGTGTCAATACATTTTGGGATGAAATCTATGTTTTAGACCATTTATGAAAATCTTATTTATATTTATGTGTAAACGTCTCTATTTTGAGTCGTTCAATATACCTTATGTGATGATGCTTGTGTCTAGCACCCAATTGTGTATTTCCGCTGCGCAATGTAAATTGGGGGTGTTAGAGATTGGTTATCCGAGCTGCAAGTTATAGAGAACTGGGTCGATTTTGAAAATTGTCCTAAACTATAACTTTGGTGTCGAAAGTATTTATTCTTCAAAAGCACACAACTCCTCTGCAACGCTCCGGTAAGATCACTTTTAATTTTGTTTTGCATTGTAGATGTATCCCTCATAACTGAAATGATTTCCCGAGTATTTATTAAGTAAATACTACGATATTGTATTGGAATTATTGAAAGTACTCTGAGTGCTTGTCAGTATCATATTTATTTATTTTTATTTTTTTGCAAGCATTGCATAAACATCATTTGCATTGTGTTGCATAGCATGGATAATGTATGACATTTGCATGAGCATTGCATACTATTTATTATTTTATTAACGATGAACTTAAGTATCCTTAACCCTTATAATTGTAGAAAATGGTTGGTTTACCTCGTGAGGATGGATGGATTGATATGAAAAATGTAGTGGATGGTGAGGAAGTAGATAACTTTGGTGCTAGTGAGGATGAGGAGCCTTTTGAGTTTTTAGATGATGGGATTCCACTTAATGCAGTTGGTTAGACAGAGCCTAAGTTGATACAAGGTAGTTATGTTTCAAGGGTCGATGTTGTGCCACAGACTGTTCCAGATTGTCAGCGACCTGTTGTTCGTTCTTCGACGCCTACTTGTGATGCTTATATTAGTAGTTTGCCTGGGATTACATTTGCTATGGGTGATGTTCCTGTTGAGTCGAGTAGGGCTGCTAGTGCTCGATCTATTCATGATGGTATTCCTAAGGTTTATTGTCTAGGTCCTAGGTCTTATGATGATATTTTCTGGTTTCTTAAGAAGTTTGATAGGTCTTTGTTTGAAAGGTATTTGGTTGAGACTCGTGTGATTAGGAGGTTTGAGCAGAATGAGAAAAAGTTTGACAGGTTTGTTGGTAGTGTGAGGAGATCAGAGTTTGTTAGGGCAAGGGAAATGGATGAGGTTGTTAGATTAAGATCTACGATGTTGAATTTGAGTGGCCAAGTTGAAAGGTTACGTAGGGAGCAAGAAAGGAATGCAAGGTTGAGTGCGTGGGGTTTGCCGATGAGATCCTTTCCTAGTCAAGGTGTTGTGATTCGTGATGTGCCGAATCAGGTTGAAGCTCAAGTGTTGGTGAAGCCGAGTGAAGGAAGTAGTCGTAAAGGGGAAGGAAAAAGTGGAGGAAGAATCTGAGGATGACGATAGCAACAGTGATGACGAGCCGATGTACAAGAAGCTGTGGGGATCTGATGTTTAGTTCTTTATGTTGTTTTTATTTGGCCTTGTTGTAATAGAACTTATGTAGACTCGTACTCTAGTTTATGATGAAACTTAGTGACTTTAAGTTCGTTGTGATGAAGGATTGTAGTGACATTACTTGTCACAATTTTGTGGAGATTTTCCAAAGCAATCCAAAATTACCTTCATGACTTATGATTTGTCTTATTAGTTCTTGTGTGAATTGGTTAATGATTCATTGTGAATTGTGTTGTTGGTGCATGTAGTATCCATGTTACATCTTGATAGAGAAATCCTGCTTCTTATCAGATATGAATACTTACTTGTTCTTTTTCTGTTATGGTTACAGGAAGGAGTTGGGAGGCATTTTTCTGACTTTACTAAAATATTGTTTGGTTAGTTTTTTGTAAACATGCCGCCTAAATTGACGACTACTATTGTTAATACCATGATTGAGCAAGCTATTGCTAGAGCTTTGGAAGCTGAACGTGCTGTGAGGAACCAAGAGGCTGAGAATAGGAATGCTGCTGGTCAGGTTGGAGGGAATGTTGGAAATCAGGTTGGAGGTAATGCTGATGAACAAGCAAAAGGAAATGGTGCGGGACAAGTTGGAGGTAATGCTGCTGTTCAGCAGGTTCAGAAGGAATGTTCTTATGCTAGTTTCATGAAATGTGGACCTACCCAATTTCGTGCTACTGGTGGTGCATTGGAATTAAGGAGGTGGATTGAAGAGATTGAAAGTACTTTTGAAATCAGTGGATGTTCAAAAGCTAGTAAGGTGAAATTTGCTGCAGCTACTTTTCAGGATGATGCGTTGAGTTGGTGGAATAGTCAAGTAGCTATTGTAGGATTGGTTGAAGATAATGCTAGAACATGGACTGTGACCAAGGGACTGTTGACTGCTAAGTTTTGTCCTGAGGAAGAGTTAGGTCAGTTGGAAGATGAATTGAGGCATTTGGTGCTGAGAAACAATGATATTGTAGCTTATACAAGGAGATTTTCTGATTTATGTTTGTTGTGTCCTGATGCTTTTGCTGATGACCGTAAGAAGATGAAGTAGTATATTAGGGGTTTATCTAGTAATATCAAGGGAGAAACTACTTCGTCGAAACCCAAGTCATTTGATGAAGCTGTTCAAATGGCTCATGCTTTAATGGATGTAAAGCTGCAGGATCGAAAAGATAGTATTGCTGAAGGGAATAAGAGAAAGTGGGAAGCTGCACACTCAAGCCAAGGGCAGAATCGAGGTGGTTATCGTAATTACAATAACCAAGGACCGAATAGGAATCAGCAATATAATTTGAGAAGGAATGTGTGGTCGGTGTAATCTGTATCATGTTTGTAGAATAATGATAATCAATGAATCTATGAAGGGGTTTGTTAATTTCTAGAGAGAGAAAGTTAGAGAGAGAAAGTGAGAGAAAACTATGTGAATTTTATTAAGTGGAAACAAAGAAATGATAACAACCAACCCCTTTCCTTAGTGGAAAGGGGTATTTATAGTTCCAAGTCATAAGTGGACTTGGGCCGGTCCATGACAAGCCCATGGACCGGTTCTTACTTAAGTTAATAAGCAAATAATAACTAATTACTAACTACGAGCTATTACAACATAAATCATATTGTGGAGTGACCGATACTTCTAATATACGTTAAAACGTATTTCTAACAATCTCCCCCTAAGGGAGGTCACTCCACGTTACAAAGTTCTAAACCTAGCATACTATACTAAGTCTTCGTTCTTTAGCTCGTAGTCTTTTCTCCTTTTCTTTCTTTTGTTGTGAATATGTTGATTTGATCTTTTTGGCTTTGACTTGAGAGCATTGTTCTTTGGCCTTTCACGTGCGATCTTTGCCATTCTTGTGAACTTTGCCTCCTCGTGACTTCATGTTCCACACACTTACGTCTTTTTGTTGAATTCTTGAAAGCTTCAGAGTTTGGTACAGCGGAAGACTTCATCTTGTACTTTCTTGAATTTTTGTTGCAAAAGACATAAGCATGTGGGAACGACTTTTACAGGTACACCGCAACACCACCGTCTTCACTGGTATCCAGCAACGCCACCGTCTTCAACAGGTACTCAGCAACGCCACCGTCTTTAGCAGGTACACAGCAATGACACGAATAAAATGGCTTTGAACATTTTATTCTAATTCGGTAGCATTTTACCTCCGGTCGGTGAAGACCGTTGGACGATATTAGATATCGTACCCGTGACGGATAGTTTCAATTAAGTAACTTCCTGACAGGATTTCGCGGGTAAACCCGTTCTCTTTATTCGACCGTCCAAAGCTGACTGCGAACATAAAGAGTGAATCACTTGGATAAATTATCCTTGTGATTAAAAGCCGTCAATTCATGAAACCTGGAACAAGTGAATTTCAATTAAGATTTTCACCATCGTTGCTTTCCAGTTGTCACGAGCTCGATTCATAAAGAATCTTGCACGTTACCTACCAAGTGCTGTTTGATGTTGACACTAGAAGGATTTCCACTCGTCACTGTGGTCAATAAAGAGTCACTCTGAGTGTTCTGGCAAGATCATATGATAATGCGAAGAGGCCTGGAACGAGTTTAAGTTTAATTAAGAATTAAACCACTGTTACCTTCCAGTTTTTCACAAGATTGGTTCTAAAAGAACCGCACGTGTAACCTACCATGAGCTTGTTTGATGTTGGCTCAAGCAGGATTTCCATCTTCATTGTAATACTTACGTATTACTCGGATGTTCTGGCAATATTACAAGAATATTGCGTAGGACTCATGAAAATCTCTTACTTTTCACAGTGTGTGAGAAAGCAAGGAATAAATGGAAAGTGTCCTAATGAGACTTTTGATGATCTCTTGGCTCTAGACTCGATTGTGCGTTTTTGATTTAGTGAGCGATGGCTGGAGAGGAGTGCCACCTTTTCAATACCAGTTTATTCGGAGTGAATAAACCAATAGATAACGTGTTGATCTCCGTGTGATTAAAACAAATACCTTTTGAGAGATATTTGAGTTAGCTGGGGAAGGGTTGTGCATTGCATCACTGGGTCCATGATGTCTTTCTTCAATACCGAGAATCATTAACAAAAATGACCTCAATAGCATATGTATTGACCCGGTTTCTGCCTAAAGTTGTATGGAGGGCTTCTTTCTTTACACCCTTTATCTTTACATTTCTTTTTCATTCTTCAACCCCTTCAATGCTTACCAATACGTCATCACTAGCACCTTGTTGTGATTGTTCCAGTGCTAGCTTAAGTACTTGGTCGGCATTCAGCTACGTTCACATTCTTCCTCCATCTTTCCTAGGACTTCTAATTCTATCTAGGGAATTGTCCTTGGGAAGATTCCATCGGCTCTGATGAATCATTGGACTAAGCCTATTCCTACCACCCTTTTGTCACCACATCCGTCGTGAATTAAGCGTGTTTTGGGAAGGAATTGCCACCATGAAAAATCATTGAAAATCACCTAAAGTACTTGTGATATTGAAATCAAAAGTTTTGTACCTTAGGTGTTTTGTTCATCAAAAAACGCTCCCCCTTAACACGTGCTTTACACATATTAAGTTGGATAATCTTTAAGTCTTTTTCATCTTTTAGCCAAGTATCACTTACGTCTCCTTAATCCCATTTTCTCCCCTTATCCAAAATGTTAACCATTAATATTTGGGATATTGAATGGATTAACCTGTCTTTGGGTAAAAATGAAATTGATGTTTGGCCATAGAACAAGTTATTGCTCCCCCTTAAGTTAATAAGTGATAGTTGTAGTGCTTTGGTATGACATATTTTGAAAGATTTAGAATCTCGTGAGAAATTCTTGAAAAATTATCATACCTTATCACTACAACAAGCCATTCAAGCACATTATTCACAAATATACATATTCACAATTGAAAACCAATATAAAGTGACCTGAGATGTACGACCCATCAGATGGATCGTTGCAGTAGCTTGTGGTGCACTAAATACGGTCTTCCACCCACGAATCTTTCCAAGCTCCTCATCAATCTACGTTCACGGAGCTTCTGATCGATCTTCTTGATCACGTACTTTGCCATCTGCCGGTAACCCGGATGCCAATCCTCCGTCATCTCTGGCAAAGTCCCACCCGAGTTCAGATGCTCCAACTTATCTCTGACTTGTATAAGAGTTCCATCACTATACTTGTGAAGCTCACCCACCCTCATAAACTTCATCAAACCTCGACTGTTCAAGTAGAAAATGCCGGAATTCGGGACAGAAATGCCGGTATAGGGACATCTTTCTACATGTTGAGGTAGCACTTGATTCACAGGACGGGTTAAGTTGAGCTTCCTCTGATAGCTTTCGACTCCCAACTGAAGATCTTCAACTCGTGATTTGATGACAACGCTTCGTGTGAACATACGAAGTGCTGTATTCAATGCAATCAGGTCTTCACGAGGAATGTGTGTAAGTTGATCTCGGGTCATCAGAAGCAGCATATCTTCGATATCCTCAAGGCGAATGATGGAAAAATCTCCTTGCTGGATTTTGTATTCCCTGTCATCCTCCCTTTTCAAGCGAATCTCCGTCACATGATAGTAGCCGTTCTTGGCTTCAGTTTTCATTCCTAAGATGCTGGAGATGCGGATGTCGGATCTAACATTGCTTCCAGATTTGACCAAGCAGCAACCCCTGTACGCCCTTCGGACTCGTTCGTCCCAATGAGATGCACCTATGACAGCATACATATCATAATTACGATTCATTTTAGGGACCCAGAGTCGATTTACCTTTTCCTCGATATAGGGTATTGTCCCCCAGTTGGCAGCTTTCAGCAATGTCAGGGAGGTTGCGTACTTTGATGATCCCTTCAGTAGATACTCAAGATCGTTGGTGACGAAGAAGTCAAGAGCAATCTGATTATCTTGAGCAGGATCCATTGGAGGTGGAGCTCTTTCTGATTCATGAAGTCCTGGCCTTTGAACGGTTTTCAAAGCCTTTATGATCTCATCGGCATAATACTCGAACTCCATTCGGGGTAATCGGGTTTTGGCACGCAGTCTCTTATCTTTCATTGCTTTCTTGACCAAGGATGGTGTAACCGAAGTCTTATACTCATGAGCAAAAAATGCACATAAGTCAATCGGACTTCGGATACGCAGATATAGCACATCTTTGTCAGCATCTGTGATCGGATCATATTGAGCTGCCGCCGTGATCCAAGCTTGTGGTGGTGCAGACTCGTCTATCTCCAACGTGTCTTCCCAATTTCGTATGCTTGGTTCAGGAACCGTAGATTGTTGAACTTGTTGTTGAGGAGTTGAAGTGCGAACATCTGTTGGTTCTGTTTCAGGCATTTCAGCAGTGTCTTGAACTGGGGAGTGTTGTGCAGCTTCGGGTTCCGTCACTGATTCTGCAATCACAGGAGGAACAACAGCAGAACTAATGGGGTTAGTTGTAACAGGTAAAGATACAGCGATAGAGATACCGGGAGCCGAAGACGCTGTAGTGGCATTCACATCGTGGCGCCACTTAGTTCGTCTTGATTCCGAGGATGTCGATTTGTCCTTCTGTGCTGCATCTTTTGTGGACTTGGTTCCAGTCTTTGTAGCAGTCTTCTTGGAGCTGGTAACCTTGTCTCCCTTTGGTTGTTCACCCCCATCATCATCCTGATTGTCATCCCCGTTACTACCCCTTGCACTCTCCTGATTCTCATCACCACCATCATCGCCATCATCATCATCCTCATCTTCGTCATCATCCTCATCATCCTCATCATCATCACCACCTTCTTCATCGTCTTTCTCCTTTTCACCTTCTTCTTCCTCTTCTTCCTCTTCTTCACCCGTACCCTCTTCTTCACTCTCTTCCCTTTCTTCCTCAGGTAAGATGTGATATGGTACCACACTTCCAAACATTTTGAATAATCTATCATCCTCCATGATAGCATCATTCAGGGATTTATATAGAGCCCGTTGAATCCTCGACTTGTTATACGACCCAAGTTCCACCATTCGAGCCTTAAGGATCTTCTTCAATTCAAAATCCGTCAGGTCATAAGCAATCTTATAGGCGGCTTCTGAAGGGTTGGATGATTTGACCATCAAGTTGTCAGCAGCAAGTGTCTTCAACTCGTCACGAAGCTTAGGCATTAAGGATTCCACGGATTCTTGCACTCTTTCTTTCACAGATGCTTCGAGTGCTTCTTTTTGTTCCTTATATTTATCCCTCATTGCTTGAAGTCTGGTAATGCGTGCAGCATGCTTATCAGCCTCAGCCTGTTTAACTCGAGCAAGTTCCTCTGCATGAGCTTTACGTGTAGCTTCCATGTCTGCAGAGAACTTGGCAATCAACTCTTCTTGAGCTTTCTGAGATACTTCTTCCCTTTGAACTCGTCTTTGCAACTCTTGGCGAAGTTCATCCATTTCGCGTTTGTGATTGTCAAGCATTTCGGCCATCACTAATGCAGCCATTGCAGATGTTGCAGAGCTGCTCTGGGTTGACTGAATAGGCTCGGTTGTTACTGCTGTACTAAGGATGGGGATTGTGGGTGGTGGAAGAAATGGTGTGGAAGCCGGTCGGGTTGGTCGGGTTGTTAAGGGTTGGATTGGTGGTGGTAGAGTTGCCAAAGGTTGAGTTGTCACCATGATCGTAGGAGCAACAGGTTCCTTTTCCACACTTGTTGAAATAGGGATTGATGGCTCCTTCGAAGTGGAATAGTTTTCAGGTGACCCAAACTCATCAACATCATGCGGTTCCTCGTACTCATCCTCGATATCTACCCTCGCACCTGAACCACTACCGCCTGTATCTTTCCTACTCCTTTTAATAGCAATCTTCATCAGTTGTTGCTCGGATTTATCAAGAGTAGGATCAACAATATCTGCTTCATCACGTAGACGCATCAAATCCTTACCCTTTCCCTTCTTACCCTCTGATTTCTTCTTCTTTGGTTCGGGTTCAGGTAATGCAGCTGGTTGTTTGCGTTTACCTTTACTCTTAACCGTTGTGGATGAGTCTTCTCCAGTTTGAAGGTTTGCTTTCAGCCTCTGGATTTCTAACTGTAGTAGCTTGTAATCTGCAGAACCTTTGATTTTATCAGATAGAAGGTAATCAGGAACAGGACCCGGAATCACACCAATAGACGGTCCTTCATGCCTCAGATCTACAGTATCATCAGCTTCTTCAGTGTGATAGCGACCTCCTGCACGCCTATCAATAGTAGCATCAAGCTTCATAAAATAATTTATGATAAGCTTAATAAACCGAGGATAAGGAAAGAAGTTTGTCTTCAGCTTCTTGTTGTAGAAGAGTTGAAAGGTGAATTCTTCCCATATCAACAAAGCATAATCTGAATTCGCAGCTTTGTACATGCCATAGAAGAGGTTCATTATCGGACTGCGCAAAGCATCATGTCCACTCGTTTTTGGTGTAAGGCATTTACTGAGAATACCCATCAAAGCTCTCCAGGGTTGTCCTACCTTAGCAGTAGTAAACTCAGATGCAACTCGTATTTCCGGACATCCAAGTGCGTCAAATAACTCTGCGAGTTCATCTTTAGTAGGATCCCTTGAGAAAGACATGCCCTTGGGTGTATCCCGTATACCAAGTATTTTACGGAAGTCTGAAACGGTGAGTGTCTGCTGCTTGTTGTCGATGGTGAAGGTGATCTTGTTCGAAGTGAAGTCCTTGGTTGCCCAAAATTCAAACATATACTCATAAGGCACCGAGGCTGTATTCCTAAGGGCGTTCTTGAAATGACAGTTATCAAGGATGGCTATGGCGACCTTAAAACCATGGTGAGTGGATTTAGAAACTTGCTTCAGCCTATAGTTGTTGGGTATAAACTTAAGGGTTCGAGCTTTAGCAATATCGGCTTCCCTAGATTCTTGGATAGCTTGTACTGTTGGATTAGTCATTTTATCTGCTTAAGATAAGACATGAAAGGTTGATGCACAAAAACAGATAGATATATATCATTCTTACTTCTAAGCATAACACATTTCATAAGATAAAACAACAAGTACATAGATAGCATGCAAACAATAACAATCAAACAACTCATCCGGAATTTTTCCTCATTCGGAACATTTTCATCCGGAACATTCTTCATTCGGAACTTCTCCTCATTCGGAACTTCTTCATCCGTAAGTTCTTCATTCGGAACTTCCTTCATCCGGAAGTTCTTCATTCGGAACTTCCTTCATCCGGAAGTTCTTCATTCGGAACTTCCTTCATCCGGAAGTTCTTCATTCGGAACTTCCTTCATCCGGAAGTTCTTCATTCGGAACTTCCTTCATCCGGAAGTTCTTCATTCGGAACTTCCTTCATTCGGAAGTTCTTCATTCGGAACTTCCTTCATCCGGAAGTTCTTCATTCGGAACTTCCTTCATCCGGAAGTTCTTCATTCGGAACTTCCTTCATCCGGAAGTTCTTCATTCGGAACTTCCTTCATTCGGAAGTTCTTCATTCGGAACTTCCTCATTCGGAAGTTTTTCAGAAGAAATCCTTCATTCGGAAGTTTTCAGCCACGTTCATCCGGAACTTTTACAAACTAAACTCAGATGATTAATCTAGCGCGTTTGTGAGTTTTTAAGGCGAACTAAGGCATATAAACATCATAGCATACAAATCCGCATAAAACCCACCACAAATCCTTAGTTAATAAACCCTAATTTAATCATACGCCCTAAATGGATTAATCTGATTAAATGAGCATGTTTAACCGAATTATATGATAAGAAATGTAGATTAGAAGTTAGCATATTGATGAATTTACCTTATTTAGTCGAAAGAACCGGATCTATATGGATTAAGCACGAGATTTGATTGTTTGGATCGTGTGTGTGTGTTTATGCAACAATGGCGGCAAAAGATCAAATAAACAGTGAAAGAAAATAAGTGAGGGGCGGGGTGTTTGATTTTTGACTTAGGTCAATTTTGTCTAGTTTCAATAAATCACACTTTTAGTCCCTACATTTTCTAAACTTTTTCCTTTTTGTTTCTAATTTTTCCATTTCACCTAACCCTTGTTTCACTTACACATAACTTAACAAACACAATCTATTAGCATATCCTCAAAATCTAAAAGCCATGCCTATCACTTAGAACGAACACAAGTCGTTTTCTAAAGCAAAACCACTCAATTGCCATGAAGCCCTTAATTTTCACAATCACTTTTGAAAAGCAATTTTAATGACAAAGATGATTTTACTATTTTCTCCCCCTTAAACGATGACCCGTTTTCTATTTAAAGAGCTGTAGTCATTGTTTAAAGAGTCAAATAGTGATGAAAGCATTTCCAACTTATCACTTGAAAAATTTTGATTCGTGGTTTTAATAAGATTTCTCTTATTTTTAACAAATTAATGCACTGAGACGTACACAAATTCGTGTCAGACCAAGTTATAAAGTAAACTTGATCCCTTTGCATGATTTGGCTTGTAAATCACGCCCAGAAAATTAATTCCCGTTCTGAGCCAACGTTTTCCAAGGAAATACGTGACTTTAATATGAAGACCGGGTTGCAGTCTGAAATAACTACAAGCCATAATGGGCATGTTTTAAAAAAGTACAACTTTTATACGGACTCTATTTATGGCACCGTGTCAATATTGATCGACATTTCTAAGGCCGTAAATATTACCGTACTAAAAGACATGCCCGATTTAAAATGAAAAATATTTTTGGTTTTTTTCTTGATTTTATAATTTTTATGGTTTTTCTTGGTTTTATATTTTTTATGGTTTTTCTTGGTTTTATATTTTTTATGGTTTTTCTTGGTTTTATATTTTTGTATTTTTCTTTTGTGGTTTATATATTTACGATAATATACATGATCACAACCAAAGGATACTCTGAATAGTTTACCACGACTATTCAGCTGATTCTTCTGCCAACTCTTTGAGAGTCGCTGGAGTGAATGATTTCATGCCAAGCTTGTCGATCAAAAACTCGATTCGTCCTCGATCTAAGGCTTTGGTGAACATATCCGCCAGCTGATACTCAGTAGTGACAAAATACAGCTCGATCACTCCGTTCTCCACCTGCTCCTTAATGAAATGGTAGCGAATGTCTATGTGCTTGGCCCGGGAGTGTTGAACATAGTTGCAGCAAAGGGCAATGGCGCTCTTGTTGTCACAATACATCGGGATTTTGTTAAATCCAAGACCGTAGTCAGTTAATTGTGATCTCATCCAAAGGACTTGAGCACAACAACCGGACATGGCGATGTATTCAGCCTCCGTGCTTGATATTGCAGCGCTTTTCTGCCTTTTTGACGACCAACTGATCAATCTATCTCCTAGGAGTTGCACAGATCCAGAAGTGCTACGCCTCGTATCTTGACATCCAGCATGATCGGCATCTGCGTATGATATTAAAGCAATCGAGGAATCTTTCGGATACCATAGACCACGATGAAGTGTTCCTTTTAGATACCGAAAGATCCTTTTCACAACATGTAAGTGCTTTTCGGTAGGCCGAGCCTGATACCGGGCACACATGCATACAGCAAATTGCAAATCAGGCCTGCTAGCAGTCAGATAGAGAAGGGTGCCGATCATTCCACGGTAAAGTTTTGGATCGACAATAATCCCATCCCTATCTTCATCTAACTTGGATTTCTCCACCATTGGAGTGTCTACGGGGTCACAATTCTCAAAGTTATATTTCTTAAGAGATTCTAGAGCATATTTGGATTGATTAATAAAGATGCCTCTGGGATTCTGAGAAATCTGTAATCCTAAGAAAAATGATATTTTTCCCATCATCGACATCTGAAAGCGTGTGGACATTATCTTCTCAAATTGTTTAGACAATTCTATGTTAGTGGCAGCAAAAATTATATCATCAACATAAATTTGTACCAGAAGCATGTCGTTGCCGTCTTTGAGAGTGAATAGAGTGGGGTCCACTTTGCCTTTGGAGAAGCCTTCCGACATGAGATATGTTGACAGGAGATCATACCACGCGCGTGGAGCTTGTTTCAACCCATAGAGAGCCTTCTTAAGCTTGTACACATGGTTAGGAGACTCCGTACTCACGAACCCATCCGGTTGACTAACATAAACCTCTTCCCTTAGTTCACCGTTCAAAAATGCCGTCTTCACATCCATTTGATAGACGATCATGTTCATATGAGCAGCAAACGCAAGGAATAGTCTAATCGCCTCCAATCTAGCCACAGGAGCAAAAGATTCCTCAAAGTCTATACCCAAGGCTTGTTTATATCCTCTAGCGACCAATCTTGCTTTATTCTTCAATACCGAACCCATCTCATCAAGTTTAACCTTATAAACCCATAACAAAGTAAGGATGTTAACCTTGTCAGGGCGAGGAACCAATTCCCATACTTCTAGTCGTTTGAATTCATTGAGTTCCTCCTGCATAGCTTCAATCCAAGATGATTGGGTCATAGCCTGCTGCCAATTTTTGGGTTCAACTTCAGAGAGAAATGCATCAAAGTAACAATATAGTGCACTCTCTTGTAGTTGATGGCGTGTAGAGACTGGTCGATCTAGATCTCCAATAACATTCCTAATTGGGTGATCTTTTGTCCATTTAGTGCTATGGTTTTCAATCCTAGGTGGTCTGGAGTGAACAATAGATGGAGCTTCTTCTGAGGTAGACGCGGCTGAAGGGTTTTCAGGGATCGCTACACCAAAGAAAGGAAGCTCTTGCAAGTGAGCATATTCCAGGTCGTGATCAGTAGTATCCTCTTCTACATCATTAGGCACAAGTAGAGGTGATGATTCAGGTGTAGTTTGAGAATCACTTGGTGAAGGTGCATCCGGTTCATTGTGAATTATAGATGCATTAGATAAAGGTTCATTGACTTGAGCAACCACTTCAGGTATTGGAGCAATTACTACAGGTACTGGAACTTCATCAGTCGGGGGATCAAAGAATTCATCAAACAACGGTTGAAACAGTTTATCCCACTCGGGCCTTGATGGTGGTAAAAATGATGTAGAAGTAGGATTGTTGGGAACTAATCCGGAACTTATAGCACCGGGTCCCATCTCATGAAGCGCGGGTTCAGAGCTGTGTTGCTCAGAAGCCATCGCTGTCAGCTCGTCGAAATCAGCGTCCATAGTTTCTACAATCTTGCCAAGACGACGGTTATAGATTCGGTATGCTCTTTTGGACGGTGAGTAACCAATGAAAATACCTATGTCGGCTTTTGGTTGAAGCTTACCCAAGTTCTCACTATTGATGTTTGGATAACACAAAGCACCAAACACATGGAAAAATGAAACATCGGGTTTGCGGTCATGTAGAAGCTCATAAGGTGTTTTTCCATGGCGTTTCCGAATGATAGAACGGTTTTGGGTAAAACATGCAGTAGAAATAGCCTCTGCCCACAAGAACAATGGAGCGTTCGCATAAATAAGCATGGTCCTAGCAGCTTCCATAAGTGTACGATTCCGTCTTTCAACGACACCGTTTTGTTGTGGAGTGCGTGCAGCGGATGTTTCATGTGATATACCAACTCCTTCATAATAATCACGAAGAGTCTGGTTGACGAACTCTGTACCATTGTCTGTACGAATACGGCGGACAGTGGTATTCAAACGTACCTGAATGAACTTCAGAAAAGTGATGATAGCTTTCGGAGCTTCATCCTTAGTACGTAGAAATCTAACCCATGTAAACCTTGAGAAATCATCCACAATGACGAGAATGAATTTCTTACCGCTCACACTTTCAGTTCTCATCGGTCCACAAAGATCCATATGCAAAAGATGAAGTTTTTCTTGATTAGTGTCTTCAGCTTTGGGTTTGTAAGATTTCTTGGTGCTTTTCCCCCTTGAACACGCGGAACATAAATGATCCTTGTGAAATTTAAGCTTGGGAAGACCACGAACTAACTCGTTTTTAGCCAGATGATTAATAGCATCAAAATTAAGATGAGATAATCTGCGATGCCATAACCACGACTTGGTCTTAGAAGCTTTAGAGAGAAGACATACTGTAGAAGCGGCCATCATGTCTTGTAATGACAAAGTGTAAAGATTTGCACCACGAGATCCTTTCAACAAATCTTTTCCTTCCAAGTTGCGGATGAAACAAGTGTGTTGTCGAAAAGCAACCTCAAGGTTGGAATCACAAAACTGTCCTACTGAGAATAAGTTATGACCAAGACCTTCAACATAGTATACCCTAGAAATCGTCACGTTTCCAATCTGATATTCACCATATCCCATAATCTTTGCTATATGATCATTCCCGAATTTAACCGTACCAAGAAACTTGCTGACGAAATTTCGGAGCATCGAGCGATTTCCGGTCATATGTTTTGAACAACCGGAGTCCAAATACCACAGGATGATTTGGACCACCTGAAAATATCACCACACAAAGACAATGTAGAGGTATCGGAATCTGAGTGTTCCTTGTTATTAGCAGGTACAGATTTAATAATCTTAGATTTGCTAACTCTAGGTTTCTTAGATTTCCTAGCCTTTTTCTTCTTAATTAGTGGTGTAGATTCTAATTGGCTCAAATCCTGAGGTATTTCTACACTGATAGGCACTATAGTGGGGGCTGACCTAATTAAAGGGCGCTGTTTCCTTACTTGAGTGCGAGTGTTCCTAACTAAAGGACGCTCAGACCTAACCTCATTGGATGCATTCCTAGTTAAAGGGCACATTTTACCATCGAGAGTAAAGGTCCTACCAGTGGGACGCCATTGCCAGCCAACTTGAGCATGAGTTCTACCCGTTGGCTTCCATTCAAGACCATTCTTAATAGCATTCATTTCATTAACGTGATCAATCAGACACAAATCATGACGCTGGGAGAACATACATTCATTACAATTCCAACAATTTAAATCAGAATTCACGAATGGTTTAGGCTGCTGCACAGGCGCAGAGCTTTTAGTCTTAACATGATTCGTTTTATTTAAAACTGAACTAGCATTCCTATTGTGGACTTCTACTTTCTTCTTTGTGGCACTACTAGTGGCGGGCTTGATCTTATCTTTCTTGAGTGGCGATCCTTTAGCCTTAGTAGTCGCTTTTAATCCTGTAGAAGGCAAATTGGGAACATTAGCAGCAGATTTTAAAGGTGTCTTACTCGATTGTGCCAATGACGGTTTCGCTCCTGGAGTCTTATTAAATGGAGTGACAGCAATGGGCCTATTATTAAGTAGTGCAGAACCTGGTGTACCTATGTATTGTAAATAAGCCAAGCAATATTGAACTCGCTTAACATATTCATGAGCCGAATAATAGTCGCTACTTGAGGGATCTAAGGCATACAGATCGTCTAAAATATCCCTAAGAAGATCGACATGCTTAATGGCATTCTTCATATAATCATCATAGGTAAACTGGTTTCTCTTATGAAGCGGATTCTTATAAAGCACTACTTTCTTGGTTGTTGGAGCACTAGTGGACGGTGCAGAGTCGGTAGCTAAGTTATCAACTACTTCTTGTCGGGTGAGAAGAAGTGTCTCCTTTAACTCAGCCAAAACCATATTTTTGTCGATGAGCAGGATGTTCAAGTCAGAGATTTCTTCGCACTTTTGGTTCAGTTGTTCAATATAATATTGTTGCTGTGTCGCATTAAAAGCGAATCGATCTTCTAGTGAACCATAAAGAGCGGATAGTCCCTGCCTTGTCCGATCCATCTCCCCTAGAACAGTTGATAGTCTAATTTCTAAGACTTGGTTTTTAGACTCTGCGGCCTCTAGTTCCATTCTTAATGTTTCCTTTGATGATATCTCTCTCTTCAATCTCATGATTTCTTCCTCTAATGTCTTAACAATTGCAATCATCTTGTCACTTGTCTCAACACCGTTTTCACAAACGTTTGATATCAAAAGATTTTCATTTTGAGCTTGTTGTTTTAATTCTAAAGATATACAATGTTGTTCTAGTTGATTAAAGCGTTGAGAAAGTAAATTATAAGAATCTTGTAGCTTTAAAAACTCAGCGTTAGATTCGTGACAAGAATGACTATCTACCTCATTTACAGTTTCAGCAACATTTACAGAAATATCACAAACATCATCACAAATATCCTCACAAATATTCACAGCATCACAATTCATCATAGCGGATGTAAGCTCATTCGAATATTTAACATTTACAATAGTAAGCACATCACACGAGATTACTTCGGACAAGAATCGGTCATATTCGGTTGAAATCTTTTCCTTTTCAATTAGTTGCAGTTCGTAAGCTGTGTCCATTTCATAAAACACTTTTTGAACTTCACCAATTTCAAACTGAAGATTTTCCTTAAGAGATGCAAAACTTCTTTTTAGACTTTCGACAAACGGATTGATCTCAGTTTTAAACACCTCGTTCATGTGTTCGAAAGCCCATTCTCCGGCATTTAAGCCATTTGAAGTCGTACATTCCAAAATGACCTTGTCAAAGTTAGTAAAGTATCGGTTAATCTCTTTCAAGTTTAACCATACAGTGCTAACAGGTGGAAGATTCTTTGGAATTTCCTTAGGACCTTCCATGTTGACAAGTGTAGGAAATGTACTAGGGCTTTCTTCCTCTATCATGTAGGTTGGTGCTGTAATGAGATCCTTATCCATATGGAAGCGAACTCTAAAATCAGTTTTAGCAAGCTCCTTATTCATTTTAAAATAATCACAATCGGGATATTTTGCTGAATTGTATGACCGATCCTCATCAACTAGATCCTTACTTGTTTGATCATTGGGAAAAACAATCGGGTCTAAAGCCAATCCTAATTGCGTTGCATTATAAAGTCTAGGACTATGTCTTAAAGCTTGTTTTGCATATCGTGGATTAGGGG
Source organism: Glebionis coronaria (assembly GCA_025667525.1). Taxonomy (NCBI): domain Eukaryota; kingdom Viridiplantae; phylum Streptophyta; class Magnoliopsida; order Asterales; family Asteraceae; genus Glebionis; species Glebionis coronaria. Next base: position 697,962,870 of record CM046875.1, read on the forward strand.
GAAGGCCTTTTAGACGTGATAAGTTAAACTCTTTAAACGAAGCATCAAATAAGTGAACTAGTTGTGAAGCAGCGTATTGTCTTAACAGCAAGTAGTCTAGACTTCTAATCTTATTAGTAGCATTAATCTCCATTTCAGTCTTCTTAGATTCGAGTAATTCAAAATCAGTTTGAAGTTTTTGAAAATTAGTGACCACTAACTCCTTTTCTCTAAGTTCACTAGACAGATTTGCTCTTAAGTTTTCGATTTCTTGCAAGTGACCCATTTGTTTGTTTCTAAAGTGATCATATTCGAGATTTGTGAGAACACTAGACGAAGGCACTAATTCCAAAGTTTGTACTTTCTCATTGCTTAAGGCAAGTTCATCAGACAAATTCTTATTCTTAGCTAAGGTTTCTAAGAGTGCAGCATTCATTTGGCTAAGTAATGTAGCAGGAACCATAACCAAATCTTGTTGAGCAGGAGTAGGCGTATGCGAACTGGGTCCCGGTTGTGATTCACTCAAAGTCTGGGAACTCACATTGATATTGCTATCATTGTTTGTCTCCTCATTTGAAAGACTCACCACCGAAGATTCATTCGAATCAGCACTCTCTTGCCCAACTTGATGTGGTTGAATACTAGCATCAGTGGCATTATCGATGTTATTAATAAGTACCTCAGATTTCTTATCTGGCCCTAAGCTGGAGAAAGTTGCCATGAAAGCAGCCTTTGCAGTTTGAAAGTCATCGCAGTCGGAATCATACGCATCAAGATCATCGGCTTGGTAAGCTGCATTCTGCGTAGTGACAACGTCTTGTTCAGCAATCCCTGGGTCAGCCAGAAATGCAAGCTCCTCTTCATCAAGTTCCCTTCCTTGCGCCTGAGCATTTACCAGATAGATCTTTTCTGCAAACCACTGTCCATCCCTTCTCCTCTTGGGTTTCTTACAATCCCTGGACATATGACCCTCTTCCTTGCAGTTGTAGCATGTAATCATTCTCAACTTGCCCGTATTAGCCCGTGGAGGGTTATTGACCATTGGAGCAGGAGCAGGATTGGCGGTGCGAACATTGGTTGATGTGGAAGTTCTCCCCTGATATGGTTGAATTGGCTGAACCATTACCCTGCCATTCTCAATTGTAGCTTGTTGGCGAGAATTGGATGAATTCCTCAACTGATTGTTGGTAGGAGCTGATCCTCTGAATCCTCGTTTGCTTAAAGTTCTTGTGAGATAAGCAGACATAGTAGTTAGCACTTCAACTGGGTCAGCTCCTTGTTGGAATACAGGAACTGGGACTTCCTCATCATCACAATAAAGTGCTTGATCCGGATAAGCTGCATAATCAGTAGAAGGAATACTCATTTGATCAGGGTAGCTTGTCGGATATGCTGCATTCTCTTGATAAGAAGAATATGATGGCTGAGCATAATGTGCAACATTTGCTGGATGAGGTTGTGACGCATACTGTGGTGAGGGTGCATTGAACCGATATTGTTGCTGATGTGAGGTGGGTGGTTGTGGTAGAATCGAGTATTGAGGAAAGGCCGGTGTCAAGTAAGGTGATTGATGATAAGCTTGATGTCCCAAGATATAGGGTGTGTTGTTGTGAGACAAGCTTGGTTGATTCGCCATCAATGCTAAAGAATCTGGGTGCATACCACGAGGAGAACGGTGCATAATCACATGCTTCTCATGCTGCTGAAGGAAGGCATAGATTTGATCTAAGTTGCACTTATGCAAATCCCGGGTTAACTTCACATCGGTAATATACTCACCCCATTCAGCTTGAGGTAGGGTATTCAAGAATTTGGTGTTAACCTGGAATGGTGCAATCACAAGATTGTATACATTCAGATCATTCATGAGTGTGGTGAATCTGAAGTAATAATCGTGAAGTGTTTCCCCTGGGTTGTAGGTGAATCTATCAAACAAATCATACAGCTGACACTCCCTTTCTTGTTTGGTGAGAGACGTGCCTTGTAGCAACACCTTAAGACGTTCCCATAGATCCTTTGCCACCGTATACTGACTCACCATCCTATAGATGTCATGGGGAAGAGCTTGGAGAATTGTTTGAAGAGCTTTTTCATCTGCATCTGCAACAAGTTGTTGAGCTGGAGTAAGTTCTTCAAATTCTCGTGGTCTTGTCACGTTATCAACCGTAATGGTACCATAGTCGAGTGGACCATTCAAAATCGATTTGACCATAAGTCTTCCGTATGTCGGTTTCCCCTTTAGATATTGCATCATTCGACCTTGCCATGCCTCAAACACCTCTTTAATGAGCATCGGTGGACGGCTATCAGTTCCCGTTATGATTGATATATTCGTAAGAGATGTCATCTGAGGCATTACTGAATTTGGATTCATTTTGTTTTTCTTCAAAGAAACAGAGATTATCGGTTGATCGAGCAGTGAAGTAAAGCTTGTGAATTGTGTTGTGTTTTTGTTGTAAGAAACCAAGATTAAATCCTCTAAAAAATCGTCGAAAAAACAAACAAAATAACCCTTGATTCGGAACTTTTTGTTGATTCGGAAGTTTGATTCGGAAGATTACCTTGATTCGGAACTTTGTGTTGATTCGGAAGATTACCTTGATTCGGAACTTTTTGGGTTGATCCGGAACTTCTTGGTTCGGAAGTTCTTGATCCGGAACTTTGGCTTGATCCGGAACTTCTTGACTCGGAAGTTCTTGGTTCGGAACTTTGGCTTGATCCGGAACTTCTTGACTCGGAAGTTCTTGGTTCGGAACTTTGGCTTGATCCGGAACTTCTTGACTCGGAAGTTCTTGGTTCGGAAGTTTCTTGATCCGGAACTTCTTGACTCGGAACTCCTTGATCCGGAACTCCTTGATCCGGAACTCCTTGATCCGGAACTCCTTGATCCGGAACTTTTGCTGAATAAACAGTAAGTTGTTCCGATGAACAGTCGTACACCAAAAATGAAGATTAAACCCCGATTTTGACCAAATAACCCAAAAAGTTTTGTGCTTTCGACTAAAATAAGTAACAACTAATACTTATCCACTAATCCCAATCACAAAAACACCAAAAACACCAAAAACACCAAGAATGAAGATGATTTTTCTTAAAGAACACTAATACAATCAAAAACTAAAAAACCACACAAGTCACTACCTTAAATCACCCCATAGCTCTTGATACCAAATGTAGAATAATGATAATCAATGAATCTATGAAGGGGTTTGTTAATTTCTAGAGAGAGAAAGTTAGAGAGAGAAAGTGAGAGAAAACTATGTGAATTTTATTAAGTGGAAACAAAGAAATGATAACAACCAACCCCTTTCCTTAGTGGAAAGGGGTATTTATAGTTCCAAGTCATAAGTGGACTTGGGCCGGTCCATGACAAGCCCATGGACCGGTTCTTACTTAAGTTAATAAGCAAATAATAACTAATTACTAACTACGAGCTATTACAACATAAATCATATTGTGGAGTGACCGATACTTCTAATATACGTTAAAACGTATTTCTAACAATGTTGGAAATTGTCCACCTGCTTGCAACAAGTGTGGGAAGGCCGGACATAAGATGGCAGATTGTAGAAACAAGGGTGTAGCCACTGGGGCCAATGCTGTCAAGGTAGTTTACTGTTCTGGATGTGGAGGCCGAGGACATAAGAAAGGGAACTGTCCGAGGGTTGGCATACGACAAGGAGGCAATGTTGCTGCTGTTGTTGCTGGGATTGCTACTCCAGCCTATGTCGTGGGAGATGCTGACAAACCTCAAGGGGCCGAACGTGGTGACTGGTACGTTCTTACTTGATGCTTGTTATGCTAGTGTGTTATTTGATTGTGGATCTGATAGAAGTTTCGTAGATGTTAGATTCAGTCAGCTATTGGATAGAGAACCAGTGAGATTGACAACTAGCTATAATGTGGAGTTAGCTGATGGTAAGGTTGTAAGCACTAGTTCTATACTGAAAGGTTGTTCCTTGAAGTTAGGTAATTATGTGTTTAGTATTGATTTGATGCCCATAGAGTTAGGATCTTTTGACGTGATTGTTGGAATGGACTGGTTAGTTGGTAATGGTGCAGTAATTGTTTGTGGAGAAAGATTAGTTCAGGTACCGCTAAGGAATAGGGTATTGACGGTGAAAGGTGATGAATGTACGTCTCGTTCGAGAGTTGTTTCTTGTTTAAAGATGATGAGGTATATAGAAGCAGGTTGTGATGTGTTTCTTGCACAGATAAGTAATGATGGTGTGAATGAAAGGAAATTGGAGGATGTGCCTGTGATTAGAGAGTATCCTGAGGTTTTCCCTGAAGATTTTCCAGGATTACCACCGCATCGTGAAGTGGAGTTTCGTATTGATTTAGTGTCGGGTGTTGCTCATGTTGCTCGTACACCGTATCGTTTAGCTCCATCTGAGATGAAAGAATTATCTGATCAATTGAAGGGATTGATGGATAAGGGATTTATTAGACCAATTTCTTCACCGTGGGGTGCGCCTGTTTTGTTTGTTAGGAAGAAAGATGGTTCTTTTAGAATGTGTATTGATTATAGAGAGCTTAACAAATTGACGGTCAAGAATCGGTATCCACTACTGAGGATTGATGATTTGTTCGATCAGTTGCAGGATCATGTGTATACTTGAAGATCGATTTGAGGTCTGGGTATCATCAACTGAGAGTTAGGGAAGAAGATATTCCTATAACAGCTTTCCGTACTCGATATGGACATTTCGAATTTCAAGTGATGCCTTTTAGGTTAACAAATGCGCCTGCTGTATTTATGGATTTGATGAATCGTGTATGTAAGCCGTATTTGGATGAGTTTGTTATCGTATTCATTGATGATATTCTCGTTTACTCCAAGAGTGAAGAGGAACATGAGAAGCATTTGAGAACAATTTTGGAATTGTTGAAAAAGGAGAAGCTGTATGCAAAATTCTCTAAGTGTGAATTTTGGTTGAAGCCAGTGCAATTTTTGGGGCACGTGATTGATAATGAAGGTGTTCGTGTGGATCCTGCTAATATTGAGGCAATTAAGGATTGGTCAGTGCCGAAGACGCCGACTGAAGTTCGCCAATTTCTTGGTTTGTCTGGGTATTATAGAAGGTTTATTGAGAAGTTTTCGTTAATTGCTAAGCCGTTGACTAAGCTTACAGAAAAGAATCGAGTGTTTGAATGGGGATTGGAAGAGGAATCTACATTTAGTATGTTGAAGGATAAGTTGTGTTCTGCGCCGATATTGTCTTTGCCAGAAGGATCTGAGGATTTTGTAGTGTACTGTGACGCGTCTCATAAAGGATTTGGAGCTGTATTGATGCAAAGGGAGAAAGTAATAGCGTATGCATCGAGACAATTGAGGAAGCATGAAGAGAATTACACTACGCATAATTTAGAACTTGGGGCTGTGATTTTTGCTTTGAAGCTGTGGAGACACTACTTGTATGGAACCAAGTGTCTGGTTTTTACTGATCATAAGAGTTTGCAATATATTTTGGATCAAAAGGAATTGAATATGAGGCAAAGGAGATGGGTTGAGTTGCTGAGTGATTATGACTGCGAGATTCGTTACCATCCTGGTAAAGCGAATGTAGTAGCTGATGCACTTAGTAGAAAGGAAAGAGATAAATCTATAAGAGTTAGAGCTTTGATGATGTTGGAAAGTGTTGATTTGACAGAAGCGATATTGAAAGCCCAAACAAATGGTTGGAAGAAAGAGAATGTTGAGGCAGAAAATTTGGGTAGAATGTTGAAACCATTGTTTGAAGTAAGGCGAATGGATTGAGGTATTTTAAGAATAGGAATTGGTTACCGTTGTGTCCGTCTAAGGAAGGTTCGTTAGGGGTGCGAGATTTGGTGATGAATGAATCTCATAAGTCGAAGTATTCAATACATCCTGGATCGGACAAGATGTATCAAGATCTTAAGAAAGTTTATTGGTGGCCGAATATGAAGGCAGATATAGCTCAGTATGTTAATAAGTGTTTAACTTGTGCGAAGGTGAAGGCTGAACATAAGAAACCGTCTGGATTATTAGTGCAACCTGAGATTCCTGAGTGGAAATGGGAGAAGATTACTATGGATTTTGTGACAAGTTTGCCAAGGACTGCAAATGGTTGTGATATGATATGGGTGATTGTAGATAGATTGACTAAGTCTTCTCACTTTTTGCCAATGAAGAAGACAGATAGTATGGAGAGGTTAACAACAGTGTATGTGAAGGAGATTGTTTGTCGACATGGTGTGCCTTTATCGATAATTTTTGATCGTGATAGTAGGTTTACTTCAGAATTTTGGAAGTCTTTGCAGAAAGCGATGGGAACGGAGTTATGTTTGAGTACAACATATCATCCGGAAACTGATGGACAAAGTGAGAGAACGATTCAAACATTAGAGGATATGCTTCGTGCATGTGAGGTTGATTTTGGAAATGGTTGGGATAAGCATTTGCCATTGGTTGAATTTTCGTACCATAATAGTTATCATGCTAGTATTAAAGCCGCTCCATTTGAACCTTTGTATGGACGTAAGTGTAGATCTCCAGTGTGTTGGAGTGAGGTAGGAGAAAGTCAATTGACTGGGCCTGAAATGATATTTGAGACGACTGAAAAGATTGTGCAAATTAAGAAGCGTTTGTTATCTGCCAGAAGTAGACAAAAGAGTTATGCTGATAACAGAAGGAAACCGTTGGAGTTTGAAGTAGGAGACATGGTTATGCTGAAGGTATCTCCATGGAAAGGAGTAATACGTTTTGGAAAGAGAGGAAAGTTGAGCCCGAGATATATTGGACCATTTAAGATTATCCAAAGGATTGGATTGGTGGATTTTAAGTTAGAATTGCCTGATGAGCTTAAGGCTATTCATAATACTTTTCATGCGTCTAATTTGAAGAAGTGTTTAGCTGAAAGGGATGTGGTGATTCCATTGGAGGAAATTCAACTTGACGATAAGTTACATTTTATAGAGGAACCTGTAGAGATAATGGATAGGGAAGTTAAGAAGTTGAAGCATAGTAGAATTCCGATTGTGAAAGTGAGATGGAACTCTAGAAGTGGGCCAGAGTTTACGTGGGAACATGAGGATTTCTTTAAGGACAAGTATCCTCATTTGTTTAGGAAGGATTAAGCGCCGCGGACGTCGCTTCTTTTAAGAATGGGGGGATGTGACAACCCAAAATCAAGGTCATTGCTTAATCTTATTCTACGATTATTTTTGAAATTTTTGGATGAGTTTGAACGATATTTATTTTTGGATGTTTAAGTTTAAACCGATGTTGGAAGGTTTATATTTAATATTTATTAAGTATAAGGAGTATTAGCAAGCGTGATGTCGATGGATGCCAAATATTTTACGTTTTATTGTCGGTTGTTCATTTTTGTCATTTTCAAGGTTTTATTTTAAATGACGTGTTAAGTCGAGTCGAGAGTCGATATTATTATTTTTGAGGTACGTTTTAAATTTTTAAAATTATCTTTATGAAACCCGAGCCCTGTAAATATTTTGAAAATTGACTAATAGTTATTTCCCGCTTTTTAGCTAACTATTTACATTTTTAGCCACAACTATTGCCAAATTGCAACCAAGGTCCCTACCCCACTATATATAAACCCAAATCAAACACACACATCACAATTTTCATTTAAAAATTTCACCACCATCTCTCTCTCTCTCTTGTTTGCCGAAACCCACCACCATCACCAAACCTTACACATTTTCAATTTTAACTCAAGATTTATGATGAATTAAGCTAAACCAAAGCTATACCCATTCTTATTTTTGATCAAGGATCACATTGGTGTAAGAAATTCTTACATTCAAGCACTTTTTATTTTCTTGATGTTGGTAGGTAGAAGCCATGATCATGCATGATGTTTTTAGCATGATCCATGGTGGTTCTTGCTAGAAATCTTGTTAAAAACTTCATTTTGATTTAAAGATTTTTATTTTGATTATGATTTTGATGTTATGGTTGATGTATGATGATATTAGGGTATAGTAATGATCATTTTTATGGTTGGTTTTGATCAAAAAGTTGATTTTGTACAAGTTTTTAGTAGTCATTTTATAACAGTAAGTAAAGTGTAAAATCCGAATTTTTATGTTTTTAAAATGGCTTAACTTATAGCCTAGGGTTGTAGATAATTTTATTAGCTTTGATTTGATATAAGGTAGAGCTTCTAGCTCCAAACGAGCGCGAAGTTATGATGTTTTGAATGATCGTGTACCGGGAGACGAGTATCAGCACTACAAATAGTTGTTGTCGATATTTGGATCGAATCTCGGGGACTCTAAATGGAAGTTTTGAAATATGTAACCTACTGATAATGAGGTGTTTATTTTATAGGTTGAGTTTACTTTAATACCCGAGTGTCGGCTTTGTAAACGGAGTCGTTTAAATAAGTTAAAACGGATGTATGAAAAATTAACGTAAATCTGTTCGGATTTTGTAGTTTGAAAATGAGTCGAGTAAAGGACTTTAAAAGTAATTTCATTTGATAAACTTGTAGGAGGACTTTCTATATATAGTAAGTTAGTTTATCGAGTCGTTTCATAAACGGTTGACGAGTTTAAAAGGGGTAAATAAGCTAGTACATGTAGTATGTACCGGCGGACTTAGTTAAAAGTATAAAATGGTAAAGTAAAAGTGTAGTAAAGTATAATGAAGTTATTTATATCGTTTTCTCTCGAGTTTATCGTGACTTTATGAGTTTGAGTTTGAGTTTGATGTTGTTATGTATGATTTATTTCTCGAGTCATTATTAATGAACGCGCCTTATTTGATAGGTAGCAGTTCTCGTGTTTGAAAGGCATCTGTTATCGTCGACCATCATCTCGCTAGATCTCTTATACTAAGGTGAGTCTATATCCTCGCTTTCTACTTCTTTTAATGATTTTAATACCCGCGAGGGGGATACATGCTATTTGGAAATAAATGAACACAAGTCATGAGTAATTGTTGGACCCGAATGTTGCCTAAAGTTGATTTCATTGTATTGAGTAACTTGTTGCTAAAGACCATAAATTAATGAACCGTTAACTATCTTCTGACTTGATGTTTTGAGTCGGGAATATCCGCTTTTTCTAATGATAGTACTATTGGGTTGACCACCCTATCTGAGACCAGGGCATTACGTTGAGTAACCCGCTGGGAAGGATAATTTTACGTGAATAAGATTGTGGTATTCTAGCAACTGATACCCTAGAGGGGCAATGGTTTTATTCTAGTCATGCTGGCATTTGGCGTGGGTGACTATTTGGTTAAGGGGTCGGTGTCATGAGCTTAAATACAATGTTTGTTTATTATCATTATTACTGCCTTGAATATAGATTGTGTGTACGACGATTCTATAAATGATTATGATTGATTTTCTTCTTGTGTTCAAATGTGATTTGATAAACCTATAGACTCGCTCAACATTATTGTTGACTCGTTTTATGCATGTATTATAGGTAATAGGAAGTGATGGAGCATGGAGCTTTGCTGTGGAGGTTGTGGCTTCGCTTTTGGAAGAATGTTGGTCTAAAAACTGTTTCTACCTTTTAATGTTTAACAATTTACTTTATGTTGATGTACTGTACTAAACCTGTTGGTTGTTGGTCGAGATCCATGGGGACCAAACGCTTTACTCTGGTGTCATGTCAGTACATTTTGATATGAAATCTATGTTTTAGACCATTTATGAAAATCTTGTTTATATTTATGTGTAAACGTCTCTATTTTGAGTCGTTCAATATACCTTGTGTGATGATGCTTGTGTCTAGCACCCAATTGTGTATTTCCGCTGCGCAATGTAAATTAGGGGTGTTAGAGCTTCCCCCATAGATCTATTAATTGTACTAGCGGTTAACCCATCATAGGTTAATTAACGGTCCACAATTGAGGCTTTGGCAATCACTTAATGCAATTTAAAGGCGACCGCGGGTCCATTCATAGAGGGACAAGCATACCATAAAATCTTGTGTTCTAAGTTTATAAAAACATGTATTCCGCCTCGCGGGTTTTTAAAATATTTAAATGAGCTCAAACGAGGCTATAGACTCACTTGATACAATCGTCACAATAGTTAATAGAGAACGAACGTCAATCAAGAATAAATATCAATGGTCGATACATGATCACACGAGACCTAAAGATAACGAGGCCCGTCTTAGACTGGAGACGATAAATGAATCATACATATATGTAATAGGTATATTTTAATAAGTTCTTGGACATTGCATGAGTTTTATGATTCTTTATAAAACTTTTAGATGAAAACTTAACCATTTTAGTGTAATATCCAATTTGACTCTTTTAGCCCATCTTAAGCCCAATAGTGGTCCACTACCCAAGTATATGACTTAAGTCCATTTTAAATTCAGTATACTACTCTAAATTGGTTATAAATATCAGGTCCAATAATGGCCCAATAGCCATTACAACTGTAAGTTGGGCTTTTATGGCCCAAGTCCACTTTATATAGTTTTTGGGTTCTAAAACACATCATAAACACGTACACTTAATATTTTATGTTGGTCGGGTCTCGGGTTCCATAATTATCAGTATATAACTAAGTCTAAAATTCCCGACGAGTGGGTCCTACCACGTCGGTTTAATAAAAATTATCACATTTTACGTTAATGAGTTATAATTCGTTTATTATAATTTTCCCGACATGTCCCGCTAATTTGTTTATATCTCTTGAACCGTAAATCATCTAAGTGTGTTCTTTTTACCAAAACCATTATTAACTCATGTACTATACTGATTATAAGTCTAACTATCCCAAATTTATACTTTTCATAGCTAATTAACTCATTTCTTAACTTAGATAAGTTGGCTGTTTTTGGGCAGCCAAACTCGTTTTCACCATTTTGGCCGCCATTTCCAAACCGTAAAGAATTGTTAAACCATCCAATTGATTCTACTTGTTCATGATTTTATCTACAACCTACAGTTCTACCTTTTTCAATGATTCTGAGTTTTTATATGAGAAAACAGTCCGTGAAGACAGTATGTTCAGATCTGACTAGTTTTCACTATTTTGGCCACCATTTCCAAACCGTAAGAAATTGGTAAACCATTCAATTAATTCTACTTGTTCATGATTTTATCTACAACCTACAGTTTTACCTTTTTCAATGATTCGGAGTTCTTATATGAGAAAACAGTCCGTGAAAACAGTATGTTCAGATCTGACTTGTTTTCACTATTTTGGCCACCATTTCCAAACCGTAAGGAATTGGTAAACCATCCAATTGATTCTAGTTCTTCATGATTTTATCTACAACTTTTAGTATTACATATTCGTATGTCAGTATAAAAATTTTACGAGAAAACAGTCCATCAAAACAGTATGTTCAGATCTGGCTAGTTTTCACTATTTTGGTCATATCTTGCGTTCTAGAATTCGTCACGGGACTAGCCACCCGGGAAATTATTCACAAAACCATTATCTATCTTAATATGTAAGTTTTCAGTATCCCAAACCTACTGATTTCGACATGAAATCTGTTTTTGCTACAGTTCAAAAATTGTTATAAATCAAATCGTTACTAGAGCTTGTTTAGCTTGATTTTTAGTGTTCAAAATTTCATATACAATGTCCCAATACTCATTAATCCATTTCGTATATATATATATATATATATATATATATATATATATATATATATATATATATATATATATATATATATATATATATATATATATATATTCGGGATATATATATAAGATCAAGAAAAATAAAAGGAAAATAAATAAGAACGAGATGTAGATCTTACGAGGCTTTATCAAAGTCGTGGTACTAGTGAGTGATGCATGCAAGCAAACATCCAAGATCTTGTCAATACTTGATGCAACCACCATGCATGGATAGATCCGGACTAGATCTACAAGTTTCACTTGATGTAACCACCATGCATGGATAGATCCACCATGGAAATAAAAAAATCTTGAAAGTTGATGCATGTAGGAGATTTTCATACCAAAATGTAGATCTTGAGATTTCCAAGATGGGACTTCAATTTGTTTTGAAAGATCCAAGCTCAAAATCAAAAAAATTGATGTTCTTTGGTGTTGGGGGCTCACGGCTCAAACAAGGAGACAGAAAGGTGTGTGTGTGTTTTGTGTGAGAAAGAAAGAAGGGTGTGAGTAGACAAAGTCCTTTTATAGGGTGAAAGGAAGTGTGACAAGTGTCACTCACCAATGAGTGGCCCAATGAGAAGGTGAGATGGTGGGTGGACATGATGGACAAGTGTCACCCACCTAGAGTTGGTCCAATGGGGAAGTGAAGTGTGTTGGTGGCTTGTCTAATGGGCCAAAAGAGTGGTTGGGCTTCTTAAACTTCTTATTGGGCTTATTAAGTCCATTTACTATCCAAAGTTTAATAGATGGGCTCATAAGGCCACAAGTGGGCCTAAAGTGTAACTTATATTACAACTTTCGTTAATACACGGTTCGGGGCTCGTTCGGACGACTTAACGGACAATTCAAGACACGAGACTTGCGCCATCGTTTTTAAAATCATTTTTCCAATAAAAATGAGTCCTTACTTCGTCGCGCTTCGAAAATATTTGCTATTATTCATTTAAATGCTCGTTTAATTAATTTAGCTATTTCGGTTAGATTTTAACGTACAATTAAAATGTAAACTCTAATATTCACACTATTAGCAACGTTTTAGAATATAATGAAAAATACTATTTCTTCATATTTTCAAAGTTTTAGTTTCGAATCGTTTCAACTTTTGTTTTTGTTATTTTTGCTCATTCCGACTCTAAAACGTCGAAAAATACTACAAGTAATTAAATAATAAATATTTAATTTTTTAAACGTAAACGTAAAAAAATTAAATTCCTCAGTTCATAAACTAAAAGAAAATATTCAAAATAAATTTGAATTTAGCTAAAACGATCTTCGTTAAATTATTAAAAATAAATAACAAGTTTCATAAATTTTCGAAAAATATTAATTTAAACGTTGGTCAAAATTTTCGGGTTGTGATAGCAACGTTATTGAAACAAATATTTAATAGGTTTATTAATTTATTTTACTTGTAACGATGTTTAAGATATAGATACATGAAATGCATAAAGTTCTTACCGTTCGTAACATCACTAAACTGAGATTGTAGGACACGTGTTGATGAACCTATTAAACTTGTATACCGCGTGATACCAAACTGTTTGGAGGGCTTATAAAACAATCAAAATTGATGTTGGTGCTGGTAAGTATTGGACTTCGTGAGACTGCAAAGAAAAAAAGTTTAACCCATAAATATCTTGTATACATTTTACAAATCTCAATAATGTATGGATCTATATGTAACATTACCGGTTGAGGTTCCAGCGGCTGGATTACTAATAATATCATGCGACAAAGGAGGTGTAGTAACCTTCGTTTTTTCCTTGGTCTACCTCGACCAACCACTGGTGTCGTAAAGTTTGTTTGTTTATCTTGAACAGACGCAACGCGCTTTTTTGGTGTCTTCACATTTGCATTAGCTGTATTTTTGCCATTATTTGTAGTAGATTGCTGAATAAAACCTAACATAATATAACATAATTTAGCATGAATCAAATCTAAAAAAAATACTATATTAATGTCAACCAAAAAAATGTCAGTAAAGTAAGTAAATAACACATCTGATTGTGACTGATTAGTTTGAAGTAATGTTTGTCTAAGCCGTATGCTGAAATAATGGTGATAGACTTCTCATCGAGGTTATATTTTATGAGAAATTTGTCACATGATAAATAAACAGAGGTGTTATGCTTACTTTACAAAGACCATTGTGGTAATACAACTCAAGATGCCTTTTCAACAAAATACTTACATTTACCAAAGTCGAAAAGTAGTTGCCGATTATTTCTTGCTTGTTGGGACATTGTATGTTGTGTTGAAGAACCTGTTTACAATCCTTATACAAAGTTTAGTCTAACCAATGTTCATGTATGGAAACCAAAAAACAAATATACGACTAAGAGCAGTATGTAACCTGTCTGTGATTCAGATATTATCAACCATGTTTGCCTAAAAGGAGGAACATTGCACAATGATGGTGATAATTGAGTTCCAAACGTATTCCTATTTATTACCAAACCTGCTACTTCATTAAAACGCAAGACGTTTGTATGTCATGCTTTGGTTAAACAAACGTCACTCGTGTATTAATAACTAAAAGATAACTACTTTACACATGTACAGGTTACCTTACAGTTACTAATGTCTGATAAAGTATGTCTTGTTTGTTTCCCAGTTTGCATAGAAGAACCTATTACCGTTCACCAAATAATTAGAATGCACATTATCTTATACATCTTAAATGGATTTCTAACTATAATGAATCATTTACTTATAACCATTTTGTGCATCTGATGAAAAACAAAACATTTATTTAATGATAACAACATAGCATAAAGTATTTTAAAGGAGAGTGTCATAAACTTGTAATATTGGTTTGTCCTGTGAAAGTAGCGTTGTACTTTGGAAGACCTCCATCAAGTGGATCATCTAATAACATAAGATCAAACAAATCGGTAACATTATACAACTGCAACAAATGAATGAACACTTTATGTGAACAGAAACAAACAATTGGGTATCTCAGCAAGTGATACTCTTCTTTTTTGAGCCGGTGTACTTTTTCTAATGAAGGAACTGCTTGATCTAAAGATTGACGGGTCATGTTGACATTGAAATAAGAATTTTCATCTGAATGATGCGTGTTTTGATTTACAACAACTATTTTTACGCTTTCTTGAATCAATTTGATTGTTATCATCCATCTTAAATGAATTTGTATGAATAAGTTTGTGATAAACTACAGACGTGCAGAACTATTTTTGTTCATAAATATGTGTATTTCATATAACTCAAAACAAACAATATTTATAATCATACATTTTAATATGCATGATTTTAAGGATTTTTAGTTATTATTCATAAATTAGATGATTTATTTGGAGAAGTCACATTAATGGTCATTACTAAAAATATTGTAACTGAAATGGCCACATTTAATAATAGATCAATGTCACACCCCCAATTTATCAGAGTAATACAACACAATGGGGTGCGACGGTCATGACTATCACAAGACATAGATACAAAGAACGACTTTTTAAAAGCCGTTTCAATTTAATTAAAAGCATAAAACTTGTTTTGGAAGCGAATTACACAAGATCATAATAAAACATTGTTTCAAAAGACTTTAACATTGATCCGAATATCCAACCACTAGTCACGACCATTTTCATTTAAAAATCTCCCACGCATAACCACGTCACTCCTCCGTCTTGATACCTGAGAAAAACATTGCTAAAGCGTCAACACAAAGGTTGGTGAGTTCATAGGTTTAAGTTTAGATAGTGTGATGAACCATAAGATTTTCCAAGGCAACCGGCATATAATCTTATAACAAATACAAGATTATAATCAAAAGTATACGTTTTAATCACCTACGTCTAAGCTCGTGACACCGAAGCGTTAACCTAAACCAACAAGATATAATAATAGCCCGAGCAAATGCCTATCCCGAAGCATTTGTAAATCCTCAAATGTAAGTGTATCTAACTTTGGCCACACAACCAAATTAGATAGGGAGGTTAATCCCGATAGATCTATCCATAACATTCGCGCTTACACAAAGTAATTAACGGTTCACGATAGTGGGCTAAAGCATCTAGGGATATCGCTACTTAGATATCATGTAGGCAAACGTATCAAGTTTTAGCACTTATGTTCATCCGTTTAAAACAAGCAATGTTGTCACCCTAAAATAGTTAAAACAATTAAAAGTGGGGCTATGAAACTCACCTCGATGAAGTAGGTAAACACGGATAGCATGGAATATCAAGGTACACAAAACAATGCGCAAACGATCTACTCGTAACCTAAGTAAAATATCTGTACTTAGGCTAAATACAATAAATAATAACGTACAATGCACTTGGTTGATATTTCATACTTTCTATCGATTTACAAAATGTTTTTATACATTTTTCATGTTCAACCATTCTAGTCACGGGGTCAATTTTGGGTCTCGATAACTCGTTATTTATTAGTCCGAAAAAGAAACGGGTTCTCACTATAAAAACTGGGTCGCGAGGTCTTCGATATTTGATAAACATCGCCTTTTAATAAGGTCTCTAAGTATATCAAATAATTAGACAAAGTAGTGCACTCGCAAACAAAATAATCATATAATGTCTAATTATTTATAAGTGTTGATCAAGTATTTTTGAAATTTATTCGTGCGTTCATTCCTTAACTTTAAGACAAACCGAAAGTTCTTTTGAAAACTAGGCCGCGTCAAGTTTAATAAAGTGTTTTCGGATTTTCGGGGCATGGTCATTTGATGGGTTAAAAATAGTCGCAAAGTAGAGTACTCGGACCAATTTAACTCTTACTACAAAAGTTTTATCCATGTTTGTAACTGAATGCAACGTAGTAACAACCCAATGTCTTCAGCTTTACGTCCAACCTATGCACCCATTTGTAGTATTCATTTATGTTAGGTAAAGCTAGTACAAATACCTGTTTTTGGTCAATGTATTGTCTTACACATTTCTTACACACATGCATATACCTCTTTTTAGTTTATAGTACTATTTTAAAAACCTCATGGTTTTTGGCAGATGAGTACACACGAACGAAACACAAGAGAGTGACTTTTTTTGCTCATGTCTTTCATCATACATAC
Organism: Glebionis coronaria; assembly: GCA_025667525.1. Classification (NCBI taxonomy): domain Eukaryota; kingdom Viridiplantae; phylum Streptophyta; class Magnoliopsida; order Asterales; family Asteraceae; genus Glebionis; species Glebionis coronaria. Next base: position 697,979,513 of record CM046875.1, read on the forward strand.
ATACATTATATACATCATGGCAATACACATACTATACTAGTAAATTGGAAACTACTTTGTTTTTGTACTTGTTGTTTTGCAGCCCCAAAGAAATAGAGGGGACCCATTTGCTTTTATTTTCTCATCCTGTATGCACATACAAATTATGGTAAAACACACAGCACTATAGCATACATCTAATCACCAAGAAAAGGAAGACTCCTACTGTTGGTTGCTGTTGTTCACGCAAGTGCACCAAAGGAAGAAGAGAGTTGTTTATTTTAGTTTTCAATGTTTAACATACCAACATACGTAGCATACTACCACCATAGTCCAAATTAAGCTTAGTGTATGGTGGTTGGCTTTCGTCAGCCAAAACAGGAGGGAGGGGTCCAATTTGCTTAATATATTTGTTCTTTATCAGATGCAACATATATATATCGACATATTAGCTATGATTTGGGACTTGTCTCACACCTTATGTATTTATATTTTCTGCTTCCCTAACACACATATACACGCATCACATATTGTATTCCTATAGTTTTAGTACTTCACAGCTCACATTATGTTATCATACATGCATACATTTCACTTCGCTATGTGCAACTAAGACAAAGAAAAAGGTCCTATTTACTTTAGCTTACAAATGTATGTACATGTATATCATAGTAGCACTCCACACATAGCATAGAATCCTTCATGTAATAAGTCAAAAGGAGGAAAATGTCTGCTATTGTTACGATGGTCGCAGGGTACCCCAAAAGAGAAAAGGGTGGTCACCCTTCCATTTGTTTTATACACATCCATTGTACCCATTTTTCAAACAAGTAATAAACATCAATCACTATAGTACTACATTGTTGGTTCGGTTTCTCATGGAGGCCTTGCACATGGAGCTATATATATAAGCACTTCACAACGTATACATATTCATTCACAGTTTCTTGGTTTTGGTTTCGCATTGTGTAAGTACTCATGAAATACGACACGCATACCATAACAACACACACTCACCCTAATTCTTTTCTCCTGGTTAGTTTCAACATGCTCACGCACACACACAGTACATGTAACAAGTTTATATTCACGCAGCAACACATACAACTCTTCACATATATGAGTTCTTGGGGTTGAAGTATATCTAACGAATCATACAACCATACTAAAACTATTCATTCCCTCATTTTCCCTATAATGAAAAGAGTTCCCCTTTGAGCTACTACCTACTTGTTTACATATCCGACTCTCACACTACGCATGCATACATAAGCAATTTGTTCACATAAAATCATACATAAGTTTATGCTTGCAACATCAAACCATACAAACACCTTACATAAAATCATACATGTTTAGTTACACTTACATACATACATGGGTTGGTTATTATTTAGTTTATTTGTTTTAGGTCATCAAATAAATCTCAACAGTGGCCTCTTAATGTCAAGTTTAGTCTAGCATGAGGCTTAGTTCATCAAGTAAACACTCATAAAAACCCAACCCGTGACTAGTCTTATGATGTTTAGTTTTTTAGAGTTTATAGCAAGTATTGTTTTATCAACCATGGTGAGATGAAAAAGAGTTATGATGACTTACAAATGGTCCTAAGCTAGTTGAAAAGGAGGTGTACTAGAACTAAAGATCTTAACCGGAATCAAATGCACACGATCAACCAAACCGAGACCCTTGTTCCTTTCTTTAGCCGTGACATTGTATCACTATGCTCAGTGTTTTTCTTTGTGGATTTAGCTTTGAGTATGTGTGAGTTTAGGAAAGAATGAGAGTTCTATTTATAGGCCAAGGAGTGAGGTTTAGGGTTTAAGTGATCTAGTTAGGGCTTAGTTAAACTTTTGGTTTAAATGTAACTAGAGATTTAGCCAATTGAACTAACATAGGGAATGACATGGTGTTGGGGAAGAGTTTCAACTTGGGCTGCGTTTCATGGAAGTAAAAGAAGGGAAGAGTCTTGTACTTGTTTGACTAGCATTAGAGAAGGTTGGTGTAAGATTAAGTTTTAAGGAAAAATTCATGGGAAACCATGGAGGTTTTGGTGATGTCCACCGGTTTGGAGAGAAAAGGAGGGGACCAATTGTACAAGTTTTAATGGGAGGGCTTTGGTACACATGATTTAAATGAGAGATGTGGGAGAGGCAAATAAAACATGTGGCTTTGGTAGAGATAGGGTTGGTTCTTGTTTGTGAAAGCAAAGCAATTGCTTCATTTTTTATTTTGAAAATTTACAATTAGTTGTTTGTAGTTTTTGTTTTGTGGGAAAGTTGTATTAGTTTAGAAATATTAGGTTTAGGCAAGTTTCTAGTAGTAGTAGTCTTAATAGGTTTGTTTCGAGGATAAGATGGTTATTTTCTAAGTGTATCGAAATTGCATCGAGTGAAATGTTTAATTTGCGTATCGAACACATTAAATTAAATTACGCTTATTAACTAACCTTTTTGGTTTATGTAATAAAAGTTCCTAATGCGAAACGTAAATGCACAACAAGGTGTTAAAAGTTGTTATGAGCGTCAAAAATTTAAATTCTTACACAAAATACGCATAAACAGTCGGGCACAACAATAGACACACAAGTGTAACCTAAACCATCATGTTTCTCGTAAATCAGTTAGATTTTAAATTCACGTTTGTGACATTCTCTATCCATTAAATTGTGTTTTGTCCTCAAAACTCGCAAGTCCATGTTGTTAACAAAACAATAGATGATTTGAATTTCTATCTACTTCTCTTGGCGTCCAACGCCTTCGTTTTCCTTAGCTTCTTGCCAAGATTAAAATTACCATTAGGATTAGAACGAATAGAAAAATTTCTTCCGATTGTACATGATCTATAGCGCTCCCTAAAGCTTATGCTAGTAAGTCTTTTCTCATATATTGAATCTTTCTCGATGATGTCGGTTTTGTTAAGTGAGTTTTAATAATAATAAAAATTTGCGTCGTCCCACGTATCACTTCCACTTTAAAGGGTCCCATGTTGTCATCCTTCACATAAATGCCTATAATTGTGCTAATAGTGATCTTGAACGGTCCAATGTATCAAGGATTTAACTTTCTTCGTTTTTCCAAAACGAATGACACCTTTCCATGATGCGACTTTTAACATGACGAGGTCTCCAACATAAATTTTTCCAATGTCTTGCGTTTTACACGGTCTCGTTCGCCTTGATGACGGCGGAAGTAGTCATAAGTGATTTACGTATAAGTCGCACGTGGCTCCTTTTAACTTAAACTACGATATGGGGATATTTGACGTTCATAGCTCCTACAATTTTTCTTTCCTTTGGAAAATAACGCGAGCTTGGAATTTACTTTGCTAATTTATCTTATTTTTGCGATGATTACTATGAGCATATTCACGTTTGACCACGATCATACGTAGTTGATCAGGCTACGTACGTCTCGGGCCTAACAGTTCTATCCTCCTTTTCGTCACCAATTGTTTCTTTGAGATATTTGATTAATATAATAGTAGTTCATAGTTCATTCATGAAAGAAAAGAATCCAAATTCATAACAAATACATAATAGACGACATCCATAGAAAAGTACAAATATACGGCTCCTAATAAGGTTTTGTTTGCCCGCATTGTTATCACTCAAGCACCACTAAGGTTTGACATGTTTCTCCGTCCTCAATTTGGTTCACCAGGCCTGGGCAGTCCCTTCTGATGTGTCCTGCTTCTCCACATCCATAACATGTCACTTGGGTAGAGGTCCAACAATCTTCTGCTTGGTGACCGATCCTCTTGCAGTTTCCACATCTCTCAGGACAAGGGTCGTGGTGATGAAAGTTGCATTCCACGCAGTATGGTAGGTTTCCAGCATACCCTTTCTTTCTACTTGTACCAACAACATACACTCCACCTCGTCTCTTTCTTTGATGTTGCTCCTTAGTTTTCCATCGGTCTTCCTCCCATTGTCTCTTGCCGGCTTTGGCATCCTCACCTAGTTCTTCGCTTACTTGATTCATTAAGTTGTGAGCCATGGTAATAGCCTCGTGCATATCCACCGGCCTTGATGCCATTACATCTCCCTTGATGCTTTGAGGTAATCCATAAAGGTATCGTTCAATTGTTCGGGTCTCGGTTGAAACCATCTCTGGACAAAGCAGTATCAACTCCTAAAAACGCTGGGTGTAGGCTACAATCTTTGTTCCTTGAACCTTCAAATTCCATAGTTCATTTTCCAACTTCTGCATCTCACTTCGAGGGCAGTATTTCTTGGTCATCATTTGCTTGAAATCACTCCAAGGAATGGCATGAGCAGTATTGATACCAACCGATCTGATGTAGATATTCCACCAGGTCAGTGCACCATCCAATAGCGTGCTTGAAGCAAACTTTACTCGATCTTTCTCCTCCACATTGCAAACTTCAAACATGGACTCAAGTTTCTAGAACCATCGAGCTAAGCCAACTGCACCCTCAGTGCCCTTGAAATCCCCTTGCATGCAAGCACGAAACACTTTGTATGTACATGCCCGAGTAGTAGTCGTGGGTCTGCTGGTTTCTCCGTGAGTGCTAGCTCGGTTAGCTTCGATAACCGCGATGGCTTCTGCCACACGCTGAGCAATTAGTTGCTCGAGTGCATCATTGTCGATTGTATTATTGTTGTTCCGAGTCAGGTTAGTTGCAGATCGTCGGGTTCGCACCATTGTTCTAAAATGGGAAAATGATGACATGTATTAATATAGAAGAGTAATATACGAACGGGTCGGCACGATATATACATATATATATATATATATATATATATATATATATATATATATATATATATATATATATATATATATATATATATATATATATATATATTAGCGTCGTAACCCGCCCAACGGGCGGGGTCGTTTTTTATGTTGTTTTAAAGGGTTTATGTATGTGCGTTTTTAGTTTGTTGAATTTGTAATTTAACCATTAGTATATTTTATTTATATTTTACACTTAAGTAACCTTATTTAATTGAGATAAGGAAAAAAAACAACCTCATTGACCAGTTGTCCAAATTATGCTAGTGTTTTGGAGTAAGTTTCGAGATGTGTCAAGATTTGGTTGGGTACATACTTGGAGATTCACCTTCAAATCATACAAAATCTTCATTCCGTAGCTTCGTGGCAGCATTACTGAATGGACAACATTCACGCTTTAACAGTTGGTTAAACCTTAATAGATTTACTCTAATATACGATGTTTGGGATTACATATTTTTCTGATAAGTACATATAAATGATTTACTCTTACATAAGTCATGTCTAATCACGCTTTGCAAAATCACTATCTAGTGACGACGATTGGCCTTTGGTTTCAACTAAGAAATAATAACAGAATAATGCTGCCAACACAGAAACTACACGAAAGCTCCCATAAACCGGTGCAAACACCAAATTTCTCTGTTACCTCAAGAAAGAATAACCCGAACCAAGAAATTACACACTTGAATCAAAATGCCATACATAATAATGGCTTAATCTCAACACCTAAAATAAATGCAAAGCTCTTTTATCGGTTCAGGGTGTTTTTCTATCAATTATAGTCATCATAGAGGTATATACGATATTTGGTTGTATGTGTCCAAAAATTTTAACTATTGAGCAAATTCGAATTCAACAATATCATATGTAAATAAAATGTTTAGTTACCAAGCTGTCTAACAAAGTTTTATGATTGGCCCCTAACATGATCTCGTTCATATCCAGAATATCTTTTTTCATTCATTCAATTGATGCGAGCATATCAATGACCAAGTTATAACAGCACTCCATAGAATGATAGTCATGGGCGAAGGTGACCTAATTTGATGCTCAACTAATTGACTTTCCCCCATTTCTTTACCACCATCTTCTTGACCAGTTAAAGTATGGGAAACCATAATCTTTAGGCTCACTTTCAGCTTCACCTATTGCTGGCTGCGATTATTCGTGCTCCATCTCAGCGTCCTTCAGTGGATATTCAGAAACCTCAACTTCGATTGATTTGCTCATATTCTCTTCGCCAATATCACTTCTGTCATCCTGAAACTCTGTTTAATCCTCAGATTCTGCTATACGAAATATAATCTCATCACTTTTCTGTGATACAAGTAATCTCTACCAAAACCTAGAAAACATATTTACCTTCTTTCTAATCCAACATACTGATGAGAACCATGAGCAGGACGTAAATAAATGAAACATGAATCCAACATTTATCATCTCAAATGCCCTCCACTGTGCAACCACAACCTGCAAAACAGGTTAGTTAGGTTTCTATGCCATGGCCCTCGATTTCAGATAATTTAGGGATCTCAAACCTGCAAATGAATAGCAGTAGAAACTATTCAAATCAGCGGACACGTTTTCATGATTGTGCACACACAGCAGCTTGCGGTCCGTTATCACCAGTTTGACATTTCGTTACTCATATTGTTGTTTCTCTAGAACATACAATTGAGATGTTTCCTCATTTCCACGTCTGGACATATCAAAGTGCTGGTTCAAAGCAACACTATCATATCACAATGCAACAGATTGTCGTGCAATACGTATGTGTTGAATGCCTTATAACCCTTTTTGGTATATCAAATGTGTCTAGAAGGATTAGTAGTAGTATATGATGGTGCCTTCTACATTAAGGAAATTAAAAGGGTAAGTATGACAGAAATTATGTTCCTTTTGAATAGTTAGATCTGAAATGTAATTAGTTTATGTTTACAAACTCAAAAACTATGCCATCTTATTAGTAAATCCTAAGTGGCCTTATCGAAGCCTAGCTGAAGTTTGGGGATAAAATGTGAAACCGAGACCATTTGAGGGCATTTTAATAGTTGTTGACCTTTCCTAGGTACCGACTCCATATGACAGTCGTTGTCTAATTCTTACCGAGTTAGAGAAACTACATCATTAATAGAAAGAGAATGTGACAGAAAATCATATACTTTCCTCTAAAAAACTATAGAAGTACATATTCAAGACACTTTAAATCATCCCACCAGCTTTGCCATGCAAAAGAGACCATAAAAGTCAGCTCAGATCCATATATCATGTTGTTATCTGTTTATGCCAAGTTTAGTCTGAGCTATTCGCACCAATTATGAGATATGCAAAATATAGCATCAAAAAACTACTACAGGAAAGTTTTCGCCAGCTTACATTTATTCCTTTCTTACTTGGGGGTATTTGGTATGATTATTTGAGACCGTCATGCTTAAATTCATACTCGACTTGCTAGGACTTCATCACATTCCTTGAGGACTCCAAAAGGTACATGAAACCTACAATTGGTAAAAAAAAAAAGCTATCACGTTCTTAGAATGTATTGGTCTAAGAATTTAAGCGACGTAATACAATGGATTTGGAAGCTTAAAAGATCTTCTCTTCTCAGTTTTGTACACGTAGCAGTTTTACCTAAATCTGTGTCTCCCCTGTTTCACCCACAAACCGATGAAAGTTGAGCCACAGACATAAATATTTAGAGGTGGCGAGATGAGCAGATTTAGTGGTGGTTTGAAACTGTTTGTTTTTTCATACCGACAGTTGGCAGAAACAGGTCGGCCAGACCAAACTAACAAGCAACTCCACACGTATTTTTGACATTTTATAAATAGCTAATTTTTAAGTTATAGTTACAAAATCAATACCAAGTAATATAAGCGATAATCAGCGTCAATATATAAGCCATTTAACTGAATAATTAATGCTTATAGAGCCTCAAGTGATTAGTCTGATCATGATCTAATTTTTACCTCTACGTCTATGACTCCAAGATGTGTGTTCAACTGGTTCGTTAATGCTTATAGGAGCCTCAAGTGATTCACTGTTGGACCTGATCCATTGCAAAAGCTTGAGGAGGGTCATAGACTTCTGGTTTAGGATCCTAAGAGCACAAAATAAGTTTGGAACATCAACCCCAAACACCCTTTTTTATAAGATCTTTTAAGAAATTAAGTAGTATTGAGTGCTTGGCTGAAGAAATATGAATATAAAATTATAAAATATCATTTTAGTATAGGGTTAGGGGCGTACCATAATAATATCACAGTTTCCACACAAGATTGGAGCTCCTGGTTATTCTTTTACTACTTGTTTTCTGCGTTCATAGCAGTTTTATCAACTTCTGCGTCAGTTTCCCCATCGATCATTCCCGGTTTTGGTTCTTGGTCAGGTTCTGATTCGGGCTCTTTCTTGTCGATTTGACCAGGCTCTTGACCACCATCGGCCTCAGGGGTTTGTTCATGCTCTTCAGGTGAAATGCTTGCAGCATCAGTGTCCATTGGTGTTGCTAACGCTTCAAGATCTGGTCTACAGCCTTCACCATCAACTTCACTTGCTAGTGTTGCAACCTTGTAAAGAAAAAAATTGTCAAAGAAAATAAACATTTGGTAAACTTCAAGATATTAAATAATTGTCTGAACTTTTAAGAAATAAAACTATAAAGCAGTAAGCTTTATATGCTATTTAAATTACCACAGAAGAAACGACAAGTCAAACTCATTACAAGTTTGAATCAATACAGTATTAGGTTTGACATTAAAAGTCAGTCTATTTTACCTAATTCTCTTCTGCTTGATTTGTGGGAGTTTTGGTTTCGTCCTTTTTGGCACGTTTTGAATTGTCACTTGTTCTACCTTGATATTTTGATAAGACATCTGGTGGCATAATTTCTACTGGCACCACCTCTTCCACACCAAATTCAGTGAACTGAAAGAAAATCAACTCAAATCTGATCTCAATAGAAAAAAATAATAACTGAATGTCGTTACTGTTATAAAATTATACAGAGTATAATCTTACTCGAGAAAATCCTTCTAAATCCTGCCTTGCTGAAAACCGAAGACCACCTGGTCATCCTCGTGACTCATACCACTCTGGAAGTGGGTGACCCAACACCGGTCTGCTGACTGTTATGAATACCTCCTCAACCCATTACTAAAAATTATTCTTTTATCAACCTGCTAGTAGATCATGCACCAACTACTATGATATTTTTTTCTAAACTGAATTTCACGAAATTTACAGCTTATAGCTGAAGCTTGGGACTGTGGAGGACTTTACCTATTTGGCACGTTTCCTTACTGGGGCGTTTGGTCAGAATGGAATGGAAAGGTCTAATCACATTCTACATTTTCTCATATTTGTAATCAACTGTATTTCCTTTGTCATCTAAAATAGATGCAGAAATGCACAATGTATTCAGCAAGATGCAGAAATGCACAATTCATGCTGCAACGCATAAATTCCAAATTCATTCTTATAATTATTTCAGTATCGCGATACATTAAGGCAGTTCATCAGCGGGACGGATGGGTTTTCTAGGGCTTTTGCTGAGTGCCTCTGTGGGAGTCCTAATCTATACCAGGTATTACTTCTGAATAAAGTATTTATCCCTTTTTCAGAGTATAGAACCTCTCCAGGTTCCTTTCAAACTTTATTTCACCATTTTGTTGCACGTTGTCTACTATTCTTGTTGAACTTTGATTCATTTTAATTCTTCATGGTATGCACCAGGAAGGTGGTAGGAAGCCATGGAATAGTATAAACTTCATATGTGCTCATGATGGATTTACACTGGATGACTTGGTTACATACAATGACAAACATAAAATCGCAAATGGAGATGACAATAAAGATGGGGATAGTCACAACAATAACTGGAATTGTGGACAGGTAATTTGTCCCTATAATGTCACTTAGTGTTTCATTAGTTACTTCAAGACTGTAACATCAATCTATTTCTCGTTCTTTCTAATATAAACACCTGACCTTCTAGGAGGGAGAGTTCGTGAGAATCTCAGTAAAGAGGTTGAGGAAACGGCAAGTGAAAAACTTTTTCCTTTGTTTGATGATTTCACAAGTAAGTTACTGAACCAGGGTAATATTTTCTTTTATACTACACGTGTGAACATTTGTGGTAGTTGTTCATGCCATAAACGTGTATACTTTGAAGGGCATAACATATTTTGACTTATCATACTTTTTTTCCAGGGTGTACCAATGATACATATGGGTGATGAATATGGCCACACAAAAGGAGGAAACAATAACACATATTGCCATGATAACCATGTACAGTAATATTTTGCTTCCTAATCATCTGAGTTTTTGTACGAAAGAGCCATATGTTTTCCTGAGCTAAATACATCTTTTTCCATAGATGAACTACTTCCAGTGGGATAAGAAAGAAGAGGCTTTATCAAACTTTTTCATATTTTGTCGTCTAATAACCAATTTCTGCCAGTAAGGCATCATCTAAATATGATCAGCTTTTCTTTTCAGTTTCTTATTAGTAGATATCGTGTTTCTAAAGCAGTAAAACTACTCATGATTAACAGTGAATGTGAGGCACTTGGCTTAAATGACTTCCCAATAGCCGAAAGGTTGCAGTGGCATGGATATGTCCCTGAAACACCAGATTTGTGGCCTTCACCTTGGTATGTCATAAAATCTTACCTTAACTATGCTTCAGTTAATGATTTTTATTTTTAGATATTTGCAACCTCCCTTAGAAGCTGCAATGTTACATAAGGGGGTGTTAGGTTAGGCTTAACACAAAACCTTATGGCTTTAGAAAATAGCCAGTTCTAATAGCAGCCATGTTTTGCTAAACTTGTTAGATTTTACATACAGTATGCCTTTTCTACTCTTATTGTAACTGGTATGCCTAGCATGATCTGATAATTAATCTTATTTGTTAGCAATTTTGTTTTATTGTGGGGTGTCATACCTTTGTTTTACAGTGAGGTGCCATACCTGGTAATTTGAGGATCGACTTCAAGTAGGCCCGTAAGCGGAAATGATTTCTTGTCTTCTGTTTTTCCGGATCCTAGTATCATGGTCTCTGGATGTCCAATAGTGGTGTTGCAATAGTGATTTTTGTATACCTGCATAAGTTGTACGTATTATTAGTACATGCATATTATTGTAATTGGTATGTTTAGTCTACAAATGTAATACATACAATTGGCGATCTTGTATCGGGTACGTTTGAGTTTTAGGTAGTAGTGAGTTACGGATATCCTTGATAGCTAAAGCCCTGCATTTATTAGAGTATTCGTGAATTTGGTAATTGATGATGTATTTTCTATATGGACTTAGAGTTAAAGAAATTTAAACTGAACTAATAAACTTTATAATCTAATGAGTAAAAGTTTCCTAATGCATATAAAATAGAGTAAAAGTTATAACTGGCAACACATTTATATATAAAAAAAGGAATGATTCATTAAATCAACGATAAGTTTATGCAATGAGTTCACAAATGTGGTTTCAAGATTCTGATATGAGGACATTGTAAGGTATCTTTTTATCTTAAACGAATATGCGAGTATCAGCCACCACTACATTGGAAATCTTCAAGTGAACGCATACCCGCAAAGAAAAGACCTTAGACATGATAGTTGAGATCTTAGAAATCTCGACCCAACCTTAAAATCAGTTAAAGTCAGGTCTATGAGTTGGAAATGAGATAGCCAAGTAGAAAACCTGGAGTAAGATGTCAAAATCAGTATAAACTTATGTTACAATACCATCTTAAGTGAGTACTATCCGGTCAATGATTCTCCTTTCTGAAATTATTCCAGTCCCATGTGACACATATGCAACATAGACATGCCGGGTACTTTGCAATTATTTAGAGTTGTTCGATCTTCGAAATCGAGATTCAGAAGGAACTTAGACGGTATCAGAAATCGTCGTCTGAGCTGAAATTTAAATCACCAATACATTTAGTTACAGTACTACGTACCAAATTTATTTACAAAGAAATTGTCTGAACAATGAAATGATACATAATCAATTCCCTTCCTTGAAAAAACACAGATACGTTTTTTCAAGTCAAAGCATTTGAATATTAGATGCACCAGAAAATATCAAAAATTCATAGTTGCATCTCTTATTGAGAAGAAACAATTAACAAATAAATGTACCTCATGATCTAGCTCTCCATCTTTGAGAGGTTCCTCGATGATGACACACTGGCGGTAGAATTGACGATATGAATGAGTGTAAAGTGTGTCTTGATGGCCTTCCATGACAATTGTAGAATATTGTCATATCTACTAATACACGTAGGGCTATAGTTTGAAGCTTGTCCGGTCCGAAAGTGTATTCAAAGCTTATGTACTGATGAATGATGCTAAAGAAAGAATAAGGCAAACATATATGACATACAGAACATTTCTTTTTGACCCGTGATAAATAAAAACCTCTTGCCACTGAATGCCTAAATTCTTCTCACCTCACACTCCAATCTGCAAAAAAAAGACATTATCTTTACCATATGATATTAAGAAAAGACACTTAATCCATTCAATGAAGTGAGCGGATGGGTACCTATGATTGTAAGAGCTGATTGGGCTGCTGATCTTGGGATGATGAGTAGGCTTGTGGTTGACACGTTTAGTAAGATGGCTCTCTTATATCCAATATATAGTTTGACGTTTGTCTGATGGTGATAAAAATTAAATAAAAATCAATAAAAATAAAATAAAAATCAATGAGTCCACGATCGCTCCCAATCAAACCCATCACAGACCTGTTAGCATGCCCGTCGCCGTTCCATACGCTACCTGGCAGCAAGAAGACTTACTCCACCTGTATTATTATAGATGCACTGGGTACCCCGTACTACCAATCTAACGAACAAAACCCTGCCTGATCAACAGGACCTTACAAAGACCCATGTATTGTCATGTTTCCGACCATGACAAACACCATAATCAATCACACAGGACTGACCATCGAACACATAATGCTTTTCAATATCCACGAGCCCGGGTTTACCCAATTCGATGTCAGCAAGTGGATCCCAACACACCACCATATTCATAACACTATGATCTTATCATATAATCATGAATTATAACCATCATTAATGGCAGCGACAGCATATTGAAACCCTAAAAAAGGTTCAATTCCATAATGAGCCACATTCATACAATCAAATCGATCAATGAGCACCAATAGATCGGGAAAAAAAACAGCGAACCCTAACGAATGTAGAAATTAACGAAACACTAATAAAATTATAAAAAAATATCATTCTACCAATTAAATCGATCCTACTCAACTATCTGATATAATAACTGAACCTGCTGGACCTTCCCAGCCTGTAGCAGACGACCTCCCAGACAATACGAATAACTCGGTGGTTTAGGCTTAGATCATGTTCGGATGGATCATGATGTGGAAGCCGGGCAATTGTGCGACTATTTTATTTTTCATTTTTAAGTGATACCAATAATGATCGAAGGATTGCAGGAGAAAAGTGGTGACATATGCACCATATTAATTAATTACATAAAATTAAATAACAAAAACCGAAAATGCATGTAAGACTTTATAACATGAACTAACCTGAATCACGTTTCACTTTTTCATCGTTAATCATCCCTCCTCGACTAAAAGATTTTGACCCATGTATAGAACCTTGAAACCATATGAGAAACTCAGCATATAAACGGGTTATTTCATCTATAGCCCTCTGCATAATAATCAAATTCTATGTCAGAATCACACTAAATATGCAAACTGCACAACCTTAATAAGCGTCCACAAAAGGCCATACCTTTTTCTTTGCCCCATCTTCTTCACGATGCTTCTGAAAAAGCGTCCTTCTGTGTGATTGAAAAAGAGCTCAACTTTCCGCCAAAACGCTTTAATCTGTAAAACCTTACAAAAGGGCCTAACAACCTGTAGAGTCTCGTGTTCCTACTCTGCCACAGATGCATGATCTTCTGCAAACCAAAAAGGGGGAACTTTTTAGTATCATTCTGAAGAATATTTCATCAACCCTGCACAGAGCTTACATGTCAGATATTTAGCCTATTTTTTAGATGAAAAGTTGATTGTATATGTTCACTTCATTGTAAAAGGGAATTTATGAGCTTTTTATGAATACGTTCTTAACACTTCCAGTAATATTTATCAGAAAAGGATTATGTTGAGGACTTACTTAAGAGGTTTGATCCTAAAACCCGCATTTGGATGAAGATGTGGATTCTATTAGATCTAGGGTTGATAGAGGAGAAGATATGTGTAACAATACTAATGTATATCACCAGCGATTCAATGAATTAACCCATACAATGAAAAAATTAAAGATGTGATTTTATGACTTAGCATTTTTAATTATCACTGTCAAGTTTTATTGATAAACACATACCCATTCAGCTCTCCGCAAGCTATAGATACCTGCCTCGGATCTTTTATATGATCTTGAAGAAGACTCGATTCATGCCTTATTTTTGGTTTGATTAAATCAGATTGGATCATAACTCTGGTGGATTTAGAGTAGCTGTGATTCCAACTTGGAAACTTTTAATTATCGGATCTTCAAAATGGTCATTGTTTTTTTGTTGTTACCCGATCCTGAATCTGACAAAGAAGTAAGAAAAGATATCATATTTGATTAGATCTAGAGTTAGGGTTAAGATATAGGAGAAGATGGAGAAGGTTATGATCGATAGGTGACGGCTTTAGGGTTTGTGTGTGTTTTTTCACCCGTGGTTGTGGGGAAAAATGAAGGAAAAAAAGAAAGTATACCATTATTTATACCCGTGGTCTCAAAACGTGATTTTCAAACAAAACGCTTTTTTGAAAACTGTGGTCCGCCCATATGTGTTTAAAAAGGAAAAAAGTGAGATTTTTTAGCAAATACTCAAATACTAATTGTTAAAAGATGTGACTGGGATATGACTGGGATCTAAAACTGTGGTTTTAAGTCATAAATATACCTATATATAATATATATATATATATATATATATATATATATATATATATATATATATATATATATATATATATATATATATATATATATATATATATATATATATATATATATATATATATATATATATATATATATATATATATATATATATATATATATATATATATATATATATATATAGAGGGGCGTTATTGTGAGTACCATCCTTAAGATAAAAACAATAGGAACCATTTCGGACCGTTAGATGCATAATTTTAGATTTGATCTAATAAAAGCTAGTTTAATTGAGTATGATGGCTTTATTGTAATAAACATTAAAAGTAATGTCATTCTAGTAACCCATTTATTGAATTTATATCATTCTCTGTTTCTTTCTAGCATTGAATGTTATAACATACCCTCATTGTCATTATTAAATACGTCATGAATTTTTAACTACATTTTTTATAACGTGATACATAAATCTTGTTACATTTTCTTGTGACACATTTTTTTGCCACTAATTTTAAAATACATATATCTAGTGACACATTTACTTTTTTATAATTACTTTTTTTTTATAACAAATCATGACACATTTAATATTTTTAGTGATACATATGTTTAGTGACACATTTAATTTACTATAACATATTTTAAAAATATATTTAGTGATACGTGTATTTAGTGATACATATATTTAGTGACACATTTTGTTTTTGCCACATGTTCTTATTAAATGACACATATGTATAAAAAAATACCCAACCAACTAAAAAGCCTCAAATGATACATATCGAAAAAATTTAGATGACACATGTATGTTTCTAAGGATGAGTTCGGTACCAATCCCGTCCCGAACCCGTCCCGAGTTAGTGCTCTCAATTTTTTCTCGATCTAAAAAGTCATGTATCGATCCCGTACCAAACGGGATTCGGGTATCGATACCGGTACGGGTATCGGTACCGATACTAGTACGAGTATCGGTACCGATACCGAAAAATCGGAATCGTCTTGACATGACAAAAAGCTTTAACAAAAAAACCACGCATATCATTGACCGATTGAGATGAGAACCAAAATTTGTTCAATAAAAAAAAGATGAGAACCAGAAAGGAATATATGATACTCTTAGTGAGATCATAAAAATATGGTCAAAAAGTAACTCGTGATTTATAACATGGAAAAAAATAAAATGACGTAAGAAAAGGTGAGTGAATACGTAAACTGTTGGTGGTTTATATAAAAAAAATACAACGCATATAAGGTTTTGAGAAAGTGAAAACCATGCTAGTCGATTTAATAATAAAAATATATAAAGTAGCTATTATAGAATATGGAGTAACATGTTTAGATTAAAATGAAGACATGAAAAATATTTTAGACCTCAGATGGTAAGATGGAAAAAAAAGACGGTTTAAAGATTTTATTTCACAAATTGATGACCAAATTTGTGTGTGAATATACCTAATATACCCTTTTGGGTTTATTATTAATGTTATTTAATTTCATTACTCATTGAATTAAGAACGCCACATGTCAGTTTATAACTGGTTTTTATTGTTTTTATTTTAAGAGTGGTGTTTACATGAACGTAAATCTATATATATATATATATATATATATATATATATATATATATATATTTGAAAGGTTTCTAGTTCATGGGCAGCTTCTAAGTAAAGATTTTAAAAGCATGAGGCGATTATCAGGATTCTGAGTCGTACAGAACTGTACGGAGGGAGATTGGCACGATGACGTTAATCATTTCAGCGTTCACACACCATTCAAACTAATGATACTAATGTACCGTATTAATCCAACGTAAATGAGGTGATCACCTTGTCAGATCATGTAAGTCTTATCCATCCTCGAGGAAATTCACTAAAAATCTTAAGCTGCGTTACAACTGGCACTTGACTAAGCCTCGCAACCCAATCAAACAAGAACAGCCTTGAGGTTCAGTCAAGTATTAGTCGTTAAACTTCTTAACATCTTTGGTGAATTTACTCGTCTTTAGATATTACTCACATAATTTAACACTGATTAAACCTACACAAAACTCATCAAATATGTTATACCCTAACTATCAAACTAATCAGGCAAGATGTAAATTCATGAGTTTTACCCATCCACAAGAAAACTCATCAAAAACCCTAAGTTGTATAACGACTGACACTTAACTTAGTCTCGCAACCCAATCAAACAAGAACAGCCTTGAGACCTTGCTAAGTATCCTTATACCTCTTAACGTTTTTTGTGCTTTGTCTTGGCTTTAGGTTTACTCACGACTTATCATCAACCATTACTAAATCTCATCGCGCCCAAGTACCGTTTTGGCGTATATTTTTAGTTTGGCGTATATCGATATAGGGTAACATAGAAACACACAAGTGTTTAAATAGTTCATAGTAGTCCAGTGGACCGTTTTTAACAAAATACGTAATCACATAAGTATGTATAAGCTTTACCCAAATAAACATGGCACAAACCATCTTAGTTCGATTTAAACATGGCACAAACCATCTTAGTTCGATTAAACATGGCACAAACCATTTTAGTAGCACAACAATCCAAACAAGGATGTTAGGTATTTTACTTCAAATATAAGAACAATCGTCTTAGTATACATTCGTATAAGTACATCCTACATAAGGATCATTCAAACAAGGCATGCAATACTTAATGCTAATAACACGTAGCAATCAAGTTTAAACTAACGTGGAAAATCACATGGAATAATTGAAGTCACAACTTACTTTTATCGAAGACGCGGAGTGAAGTGGTTCTTTGAGATTTTTGAGTTAGTTAGAGTCTAGAATTATTTTTCCCAAAATTAAACTTTTGACTCACGTTTATAAAAATTATTTTGTAAAATAACCTAGTTCTCTATAACTACAGCTCTGATACCAATCTGACACACCCCCAATTTATCAGAGTAATACAACATAATGGGGTGCGACGGTCATGACTATCACAAGACATAGATACAAAGAACGACTATTTAAAAGCCGTTTTAATTTAATTAAAAGCATAAAACTTGTTTTGGAAGAGAATTACACAATATCATAATAAAACATTGATTCAAAAGACTTTAACATTGATCCGAATATCCAAACTCTAGTCACGACCATTTTCATTTAAAAATCTCCCACGCATAACCACGTCACTCCTCCGTCTTGATACATGAGAAAAACATTGCTAAAGCGTCAACACAAAGGTTGGTGAGTTCATAGGTTTAAGTTTAGATAGTGTGATGAACCATAAAATTTTTCAAGGCAACCGGCATATAATCTTATAACAAATACAAGATTATAATCAAAAGTATACGTTTTAATCACCTACGTCTAAGCTCGTGACACCGAAGCGTTAACCAAAACCAACAAGATATAATAAGAGCCCGAGCAAATGCCTATCCCGAAGCATTTATAAATCCTCAAATGTAAGTGTATCTAACTTTGGCCACACAACCAAATTAGATAGGGAGGTTAATCCCGATAGATCTATCCATAACATTCGCGCTTACACAAAGTAATTAACGGTTCACGATAGTGGGCTAAAGCATCTAGGGATATCGCTACTTAGACATCATGTAGGCAAACGTATCAAGTTTTAGCACTTATGTTCATCCGTTTAAAACAAGCAATGTTCTCACCCCAAAATAGTTAAAACAATTAAAAGTGGGGCTATGAAACTCACCTCGATGAAGTAGGTAAACAAGGATAGCACGGAATATCAAGGTACACAAAACAATGCGCAAACGATCTACTCGTAACCTAAGTAAAATATCTGTACTTAGGCTAAATAAAATAAATAATAACGTACAATGCACTTGGTTGATATTTCATACTTGCTATCGATTTACAAAATGTTTTTATACATTTTTCATGTTCAACCATTCTAGTCACGGGGTCAATTTTGGGTCTCGATAACTCGTTATTTATTAGTCCGAAAAATAAACGGGTTCTCATTATACAAACTGGGTCGCGAGGTCTTCGATATTTGATAAACATCGCATTTTAATAAGGTCTCTAAGTATATCAAATAATTAGACAAAGTAGTGCACTCGCAAACAAAATAATCATATAATGTCTAATTATTTATAAGTGTTGATCAAGTATTTTTGAAATTTATTTGTGCGTTCATTCCTTAACTTTAAGACAAACCGAAAGTTATTTTGAAAACTAGGCCGCGCCAAGTTTAATAAAGTGTTTTCAGATTTTCGGGGCATGGTCATTTGATGGGTTAAAAATAGGCGCAAAGTAGAGTACTCGGGCCAATTTAACTCTTACTACAAAAGTTTTATCCATGTTTGTAATTGAATGCAACGTAGTAACAACCCAATGTCTTCAGCCTTACGTCCAACCTATGCACCCATTTGTAGTATTCTTTTATGTTAGGTAAAGCTAGTACAAATACCTGTTTTTGGTCAATGTATTGTCTTACACATTTCTTACACACATGCATATACCTCTTCTTAGTTTATAGTACTATTTTAAAAACCTCATGGTTTTTGGCAGATGAGTACACACGAACAAAACACAAGAGAGTGACTTTGTTTGCTCATGTCTTTCATCATACATACATACATTATATACATCATGGCAATACACATACTATACTAGTAAATTGAAAACTACTTTGTTTTTGTACTTGTTGTTTTGCAGCCCCAAAGAAATAGAGGGGACCCATTTGCTTTTATTTTCTCATCCTGTATGCACATACAAATTATGGTAAAACACACAGCACTATAGCATACATCTAATCACCAAGAAAAGGAAGACTCCTACTGTTGGTTGTTGTTGTTCACGCAAGTGCACCAAACGAAGAAGAGAGTTGTTCATTTTAGTTTTCAATGTTTAACATACCAACATACGTGGCATACTACCACCATAATCCAAATTAAGCATAGTGTATGGTGGTTGGCTTTCGTCAGCCAAAACAGGAGGGAGGGGTCCAATTTGCTTAATATATTTGTTCTTTATCAGATGCAACATATATACATCGACATATTAGCTATGATTTGGGACTTGTCTCACACCTTATGTATTTATATTTTCTGCTTCCCTAACACACATATACACGCATCACATATTGTATTCCTATAGTTTTAGTACTTCACAGCTCACATTATGTTATCATACATGCATACATTTCACTTCGCTATGTGCAACTAAGACAAAGAAAAAGGTCCTATTTACTTTAGCTTACAAATGTATGTACATGTATATCATAGTAGCACTCCACCAATAGCATAGAATCCTTCATGTAATAAGTCAAAAGGAGGAAAATGTCTGCTATTGTTACTATGGTCGCAGGGTACCCCAAAAGAGAAAAGGGTGGTCACCCTTACATTTGTTTTAGAGTGAAATGCACTTTTCATACCTGTGGTATGTCCAGATTGCATATATAGTAACTGGTCTTCCGAAACTGCAGGCGGCCTACCTGGTCTTCCATTAAGTGTTCACTTTGCTACTTTGACCATAACGAATGTTATCCGTTGACTGTTAACTTTCGTTGCTACAGGGTTAAATTTGTCCTTTTCCTTTTCTTTTTTGCCCATCATCCCTTCCAACATCACCACTACCACCCACCTGCACATAGATCTAGCTATTATTTTTGTTGTATGTCATAGATCTAGCTATTGTTTTTTCTCATACCCAGTTCCATTCTCGATCATAAATTACTAAAAAGGTATCAATTGTTTATGTTGGGGATCCTAATGGTTTGTTCTATTGCAAAATCTGGACATACCCTCACCCCCGATCCATGATTTTCTCTCCTCCTATCTCACCAAATCGATACAAATAAAAACAACCCATTTGGATCTGTATTCATTAATTCGAACAAAGGTGGATATTGATTTTGATTTTGCTGTTTTATAAAAAAGAGAACAAAAAAAGTTAGGATATTCAGTTAATTTTTCTGATGGTTTATAATGAAGGTTTTTGGATTCAAATGTTACCAAGTTTACAAGGCTTGACACTATTTGATTTTATTTTATGTTATATATTATAGGAGTATATTAGATTAATTTTCTTATGTATTTTCTTTCAGTTTATAAATATAATAGATTAGGTTTCATGTATAAATTTGTAACTGATAATTAAAGTGAGTTTCTTGTTAATACTGGTAGAGCGATGGTGGCCACGGAGGTGGTGATTATGCAGGTGGGTGGTAGTGGTGATGTTGAAAGGGATGATGGGCAAAAAAGAAAAGGAAAATGACAAAATTAACCCTGTAGCAACGAAAGTTGACGGTCAACGGATAACATTCGTTATGGTCAAAGTAGCAAAGTGAACACTTAATGGAAGACCAGGTAGGCCGCCTGCAGTTTCGGAAGACCAGTTACTATATATGCAATCTGGACATACCACAGGTATGAAAAGTGCATTTCACTCTTTGTTTTATACACATCCATTGTACCCTTTTTTCAAACAAGTAATAAACATCAATCACTATAGTACTACATTGTTGGTTCGGTTGCTCATGGCAGCCTTGCACATGGAGCTCTATATATACGCACTTCACAACGTATACATATTCATTCACAGTTTCTTGGTTTTGGTTTCGCATTGTTTAAGTACTCATGAAATACGACACGCATACCATAACAACACGCACTCACCCTAGTTATTTTCTACTGGTTAGTTTCAACATGCTTACACACACACACAGTACATGTAACAAGTTTATATTCACGCAGCAACACATACAACTCTTCACATAAATGAGTTCTTGGGGTTGAAGTATATCTAACGAATCACACAACCATACTAAAACTATTCATTCCCTCATTTTCCCTATAATGAAAAGAGTTCCCCTTTGAGCTACTACCTACTTGTTTACATATCTGACTCTCACACTACGCATGCATACATAAGCAATTTGTTCACATAAAATCATACATAAGTTTATGCTTGCAACATCAAACCATACAAACACCTTACATAAAATCATACATGTTTAGTTACACTTACATACATACATGGGTTGGTTATTATTTAGTTTATTTGTTTTAGGTCATCAAATAAATCTCAACAGTGGCCTCTTAATGTCAAGTTTAGTCTAGCATGAGGCTTAGTTCATCAAGTAAACACTCATAAAAACCCAACCCGTGACTAGTCTTATGATGTTTAGTTTTTTAGAGTTTATAGCAAGTATTGTTTTATCAACCATGGTGAGATGAAAAAGAGTTATGATGACTTACAAATGGTCCTACGCTAGTTGAAAAGGAGGTGGACTAGAACTAAAGATCTTAACCGGAATCAAATGCACACGATCAACCAAACCGAGACCCTTGTTCCTTTCTTTAGCCGTGACATTGTATCACTATGCTCAGTGTTTTTCTTTGTGGATTTAGCTTTGAGTGTGTGTGAGTTTAGGAAAGAATGAGAGTTCTATTTATAGGCCAAGGAGTGAGGTTTAGGGTTTAAGTGATCTAGTTAGGGCTTAGTTAAACGTTTGGTTTAAATGTAACTAGAGATTTAGCCAATTGAACTAACATAGGGAATGACATGGTTTTGGGGAAGAGTTTCAACTTGGGCTGCGTTTCATGGCAGTAAAAGAAGGGAAGAGTCTTGTACTTGTTTGACTAGCATTAGAGAAGGTTGGTGTAAGATTAAGTTTTAAGGAAAAATTCATAGGAAACCATGGAGGTTTTGGTGATGTCCACCGGTTTGGAGAGAAAAGGAGGGGACCAATTGTACAAGTTTTAATGGGAGGGCTTTGGTACACATGATTTAAATGAGATGTGGGAGAGGCAAATATAACGTGTGGCTTTGGTAGAGATAGGGTCGGTTCTTGTTTGTGAAAGCAAAGCAATTGCTTCATTTTTTATTTTGAAAATTTACAATTGGTTGTTTGTAGTTTTTGTTTTGTGGGAAAGTTGTATAAGTTTAGAAATATTAGGTTTAGGCAAGTTTTTAGTAGTAGTAGTCTTAATAGGTTTGTTTCGAGGATAAGATGGTTATTTTCTAAGTGTATCGAAATTGCATCGAGTGAAATGTTTAATTTTCGTATCGAACACATTAAATTAAATTACGCTTATTAACTAACCTTTTTGTTTTATGTAATAAAAGTTCCTAATGCGAAACGTAAATGCACAACAAGGTGCTAAAAGTTGTTATGAGCGTCAAAAATTTAAATTCTTACACAAAATACGCGTAAACAGTCGGGCACAACAATAGACACACAAGTCTAACCCAAACCATCACTTTTCTCGTAAATCAATTAGATTTTAAGTTCACGTTTGTGACAATCAACACCAATTTTAATTCAAATCGAATATAGTTAATGAAAAATTTTATTAACAATTCTTAAAACATCAAATTCATTACTAAAAAACATAAACCAAACACTTTTGATTATCATAATTCCATCATGTATGTTTAATCGTCACGAAAGAAGTTGATGTCAACATAGCAGTCACTGTTTAACTCAAGTCTCATCGTGCAAAATTCTTGAATCATCGCATCGACCGTAATAAACCTCCCACTCACACAGTCTAGGACCTCTTGGCAATAATCATGATCCCCAGCATTAAGTTTTAGCCACTCAACCATAACAAAGTCGTCTAAATCAGCTGTAACAAAATAAACTTATAATCAATATGCATACTGTTTATACAAAACTATATTTTAACTACTAGAAGAATAAGTATACCGATTCTGTCGGATTCGACTATTTCTAAGACAGAAAAAAGGAATGAAATCGCATCATCAACTTTTTCCTTAATTTTTTGTGTGTGTTGTTTAGCAACACCAACGTCTGTTCTGTCACTGACATGTCCTTTCCCATCCTTCTGTTTCTGTTGTTTTTTTTATTCGCTCGTTATTGATGGTTAGGACGAATCTTGAATGATTTCAGGTTTCAAATTTACACGTTATCCTTAACACCGGAAAGATCATTTATGTAGCCAGCAATGTAGGTAGTCATAGTTAACAGAAGTAACAAAGAGTAATTCAGATAATTAGGGTTTGTTGTGCATTGAAAAAAAGAGGCTATGTCGATTTATATAAGCATGAGGTTATTGATTTGGTGTAATCCTAATATTTGATATTTGATTTTGACAGCTTATGATTTTACCAAATCATAACAACATTCTCACAATTAGAGAAACAACGTATTTTGATACTCAATTTATTAATTGTGTTTATATAAATGTCAATATTGTACAAAAATAACTTATGCTAAGATAATGTTGTTTTGAAAGTTTAAATCTTTTCTATAATCATACCAAAATTATAGTTGATATTTAAAAAACAATTTTTATTAAAAATAGTTTTTATGTCAAACATGACTACGTTTTATTTGCACTACTTCATTTTTTAAATGTATACAACTTATCTATGTTTCTGATTTATTTAATTTTTGCATTATAGTGTTGACCACATTATATAAATTTGTTGCATATAATGAGTTTGATGGCATAAATTAATAGTGTAGACCAGAATTAAAGTTACTAATTAATATGCACTTAAATTTTTTACACAAACGAATTTAAGGACTTTACTGCATTTTCATATGATCCAACATTGAAAAACATCTTTAAGAATAATTCAGAAATAAAGGAGCCTTCTTTTATTCGCTCTAACTAATACATAGAACACAAACAACTTATACAAAACATAATACCAGAACATTACAAACGATCATTTTCCACAACAACACATGTGGTATGATTCTTATTGTGGAGTAAAGACAATTATTAAATCATCCATGACACCACCAAACATCAGAATTATAAAGGTTGATTCGAAAAAAATGCTCCTTCTAATTATTTATAAGGGTACAGTTAAGTCCTTCAATTTCTGAACAAATGCCTCCTTCTCAATAATTCTTTCATTTGTATCTTTCATAGCCGTTTCCATCTTACTTAATTTTTTTATCCTTTTTTGGATGTTTTTCAAAAGTTTAATTGATTTCTTTAACAGCAATATATTTCTAGCACGTTCTAATTCCTGGATAAACAGTTGTCTTTCTTCAACAAAAACGTTTAAATCTCCATGTAAACTATCAAGTTTCACACCAAAATTGCGATCCTCTTCAACAGATCATTGAAAATATAATACCATTTGATCAATCCAATTATCTGATCTGGCGGCTTCTTTCAATTCTTCACATCTAGCTAACCACACCATTATATTGTTTTCTAACTTTGAGTATTGTTATATTTTTAGTATAAGTTATGTACACAAACTACAATCTTTTAAATAGCATAACAAATACTAAAAAAAACAAAACGAATTCATAAAAAAGAAAGTATTATAATGTCCACTTAAAACCCATTATGGATGGCACACATACATCTATTATGTAATGCTGTTCAGGAAGGCTTAATAATTTGCATTCATGATTATTCAGTGCACACAATAGTGGTATCCAATAACCATATATTGTGTTCTAAATAATTCAAAAATACTACTCTTGTAAATATTGTTATTGTTTCTGTGTCTTCAGGATTATTCAGTGCACACAATACTGGTATCCAATAACCATATATTGTACTCTAAATAATTCAAAAATACTACTCTTGTGTAAATTGTTATTGTTTCTGTGCATTCAATGTTATAGTCATAAAACGCACTTATTGGTTCCATTCATGTGAAAAGCGTTAAGTAAACTTGATTTACAAACGCAATTTTATAAAAATGCGTTTATAAAACACAAACATTACTAATTAGTGTTGGCATCACAGTTTACACCATCAAAAATTTCTGATAATTTGGCACAAAGAGAAGTATATAACAATGATAAAAACTTGATAATGTAAACAAATTTTTTCCATTATATAAAAACATAATAATACAACAATTATGATTACATGCTGCACAATTATCTATACTAATTTACAATGAAATTGTGTTGATCAACACAAAACATGATCAATTATGAAAACCGCAACATGATGACGAACCAATAGGAATGTTGATTATGCATCAGCCTATATCCAGCAATTCACAGAAACAAGAATGGGAAGTAACAAAAAAGAGGATGGACATCAATCCTCCTATATCCTGCAATTCACAGAAACATGAATGGGAATTAAGGAAAAAAGAGGATGGACATCAATCCACCTATATACTGTAATTCACAGAACAACGAAACAAACACAGAATGGGCATCAGCCTATATCCTGAAATTTAGTGCAATCCATATTTTCTGCTTAATCTTCATTTGATTACAATTTTTCATTGAATGGAGATCAAGAAGAGAGATTATTTTCTGCTTAATCTTCATTCAATTACATTTTTTCAGTGATTGAAGATCAAGAAGATGGATCATTTTCTGCTTAATCTTTATTTAATTACATTTTTTCATTTAATGAAGATTAAGCAAAAGAGGGATTATTTGTGCAGCACAATGATCAGCAATCCATATTGTTGTGCAAGCAATTAGATCAATGATATTGTATGAACGGATCTAAATCTATTCAATTTTATGGCAATATTACAAAGAAGGAGATTAAGAATATATTTTTTGGAACTACCGATTGCACAAACATGATGCCGAGAATTGTGAATTTTTTGCTGCAAATGTATTGTGAGGTGCGCTTATATAGGTTTTAGGTTTAGAGCTATTTTAGGGCAAGAGCGTCCTATTCAAAACGCGTTAGGGCATCCACAATGGTGAACCTAATAAAAGGTTTATACAATGAATGCTCTATTAATTTAAAGACTTTTCTCATCATAAACCAATTTGCACTATGATAAACTTATTCATAAACCTTTCTCATGTCATAAAACACATCTAATATTTAAGAAAATTAAATTTTACACCTCTTCAAGATCTTGGGCCTATTCATGCCACATAGGATTAAAATATATATTCACTATGGTTTAACTTTTATAGACCTCTTCAAATATTTATAAACCTTTCTACAAACCACCATATTGGATGCTCTTACAATCATAATAGCCATAAAAACACTTCAAAAATAACTATTCCCTTTTGAAGTTTTGAAATTCAAATTTTTTTGAATATTTTTTGACAACAGACGATGAAGGTTTAAGGTTATATATGGAAACTGGTTTATGGTCGTGCATTAAAAATCTTGTACATTAGTGTCTAATTGGAAACAAATTTAATATTTTGTGTTTTAAAATACTTGTAAATTATTTTGGTTTATTATATAAAATAGATAGGAAAAACTCTCATTATAGAGGCACACGACATGTAAAAACAAAAAATTAATTAACAAAATTAATTTATATCTGTATCTCTACTACCTATAAAGTAAATTCCCCAAAACCTTGAATGTTGAAAAACTCTTTAATTTAGGAAATGTTGAAAACTTAATTGCACATTAACTGAATTGTTAAAACTTATTCATGGCAATGTTGAAATGTCTAATCCTAATTCACAAAAACACACAGATGCTCTCTCAATTCTTCCTTACACAATCCCACCACCTCAACTCACCATCACAACCTCCATCACCACGGAAACACCACCACGCATGTGCTGAAACCCGCCGCCAAACCAACGACCATAGAACTCCATCTCCTAACTCTACTACAACCCAACCCAACGACCACCAAGTGGTTCAACCACAAAGGGGTGTTTAAGTTTTAAGGTATTTTTTATTTTTTATAGATCTATATGTGTATTAATCAAGGTTTGGGGTTTTCTTTCATATATCTATGTGTATTTTTTGTTTTATACAGCGACGTTGCGTTGAAGCCGCTGCTTCACCATCAAGATCCATTAATGCCGAAAGCTCCACGAACAAGAAAACTACCACAGAAACCCCTTGCATCATAAACTCATAGTATCTTCTTTCAAGTTATAGCTCTTTTTTATATTTTTTTGTTAGATCTATATATGTATCTCAACTTTTTTAACCTTTTAAGGTTTGTATGTAGATTCCATTACGTGAAGTTGAAACTTATCAACAAGGTCTTTCCATTGCTTATATACACAAGCGTAATGTGTTGATTCATTTGATAAATCGAGTTGTGTGTTCCAGGAAGTGCATCTTTGTAGATATATTGGAAAAAAAAATCAGGTTGAGATTTGTATACTGTGGTAAGCAGTTATGAATCCTTATAATGATCAATGTTTTTTTTTCTCATGCAGGTAAGATTTCATCTATGTAAAAAAAAAGGACAATGTTGTTGTAGCTTGACATTTCCAACTCGTGAGGTTTTCCATCACGGTTAGTTTTTCTTTCTAATGTTTATCGTATTCAAATTCAATGACCAGGTTATAAATTCTTGATTAGCTTATATATTACTAAAACTATACTTTCTGATTTATGTGTAAACTAATCATGCTCATGTTTTATATAGTTTCGAAACAAACATCTCTCCAATTGATTTTCATGTTGATATCAAACAACTTGTCGGAGCTGCAACGGCTAAACAAAATCGTATATGGGTAGACTTGGTTCGTAGAGAGATGAAGTCATTGTTAGACATATTAGACTCTATCGAATATCGAATGGAAAGTGATACCAATGTAGATTTTGGATTATTATTTTTTTGTAATTCTCTTTTTACTACATGTATATTTGGGATAGATATATTGTCTGATATTTTTTGTTGATACTCTTGCGTTATTCTTATTATGCAATGTTTTAAAACCCGGGTCTTATATCGACCTGGTCGAGTCGCCGGGTCCGGGTCAACTCGGGTCGACCCGGGTTAACCCGGTTTTCTAAAAAAACTATTTTTTTTATATTTTTAATAATTAACAAAATTATACTTATAAAAACCATAAAAACTTATGTATATTGAAAATATAAATTGTTTACCAACAAATATAATATGTAAAAATAAAATTTCGTCGCAAATACGTAAAATTAAATTTTTTTTTTCAAAAAAATCTCAAAAAATTCAAAACCCGGCCGGGTTTTGAGAACCGGGTTGACCCGGGTCACCCCAAACCCGCCGGGTCAAGCCGGGTTTCGAAAATATGAAACCCGGGTCAATATGACCCGTTTTTCGGCCGGAACCGGTTCAACCGGTTGACCAGGCCGAGTCGACCCAGGTCTGAAAACATTGTTATTGTGTATTGATACATCACCACTGAATCAAATAAATTATTGATAAAAGCTAATAAAGAATTAAAAAGATATTCACAGAATAATAGACAGAAAGTCAACTCAAAAACAAATATCAAGAGAAAGTATTCAAACTTAATATATCTCTGGTATAGGAAATAGTAGCTTTTATTCAGTAAAGTATTCAAACTTTATTACCTATTTTGGTTAGTTCAAAATTTAAAATATTAAATAAACATCACTAATCTACGAAATTAAAGTCATATTCGTCGACTTCGTAGTACAAGTACATATATTTTTCACATGACCTTCCGTTCTTATATATGTTATCTATTTGGGTAGTATCATTCATCTATATTACATGTATACAACTTTAGTAAAAATACTTTCCAAATATAAGCACATAATTATACAGTGTAGAGATTTTCAAATCGAGTAAACTTTGTTCAAGTCAAATTATGTTGATTGTTCTACATTTAATTAAGATAACAAGTCAGAACCACCCCGCGCGTTTGTTTTTTAAATCAAGAAATGACATGTGCGGCGGGAATGATTTGTAGCCGACGCACGTTGTGGCGGGAATGATTTGTAGCCGACGCATCTTCTTTTTCTATTATAGATTTTCTGTTTCGTATTTATGATATTTTATATGCATTTGTTTTTTAAATCAAGAAATGACATGTGCAACGACGTTTGTGATAGCCAATAGCAGTTTATGTATGAGAATGTGGAATTGTGTAAATGCATGCATTGTGTCTGCATTGCTGAAGGACAAAAAAACAACGAAGCCCAGAAAAAGAAAACCACAATTTTTTTAAGGTTGTTGGGCTCCACAAACAGGCCAAAAGAAGCCTGTCAAAAGGCTGGTATATTTCTTTTGGCAACATTCAACATGCTCAGGATGTATATAAATAAAATTAACTGAGCAGGTAAACAACACAAGTAACTCATTGGGCTCTGTTATTTAGCCTGCTGGGAATTCGTAGACAAAACGACGTCGGCAATTGAGATATTCATTTATAAATTTACAATTTTAGCTATCTCATTCATTTTTGTAAAAAAAGAATAATACTATATTTATTGCATTTAATATTCTAAAAAAAAATTCAATAGCTAAAAAAATAATAAACGGACTTAATCACATGATTAAAACAAGTGGTAAAATGAAAGGCTGAGATAAAGAAAGAGAAAATATGAAATACCAGACCCTCTTCATTTCACCAATCACAAAGTGACACGTAAGCTTGGTTCTATTTTTAAGTCTTCTTATTAGGTTCATTTATCAACACTCGATAGATAAACCTCTATGTCTATCTTAAAATTATTCTTTTTTTGTTAGATGGAGATTAAAATAGATGAAGATTAAAATGGGATGAAGAGAGTATTTTTTTCGTTAGATATCATTAGACACAACTTTACTTAAAATACTTTTCATATATATTTTTAAAGATCAAATAGTGTGAAGAATTTCAAGAGTAATGCTATTTAACTTATAAAACATGCTTAAATACATGATTAATGATTTAATTATTTATATAATTGTATTATGTATTTTCTCTTTTTAAATATCCATCAATCAATTATTTGAATCATCCAATCAAATCATTATTTATATTTATAAGCATTATTAGTAGGTATAACAATCATTTTTCAAATTTCAAATTAATTAACTTTTTACATCTTCAAATGTCGTGTACCACGAAGTTTGGTGAAGGAGGAGTTTACACTTCAAATGTCGAGAAAGGAAGAATCTATACCTCAAATATCGTGTACCAAGATGTTTTATGCTAACGTATGTTATTAGTTTTGATCTTATAAATGATACAATGTTTTACTTTATTTTACATTAAAAGTTTTATATG
This sequence comes from Glebionis coronaria, assembly GCA_025667525.1. Lineage (NCBI taxonomy): Eukaryota > Viridiplantae > Streptophyta > Magnoliopsida > Asterales > Asteraceae > Glebionis > Glebionis coronaria. Next base: position 698,010,059 of record CM046875.1, read on the forward strand.
GTGTTTGATGTATTTTTATTTGATATTTATTTGGAGTTAAATTATCGCTTGTTACAACTTTTTGCAATTACAGTTTGATCAAACCACAATATTATATATCGTTAATTATCATTTGCTAGGCAAGTTCCGCCGTTATGCGCGGGTACTCGTCTAGTACCCTATAAAGGGTCTATGTAAAATATTGAATGTTGAAAAACCATGTATTTTAGGAATTGTTGGAAAATTTAATGCTATTGCACAAATGTTGAAAATTGAATAATACAAAGTATATCTTTTGCAGCAATGTTAAATGTTAAAAGTTGAAACATAAAAGATGGAAATCTCCTAAAAACGTATCAAGAAGGAATATTTTAATATTGAGGATATAGTTGTAATACAGCTATGAAAAAACACAGCTTTGCAATGTTGATAAAGGCAATGAAACACAATATTCAACTTACCGAATCTTCCTCCATACGTTTCATTCACCCACCAATTAATGAGTTTCTTTCAATTCTTTTTATACCACATTAGTCTAAGCTTCTGTGATATTCATTCAAATATATTTTCTATTTAACCTTCGCTTTTTTATGATTAGATTTAGAAGCACTATGTAGATCGATTATCATGTAAGGTAATTCCGGTTATCTATTTTTTTATTGTTTTATGATTATGCTTGCATTCTCAGTTTTCTTATCACAATTTAAACACTAATTCGGGTTTTGAATAACAATTAATCGATGAATCAATGTTTTTCTTTTGATAATATGTTGTTTTTTTTAGATACAACGGTTCGTTACGGCCTCCAAATAATTGGGGTTCAGTTATGTTTATTGCATTCTTTTTACAGGTCCAAGTGATTGACTTTTAGGTCTTAAAGGGAAATGGTAGTCTGGTAAACAAGAGCTTTGGTGAGGCGCTGTAATGAAAAATAGGTACCACGACTAACCTACACCCATTTGTTTTCAGTCATGTTATTCTATGTTTTTTTTACGATTCCGTTATTTTCTCTAAAATAAGACTTATGTGCTGCAACTTTATTTGTACAGTTTTCACATTGCTGAGCATTTGATTTTCACAATCTTATCCTAGAGGCATAATTCGTAACTTCTTTGCAGTGACTATGTTCCACTGCCAACTCCCCTTATTTGCCATGAGTACGTATACATACACCATTTTTTTATATGTAAACTAGATAAAATTTTGTATAGAGATGAACTGAATTAAAATTTTGATAAGAGCAGATGAGTACATTCACATTATGCAGGCTGCTTCTCAGTCGGTTCGTTTATCAGCAACTAAATATTTAGTAGCCATGTTTACGATCATAAATTATTAGGCCAATGAACTGTCCTTTGGTTATTTGTTTTTTGGCAGCGCTTCAACTTTTTTTTTCTTTATCAAACTTAGGAAGGCTATTTAGAGATAACTTGAACTGTAATCGCTTGATAAGCTAATTTTTTGTGATGTGCCTTTGTGTTTGTTTCATAGGTATGTTTGGATACTTACTAGAATTTTCTTCTATATAGGTCATGGATGGAGTTACCCATGTGATATATGGAGTGTTGGTTGCATTATATTATGGTTGAGCTTTGTTTGTAAGTTTGATCTTGACTCCAATACTATAATTATGCCCAATTGTGATTTGTTTGGATAGGCCATAGGGTCAGGCTTTGTTACAAACGAACGAGAATTTGGAACATCTTGCTATGATGGTAAAGGTTGTTGCCCCATTGCTTTCACACATGTGAAGAAAGCAAAGTTATCTTTATCATATCATTTTTAGTCTCAATGCGTATGATTGTATTGTCTTGCAACTAAATTCTATGCTACTTTTTCACAGCCGACATGCAGAGAAATATGTGAGTAAAAGTAGGTTGGATTGACCTGAGGGTGCATCATCAAGAGAAAGTATAAAGCTGTTTTTTACTATTAATTTAGGATATTATATTTCTTCACCACGGATCATCTTAGATGATATTAGGCAGCAGCGCCTCCATGAATGTTACATGTTTAGGTCAACAGCTTGGTTGTTTGCGTGCCTGCGATAATTAAATGCTCAAATATTGTATGAATGATAAATACTAACCACGTCTCAATTACCCTACACCCAATTTTATGTACAAACCTTAGTTAGCTGATGGACCGAACTTTTGATAATTTTCTACTTTTATGCATTTTATTTCTTAATGTAATTTTTATTAAAAAATAATTTTTTTAAATGATTATTCTATTTTACAATTATTATAAGTGTGTATCTTATGGAGTTTTGTATCTTCGGATTATTGTTTGATGTTGGTGTTCTTTACATGAAAGAGTAATAATTGATGTACCATTCGAAGCTTTTCGAGTAACATTTCTGTCATCTTATTATCGTCTATAGATACTATCAAGTTTTTGAGAAAAAGTATGCCAAAAGAACTACTTCGTTTGCACAAATGGACTTCTTGGATCAATAATCATTTTTGTTAATATAGGCATATGATAAACCAAGGATACAATCACTTGTTGTAAGTTAATGTGTAACTAACATTAACAAGGGGTATGCTATTTCTTTAAAAATCAACATAAGTTTGTGGTTGTAACATGTCTGGAACAAATGTAACATCCATTTTAGGACTTGGACAATTTGTTTGTTATTATGTATGACTAACGTTGATTAAAAGGAAATGATAAAAAAACATAAATCAAGCAATTTGTTTGTTATTATGTATGACTAATATGTAGGACTAACGTAGATTAAAAGGTACACACTTTTATAGTTAAAAAACATAAATCGAGCAAAAGATTAACCAATCACTCACTTTATATAGCTTTTTCTTCTTTTAACAGAAAACTCATTTCTAAACACACGATCATAAGGACAGGGCCTAAATGCACATTATCTTTATGATAAAATACATAATTGAAGTAACTATTTTTGCAACATAAATCGAGCAACAAATTAGACAATCACTCATTTTATATGTTTTTTATACATGTTAAATTTGCTTGTTAGGATTAAGGTATCGTGTGTTATACCCGTATTCAATTACATTTTGATCCTTTCACGTTCTATTTCGAATAATACACAAAACAATAACCATAATATCACATATCGTTAATTGTCAGCCGCTAGAAATTCCACCGCTATGCGCGGGTACTCGTCTAGTACCCTTTAAAGAGTTTATCCTAAATGTTAAAAGTTGAAAGTTGAAAGTTGAAAAACTATGCAATTATGGTAATGTTAAAAAGCTGTGTGTTTTAAAACATAGAATTATTGAACTGAAAATGATATATGCAGAGAAAAAATAAATTAAAACTATTAATGGAATAGTTGAATACATTGAGCCACAAAAATCTCTACTACGTTATAAATGTTAAAATTTCAATAATGTAATAAAAAGGGTAATGTTGAATCTTCTTTAATGGTAATGAAAAAAAACTGTACACTTAATAATGTTGAATTTTAAAACTATAAATGATTTTTGTAGAAAGTCAGAAGGAATTTAAATGGAAATTAGTTACTCGCAAATCACGAAATTAAGTATTAATATTATTAAGTTTAGTAAGTATTAATAACTTTATGTATGGAAAATATAATATAAATAAATAGTACTCTGTCAAATTTAAATAAACCAACATAGACCCTAAAAGCGATTACTCTTGCTGCGCTCTCTAAAGCCCGCGACCATCACCCTTGTCCTATGTCTTTCTCTAGAAAAAAACACACATTAATCCTTTCTTTGTTGCCACTGAAACTGCCGCCACTGTAACCAAACACACATGATTGTTACGGTGAGCTAGGTAGTTTCAGTAGGTGGCTTTTTTGTTGGTTTCGATTAGTTTTTTTTTCATTTGTTCGGATCGAGCCAGTTTGTTGGGTTATACAAGTTTATCGCTTGATATAAGATCACTCACTTTCATGCTTAAATTACCAATCAACAACCAAAGATCGATATATCTTAACTATGACTTCTAGAAAACTTTCTTCTTGTACGTGTTTATATTAGTTCATGTTTCGGAATACCCAAAGTTGGTTCATATTTTGTTTCATAAATCAATCTCTTTACCTAAGTGTAATGGTTATTCTCTGTTTTTTTCAGCTTCATAAACTTGTTGCCGGGGGAAAAGGCCAAATAGTAACCGGGGATTAGGTCAAATGTTGTAGTGTGAAGAGAAATATAAACATCCTAAAACCTAACGTGCTCTCAAATTTTTGGGGTTATTACAGAGCTATGCTCATTTATCTTCAAAGATTATATTAATGATACAATTTTTTTATTTATTTGAAGTATGCATTTCATGTCGTAAATATGTAAGTAGATATATGATGGATTGATATTGTATAAGTAACAGATTTTCTAATGTGATGTGAATGGTTTATTTGTCTATGTTGTGAACTTGCAGAGGAAGCAATGAACTAAGCAGCCTCCAAATCAGATAGCTGGAGAGATCAATTCTTTAGTTTTTTACTCGCAACTAATTTCTTGAAGTGAGCAAATGTTTATGTACAGTTCCTTCACCAATTTGTTTCACTTTCATGAAATTATTGCTTAATATTTAATTATGCTTGTTCAGTTATCTATTATGTTTGGGTTTTTTTCTCATCATTTAGGTGCTTCTTGAAGACAAGATGTAAACATACTTAGAAATCTTTATATGTTTTTCATAGTTTATAATATGATTCATAATTAAAGTATCTCTCATGTTCAGTAAAGAAAATTTTATGCTCCAAAATGTATATATGCTGCAAAATGAAGGTTTATGCTGCAAAATATTTGTATTTTCTTTAAGATCTGCACTCAAGAAGTTTTAAATTAAATAAAAACTACAAACTAAAGAGCGACATTTAAAAGTCGTAAAAATTTGTGATTGATTTGTATAGTTTCTTTAGAGATAAGGGAATTTATGATAACAACGTCTCTTGATTATGGACTATGATCAAGATTGATATATATTAGTATTTGTAAACTTGATGTTGAAATGCGATGACAGAATCGGAGAATCTGTCTACCAAAAATAGTGAATCAATGACATAGAAAACTATTCGATCATGGCTGGACAACATAATAGACATACACATACATAAGCATTCCCGCTGGACAACATATAGGTATGATAAGTTGAATTGTTTTCTAAATCCGCATATGTTAAATATTAAGCATGTGCGGGTACTCGTCTAGTCTTACTAATGTCTCATGGATTCAATATAAAAACATAAATTAATTTTATCTTTAATTCCAATTAGTATCCTTAATTACGCCATCAATCATCATTCAACAGTTTAACCCCATTTTCCATTCTATCCTCTTGCGAGTAGCTTTCGCCACCTCGGAGAAGCTTTCGTACCGAGCCTTGCAGGTATCGAACTCTTGTAAGATCTTTGGTGTGTAATATACCATTGACATTGCATTGGATGTGAGTTGCGTAGTATTAAGAAGCAAATCTACTATCTTGGCCCTTAACTCAGGGTTGCCAAATCCATCCAAACAAGTATCTGGAAGAGTAGCCGCACCGGACAACGAGTTCATGAGATCCGCTTTCTTATCTAGAAGAGCGTGATCAGTATGGATCTGATCTTCCACCATTTTAGATGACTCAATGAGCACGTCACTAGTCTCATCCATGAGCTCCCTGCACTCATTTAGCCTCCGCCTAATTATAACATCACCGACCTTAGTGGCAGCTCAGGACATCAATCTCCCTGCAACATCCGCAGCCTCCTTAGTGGCTAAAATAGCCGTATTGAACACATCTCTAACAGACACCGACTCTTTATGGGCCAACGGGGTCATGCTAACCTTGCACACTTCCTTGTAATCAGTGAGGTTACATGCGAAATCAGCAACCTTAGGTGTACGGTGTTTATGTGACATTGCTTGTACATCTAGGCCAACGGGGTCACGGTAACCTTGGAAGCTTTCTTGCACGCCATATTTGCGACCGACAAAGCCAGCAGTCACTACGCCGTGGATACATACAATGAGAGCTATGACTATAGCGATTTTGTTTGGCTTATTCATGAGATTATGAATTTAGGGTTGTTGAATTTATACAACATTTGTTACCGTATATAAATCATAATTAGTTTGACTATAAACCTTAATTTGAGAACGTAAATAACGTTACATTTCATTTAGTAAAGTATTTAAACGTCAAAAGTTGTTACCAATTAAACCATAAATATCTTTAAATTAACTATAAACCGTAAATTTGGGAACATGAAATCTCATTAAACAATCACCTTATTATAAATCTTTTCTTAACTTACATCGTCCTGTTAACGCAGCTTCCATTGAAGCATTATAACACAACTTGTGTTGCATCGGACATAGATTAACAATTCAGAGCAGAACGGCCTTTTGCCTTGCGGAAAATTAACATAGAAACTTCATTACGGAAGAATTCCAACTTTTGTTTCAGGTTTCATTATTCACTCTAGTAAAATGTTATGAACCATGATAAGTGGCCTGGTGCATGTGGATTGTGGAGTTGCGGGTTCTAGTCTCGCTCGCTGATGTTTGTGAGATACGTGGTATATCACGAGTCAATCGATAAATTAGCTATAGAGTTTAAAATTCTTATAATATCCACTTTTCGTCTAAAGTGATTTTTTCTTTTGTTTGATTCTTTCTTCTCCAATCTATGCCATGTTTTCCGACGAGCTAACAGACTTCCACGGTCTTCTTTTCCCTACCTTTGCACTCACTGTTTAGTTAATTTCTTGATAAGAGTAAGAACATATTCTGTAGCAACTGATATACAAAATTTCCAGGATTTTTTATTTTGATTGTAAAACTGTAATAATTCAAACGAAATTACCAAAATGACCGATAATACACGTAACTATATAAGTCTATAAAGGTAGCAATCTTCATTGATTAAGCAACATATAATACAAAAACAAGGCATCTAGCACTAAGTAATTACAGATGCATGCATCTTCATCAAAAGTCGATCATCCACTGACAATAACTCTGTGACTTGCCGCATTGTTGGCCTTTCCTGTGGGTTGCAGTTCAAGCATGCCCGTGATACATTCAAAATTGAATGAGTTAGTTTCTCAAATAGAGATGATGGTGGCGGAATCCGTCTATCTCCTACATTGGCTAGCAATAGATCATCAGTAGACAATGTTGGTAGAGATGATATGAGGTTCTGGCACTTCTTCCTCCGGCCCTCTATTTTTATAGCGAAGTTTTCCAGGATACTTTCCCATAATCACTTCTAGTGCAACAGCTCCAAAACTAAACGCATCGCATTTCTCTGTCGCCACCATCGTATAAGCAAGCTCTACATGAAAGGAAACGTACAGAAGAAATTGTTATATCAGATCACGATTAAACGTAACATAGATAAATCTGAAACTTGAGAAGAAGTACGTATAGATAACTTTAAAATATATGGTGTGGCTACCTGGCGCAATATAGCCATAGGTGCCTACAACCGCAGTCCAATTGGATGAGTCCAGCTTTAGAAGTTTCGCTGTTCAAAATCCGAGATATGTGCCCCATAATCAGAATCGAGAAGAATATTACCTCCAGAAATGTCTCTATGAATTATAGGTGGTGTGCAATCATGGTGCATATATGCCAACCCATTTGCTACATCCCTAACAATTCTTACCCTTTTCAGCCAATCCATCTCCTTTGCTGTGATATCGCTACTTAAGAGCGATTTTAGACTTCCCTTCTCAAGATATTTGTAAATCAAAAATGAGTGATGAGAATGGAAGCAATATCCATAGAGTTTAACTATGTTTTTGTGCCTAATGTTTCTTAATGCTCGTACCTCATTTAGGAATCGTATATGGTCGTCATTCTTAGATGATGAATGAAGTTTCTTGACAGCTACAAAATTGTTAGGTTGTAACTCAGCTTTATACACAGTACCGTGCCCTCCAGTCCCAATGCAGTATGCATCATCAAAATCATGTGTTACCTTGATGATTTCATCATACATCGCCTGTCCATCAAAACTTGTTATTGAGAAAATTTGCCATCTTCTTCGCCTGATGGTTTCTGTGGAGAGGTTCTCTTTCTACGCCGATAAGCAATGAGGCCACACGTGAATAAACCAAGTAAAAGAGCCGCAAAAAGTAGGACCACTGTTAGAAGGATGAGTGTTTGATGAAAATGATTGTTTTTCTTTTTTATCTTTTGACTTTCACAAAGTTTCAAACCTGTAATATTTCCACACAAACCGTCATTTCCTTGTAATGCTTCTCCAGACACGTTTAGAAAGACAGCATACGGGGGAACTGGACCAGTGAGCTCATTGTAAGACATGTCTATATCAATCCCTTTTGGCAAGTTACTGAAACCATACCCAAATAGCTTATTGTGAGAAAGATTCATCATTACCAGACTTTCTAAACATCCAAATTCGGATGGTATCTCTTTTGTGAGAGAATTGCAAGATGAACCAAGAACATTGAGTTGATGTACCGATCTCTGGTGGAATTCTTCGGCAGAGTTTGTTATTACTAAGATATAGTTCATGGATTTGTACCCAATCACCTATATATCTTTGTAATGACCCTTTTTAACCTATTTTTTGATAGCTCAAGAGCAAGGAGACCATGCAGTAATCCAAGCTCTTGAGGTATAACACCTGAAAGGTTGTTATCGCTCAAGTTCAAATTTAACAAACTTTTCATCTCCCCAAACTCCTTCTGAATCTGAGCATCCAAATGATTGGAAGAAAGACCAAGCACTTGAATTGAATTTCCAAACTCCGGTGGTATGCTACCGCTGATGTTATATCCCATCATTAAAGGTTGCTAGCTATTATTAAGGTGGAGCAATTCCATAGCCCTCTTGGTATAGGACCAGAGAGTTGATTGTGACTAAGAGATAAATTTTGAAGCTTTCCCCCTTGGCACAAATCATCAGGCAATTTTCCAGACAACTGATTTGTGTCCAGCTGTAGCTCAAACAATTGTAGACTTCCGATCCCTTGTGGTATAGGACCGAATAGCTTTTTCACACGAAGATACGAAATCTGAAGGCTTCTCAGGTTTGTTAACGATGAAGGAATTGAACCATTGAGTTGATTTTGGCTTAAATCTACTTCAGTTAGAGACTTCATATTCCCTATTTCAATTGGAATGGGTCCACATAGTTGATTTTGCCACAAATAAAGGAAATTCAAAGACATTAAATCACCCAATGATGAAGGCATTGAACCACTGAGTTGATTTTCGCTCAAAAATAATTCAGTGAGAGAGTTCAAATTTCCTAATTCTTGTGGTATTACACCAGAAAACTGATTGCCTGAAAAATCAAGATAAACAAGTTTGGACAGGAGTCCGATTTCTAGTGGGACGGGACCAAAGAAGCTGTTTACACTAAGCTCAAAATGGGTCAGGTTGCCTTGAATATAGAACGGGAACTGGTGAAGTGTACCTTTTAACTCAGACACCGAGAGGTTCAACCTGTTAATGTTCCCATCAGCGTTGCAAGAAATGCCAAACCAAGCAGGGCACGAAGCCGGTGCACTAGTATTCGTTGGAAGGGGTGTCCAAGATGATACAATTTGGGAGTTGTTTGGGATTTCAAGGCTCGCTTTCCATTTTTGAAGAGCATTTGCTTCCCCAAATAAGCAGAAGTAAAGTTTGGTAAAAATAAGAGAGCATTGAGTAGTAGAGCTAGTGATAAAAGTAAGAACTTTGAAGAAACCATTAGTTTTTTTTCTATAATGCGAAGGCTAATATGTCTTTATTTCTACTCGATAAATTAAGTTTTAGGTGGTGTCATATTATTCCACAAAGACTGTTTACTTGAGAAATTAATGTCCAGTAAAAGCCTTGATCAGATGATTCAGAATGTGTGATCAACTGTGAAACTATGTGCTTTGTGCAGATCCTGCTGCAAAAGTAGAAAAAAAAAGGCTTAAACCGAGCTCGTCAATTTTGATGTTAAAGTTTTTATAGAAGTAAAGTACAAGATCAGATATCTAAATTTTGATGTTAAACTAAGTAAATCGAAAGATTAACATTAATATCTATAGGAAAAATAGCATCTAATTTGTTTATTACGGAGTATTATGATAAGTCTGGGTCAATAATAACTTACATCAATCATAGTTATGAAAAGACTAGAAAGATATAACGTATACAAAACGCGATAGACTAATATGAAGTGTATTTTACCTCAGGAGTCGATGTCATTAGCAAACGAATCTTATCTAAAGTATTGTGTGGTGGTAATATGCATATAAATATATATGGTACAGGGACGTTATGTAATTATCTCTAGCCTATATAAACTAACCTGGTAACAACGGATGACCAATAACGAAGCATAACTGGAACTTACTTCTGTTACAGCAAATATCATGTACACATTCCGCTTCCATTCGTGACATCATAGACCAGACACGAACCGAGTTCTCACTAACTAATGCCAAATGCTCAACGCTTGGAAATAGAATAAATAGGCTTCGTATGTCCCTATACCATCATTTATATAAGAAAATAGTACCATGAAATAAAAAAATAAAAATAAAGGAGCGGGTAGTAACGAACCGCTAATCAATGTGGAACTGCTTGAGTTTCCACATCGAGTATGTATGTATACCATTTTTCTGCCGCAGCTGACAAAAATCTTCCATGTACGAAGAGAACAACCAGGCTGCAGAGTCAAATCAAAGTCAGTAGGTGGGCAAAAATATTTAAAGATGAAACGTGATTGCGAATAAACTTAATCAACTAACATTGTCAGCATCCCTAACATGAACTGTTTCATCAAAGGATGATGTGGCAAGGCGGGGCATGCTTGGGCTGAAAGGCACATCTGTGATCAACGGCGAATGCTCTTCAAGTGTCATCTTCGGTTATAGAATACCATAATAGATGCTTCATAAATCTTGATAAGAAAAGGGGATATACAGGCACGTACATGCTTTGAGGAGCTAGTATCTTCACCGAAACTTTTGTGCCACTTCATTTAGCAACTTGATAGTTTCCCTGTATAATTACCCAAAGTTAACTACTAGAGTATATAGTGATACAGAATTGTGGCTCCTCAGGATGTGACAGGCAATTTTCTTGTAAAGAGGACGTATATAGCTACGGAGTGGTACTCCTTGAGCTCCTAACAGGAAAAAAACCCGTTAACATGTCAATGCCACCAGGCCAAGAAAACTTAGCCGCATGGGGCCGTACCCTCCTCTCAACACCCAAAGGTCTAAACTTGCTGATTGATCCATCACTATCCCCTCAAGTTCCATTTGACAGTATAGCTGAACTAACAGCAATAGCATCAATGTGTGTGCAACCCGAAGTATCACACTGACGACCTGTTGAAACAAATTTCCGCAGGAACAAGGTCCTAGGATATTTAGCTTCGGTCTCGTGTAAAGTATGCTTGTAGGATGGGCCTACCTGCAATAATAGAACGCACGTTAACTCGCCCCAGGTGTGAACCCGAGACCAAGCTCCGGTGTGAAAGTAAGTAACGATCACTGGAGTGGTATCCGGCGCGGAATACCGGAGATATATTATTAATTGAGAGTAAATGTTGTGTACTGTGTGTTGTTGAGTAGTAAATGCCTTGGGGTATTTATACCCAAAGCTTAGGGCATACCTGGATGTATAGTCACATCATTGGGATGTGCACCTATTGAACAGTGCCCTAGTGTCAGGCACAGTGTAAAAGCAGGCGGCGGACCATGACTGGATCCGTTGGGTAAAGCCCTGCCTTGCTGGGTAAAACGAAGTCTCCCAAGATTTGGGGGATCTTGTCTGCAATCTCTTTCCGACGTGGCAGTTGCCTCGGCGCTTGTGACGTGCCTTCGGCCATGTGCCGGAGACATACGCGAACATGTCCCCCCAAGTATTAGTTCATTATTCTTATAATGGACTGATACTTAAAACAATTCTTGCTCCTTGTCTGGGGGTGGTTTTTTGAAATGTTTCGTCTTCTGAACCGGTTCGACCTTATTTCTTATTTTGGACTCTCTTTTCTTTTGGTGGTGGATGGGAATTTGACACGTGTCTAGCCGTTTTGAATTCAACGGTAGATCCTTATCCTCGTGATTCGCAAGTGAACAGTGTTTCCTCGGTATCTTCGCCCATGACCCCTATATATGTGTGTTATTCATTTTCATTTCATATCGTTTCCACCATTGTTATTTCTTCATTTCTTCTTCCTTCGCATCATCCGTAGGTATAATTTTTTTCTCTTCTTTCCTTATCTTATATATTTGTGCATCTGCCTGTTCCGGATGACTGGGAAAGAAATCGCTCAGTCGAGAGTGGCTCCGCCGTTGAAGCGCGACCCAAAATGTGATATGCACATACGCTTGTCTGGTATGACCGAGGATGATTTGAAGGTGGTGATATGTAAGTATAACATACCTTCTCTTTTAAGGCCTTGCCTTCCGGACCCGGATCTGACCATGGACCGCTTACCTGATTCTAAGATTGGGATTTATCGTCAGTTCCTCGACCATTCTGGCCTTCGGATCCCCTTTTCCACCTTCGTTTTAAACGTGATTAGGTACTTCAAAGTACATATTTCCCAGCTTGTGCCTATAGGTAAGAACAGAGTGGTGATGTTCGAGTTGCATTGCTTCGGCTCAAAGATTCTTGTATCCGTAACATTGTTTAGAGTGTTCTATAGGTTAAGTAAGCAAGGACATTGTTTTTCCTTTGAGAGCCGAGGAGAGGGAGAGTATGGTAAGTGCTTGATCGAGACTACTTCTAGTCTTAAGAAATGGAAAACTGAGTTCTTCTTAATAGAACGCCGGGTGATACCTTTTGCTATGCCTTGGAGACATCGCGATTCTGTTGTTACCGATGATATGCCTGCTTCATATAATGTTGAACATGCCAAAGCTCTTAGGAAGAAACTTATTTTATGTCGTACTCCTCCCGAAGTTCTACTTTTCCTCGCTGGTCTTTCTTTCCCTTATAGTCATCCGGAGCTGCGCCGGTTACTTTTAGACGCTGATAAGAAAGGTATACTTTATTTTTTGTTTGTTCTTGTCTCTTTATTACTCACGCGGGCTTGCTTATGCTTGCCTTGCTTTTGTTTTCTCCTTCTCACAGAAATGAGCTTCTTGGACTTCTTGGAGCTTCCTTCTTTTGACGAGGGCTTGGTTGACATTGGTGAGCCTTATGCAGAGAACGAGAAGCCCATTCCTCGTGTGACCGAACCCTTACCTGTTGGTAAGGAAATTCCTAAGCTGACACCTGTTCAACAGCTGGTTGAGAAACCTTCGTCTCGTATCTTGGAGGCTAAACAGAAGCAAGAAAAGAAACAAAAGGTAAGGAAAGCTCCTTCGGTTGCTGAGGGTAGCACTTCTAACAAGAAAGCGAAGAGGAAAGGTCGTCCACTGGTTCCTTCCGAGTCCGAAGCAGATTCCCAAAAGACCCATTCCACTCAACCTATAAGTGTTGCTAAACCTAACTCTCAGACTTCAGCTGGAGGTTCCGGTATGAAGGAAAAATCGCCTTCTATTGTTCAAGTGAGTGACCAATCCTCACCTCATGCTGAACAGGATTCACAACTTGCTGGTTAGTTTCCCCCTTTTTCTCTTATGTTTTCTTCCCTATCATTTCTTTCTGTTGCTTGCCTTTAGCTTCTTGCTTGCATATTCACATATGTTTGTATTAATCCTTTCGTCTGTAGTAGGTGAAGAGTTTGACCCTCCCAAGCATATTCCGAACTGGAGGTTGAACGAGGATGTTAGGGTCAACTCTAATTATGCTGCCAAAGAATTCTTGTACAACCTTGCTACTCCCGCTGATGATCAACACTTGAAGGCGATGTCTAACTACGACATCCTTCGTCATAGCTGTCGGTCCGTTGCTCAGAGCACAATTGCCGCAGCAGAGCGGATGAAGCGCTATGAGAAGCTGAATAGTGAGTATGTTGACATGGCCAATTCCCATTTTGCTGAAAAGGAGTCTTTTACCCAAGGGCAAGAGTTGTTGAGTAGGTTGCAGGTCTCCCATCAAAAACTTAAAGATTCCCATTCTACATGTGCTACGAGAGAGGAGGAGTTGAACCTTCGTGTTCGGACACTTGAAGAGGAGAACGAGGTTCTTAAGAAAACCGCGGCCGAGGCTACTGACCAACTTTCTCTCAAGAGTCATGAACTCATAGATGTTTCGGGGAAGCTTTCCGCAGCCGAGACAAATAACAAACATCTTACGGTTCTTCTCAGCCAAGCCGAGCATGACAAACAAATGTTGGTTCGAGATGGGATTCCTTGCTAGTTTAAGAAGTTGATAAGGAGCCGTGAGTATCGCAAGGCCCTTGGTGGAGCATGTAGTGTAGCCTTTTCTGTGGGTTTCATGAAATCTACCGGCCTCGGAAGGACTCCGGCGCAAGTGCAACAAGTCTTGTCCAAAGTTAAGAATATCAAGAGAGACGCCTTGAAGACTTGGGTTCCGCTTGTGATGCCTTGTTTGATACTTCCTACCCCTTCATCGAAAAGATTTCCTCTTCCCACTCCCTATCCGTTGGAGAGTTGTTGCAGTTAGAACCAGAAGGTGGATCCTCTTCCATGGTAACAAGTGAGGTTCCATCCGGTGTGACTTCTGATGTCACGGAGAAAGATGTCGAGCAGTCTGAGCCATCGTCCCATCACCTAGAAGAGAAGAAAACGGGCTCTGAAGTTGATACATCTGCTCTTTAAATTCCTTCTTTGCCTCCGGAATGCCGGTAGGGGCTTGTAACTGAACAATTACTTTATGTCTTGTAATAATTTCCCTATTTCACCTCTTTCATAATATCTTTCGTATGCTGGGTATTTGGTAACTTGATCATGTAGCAACAAATATGTACTCATAACTTCTTATTTGTGAAATATATCATGTACTCCTTCTGTTTTATACACATCTGTATATATTATGTTTTTATGCCGGATCGAAAAGTTAAGTCATATGGTAAAGTTTACCTTTTTATGAAACACTTAGACGTTTTAGAGTGTTTATCATTATTCATGAGAGGACATCGGCACATGGCCGCTTTTGATTTGTCCTCCGGATTGCCCTTTGGGCGCATCCAACACTTAGAGTGTTCTTCATTTTTTCCATCTATATATATGGGAGGACATCGGCACCTAGCCGCTTTTAATTTGTCCTCCGGATTGCCTCGCGGGCGCATCCAACACTTAGAGTGTTTATCTTTTATAGTTTATATATGGGAGGACATCGGCACATAGTCGCTTTTAATTTGTCCTCCGGATTGCCTTTCGGGCGCATCCAACACTTAGTGCTTTACAAGTTTACAGTCCTTCGATTAGCTACTCCAAGGATTTGCAAATGTAATGACAATCGTGTTACCAAAATAACATGGAAATTTCATTCATTCATTCAACCATTTGTTACATTGTTTTCTTACATAAAGCATTTCTAGAGATTGATTGCATGCCAAGTTCTTGGTACCTCCCGTTCATTCATGGTCTCGAGTTTGTAGGAGCCGTTGTGGTATGCTTATTTGACCCTATAAGGGCCCTCCCAGTTAGGGCCGAGCTTCCCCACCTTCTCCACTCTGCTAGCCTCATTTCGTCGGTAGACAAAATCACCTACCTTGAAGTTGCAAAGTTTCACTCTTTTTTTGTAATATTGTTCGACTTTCTTTTTGTACTTTGCTTCCTCAATGGTTGCGGTCTCTCTTCGCTCCTGCAACAGATCCAGGTTAAGCCGAAGCTCCTCCTCATTATTGTCTTCGTTGAACAGGAGGGTTCTTGCGGACGAGACTCCCATCTCGGCTGGGATCACTGCTTCGCTTCCATAGGTTAGGCTGAATGGTGTTTCACCATTACTTGTCTTTAGCATTGTCCTATGAGCCCATAACACATGAGGGAGCTCATCAACCCATCCTGTCAGGTTCCTTCCTAGCCGAGCTTTAAGTCCATGCATCAGCGATTTGTTGGCTCTTTCGACCAAACCATTGGCCTGCGGATGAGCGACGGCGGTGTTCATTTGCTTTATTCCCCATTTCTCGCACCACTTTCTCAACGTTCCCTCCACCAGCTGCTTTCCGTTATCTGTCACAATGACCCTGGGTAGCCCGAACCTACACACAATATTCTGCCAAGCAAACTTTTTCACCTCCTTCCCGGTGACTCGTGCTAGAGGCTTGGCTTCTATCCACTTTGTGAAGTAATCGATTGCTACAATCACAAACTTCACATTTCCTGGAGATCCTTCAATTGGTCCCAAGATGTCCATTCCCTATTGATAGAAAGGCCACGGCGACATGACAGAAGTCAGCTTTATTTTTGGGAGCCTTGGGACTGGTCCATGTATTTGACATGCTTCGCACTTCGAGACTTATTCCCATGTATCTTGATGCATAGTGGGCCAATAATATCCTTGTCTCATAATTTTTGCCACCACCGACCTTGTGCCGGAGTGCATTCCACACGATCCCTCATGGACTTTCCTGATGATGTAGTTGGCTTGAGTTGGACCTACACACCTTAGCATGGGGGATAAATAGGACTTCTTGAATAACACGCCATCTTCTATGACGTATTGGTTTATTTTCATTATCATTGCCCTGGCTTCGTTAGGGTCTTGCGGCCACACGCCTTCTTCCAAGCACTTCCGAATCGGTGTCATCCAATTATCCCCTTCCTCTTGCACTATATCATTTACTTCCTGAGCGTCTATGGACCGAGACTCTAGGATTTCCACCAGGATTTCCTTGGTGAGATGGTGGAATGCCACTGATGCCAACTTGCTGAGCACATCTGCTTTCTGATTTTTTGTTCTGGCCACATGAGTGATGTTAAATTTTGTGAAACATGTGATAATCTCTTTGGCCTTGGACAAATACTTCATCATTCTGTCGTCACTGGCTACAAATTCCCCATTTAACTGGCAAGCCACAAGTTTGGAATCTACTTTGGCTTCTAACACTTTGACTCCCATTTTTCTTGCTAGCCGAAGCCCAGCCAATAATGCCTCGTATTCTGCTTCGTTGTTGGAGCAATTGAAATTGAATCTTAGGGCATAAGTGAACTCCATTTCTTTTGGGTTAGTCAACACCAAACCGGCTCCGGCCCTTTTTGAGCTGGACGCCCCATCAGTGTATAGTGTCCAAGCTACCTATGGCTCCACTTGCTCATCGATTTCATATATCTCCATTGTTCCTTCCTGTCCCAAGGGTGCTTCATTAAGAAAATCTGCCAACACTTGGCCTTTGACTGAATTCCGTGACACACAGAATATCTCATACATTGCCAATTCCACATAGTACTTCACCAACCTTCCGGATGATTCAGATTTTCCCAATATTTGTTTCAGTGGTTGGTCGGTTATGACATGAATGTCGTGTGCTTCGAAGTACCTGTGGAGCCTTCTTGAAAGGTGGAGTAAGGCGAAAGCCAGTTTTTCTAATGTCGAGTACCTCGTCTCGGCATCATGCAACGTCCTGCTAACGTACCGGACAGGTTTCTGAACGCCTTCTCTTTCTACCAGAAGAACTCCACTTACTGCTTCTTTAGATGCAGCTAAGTATACATATAATACCTCGTTCTTTAATGGAGATGCTAATGAAGGAAGCTCCATGATCACCTTCTTCAGTTCCTGAAAAGCATTTTCCGCTTGCTCCGTCCACTGGTACTCTTCCTTATTTTCTTTCGTTATGTTCTTCAGGGTTTCAAAGACGGCAGCGAACGTTCAGCTGACCTGGACAGGAAGCAATTTAAAGCTGCTAGCTTTCCGCTGAGGGGTTGCATTTCTTTCCATGTCCTAGGTGACCGCATCTCAGCGATGGCTTTTGTCTTCTTAGGATTCGCCCGGATTCCTTCCGAAGTCACCATGTATCCTAGGAACTTTCCTTCTTCGACTCCAAAAGAACATTTCTTCGGGTTAAGCTTCATGTTGATTTTTCTTAGGTTACCGAATGTTTCCTTGATGTCTTCAATCATCTTTTCTTCAATCTTGCTTTTGATCATCAAGTCATCAACGTATTCTTCCAGATTTGTCCCTATTTGTGACCGGAATGCTGAGTCTACCAACCACTGGTATGTGGCTCCGGCTTCTTAAGTCCGAAAGGCATTTTGGTATAACAATAAGTGCCTTCATCTGTGTAGAAGGCTGTCTTTTCCTCGTCCTCATTGTCCATGAGCACTTGATGATACCCCTTGTATGCATCAAGAAAGTACTTGAATTTGAAACCCATAACCGAGCCGATCTTCACATCAATGTCGGGTAGCGGATAATAGTCCTTGGGACAAGCTGAGTTAAGGTTTTTGAAATCTACACACATTCGCCAGTCACCATCCGGCTTCTTTACGAGAACAGGGTTAGAGATCCACGTTGGGTATCGGACTGGTCTTACTATACCGGCTTTTAGAAGATCCGTGACATCCTTTTGAACAACTCGGCTTTTCTCCTCCCCCAACGTTCTCCTCTTTTGGGCCACAGGTGTTCTGGACGGATCCACATTCAACGAATGTTTGATGATTCTTTTGGGGACCCCTGTCATATCTGATGGTTCCCAAGCAAACACATCTGTGCTACTTTTCAACAGATCTATGAGTTGTAACCTACACTTCTTTGTGAAAATATCCCAATGGTTACCAATTGTTCCGGATAACCAGGATGGATGATGACTTGTTCTGTCATTCCTCCCTCAACTCTTTCTTGTTTCTTGAATTTTTCAAAGGCGACCCATTTGTCTAACTCCTTGCCTACGGTCGTAGCCTTTTCCTTTGCTATTTTTTGACCATCTTCAATTACCCTACATTTAAAGATTGATCTAGCGGTGGTCTTCAACGTGGCGATGCCACCAGGAGTGGGAAACTTCATTGCAGAGTGTATCGTTGAAGGGACGGCTCTTAACTTCTTGATCCCGGTTCGGCAAAGGATGATGTTGTACGGAGATGGTGCTTTGATCACACAAAAGGACATTATTGTATTCCTTTCCATACCATGTGTTCTAAACATGACCTCCAATTCATTTTTTCCCATTGGCTGAGTTTCTTCTCCCGAGAAACTTAGGACCTTAACAGGATCAGGAGTTAATCTTCGTCTTATATCCGGATCCAAATTCATGAAGCAATGCTCAAACATTACTTCCATGGATGCTCCTTCATCGACAAATACACGCTTCACCCAATACCCTTCTACTTCTGCTTCAAATATCAAGGGATCGTCTGAGGCCTCGGCTTCGGTTAACAAAGGGAAGTATATTGGAACATTCATCCAATCAACTTCCACATGGCATACTTCTTTTCTCTTCTCACCACAGTACCTGTTGCTTATCATGTTTATTGTTTTATCTTTGTACTCACCTCCTCCATTTCCTCTTCCTTGATTGCCCTTGTTTACTCTTCCCCTCAAGTCTTTGATCAAATGATTTAGCTTTCCGGATTCAAGTGCAGCCTCCAACTGCTTTCTTAGCTGATGACAATCATTCGTGAGGTGACCCTTTTCCCTATGGTAGTCGCAGTATTTATTCATGTTTTCTGGGCGTACCATGCCCTTTGTGGGAGGGGGTTGAGGTAACTGGAGTTGTAACTCAGTGGCTAAAATTTCCTTGGGAAATTTTGTCAACGTCTCTAAGCCGGACCGTTGATACTGATTCTTCCTTGGGTTGGTTGGTGGAAGGTATGGTGAGTATGCAGGTTTTGGCCTGTAGTCATTTTTGTTTTTGTGGCGGTTGAAATTCTTCCCTGAGAAGTATTTGTCATCTTTTATGCCCTTTCCTCCTCTATCACTTCCTTCCCCTGTTGAAGCTCTGTGTTCCTATAAGCCTCTTCGGATTTGGCAAAATCATCCACCCTTCTAAACATTTCAGCTACCGTCTTTGGTTCGTCATCGGAGAAACGCCGAGACAACTCTGGACACTTAGCCCCGGCAGTAAAGGAAGAGATTTTCATGAGTTCCGGAATGCCTTGTATATAACTGGCTTCATCAGTCCACCTCTCTTTAAATACCAAGAGCGACTCATTAGCCTTCCTCACGATGCTGTTGATCTCCATGGGGCTTCTATGGCTTTTTCTTCTCAAGGCAAACCTTTCTAGGAACTGATCCCTCAGGTCGTCCCAATGTCCTATACTGTCCGGTGGTAACCTTTCGAACCATCCTCCAGCTGCCCCGTCCAATGTCTGCTGGAAAAATCTACACCATACTGACATAGGCCACTCTCCTGAGTTAGCTGCACCGGCGAAGCGCGTAATATGATCATTGGGATCCGTAGCTCCAGTATACAACTTCAGTGTCGCTGGTAGGATGTGGTTCGGTGATGAAAACTGAATGGTTTTTTTGGTGAACGGTGAGGAGACAACATCCTTGAACGATTTTTGTAGCTCTTCGGCCGACATGTCTGCAGACCTGTGAGCCTGCGTTATTGCTGGCCTCTCCCTTTGTGTATCCCGCGTCTCGTCATCGAAGACCAACTTCATAGGCATGAGAGGCTCTTGCCCGACGGCGTTATACCGTCCGACCAAACTCCGCAGCTCACTCATGTTGTCAAGAATTTTTTGTTGCAAAGAGGAAGGTGTCTCTGTCTCTCCTCCACCAGTGGTGTTATCACGTTCTGGTGAAATGGTTAAAGGAGACCCGCTCCCCGAAACCCCTGCCATTGTTAGCTAATTGGAGATTCGAGTTTAGGGTCCCACGGATGGTGCCAAATGTTGAAACAAATTTCCGCAGGAACAAGGTCCTAGGATATTTAGCTTCGGTCTCGTGTAAAGTATGCTTGTAGGATGGGCCTACCCTGCAATAATAGAACGCACGTTAACTCGCCCCAGGTGTGAACCCGAGACCAAGCTCTGGCGTGAAAGTAAGTAACGATCACTAGAGTGGTATCCGGCGCGGAATACCGGAGATATATTATTAATTGAGAGTAAATGGTGTGTATTGTGTGTTGTTGTGTAGTAAATGCCTTGGGGTATTTATATCCAAAGCTTAGGGCATACCTGGATGTATAGTCACATCATTGAGATGTGCACCTATTGAACAGTGCCCTAGTGTCAGGCACAGTGTAAAAGCAGGCGGCGGACCATGACTGGATCCGTTGGGTAAACCCTTACCTTGTTGGGTAAAACGAAGTCTCCCAAGATTTGGGGGATATTGTCTGCGATCTCTTTCCTACGTGGCAGTTGCCTCGGCGCTTGTGACGTGCCTTCAGCCATGTGCCGGAGACATACGCGAACACGACCCTTTATGGGCGAGGTGGTTCATCAGTATCGAGTAGAGACGAACTTTTCGAATCTGTTGCTTGGTTCATTAGTCAGATTTTGGTATTTACCTTAGATGTCATTGCTTCCTTTTGTCAATCATCGGGTATAAAAAGATGCTGATACAATATAATCGAAGAAATAATGTCAATACAAAAGTTAAAAGATGCGCAACAACATGGTTCACATTTTAGACGATTTTGGCACATTTGGTAGCGCTTCACTGATCACAAAATAATACTACAATTAATCACAAGTAAATGGGCCAAAATCGCCTCATACATATTGGTTTTTTTTTTTTTACTGGACCAATAGATAAAAAGAGGCTAATTGTGTGCTTTTAAAGAGGCTTATTTTGGCTAAATTCATTTAAATGATACAAAAAAATATAACCAGTCTTTTATCTATGGGGAAAGATCAAATAAAAAGACTTTTTTTGGTAAAAAGGATAAGAATGATTTTCAGCCATTGATTTAAAATTAATGGATGAGATTAAATCACAATCCTAACTAACTAACCAACTAACTAACTAACCATTTAAATATAATTTTTAAAAAGTTTTTCAAAAATTCTGAAAAAATTGTATGTTGGTGCAAAAAACTTTTGTGAAGAAAGTTTTTTTAATTCGAAGTTTTTTACGTTTTTTTAATGCATAAAATCGAAATTTTGATGCACAAAAATGATAATTTTTAGGCTTTTTAAGTTTTTTTTTGCATCAAGAATTCATTTTTATGCCCAACTTCTTTTAACTTTTTGCTTTAAAATTTGATGTCGCATCAAACTAAAACAACTTGAAAATTTTGTTTATGAAAAAAAAATTGTACACCAAATTTCACCTTTTTGTGCATCAAATTTCGTTTTTTTGTGCATTAAAAAAATGTTAAAAACTCAAATTTAAGAGAACTTTCTTCACAACTTTTTTATGCACCAACATATCCGATATTATGAAAAAATTTCAGAATTTTTCGAGAACTTTTTAAAAATCATGTTTAGATGGTTAGTTAGTTAGTTAGTTAGTTAGTTAGAAATATGGATTGATCTCATCCATTGATTTTAAATCAATGGCTGAAAATCCTTCTTATCCTTCTCACAAAAAATATCTTTTTATTTTAACTCTCCCCTATCTATTATATTGATATATACTCAAGATTTCAGTAACAAAATGATTAAGTATTCAACCAAGAAACTAGTATACTCACAGTTAGAAGAGTAGACTGAATTAATGGAATCAATGGTGATTGTTATTGAGAATATGAAGTTGCTCGAAAAGTGACTTAAACTCTCAAGAGGCGTTTGGAATTTGGTATTCGGATATTTGCATTTGAAGACCAAGAATCGTTTGTTTTGAAGTTTCGCATAAAGTTGAACCCACGGTGGAGATTGTTGAAAAGTGGGTTAAACTTTAGGGTTTATTTAATAAATTTGTTTAGCTTGTCCCACAAGTTTGTTTAGCCTATAAATAGGGATTAATTGTTTTAGTTTTCTTTGTAGCTTTCGAATTGTAATTTAGGGTATTGAATAAAAGCT
Source organism: Glebionis coronaria (assembly GCA_025667525.1). Lineage (NCBI taxonomy): Eukaryota > Viridiplantae > Streptophyta > Magnoliopsida > Asterales > Asteraceae > Glebionis > Glebionis coronaria. The sequence goes on from CM046875.1 coordinate 698,032,700, forward strand.
TCCGCTTCGTTTGTTCGGATTTGATTTGTTTGTTTCGTTCGTTTGATTTATCCAAAAGAAGTTTTGGTTACAACAAAAAGAGAGAGTAAGAGATTACAAATTCATAGCTAAAATGAAATGAAATGACTAATTGGGTATTTATACAAGTGTGGGTTGGTTTGTTGAATGGGTGAGAGTTGTACTGCTTTTCCCTTCAATTCTGCTCTTGAATTGTTGTTGGATTCCACGTGCTTGGCACATGCTAATTACTTGATTAATAAACTCATATCAATGCCCACTCCTTCGAATGATTCTTGTCCTCAAGCATCTAGTGAAAAATCAGGAAAGCGGCGAAGTATGTCACTATGAAGCTCCCAAGTAGCATCATCTGCAGTGCCATTGGACCACTTGATTATTGGGGTAGCGCCATAGAACTATTAGGAACTGGGCCTTTGAATTGCTTCAACTGGGACACATGAAAAACTGGGTGAATCTAAGAACTGATAGGCAAATCCAACTTATAAACCACTTGTCCCACCCTCTGAAGTATCTGAAATGGACCATATTACTTAGGATTCAATTTGATATACTTGCCAACACGCACAGACACTTGCCTATGAGGTTGCAGCTTAAGAAAAACCCATTGAACAACTTCAAAAACTCTATCAGTCCTTTTGGCATCAGCAACAGCCTTCATCCTGTGTTGAGCTCTTGCCAAATGAAACTGCAACAATTGAATCATAGACTCTCTAGCAGCCAAGCTTCTATCCACTGTATCTACCAAACACTGGCCTTGAACATAAGCAATAGGATTGGGAGGTGGTTGTCCATAAAGGACCTCAAAGGGTGTAGTTTTAAGAGAGGTGTGATAAGTAGTGTTGTACCAATACTCAGCCAAACTGACCTATTTTGACCTAGCCTTGGGTTTCTCACCAGTGATACATCTCAAGTACATTTCCAAACACCTATTAACAACTTCAGTTTGGCCATCTGATTATGGATGATAAGCAGTAGACAAATGAAGGCTGACTTGTAAGGCCTTGAATAACTCTTTCCAAAACAAACTGATAAAGATCTTGTCTCTGTCACTCACAGTGATCTTTGGTAACCCACAGAGCTTGTAAATGTTATCCAAGAAAACTTGAGCAATTTGCATAGCAGTGAAAGGGTGACTTAGTGGAATGAAATGGGCATACTTGCTCAATCGATCCACCACAACTAGAATAACAGACTTGCCATTTGAAGGGGGAGGCCTTCAATGAAATCCATTAAAATCTTAGTCCATACTTGAGTTGGAATAGAAAGAGGTTGCAATAGACCAGGATATGCAGAGAGATAAGGTTTACTAGCTTGACACACTCTGCATTCTGCCACAAAAACCTTGACTTGTTGCCTTAACTTTTTCTAGTAACACAAACTTGTGACTCTTTGGATAGTAGCCTGCACCCCTGAATGACCTCCATTTTGATCAGCATGAAAATAGTAGAGTAATTGTTGTCTAAGGACCGCATCATTACCAACTACCAACTTGCCTTTCCTATGCAGCTGACCATTAGTATAGGAGTAGTGTTTGTGTGACTAAGGATTGATTACTAAATCACCAATTAGCTTTTGCAAATCTGCATCTTTCTGACAAGAGTCTCTAATCACCTAAACAAAAATGTTGGTAAGGGAAGAAAGAGCCATAGTCAATAACTGGGCACTGGTGGGAATTTTAGAAAGAGCATCAGCAGCTTTGTTTTCAGTACCCTTCTTATACAAGATGTCATAATCAAACCTCATTAGCTTAGTTAACCATTTCATTTGAGAAGGATTAGTAATCCTTTGTTCTAACAAGTACTTCAAACTGAAATGGTCTGTCTTAATTTGGAAGTGCCTGTCAAGTAGGTACCCTCTCCATTTCCCTAAAGCTTGAATGACAGCTAAGAGTTCCTTTTCATAAGTTGAAAGATTATGATGTCTTGGTGCCAAAGTCTTTCTATAATAGGCCACTGGATGTCCACCCTATTGTAGAACTGCACCAATTCCACCTTATGAAGCATCAGTTTCAATCACAAAGAGTTCATCAAAGTTAGGAAGTTTCAATACTGGTGCCTGAACCATGGCTTGCTTAAGCTTTTCAAACGTTGTAGTAGCTGCAGGATTCCACACAAACCCATTCTTCTTGAGAAGTTGGGTTAGAGGAAAACTAAGGGTAGCATAATCCTTAATAAACCTTCTATAGTACCATGTCAAGCCTAGAAAACCTCTTAATTGTTTCAAGTTGGTAGGAAGTGGCCATTGTTGCATTGCTTCTATCTTGGATAGATCAGTAGCCACCTCTGCATTGCTGATCACATGGCCTAAGTATTCTACTTTCTGTGCTCCAAACACACACTTAAACTGTTTGGCAAAGAGTGAATGATGTCTCAACACTTGTAAGACCAACTCCAAATGGCTAACATGTGACTCCAAATCAGGGTTGTAGACTATGATATCATCAAAAAAGGCTAACACAAACTTCCTCAAATAAGCCTTAAACACAGAGTTCATCAAAGCTTGAAAAGTAGAGGGTGCATTTGTTAAGCCAAAAGGCATTACCAGAAACTCATAATGCCCCTCATGGGTTCTAAAAGCATTTTTCTCCACATCCTCATGATGTATCCTGATTTGGTGATAACTAGATCTCAAATCAATTTTAGAAAAGAACTAAGAGCCTTGCAACTCATCAATGAGTTCCTCAATAACTGGTATGGGAAACTTGTCTTTGATGGTTGCATTGTTAAGTCTTCTGTAATCAATACACATCCTCCAACTCCCATCTTTCTTCTTGACCATAACCACTAGAGATGAAAAAGGGCTTTGACTATCTCTAATCACTCTAGTATCCAATAATTCCCTGACCATAACTTTAATGGAATCTTTTTGAGTAGGAGGATGTCTGTATGGTTTGGAACTAATAGGAACTGTACCCTCCTTCAAAGGAATTTTATGATCAAAAGCTCTTTGTGGTGGAAGTGTTGTAGGAACAGCAAAAATATCTAAATAATGATCAAGCGATTTTTTAATTGTAGAAGGAACTTGAGGAGAATCTACAGCTTCAAGCATATGCAAGGTAGTGGAGGAGTATACACATAAAACCATGGAAGACAGTTCCATACTGGGTGCTTGGCTAGGCATTTTACTACCTTGCAACCATTGTAATTCTGGTTTTAGAGTTCCCCTGAGCACAATCTTCTTTCCTCTATACTTGAACTCCATCCGAAGCTCTTTGAAATTTGTAAGAATGTTACCTAAGGTAGACAACCACTGAATCCCAAGCACCATCTCACAACCACCCAAGGGAATAAGCATAACACCAGTGATAAACTCCTCTCCTCTACATTTCCATGTAAAACCTTTACACATGTAATTACTAACCAACTTAGTGCCTCCAGCAACTACCACTTCCAAAGGGCAAGTGCTAATTAATTTACACCCCAATTTCTTAGCAGTATTCAAATCCAAAAAATTTTGAGTACTATCATAGTCAACCAGAATACGGAGTTTGTTTTTCTCAACATGACCACAAACTCTCATTGTCTGATAAGTGTTGGTAGCACGGATAGAATTAAGTGAAATTTGTGGTAAATACTCAATGATTTCCCCTGTAGCTTCTGGTAATTGCTCAACCGACTCAGTATCATCTTCTTCCTAAAGGGGAGTTCCCAAAACCTCCAAAGAGAAAACTTGTCCACTACACTTATGACCTGGTGTATACCTCTGGTCACAATAGAAACACTGATTTTTTACTCTTTTCTCAACTAAATCCTTCTGTGTAAGTTGTTTCCTAAAGGGTGTGGTTGTAGTAGTGGGTACAGGTGGTGTTCTCCAATTAACATTTGGTGTAGGCAAGGAAATTGGTTTGGGACTAGTGTTTGGAAATTGGTGTTGGAACCTTGGGGTTGGTAAAATTGGTTTAGCCTTGGATTTCAACACATTCAACCTCTCCTCTTCAATCTTACACAACCCATACACCTCAGCCAATGTCCTAGGCTTAATCATTCTAACAGCCAATTCAATTTCACTAGGTAAGCCTGCTAAGAAGAAACTAATACATTGTTCCTCTCCCAAATTAAGCCTACACAACAACCTATCAAATGAATCAATATACTCCTGCACATTATTGACTAATTTCAACTTCTTCAGTTCTCCTAAAGGATCATCATAAGCCCTAACAAATCATTTTAATATGGCTGCTCTATATACGTGCCAATCCACATCCTCTCTCACAAAGGTAATAAACTGTCTATGCCACATTAAAGGTAAATCAGAGAGATGAATGGAAACCAAATTTACCTTAGAGTCATCAGTAGTGTTATCTACTTTAAAGAATTGTTCACATTTGAATAACCATCCCTTAACATCATCACCACCGAATTTGGGAAATTCGATCTTGGTAACCCGGCTAAATTGTGAATGACCCCCATTACCATTCCCAAATCCTCTATTTTGTGCTGCATTACTACTTTCTGGCCTCTGATTCGCAAATTCAGCCCTCATTCTGTCCGTGGCTGTATTAACTAACTCAGTGACAAGAGTATTCAAATCCTGTCTCGTAGTATCATCTATAGTGGAAGTGGATCCTAACTGCCATCTTGATCAATCATTCAATAAAATCAATCAAAATGAAGAATGTTAGAAGGTTGGTGAGATATGTGTGAATGGTAATAACAGAAAACTAACTGAATAACAGAAAAACTGAATTCTCTTAGAAAAATTTTTGGTGAAAAATGGTGTTTTGCCAAGAAAGTGGCTCTGGATACCAATTGATGTATACTCAAGATTTCAGTAACTAATGATTAAGTATTAAACCAAGAAACTAGTATACTCACAGTTAGAAGATGTGACAACCCAAAATCGAGGTCATTGCTTAATCTTATTTTACGATTATTTTTGAAATTTTTGAATGAGTTGGAACGATATTTATTTTTGAAGGTTTCAGTTTAAACCGATGTTGGAAGGTCTATATATAATATTTATTAAGTATAAGGAGTATTAGCAAGCGTGATGTTGATGGATGCCAAATATTTTACGTTTTATTGTCGGTTGTTCGATTTTTATTATTTTTGAGGTTTTATTTTAAATGACGTGTTAAGTCGAGTCGAGAGTCGATATTATTATTTTTGAGATACGTTTTAAATTTTTAAAAGTATCTTTATGAAACCCGAGCCCCGTAAATATTTTGAAAATTGACTAATAGTTATTTCCCGCTTTTTAGCTAAATATTTACATTTCTAGCCACAACTTTCATTAAATTGCAACCAAGTCCCTACCCCACTATATATAAACTTAAACAAACACACACACATCACAATTTTCATTTCAAAATTTCACTTCCACTCTCTCTCTCTCTTCTCTTTGTCGAAACCCACCACCACCACCAAAACACAAACAAACTTCAAATTTTCTTGAGTTTGAGCTTGAATCAAGCTAAACTAACAATAGACCCAACCTTATTTTTGCATAAGGATCACATTGATGTAAGAAATTTATACATGCAAGCAACTTTTTTTTTATGATGTTGGTAGGTAGGAGATTTGATCATGCATGGCTTCATCTTGATGATCCATGGTGGTTTGTGCTAAAAATCTTGTTATAAACTTCATTTTGATCTTATGATTTTTATTTTGATTATGATTTTTATGTTATGATTAGTGTATGATGATATTAGGGCATAGTAATGATCATTTCCATGGTTGGTTTTTATCAAAAAGTTGATTTTGTACAAGTTTTGAGTAGTCATTTTATAACAGTAAGTAAAAGGTAAAATCAGAATTTTTATGTTTTGAAAATGGCTTAACTTATAGCCTAGGGTTGTAGATAATTTTCTTAGCTTCGATTTGATATAAGGTAGAGCTTCTAGCTCAAAACGAGCGCGAAGTTATGATGTTTTGAATGATCGTGTACCGGGAGACGAGTACCGGCACTACAAGTAGTTGTTGTTGATATTTGGATCGAATCCCGGGGACTCTAAATTGATGTTTTGAAAAATTTAACCTACTGATAAAGAGGTGTTTACTTATTAGGTTGAGTTTAGTTTAAAACCCGAGTGTCGGTTTTGTAAACAGAGTCGTTTAAATAAGTTAAAACGGTTGTATGAAAAATTAACGTAAATCTGTCCGGATTTTGTAGTTTGAAAATGAGTCGGGTAAAGTACTTTAAAAGTAATTTTATTTGATAAACTTGTAAGAGGACTTTCTACATATAGTAAGTTAGTTTATTGAGTCGTTTCATAAACGGTTGACGAGTTTAAAAGGGGTAAATAAGCTAGTACATGTAGCATGTACCGGCGAACTTTGTAAAAAAGTATAAAATGGTTAAGTAAACGTGTAGTAAAGTATAATGAAGTAATTTATATCATTTTATCTCGAGTTTATCGTGGTTTTATGAGTTTGAGTTTGATGTTGTTATGTATGATTTATTTCTCGAGTCATTATTTAACGAACGCGCCTTATTTGATAGGTAGCGGTTCTCGTGTTTGAAAGGCATCCATTATCGTCGATGATCATCTCGCAAGATCTCTTATACTAAGGTGAGTCTATAGCCTCGCTTTCTAATTGTTTTAATGATTTTAATACCCGCGAGGGGGATACATGCTATTTGAAAATAAATGAACACAAGTCATGAGTAATTATTAGACCCGAATGTTGCCTAAAGTTGATTTCATTGTATTGAGTAACTTGTTGCTAAAGACCCTAAATTCATGAGCCGTTAACTATCTTCTGACTTGATGTTGTGAGTCGGGAATAGCCGCTTATTCTAATCGTAGTACTATTGGGTTGACCACCCTATCTGAGACCAGGGCATTACGTTGAGTAACCCGCTGGGAAGGATAATTTTACGTGAATAAGATTGTGGTATTCTAGCAACTGATACCCTAGAGGGGCAATGGTTTTATTCTAGTCATGCCGGCATTTGGCGTGGGTGACTATTGGTTAAGGGGTCGGTGTCATGAGCTTAAATACAATGTTTGTTTATCATTATTATTATTGCCTTGGATATAGATTGTGTGTACGACAACTCTATAAATGATTATGATTGATTTTCTTCTTGTGTTCAAATGTGATTTGATAAACCTATAGTCTCGCTCAACATTATTGTTGACTCGTTTTATGCATGTATTTCAGGTAATAGGAAGTGATGGAGGATGGAGCTTTGTTGTAGAGGTTGTGGCTTGGCTTTTGGAAGAATGTTGGTCTAAACCGTTTCTACCTTTTAAATGTTGAACAATTTGTTTTATGTTGATGTACTGTACTAAACTTGTTGGTTGTTGGTCGAGATCCATGGGGACAAAACGCTTTACTCTGGTATCGTGTCAGTACAATTTGGGTTGAAATCTATGTTTTAGACCATTTATAATAATCATGTTTATATTTTGTGTAAACGTCTCTATTTTGAGTCGTTCAATATACCTTGTGTGATGATGCTTGTGTCTAGCACCCGATTGTGTATTTCCGTTGCGCAATGTAAATTGGGGGTGTTAGAGATTGGTAATCAGAGCTGCAAGTTATAGAGAACTGGGTCGATTTTAAAAATTGTCCTAAACTATAACTTTGGTGTCGAAAGTATTTATTCTTCAAAAGCACACAACTCCTCTGCAACGCTCCGGTAAGATCACTTTTAGTTTTGTTTTGCATTGTAGATGTATCCCTCATAACTGAAATGAATTCCCGAGTATTTATTAAGTAAATACTACGATATTGTATTGGATTTATTAAAAGTACGCTGAGTGCTTGTCAGTATCATATTTATTTTTTATTTTATTTATTTTTTATTTTTTTTTTGCGAGCATTGCATAAACATCATTTGCATTGTGTTGCATAGCATGGATAATGTATGACATTTGCATGAGCATTGCATACTAATTATTATTTTATTAATGATTACCTTAAGTATCCTTAACCCTTATAATTGTAGAAAATGGTTGGTTTACCTCGTGAGGATGGATGGATTGATTTGACTAATGTAGTGGATGGTGAGAAAGTAGATAACTTTGGTGCTAGTGACGATGAGGAGCCTTTTGAGTTTTTAGATGATGGGATTCCACTTACTGCAGTTGGTCAGACAGAGCCTGAGTTGTTACAAGGTAGTCATGTTCCAAGGGTCGATGTTGTGCCACAGACTGTTCCAGATTGTCAGCGACCGGTTGTTCGTTCTTCGACTCCTACTTGTGATGCTTATACTAGTAGTTTGCCTGGGATTGCATCTGCTAGGGGTGATGTTCCTGTTGAGTCGAGTAGGGCTGCTAGTGCTCGATCTATTCATGATGGTATTTCTTAAGAAGTTTGATAGGTCTTTGTTTGAGAGGTATTTGGTTGAGACTCATGTGATTAGGAGGTTTGAGATGAATGAGAAGAAGTTTGAAAGGTGTGTTGGTAGTGTGAGGAGGTCAGAGTTTGTTAGGGCAAGGGAAATGGATGAGGTTGTTAGATTGAGGTCTATGGTGTTGAATTTGAGTGGGCAAGTTGAGAGTTTGCGTAGGGAGCAAGAAAGGAATGCTAGGTTGAGTGCGTGGGGTTTGCCGGTGAGATCTTTTCCTAGTCATGGTGTTGTGATTCGTGATGTGCCGAATCAGGTTGAAGCTCAAGCGTCGGTGAAGCCGAGTGAAGGAGGAAGTCGTAAAGGGAAGGAAAAAGTGGAAGAAGAATCAGAGGATGATGATAGCAGCAGTGATGACGAGCCGGTGTACAAGAAGCTGCGAGGATGTGATGTTTAGTTCTTTCTGTTGTTGTTTTTATTTGGTCATGTTGTAATAGAACTTATGTAGACTCGTACTCTAACTTGTGATGAAACTTAATGACTTTAAGTGTTGTGATGAAGGATTGTAGTGACATTACTTGTCACAATTTTGTGGAGATTTTCCAAAGCAATCCAAAATTACCTTCATAACTTATGATTTGTCTTATTAGTTCTTTTGTGTGATTGGTTAATGATTCATTGTGAATTGTGTTGTTGGTGCATGTAGTATCCATGTTACATCTTGATAGAGAAATCCTTCTTCTTATCTTGATATGAATACTTACTTGTTCTTTTTCTGTTATGGTGACAGGAAGGAGTTGGGAGGCATTTTTCTGACTTTACTAAATTACTGTTTGGTTAGTTTTCCTGTAAACATGCCGCCTAAATTGACGACTGCTACTGTTAATACCATGATTGAGCAAGCTATTGCTAGAGCTTTGGAAGCTGAACGTGCTGCGAGGAACCAAGAGGCTGAGAATAGGAATACTGCTGGTCAGGCTGGAGGGAATGCTGGAAATCAGGCTGGAGGTAATGCTGATGAGCAAGCAGAAGGAAATGCTGCGGGACAAGCTGGAGGTAATGCTGCTGTTCAGCAGGTTCAAAAGGAATGTTCGTATGCTAGTTTCATGAAATGTGGACCTACCCAATTTTGTGGTACTGGTGGTGCATTGGAATTAAGGAGGTGGATTGAGAAGATATAACGTACTTTTGAGATCAGTGGATGTTCAGAAGCCAGTAAGGTGAAATTTGCTGCAGCTACTTTTCAGGATGATGCGTTGAGTTGGTGGAATAGTCAAGTAGTTACTGTAGGGTTAGTTGAATCTATGCTAGAACATGGACTGTGACTAAGGGACTGTTGACTGCTAAGTTTTGTCCTGAGGAAGAGTTAGGTCAGTTGGAAGATGAATTGAGGCATTTGGTGTTGAGGAACAATGATATTGTAGCTTATACAAGGAGGTTTTCTGATTTGTGTTTGTTGTGTCCTGATGCGTTTGCTGATGACCGTAAGAAGATGAAGCAGTACATTCTGGGTTTATCCAGTAATATCAAGGGAGAAACTACTTCGTCGAAACCCAAGTCATTTGATGAAGCTGTTCAAATGGCTCATGCTTTAATGGATGTAAAGCTGCAGGATCGAAATGATAGTATTGCTGAGGGGAATAAGAGAAAGTGGGAAGTTGCACACTCAAGCCAAGGGCAAAATCGAGGTGGTTATCGTAATAACAATAACCAAGGACCAAATAGGAATCAGCAATACAATTTGAGAAGGAATGATGGTGTTCGTGCTGCCACAGGAAATCAAGGTAACAAGGTGAATCCGAAGTGTGGTCGGTGTAATCTGTATCATGTTGGAAATAGTCCACCTTCTTGCAACAAGTGTGGGAAGGCTGGACATAAGATGGCAGATTGTAGAAACAAGGGTGTAGCCACTGGGGCTAATGCTGTTAAGGTAGTTTACTGTTCTGGATGTGGAGGCCGTGGACATAAGCAGGGGAACTGTCCGAGGGTTGGCATACGACAGGGAGGCAATGTTGTTGTTGTTGCTGCTGGGAATGCTGCTCCAGCCTATGTCGTGGGAGATGCTGACAAACCTCAAGGGCCGAACGTGGTGACTGGTACGTTCTTACTTGATGCTTATTATGCTAGTGTGTTGTTTGATTCTGGATCCGATAGAAGTTTCGTAGATGTTAGATTCAGTCAGCTATTGGATAGAGAACCAGTAAGATTGACGACTAGTTATAATGTGGAGTTAGCTGATGGTAAGGTTGTAAGCACTAGTTCTATACTGAAAGGTTGTTCCTTGAAGTTAGGTAATTATGTGTTTAGTATTGATTTGATGCCCATAGAATTAGGATCTTTTGACGTGATTGTTGGAATGGATTGGTTAGTTGGTAATGGTGCAGTAATTGTTTGTGGAGAAAGATTAGTTCAGATACCGCTAAGGAATAGGGTATTGACTGTGAAAGGAGATGAATGTACGTCTCGTTTGAGAGTTGTTTCTTGTTTAAAGATGATGAGGTATATAGAAGCAGGTTGTGATGTGTTTCTTGCACAGATAAGTAATGATGGTATGAATGAATGGAAATTAGAGGATGTGCCTGTGATTAGAGAGTATCCTGAGGTTTTCCCTGAGGAATTGCCAGGATTACCGCCGCATCGTGAAGTTGAGTTTCGTATCGATTTAGTGTCGGGTGCTGCTCCAGTTGCTCGTGCACCATATCGTTTAGCTCCATCTGAGATGAAGGAATTATCTGATCAATTGAAGGAATTGATGAAGAAGGGATTTATTAGACCAAGTTCGTCGCCGTGGGGTGCGCCTGTTTTGTTTGTTAGGAAGAAAGATGGTTCTTTTAGAATGTGTATTGATTACAGAGAGCTTAACAAATTGACTATCAAGAATCGGTATCCCCTGCCGAGGATTGATGATTTGTTCGATCAGTTACAAGGGTCAAGTGTATACTCGAAGATCGATTTGAGATCTAGGTATCATCAACTGAGAGTTAGGGAAGAAGATATTCCTATAACAGCTTTCCGTACTCGATATGGACATTTCGAATTTCAAGTGATGCCTTTTGGATTAACAAATGCGCCTGATGTATTTATGGATTTGATGAATCGTGTATGTAAGCCGTATTTGGATGAGTTTGTTATCGTATTCTTTGATGATATTCTCGTTTATTCCAAGAGTGAAGAGGAGCATGAGAAGCATTTGAGAACAATTTTGGAATTGTTGAAGAAGGAGAAGTTGTATGCGAAATTCTCTAAGTGTGAATTTTGGTTGAAATCAGTGCAATTTTTGGGGCACGTGATTGATAGTGAAGGTGTTCGTGTGGATCCTGCTAAGATTGAGGCAATTAAGGATTGATCAGTGTCGAAGACGCCGACTGAAGTTCGCCAATTTCTTGGTTTGGCTGGGTATTATAGAAGGTTTATCGAGAAGTTTTCGATAATTGCTAAGCCATTGACTAAGCTTACGGAGAAGAATCGAGTGTTTGAATGGAGATTGGAAGAGGAATCTGCATTTAGTATGTTGAAGGATAAGTTGTGTTCTGTGCCGATATTGTCTTTGCCAGAAGGATCTGAGGAATTTGTAGTATATTGTGACGCGTCTCATAAAGGATTTGGAGCTGTATTGATGCAAAGGGAGAAAGTAATAGCGTATGCGTCGAGACAATTAAGGAAGCATGAAGAGAATTACACTACGCATGATTTAGAACTTGGGGCTGTTATTTTTGCTTTAAAGCTGTGGAGACACTACTTGTATGGAACCAAGTGTGTGGTTTTCACTGATCATAAGAGTTTGAAGTATATTTTGGATCAAAAGGAATTGAATATGAGGCAAAGGAGATGGGTTGAGTTGCTGAGTGATTATGACTGCGAGATTCGTTACCATCCTGGTAAAGAGAATGTGGTAGCTGATGCACTTAGTAGAAAGGAAAGAGATAAGTCTATAAGAGTTAGAGCTTTGACGATGTTGGAGTGTGTCGATTTGACGGAAGAGATATTGAAAGCCCAAACTAATGGATTGAAGGAAGAGAACGTTGAGGCAGAAAATTGGGTAGAATGTTGAAACCTTTGTTTGAAGTAAGGTCAAATGGATTGAGGTATTTTAAGAATAGGATTTGGTTACCGTTGTGTCCATCTAAGGAAGATTCGTTAGGGGTGCGAGATTTGGTGATGAATGAATCTCATAAGTCGAAATATTCAATACATCCTGGATCGGACAAGATGTATCAAGATCTTAAGAAAGTGTATTGGTGGCCGAATATGAAGGCAGATATAGCACAATATGTTAGTAAGTGTTTAACTTGTGCGAAGGTGAAGGCTGAACATAAGAAACCGTCGGGATTATTAGTGCAACCTGAGATTCCTTAGTGGAAATAGGAGAAGATTACAATGGATTTTGTGATAGGTTTGCCAAGGACTTCAAATGGTAGTGATATGATATGGGTGATTGTAGATAGATTGACTAAGTCTGCTCACTTTTTGCCAATGAAGAAGACAGATAGTATGGAGAGGTTAACAACGATGTATGTGAAGGAGATTGTTTGTCGACATGGTGTGCCTTTGTCGATAATTTCTGATCGTGATAGTAGGTTTACTTCAGAATTTTGGAAGTCTTTGCAGAAAGCGATGGGAATGGAGTTATGTTTGAGTACAGCATATCATCCGGAAACTGATGGACAAAGTGAGAGAACGATTCAAACGTTAGAGGATATGCTTCGTGCATGTGTGATTGATTTTGGAAATGGTTGGGATAAGCATTTTCCATTGGTTGAAGTTTCGTACAACAATAGTTATCATTCAAGTATTAAAGCCGCACCATTTGAAGCTTTGTATGGACGTAAGTGTAGATCTCCAGTGTGTTGGAGTGAGGTAGGAGAAAGTCAATTGACTGGGCCTGAAATGATATTTGAGACGACTAAGAAGATTGTGCAAATTAAGAAGCGTTTGTTATCTGCCAGAAGTAGACAAAAGAGTTATGCTGATAACAGAAGGAAACCGTTGGAGTTTGAAGTAGGAGACATGGTTATGTTGAAGGTATCTCCATGGAAAGGAGTAATACATTTTGGAAAAAGAGGAAAGTTGAGCCCGAGATTTATTGGACCATTTAAGATTATCCAAAGGATTGGATTGGTGGCTTATAAGTTAGAATTGCCTGATGAGCTTAAGGCTATTCATAATACTTTTCATGTGTCTAATTTGAAGAAGTGTTTAGCTGAAAGGGATGTGGTGATTCCATTGGAGGAGATTCAACTTGATGATAAGTTGCATTTTATAGAGGAACCTGTAGAGATAATGGATAGGGAAGTCAAGAAGTTGAAGCATAGTAGAATTCCGATTGTGAAGGTGAGATGGAACTCTACACGTGGGCCAGAGTTTACGTGGGAACGTGAGGATTTCTTTAAGGACAAGTATCCTCATTTGTTTAGGAAGGATTAAGCGCCGCGGACGTCGCTTCTTTTAAGAAGGGGGGATGTGACAACCCAAAATCGAGGTCATTGCTTAATCTTATTTTACGATTATTTTTGAAATTTTTGAATGAGTTGGAACGATATTTATTTTTGAAGGTTTCAGTTTAAACCGATGTTGGAAGGTCTATATTTAATATTTATTAAGTATAAGGAGTATTAGCAAGCGTGATGTCGATGGATGCCAAATATTTTACGTTTTATTGTCGGTTGTTCGATTTTTATTATTTTTGAGGTTTTATTTTAAATGACGTGTTAAGTCGAGTCGAGAGTCGATATTATTATTTTTGAGGTACGTTATAAATTTTTAAAAGTATCTTTATGAAACCCGAGCCCCGTAAATATTTTAAAAATTGACTACTAGTTATTTCCCGCTTTTTAGCTAAATATTTACATTTCTAGCCACAACTTTCATTAAATTGCAACCAAGTCCCTACCCTACTATATATAAACTTAAACAAACACACGCACATCACAATTTTCATTTCAAAATTTCACTTCCACTCTCTCTCTCTCTTCTCTTTGCCGAAACCCACCACCACCACCAAAACACAATCAAACTTAAAATTTTCTTGAGTTCGAGCTTGAATCAAGCTAAACTAACAATAGACCCAACCTTATTTTTGCATAAGGATCACATTGGTGTAAGAAATTCATACATGCAAGCAACTTTTTTTTTATGATGTTGGTAGGTAGGAGATTTGATCATGCATGGCTTCATCTTGATGATCCATGGTGGTTTGTGCTTATAAACTTCATTTTGATCTTATGATTTTTATTTTGAGTATGATTTTGATGTTATGATTAGTGTATGATGATATTAGGGCATAGTAATGATCATTTCCATGGTTGGTTTTTATCAAAAAGTTGATTTTGTATAAGTATTGAGTAGTCATTTTATAACAGTAAGTAAAAGGTAAAATCCGAATTTTTATGTTTTGAAAATGGCTTAACTTATAGCCTAGGGTTGTAGATAATTTTCTTAGCTTCGATTTGATATAAGGTAGAGCTTCTAGCTCAAAACGAGCGCGAAGTTATGATGTTTTGAATGATCGTGTACCGGGAGACGAGTACCGGCACTACAAGTAGTTGTTGTCGATATTTGGATCAAATCTTGGGGACTCTAAATTGATGTTTTGAAAAATGTAACCTACTGATAATGAGGTGTTTACTTATTAGGTTGAGTTTACTTTAAAACCCGAGTGTCGGTTTTGTAAACGGAGTCGTTTAAATAAGTTAAAACGGTTGTATGAAAAATTAACGTAAATCTGTCCAGATTTTGTAGTTTGAAAATGAGTCGGGTAAAGTACTTTAAAAGTAATTTCATTTGATAACCTTGTAAGAGGACTTTCTATATATAGTAAGTTAGTTTATCGAGTCGTTTCATAAACGGTTGACGAGTTTAAAAGGGGTAAATACGCTAGTACATGTAGCATGTACCGGCGAACTTTGTAAAAAAGTATAAAATGGTTAAGTAAACGTGTAGTAAAGTATAATGAAGTAATTTATATCATTTTCTCTCGAGTTTATCGTGGTTTTATGAGTTTGAGTTTGATGTTGTTATGTATGATTTATTTCTCGAGTCATTATTTAACGAACGCGCCTTATTTGATAGGTAGCGGTTCTCGTGTTTGAAAGGCATCCATTATCGTCGACGATCATCTCGCTAGATCTCTTATACTAAGGTGAGTCTATAGCCTCGCTTTCTAATTGTTTTAATGATTTTAATACCCGCGAGGGAGATACATGCTATTTGAAAATAAATGAACACAAGTCATGAGTAATTATTAGACCCGAAAGTTGCCTAAAGTTGATTTCATTGTATTGAGTAACTTGTTGCTAAAGACCCTAAATTCATGAGCCGTTAACTATCTTCTGACTTGATGTTGTGAGTCGGGAATAGCCGCTTATTCTAATGGTAGTACTATTGGGTTGACCACCCTATCTGAGACAAGGGCGTTACGTTGAGTAACCCGCTGGGAAGGATAAGTTTACGTGAATAAGATTGTGGTATTCTAGCAACTGATACCCTAGAGGGGCAATGGTTTTATTCTAGTCATGTCGGCATTTGGCGTGGGTGACTATTGGTTAAGGATCGGTGTCATGAGCTTAAATACAATGTTTATGTATCATTATTATTACTGCCTTGAATATAGATTGTTTGTACGACAACTCTATAAATGATTATGATTGATTTTCTTCTTGTGTTCAAATGTGATTTGATAAACCTATAGTCTCGCTCAAAATTATTGTTGACTCGTTTTATGCATGTATTTCAGGTAATAGGAAGTGATGGAGCATGGAGCTTTGCTGTGGAGGTTGTGGCTTGGCTTTTGGAAGAATGTTGGTCTAAACCGTTTCTACCTTTTAAATGTTGAACAATTTGTTTTATGTTGATGTACTGTACTAAACTTGTTGGTTGTTGGTCGAGATCCATTGGGACAAAACGCTTTACTCTGGTATCGTGTTAGTACAATTTGGGTTGAAATCTATGTTTTAGACCATTTATAATAATCATGTTTATATTTTGTGTAAACGTCTCTATTTTGAGTCGTTCAATATACCTTGTGTGATGATGCTTGTGTCTAGCACCCAATTATGTATTTCCGCTACGCAATGTAAATTGGGGGTGTTAGAGAAGAGTAGACTGAATCAATGGAATCAATGGTGATCCTTATTGGGAAGATGAAATGTTGGTTACAACAAAAAGAGAGAGTAAGAGATTGCAAATTCATAACTAAAATGAAATTAAATGACTAATTGGGTATTTATACAAGTGTGGGTTGGTTTGTTGAATGGGTGAGAGTTGTAACTGCTTTTCCCTCCAATTCTGCTCTTGAATTGCTGTTGGATTCCACGTGCTTTGCACGTGCTAATTACTTGATTAATAAACTCATATCATATATCTAAAGATTCAGTCCCATCATTGAATGGGCAGTAATGATGCTATTTTGTTTTCACTGTTTTAAGCTTCAATAACCTTCACACGAAACCTAATTAACTTAAGGATATACAAACGGTATTAGTTTTACAAATCAATACTCTAGGATCATATGAAGAGTTTGTAGTTTTGCAAATCAATACTCCAGTATCATATGAAGAGTTGCTGGAGTTACATCACTTATGGATTGTATAAATTGAATACATGGTGACCATTCATTCATAAAAACGGCCAAAAAGTAATACAACATCTTAAGTTTCTTTCATCTTTTGATAGCTATTCCATTATATCAAACAAGGCCGTTGAGAAAATATCCATGGAGGATGAACAACCTAATGTTGAATTGAAAACCTGTGTGGACACAAATAAAAATGTTGGTGAGCCCAAAGATGGTGGTGTAAGCAAAAATGTTGGTGAGTCCAGTAATGTTGCTCAGCCTATAAATGAGTTGTTCTTGGACGATCTTTCTCTTGATGTTACAGGCACAATTATAGTGATGATGTGTAGAATGTGGGATGTGACTACTACTATGAATCATTATATAAGCATTGATTTTGTTATTTTTGATGCAAAGGTACTTATGTATATTAATGCATTGTTATACATTGTAGATTATTTTAAATCTTATGTCTACATGATATGAAATATTACCAATTATTATTGCAGGGTCGTGCAATGCACTGCAGCGCTAAATCAACTATAGCTCACAATTTCATTAAGTTAGAAGAAGGGTTTGTTTATTCAATAAAATGTTTTGTTGTAAAGAATAATAAGGATACTTACCGTATATTCAAAGATGATGAGTTCATGCTTGAATTTGATGGTGCAACGACTATAAGAAGGTCTTGTGTTAAGCCCGTTGGCTTTGTGAGGCATCCACTTCAATTAGAAGAACTCGGCAAGCTTGAGCCTATACATGAAAATACTTGATGGGTAATATTTTTTCCATATGTTTTTTATTATAATTTTTATTTTGTTTTTATTCATGTATCGGTTTGTTAATTGTAGATGTCATTGGATATGTCACAAATGTTGGGAGAACTAACCATCTAAAGACAGGATCATAAAATCTTGACTTTTGCCTTTCTGATGGAAGGTTAGCATAACCGTGTCTATTTGTGACTATCTTCCGTGTTATTCAGATTATAATCAATCTTGATTTTATTGAAACAGGAACTTACATATACGTGTGACACTCTGGGAAAGCCTTGGTGATACTCTGATAGAGAAAAAGACCAAACATTTTGACCTGTTCCCGATTGTCGTTACTTCAGTTAGTGCTAAAATATACAATAGTAAGCAAGTATTTATTTTCCCTAACATATTACATGGTTAAATATTTTTATTTACCCTTTAGATAAGCTTCAACTTTCGAGCAGCTCCTCCACGCTTTTGTTGGATGATCTTCAGATTCCTGTTTTGAAAGAGCTAAAAAGTCACAATCAGTAATTAAGCATGGAATATTTATTTTCATGTATAGACTATTGCATGTACCCCATATTTCCTAGTAATATGCTATAATTTTATACATGTGTTGTAGTGATGATGATGAATGGTTGGGCTCAGAACTTATGTTTGTTGATCCCTCTCAGCCTAGAAATGGAACTTTAGAGAATCTATTGATTTGGGCGCGCAACAAAAGAAATGATGTATATTTCTTCCTAATAACTTTTACGTATTTTTAGATCTTAGATGACAATTAATAATAATTAAAATTCTTTTGCTTTCTTTACAGACCGCAACCTTCCATTGTCGGGTCAGGATTGATAATATTAGGACAAGGAAAGGGTGGAACTACCCATCTTGCGGTAGTGACACTTGCAAGAAGGGTATAACGCGAAAGGGTAGAGGATTTTGATGTGATGCGTGTTCCAAAGTTGTAGAGTATCCAGTCCTAAGGTAAGTATTAGTTTAACAATAAATTATATTACGACTTAAAGAAGTTTTCAATTATATGCTACTAAAATTGCCTATACATCAATCATTTGTAGATACCGGCTTGAATTAGAAGTGACTGACAAGACATCAGCTACATCGATTGTATTTTTTGATGAGTTTGCTAATCAATTGGTGAAATGTACCGCTGAATCAATATCTGACTTTGAGAATGAGGTATCATGGTATTGTTTAGGTTAAAATTCATTGAAGTATAGTATAATACTTACTTTTGTATACAGGATAGTAGTGGCGATCAGCACATACCCCGAGCTTTATTGGATATCATTGGTAGCTTCCATAATCTTGAGCTGAAATCTCACTCTTACTATGAACATGGGAGTTATGAAAGTTTTACGTGTTGGAAGATTATTCCGGATGAGGTGATTGATAATACTGAAAGTACAGCCACTGATGCTCCATCTGATGCTCCATCTCCTTCTAAGATTGTTAAGAGTTCAAGGTTGAAGAGGTTGGCAAATCAATCATCAGTATCCACCCCTGCCAAAAAATCAGAGAATAAAAAAAATAAAAGGTTGGACATATAAAGGAATGTTACAATAAATACAATAGCAGTTTGAAGAATTATTATTCACATGTTATTCTTCTTTGTATTGTTACAACATTGAAATAGAGGATACAGATGATGATGAAATCACATCCATTTGTGATGAAAATGAGGATGATGATAATACCGACTCTATTCCAGCTTCAAGGATATGTTTGGCAAGAGATGTTTTAGAGCTTTTTAAGAGCTATTAGCTTTTTTTTTGAAAATAATCTCTTCCAAGTTTAGTAGCTCTGTTTGGATGCCATATCTGTTAGCTTTTAATTGTTAAAAATAGCTCTTCAATAAACAGTTATAAAATACAGCGTCTAAAAAATGAAGAGCTAGTAAAAAGATAAATTACACATCTAACCTCTAACCCCTATATAAATATCACGTATAATCATCTTCATCACAACCCTAATTGCTCTCTTCAACAACTAAAATATACGGCAGGTTCAGATATATTCCAGGTATGTAACATGATTGTCTTGTTTATACATGATTCTTATTTTTAATAGCATGCGTATGTTGCCTTACATGTTATTTATGATGTATCAATACTTGTATAACAACCTATGTATGTAACTTTTATGCTAATTGATCCCTATTTATATATAATATTTTATTTCATGATGTATCATCGATTCTTGTAGTTTTGTTGTTACCACTTATGAACTAGTTACACAAACGAACTAGGTTTATACTTTATAATCTCCACTATTATCCTACAACTAAAAGCAACAGCCATTAAAAAGTTTTCTGGTTACCACCAAATGCCCTACATTCGAAGATCAGCCCATGTACTTTTCTAGCTACATGTGACTAGTTTATACTTCATAGGCTCCACTATTATCCTACAAATAAAAGCAAATCATGTGAGCCTATAAATGATCAATGAACAAGCCTATGTGTTTTACCAAAAAAAAGAATGAACAAGCCACTGTGTCTAGGGGTGTTATCAAGTCGGGTTGTCGGGTTATCAGGTCGCGTTAAATCGGGTTTTTGATTTTTAAAAAGTTACCCGCAACCCGATCCGATAAGTAATCGGGTTCGGGTTGATATCGGGTCGGGTTATATCGGGTTTTTGTTTTGAATTTAGAAACTTGCACAAGTAAATAATACTGGCATTTGAAGTGTTAAGCAAAGAAAATGTATAAACCGCAATGCAGTTGCTTCGTAATGGAGTACATGTTAGCAATTTTTAGTATACATTCTTTGTCGGATGCAGTTTACCTTCGAAATTTCACTATTAGTAATTTAGTATATTCACATACAGCAATTCTGTTTTATAGTCGCAACTCTTCGCCGGATGCAGCCTTTAAACATTTAGTCGCAACTCGCATTAGCCTTTAAATCTATTACTATTAATCTGTATAAACTAGCAATCTCTTTTCTACATTAGCTTTAAAAAATTTCGTCGCAACTCACATGCAGTGGCAAGTTTTGCATGCATAGTTTCTAGTTTCTAAATTTCTAGTTGCACGGTAGCTTTAAAATTTAACTAAGGGATGAAGATTAATTCTTACAAGGGTTAAAAAAAGAAATAAATTGTAGAAATACACAAAAGGGTGAGGCCTAAAAAGTAGAGGTAGGTATATAACTGTGAGACTCTCTTCATATGAACTATAGTGTTTCTCATTGCAAAACTATTTCAATTATTATCACAATAGCAATAGCAATATTTTAATAAGTATCACAATATTTTAGGTCAATTGGTCTCATTTGGTTGTTCTTGATTTTACTTTAGGTCAATTGTTTTCTCTATCATTTATTCATATATTTTCTTGAATAAATTTTTAGATGGCTCAAAATGATAAAAAAGCAAAAAAAGGCAAATGGTCAGAAGAGCAAACGTTATCATTGTGTGTTTTATTAAACAACTATGTAAACGAACATGGTCGAAATGTTCGTTACAACTGGGTCGAGCTTCAAGCAACATTTTCAGAACGTTTTAATCGCACGTTTTTTAGTGACAATGCTTTAAAGAACAAGGTCGACGGAATGAAGAGAGAATACAATATTTGGAAGTCACTAAAGAATGGCGCAACTGGTTTAGGATGGGATGTGAAAGCAAAAAAACTTAATTGTTCGGATGAGTGGTGGGAAAATAAAATTAAGGTAACATAATAATAGTTCTTTCAGAACTAAAACACCATATCATATTCTTACTATTATCGTTTTGGAATCTAATTGGTCACTATCATATTGTGTAGGAGGACTCCAATTTTAAGAAACTAAGATATAAGCAACCGTTTTTAGAGTTACAAGATGTGTGGGATCAACTTTTTGGAGATGTTGTTGCTGGTGGTGGAGATTGTATATCAAACGCAATGGATTAAAAGGCTTTCAAGAAAGTGCATTATGAAAATGCAGATGATGAAGATGTTGAGACTGATGATGATGTACCTAACACTTAAGCAGGTACACAAGCACATCATTTAGAAATTGAAGAATTAGATAATGAAGATCCTAATTTCTATAAAAGTTTCATTCATGAAGTCAATCAAGTTGATACAACAACACCAACAAACCAAAATGATATACCTAAGAAATTTCATAAGATTGCCAAATCAAACACCAAACCAAAATCTATTGATATGAAACGTAGAGGAAGACAGTCAGGGGGAATTGCAAGATTTCATGAACATCTAGCTCAAAGCAAGGCTACTCAGCAATGTGTCATAGAATACTTGGAGACAGAAACGTCTACCACTAATCAAAGTAATAAGTATACCACTGAAGCAGTTGTGAGTGTGATTAATCACCTTATAGAAGCAGACCTAATTGTAAAAGGTAGTGCGTTGTGGTTGTTCACAATGGACTTGTTTGAAGATCCCGTAAAGAGAGAAATGTTCATGAGTATGTCGGATGATGAGCCAAGAATGACATGGCTACACCATAAGAGAAACAAGAGCACCGAGATTTTCTATGTAGTTGACGAATCCCCATGAAAACGTTTTTGTTAATTTTTGTTATTCTATCGTTTTTGTTTGGATAATTGATTTCTTATTTTTTTTATTTGAGATATGCTTATTGTGAACATCTATGGATTTTGATGTCTTTTTATTGCAATATATTTAGAAGTTGATTATATATGCTATTATGTGATTTTCACGTTCTTGAATTGTATAAGATTACTATGGATATTGAGAGGAAAAAGAAAAAAAAACTACAATTTATAGATTATGTATTGGATATGATTAACGACAGTGATATACTTACCGAGTACTACTATAAACATATGTATAAGGAACCATGCATGACATCACAACAAAGGGAGCGGACTGGATGAATGATGTTTTGAATGGTAATTCAATTCGTTGTGTAAATGCATTTAGAATGCATCCAGAAACTTTCAAGAAATTGTGTAGGGAACTACAATCAAATTACGGGTTAAAATCAAGTGATAAAATGTCTGCTCTTGAAAAGTTAGGGGTATTTGTCTACACACTTGCATTAAGAGTATCTAATAGGGATGTTGGGGACCGTTTCAACGTTCTGGAGAGACTATTAGTAGAGCATGACATTTTAGACGCGATAACTGCTAAAGGTGACGGTTTTCAAGGTCTAGCAAGTGATATTATTAGGCCAAAAGATCCTAATTTTCCTATACCACCTCAAATCATGAATGATACAAGATACGTGCCATATTTTAAGGTAGTACTTTTGTTATCTTAAATAAAATTATTAAAATATGAAAATCATGTTGTTAACATTTATATTATTTTTTTGTTTCAGGATTGCATTTGATGTATTGATGGTACACACGTAGAAGCATGCATTCCTGAGGCTCAACAAGTTCGTTATATTGGTAGAAAAGGGATACCTACTTTTAACGTAATGGCGACGTGTGATTTTAATATGTGTTTCACATTTATATCGGTTGGTTGGGAAGGATCAGCACACGACACACGTGTCTTTCTTCATGCAATTAACACGCAAGCAATGAACTTTCCAAAACCACCTGAAGGTGACAATACATATATGAGATATTATTATTTGGTTAAATATACATGCTATAATAAACTAATCATTTTTAACCATTATGACAGGTAAATATTATCTAGTTGATAAAGGATATCCGGAAAGAAATTGATATCTTGTTCCGGATTCCAAGATACGATATCATCAGTCTCAGTTTCAAAATGAGCCACCTACTAACATGAAAGAAGCGTTCAATCGTTCTCATTCATCTTTACGAAGCTATATTGAGAGGTCGTTTGGAATTTTAAAGAAACGGTGGAAAATACTTGGAGGGATGCCCCACTTTAGTGTGAAAACTCAAATTGAGGTCATTATGGATGCATTTGCTTTGCATAATTACATCCGTAATAGTGATGAAGAAGATATGATTTTTACTACGATCGAGCAGCATCCAAATTACATACCAATTGATGAACTTCATGATGTTCGTGGTAATGAAACAAACATTGTGAATGTCTCTCAAGGAACATCTAATGAGATGAAACGAATCCGAGATGATATTACTACAGCTATCTGGAATGCACGTAATCAGTGACTATTACAATTATGTTTTCTTAAAGTACTACGGTTATTATTAATATAATACTTTACATTTGTTAATAACTATGTGTATGTCCTTTTTTGTCATTTTACATCATATTATTACAGTTAACAGCTAGTTTACCAAACACTTTTATTGAAAAACAATACAACTAACAGTTAACAGCTTTATAGCTAACAGTTGACAGTTAACAGCTTACAGTTAACAGCTTACAACTTACAGCTATTTTTACCAAACATAGCCCAAGTCAAAAGAGAAGGTTTATCTCAAAATCCTTTCTCATATTTTGATTCTAACTTTGTATTTAACTAATTTAATTTTGTCTATTATTCTTTTAGGAAAATTATATATGATTCAGAGTTAGAATAGATGTTGTTATTTGTTTCAAGAATGGAACAATACAAGAAGCTGCTTAGGGATGAGCTTTAAGGGAATAAAACGGAAACCTAAATTACTTTTGGTTTTAATTTGTTTCTAAGAATTTTGGGATGTTGTCTTTTTTTGGAACTATTTTTGTTTTTGGTTTTATTTTGGTTTGATTTTGGTATGATTGTCGTGTTATTTATAATGCAATAGAACTCAAGGAATTTAGCCTTAATTTGTGAGTTATTTTTATCTTAATTTTGTATATTATTGTTTTTAACGTTTAGGTATGAAACAACAATAATGAATTCAGCTAAAAGACAATAAGGTTTAACTCAAAAATCCTTTCTCATATTTTGATCCTATCTTTTTAATTAACTAATTTATTTTTGTCTACTATCCTTTCATGAAAAATAATCTATGATTCCAACCATGATGGAACCATTTACCTATATGAAACCATGAAGGAATAATGAAATAATCCTCACATGTTTGTAAACTTAATTTCTAAGTTATATGTTTCTTCCTAATTACTTTAACATTCAACAAAATTAATATACATTAAGATGTATTTAAATCTATAGTTTCACATTCTCAACATTAATTTTAAAATTATAACTCTTCTATCATAGAATTATATATAAGTTGGGATTCTTACCTTGGCATATTATCTAAGCATGTCAACACAAACACCTAATTCTCACAGCAAAGAGAACCAGGATCAAAGCTTACCAGATGTTGCAAAAAATGTTAACAAGCATGATGAAAATGTTGCACCAGTTGGTAGAAGAGTGATATTGCCTTCAAGTATAAAAAGCAGACACACATATGAGTCGCTTATCAACGACTTGATTCTTTCTAAGCGTCGAAATCTCAACATAGAAGACCTAACAACTTCATAGACTATAAGGCAAATTGAATCAAATAAGAACAGCCAACCAGCATAAAGCTGCTATTTTGTACCCATTTTCTAAATTGAATAAAACCTTTGTTTCAACCATTTTTCCTTTGTGTATCATATTATTTACATCTGTTTATATTCTTAAACTGCAAAAAAACAGCATCTGGTAACTATACTTAGATAAGTTTGTTTAATTAACAATCTCTTAAATAATCCTTTAAAATAAGATTGTTCAATTAATAATCTCTTAAATAAAGCTTTTATTTTTACAATGAATAAGATAGTTCAGTTAAATAATTCTAAAGGTCAAGTATTCAATAGGTTGAATTAGAAAATCCAGCTCTTAAAACACAAGAATCATGTTCATGTAAATCATCTTTTAGTTTTGCAATCACTATGGATGAAGGTAAGTTTAAATTTATTTATTTCATATATTTAAATTTAGGTTTTTAGTCTACATAAAATTCTGTCTATGGTATCAAACTGGAAGGCAGCTTAATACTAGCCAGATACCCTCTTTATCGAACATGCTTAATAATTTCATCACAGTTCAATCGAAAACAACTGTCGTGCGGGATGGAACTGTGCAGAATTACTATGGTCTAACACTAACAAACAATACTATTCAAGAAGGAGGTAAAGTAACCTGTTTATTTATCTATTCAATATTGTTATGATTTACATGTACTATAATGAAAAAATGTAAGCAGACACACTATAACTTGCAACCAATCCTAACCTAACACATGGGCATATAGGAACTGTTTCTACATGCAATAAATCATTAACAATAGCAAGTATTTTATGTAGTTAAATATTTTCTTTAAAAAAATTAAAAATAATAATACCTTTAATTCTTTATATATTTCTCAAAGGTGGACGCCTTTTTCAACAATCTTGGTTGATGCTTTCACTGCTGTTGAGGAACAAAGACTCAAGTGGTCGAGAAATAATTAAGATACCGTACGAATCGATCTCTATCACAATTTGAATGATGTCGTTACAAGAGGAGACATGAATGCAGCCGGACTTGGAATAAGAATTGTTTTGCACTCAAGCTTCACGTGAGGCCCAAGATATATGATGCAAAATTATCAAGATGTGTATGCCGAACATACGACAATCCTGGCCTATTCATAACTTTTACATCAAGTCCTAAATGGCCAGAAATTGCAGAATTGTTGGCTGATATTCCTGGCCAAAAACCACATGATCGTGCGGAAGTTGGAACACGAGTTTTTAAAATGAAACTCACAGAAATGTTAGAAGATCTGAACAAAAAAGAACTTTTGGCAAAATACGTGCAAGAAATATATTACTTCAAATGTTTAATCAATATGCTACTTTCCCAATAAATACTAAATGTGGCTAATATATTGCAGTTGTATATGTTATTGAGTTTCAAAAGAGAGGACTCCCGCACGCACATATTCTGCTATGGCTTGCAGAAGAATGTAAATGCAAAATGAAAAATCAACTTAATGATATCATATTAGCTGAAATGCCATGCCTGAAACAACATCCAGATAGATACAAAGCTATCACAGATTTTATGTTGCATGGACTGTGTGGTAACGGTACAGCGTGCAACATTAAGGGAAAGTGTTCAAAATGATACCCAAAGCAATTTAATGCAGAAACAATACTTGATGATGATGAGTACCCAGTTTATCGTCAAAGAAATTCAAAAGTTACTATTGTTAAAGGAAAAGTCACATACACGAACCAAAATATGGTGCCTCACAATCGATATTTTCTGCTTAAATATCAGGCCCACATCAATGTTGGATGGTGCAACAGATCAAAAGCAATTAAGTATTTATTCAAATACTTAAACAAAGGTCCGGATCGAGCTATAATTGTTGTTCAAAAGAACGTTCAACGCAACGGTGAGGGTGAACCAGATCAGGTAATGGTAGTTGATGAAATAAAAAATTATTTGAGTTGTCGATATTTAGCTCCATGTGAAGCTGTATGGCGGCTATTCTCTTTTGATATTCACTATTCCTACCCATCTGTAATGAATCTGAATTCATCTACTAGAGCAAAACATAATAACATTGCGTGATTCCCAGAATTTACCAGCATTACTACAAGGAGAGGAAATTAAGACAACCATGTTCACAGAATGGTTTGAATTGAACAAACAAGATGAGGATGCTCGAAAACTGATGTACGTTGAAATTCCACAACACTACGTGTGGCATGAACGGGAAAGGATGTGGAAACCTCGAAAGCAAAAAAAAATGCATAGGTCGAATCTATTATTCAAACCCAGCATCAGGAGAACGTTACTATCTCAGAATGTTATTGAATGTTGTTAGAGGACCTAAAACGTTTAAAAAACTGATGACATTTCACAATACATTATATTCAACATTCAAAGAAGCGTGTTTTGCATATGGTCTACTCAATGATGATAAGGAGTGGACACATGCTATACAAGAGGCTCGATTGTGGGCATTAGCAACATAGCTACGTGATTTATTTGTTATAATACTACTTTTTGTGTGATGTGAGTAGACCTGCCAAATTTTGGGAAGAGACTTGGGAAGCATTGTCGAAAGATATTTTGTTGAAAAAACGGAAACTTTACAAATATCCTGATCTACAACTCTCAGAAGAACAAATTCAAAAGTATTGTTTAGTGGAGAATGAAACCCTACTTAATTGAAATGGCCGATCATTAGCAGATTTACAGGATATGCCATGTCCGAATACAAGTTTGCTAACAACTACGGATAACCGTTTGATAAGAGAAGTAATGAATTTTAATATGAAAGAAAGCAAAGTTGAGCATGAGAAGCTTCATTCTCAATTAAATCAAGAACAAAGGGCCATCTACGAAGAAGTTATTTTTTAACGGTAGTTTGGTGCAGCGGAGTATCTTGCGTGCCACCGAGGCACCAAGTCTACGAAGAAGTTATTGATTATGTAAGTAGAGAGAAGGGGCAATTTTACTTCGTGTATGGACCTGGAGGAACAGGGAAGACTTTTTTATACAGGACACTCATATCAAGGTTACGATCAGAACGTAAAACTGTCCTTGTTGTTGCTTCTTCAGGTATGTAACTCATATGCTTTTAATGAAATACTTTATACGACTTAAATAATATATCTATCATGTTTTTCTGTAAGAAACTCAAAACTAATATGAGCTTTTAAATTGAACAAGGTATTGCTTCATTGCTCCTACCAGGTGGGAGAACAACTCACAGCAGGTTCGTGATACCACTTGAATTAGTGGAAAAAAGCACATGTGGTATCAAACAAAACACGCATTTGGCAGAATTAATGCAGTCTGTGGAGTTGATTATTTGGTATGAAGCGCCTATGACTCAAAAGTATGCATTTGAGGCATTAGACAAGATGTTAAGGGATATATTGGGGTTTCAAAATGAAGCAGAAAGAAGTAAAATGTTTGGAGGAATAACAGTTTTATTAGGAGGCGATTTTAGGCAAATTTTACCCGTTATACCCAAAGCGAAAAGGCCTGAAGTAGTACAAGCATGCATAAACCAGTCAGTTTTATGGAATTCTTGCAAAGTATTTACTCTTACACATAGTATGCGAGTAAATAAATATTCCTCATCAGGCGAGATAGATAGAAGCAAACAACAATTCAATAAATTGGTTTTAGATGTAGGTGATGGGATTTTGCCAACAAAAAAAAGAAGCGAAAGACGAAGGAACGTGGATAGCAATTCCAGGGGATTTCATTCTCCAAGCTTGCAATTATCCTTTGGAACAGATTGTCAATCAATCTTATCCTGATTTTGAAGCTAGGAGAAATGATGAAAACTATCTAAGGGGGCGTTCAATTCTAACTCCTCGAAATGATGATGCAAACGAGATAAATGACTGTATGTTTAAAAAACTGCCTATCGAGTTTCTAAACTCTTTAAACTAACCAGGCATGCCACCTCATGAATTAAATTTGAAAAAAGAATTGCCAATTATGCTTTTGCGGAATGTAAATCCAAGCATGGGATTATGCACGGGACACGACTTATCATAACTGTTGGGTCTACTAGATATGGATCTTGCAGCTTGTTAAGGATGGTGAACGACTTCTGTAATCACAAGTCTATTCACAGAGAGACTCTTGACGAAACACACAGTATAAGTGCGGAATACAAATACTATGAACAAGAAGAAACATAATAACTAAATAACTTGATCCTTACTAAGGATTTCTACTATTAATATGAAATGAATAATGTTGATGAAGGTGTGTCTAACCCTTCTGCCAATGATTCCTTTTATACTACAAGGAAACCCTAATACTACATTAAACCAAAATGTGTAACTTCTGATATGCATATCCTTTCCTAACATATCTCATGCATATCCTAACAAACTACTAAGAATAATAATGTTTGACTTTATACTAGATCAGGAGCACGTGTTGCTCCTACTACTACTACTAGGACCAGGAGGAACTACATACCTCCTAGCTTATCTATTACAAATAACTATTCCAGAGGTCCTTTCAATCCTCCCTTAAACTTAAATTTGACTAGTTGAGTTCAAGTTTCTTGGTAGATCTTGCAAAACATCTTGAGGATTGAAACAATAGCACAAGCGTAGCAATATAATTAGCAGCATAGTAAACACAAAGACTGCTGCAACGAGTAACACCTAGAAGCTTCTTGAAAGCTTGAAACAGATCTGCACCTTGTTGAATCTTTACAACAACATGAGCATATTTGATGAGCCTTTACCAAGTAGTTGATCGCCCTTGGGCTAGCCAGTCTTTGTGGTGGAATAAGCATCACCCTGGGAGACCAGAACCCAGCCCAACTCTTAGAACGTAAATCAATGGTGAGTGGGGGTACCCTAATGATTTTGGGCAAATCATCACAGCCGTCAACAGATTTGATATGAGTCTTTACCAGAAGCCGTATCCGGACTAGCTAACTCTTAGCAATAAAGCATCGGTGAGCTGAAAACCCTATAGCTTTAAGCAAGCTATTACAGTTATCAACAAATTTGATATAGATCTTTACCAAGATCCGTACCCCCTTGGACTAGCCACTTTTCAGTCTAGGACCAAGGCAAGTGAAAACCCTCCAACTTTGGGTAAACTGGCAACCATCAACGGATTTGATTATCACAACAGAGCCATACCCTCATGGTGAATCAACTCTTTCTTGTCTGCAAGACATGGTGAGTTGAGCACCATTTTTTGTGTGGACTAGGTCCAACACCAGAAGTACCGCTCAAGACAGCCCAAGTGTGAAAATGCCAAGTTGAAAACAAATTCATGATGGAAAAGTATAAGCAGATATTATATGATTTACAAGTGTTGAAATTCCATCACATGTTAAAAGTATAAGCAGATATTATATAAAAGTATATATATATATATATATATATATATATATATATATATATATATATATATATATATATATATATATATATATATATATATATATATATATATATATATATATATATATATATATATATATATATATATATATATATATATATATATATATATATATATATATATATATATATATATATATATATATATATATATATATATATATAAACAACACCTAAAGTAAAATGTGAGTCACCAATCACTATACATATTGGTGAAAAGAATGTATGTATATAAAAAAGATAGAAGAAACAAACCAATCACATACCAGAAGCAGCAACCTTGTCTGCACGCAGCCGAGCTTGAATTCCCTCAACTAAGGTAGTGGCCATGGCAGACTCGTTACCAGAAGGAGCATTAGACACCAACATGTGGCACTCCAGCATAGCTTCCATGGTAGCAATGGTCAACAGATACTCCACATCAGTATGCATAAACACAACAACACCAGACTCAAGCTCCAACACATGAACACCACATCCAGCGTACAACTTCCCCCTCCTTATCACCCAGCGAGGTTGATCCTTCCATACGCCAGCATGAGGAGAATCAGGAGGGGGATCCAACATCAACTTCAAATCACCCCAAATAGTCAACCCGGGCCAATCAGGAAGCTTACTTGAAGACTTAGGAATCTCAGCATCAACCAAACCATACAACAGCATAAGATCACGACGCTCCACCCACGACAAAATATTTTGCAATCCAGAGACATATCGGGTGTAGCCATCACTAGTCGTAATCTTATGAGTAAAGGTACCACGAGAAATAGGGGATGGCTGGACCTCCCAAGCTACAATTAAGCCTTTGCCAAGGGGCAACTCAGTCTCACTATCAGAAGTAGCATCTATGAGATTGGCAGGATCTCTCTTCTCAAATGGGACAGACTTACCACGACGAGCCTTCTTCTTCCGAATAGAACGGCGAGGTGTGGGGATACCAGAAGAAGATTCCTCCTTAACCTTGACATCAACAGTAGCAGTAACAAAATCATCAACAACCATAGGTTCAGAAGTGGTTGCACCAGCTGATAAAGTAGGAAGTGGTTCAGTCACCAGTATGGGTGTAGGCTCCACAGCAGGAGTAACAGGTGTGGGATTAGTAGCAGGAGTGGTAGTAGCTTCAAAAGTGGTGGTAGTATCAACCTTAGAGTGAGTGGAATCAACATTTGAAATGGTGGTGGTAGGAACAGCAGTAGTAGGTACACTAGAAGATGGAACCCCAAAAGTACCTCCTTGAACAACTAGCGAAGAAGTGGGAGCAGTAGTAGGCTTAGAAGTGTGGACAACAGGAGGAGGTGGGCGATAAATAGCATATTCAGGCACAGTTGTATCCCTATGCTTGATCATCTTGGTGTAAAGATCTTTAAGCTCATCAAAAGAAAGCCTCCTCACCATCTCCTATGTCCACCCAGTCTGATAATAAGCAGCCGATTGGTTCTTAACATATTGTTGCATTAACCGTCTCTCCTCAGCACGCGACAGAGGTCTGTTACGGCGTTGTTCATGAAGCTGAGCAGCAAGAGTTAACTGTTGTTTACGCATCAAAGCCATTGCCCGTTGAACAAAATTGCCTTAATTCACATCTTCACCCAACAAATCGGTGAACTGAGAGTAGTCTGAAGTAAGGATGGTAATCACATTCATCAAGTCATGGTCATCCCAATGCATGGCATTGTGCCTCAATTTCTCACGTCTTTGTTGTTGCAGGGCTTCATCCTCACCCTTGGTTTGTTGGTCAAGCTCTTCTTGCAATCTCTGAGCAGCCTCTTCCCCTAATCTTTCTTCCTCTAATTGTCTGCGAGTACGCTTTTTGGGAGGAGAGGGTGCATCAGTCATAGGGGATTTTCCCTTGGGATCATGATAAGGACCAGCAGAGTCATCCATTGGCTTGGGACCAGCAGCAGCATTAGGAATGCATGAAGGACTTGGAGGAGCAGGCAAGTCATCACTTGGCTTATCAGCAAAGGCAACCCTCGCCAAAATAGTCAGCCCATCCTCCTCAACATCTTCATCAGAATCAGTGAGCACTACTTTCTTCCTTTGGCGCTTTAGTTGTGTCTCCAATGATTTAACCCTGTTCGCCAATGGGAGCATGAATCCCGTGTGAGCTTGCGGTGTTGGTTGAGCTCATCTTCCAAGGAAACAATCTTGGCATAGTACCTGTGTATAAGAGCAAGCAAAGAAGTTAAAGTAACAGGTTCCTTAGCTTCCCCACCAAGAGGACTCGGTTAAGGGGATGCATCATAGGGACCAGAAGCAACATATGCGTCATCCATATGGGCCTGAGAACTAGAAGGCTTCTCAGCAGAATGCGGAGCTGGGCTAGGAGGGGGAGAATCAACAAATGGGGACTCATGTGGGCGAGAAGAGGGGAAAACCTTTAAGGTAGATGGCATTTCTACCACCACCTCTCTAACTGGCTCCTCAACCTCCACATGAGGCACACCAGTAGCAGGGTTCTCCTCCTCCATAGGATCATCCTCCAATAGAGGTTCCCCCTCAGCTTGATCAGCCGGAGGAACCACATTGGGACTCCCTTGGGCAAGGCCCATCATAGCATCATTGAGAGGCCTCAAAGGACCCTTATAACCAAGTGCCATATTCGAATAAACCTTTGGAGTAAGCTTTGGGGGCACATATTCCTTCCTATTCCTAGGTAAGTACATAAGAACCTGCTGCAAGAACCTAGGGTACATCAAGAACTCCTTCCTAGAACCAGTATCACTAAGATTACTAATCATGCCATCAAACAAGTAACGAGAAAAGTTAAAAGTACGACCCTGAGCAATACAAATCAAACCAGTAGCAAGGGGGATGGGAAACGCATCTCAACTCCCAGATTTTGGACTCAAACAATGAATCAAAAAGTGAACCAGCAGCTTCCATTGAGGGGAAAATCTATTTTACTGGAAGTTAAACTTCCCCTCATGATTATAACCTATAGCAGCCATACCATCCAACACCTCTGAATTGGGGATAGAGATAATGCCATCTTCATCTTGGAGATGAAGGGCAGACCTAATGGATGCCTCAGACACCACATAGGAGCGACCATCTATAGTAGAATGGAGCTCTAATGGGCGACCCAAAACAGCATTGGTGTTGGCAGTTGCCCAGAACTGACGGATAACAGTATCATACACAGTGGGGCAAACAGTAAGAGCATACCTTAGATTGGAAGCTTCAATGTATTCCAGGATGTCTGTGAACTCGTCTCTTTTAGGACCTTCGCCAAGATAGGCCACCTTGTTATGATCGGGCTTGTACTGGAGTGATGCCATTGATGATGATTGAAACAGTGGAAGATGATTGATTGAAGAGGGTGAAGAGTAAGAGTGTATGTGTGTGTTTATGTTTTGATAATTGAGTCAAATGAGTAATTTGACCATAATTAATAGTCACAAAACTGTTCATTGACCCCTAATTATGGGGGTTGTCCTTTCAAAATTAATTCATTAATGCTTGAGCAACCACTTGCCCCTTAAACCATTATTTGCAAATCCCAGTTACCAAAGATAAACAAAAGATGTAAACCAGAAGTAACTCGAGTTGACTGAAAGTCAAAACGTGTAAAGGTCAACACTAGGAGCAGCGAGTGGTCAAAGAAAGTCAACAAAGTGAACAGTGACCCAAAATTGATACTAGAAGCCAACCACAAGTGAAGAATAAGGGTTTGTACCCACTAGAAGTAACAAAAATCTTCCACTAGAAGTTGCACACACCGCGAATACCCATGAAAACTGTTGTTAGAATCTACCATATGTATGACTGTACAAGGAAATATGTACAATAAGCCTCCCCTTAGGCTTAGCCTTCCCTCAATCCTAGGCCTCAAGGATTGACCATACTAATGTGAACCACCAAGTGGTTGAATCTCGGACCATCAAATGCTTTAGTCAATAAATCAGCAACATTATCATCCGTATGTACTTTAAGAACCTGTATCAGCTTCTTCTCATTGGCATCCCGTATAAAATGGTGCCGAATCTCGATATGCTTCGTTCGTTGATGAAAGACAGGATTCTTCACAATGTATATAGTGCTTTAATTGTCGATGAAAATTTTGGTGTTCATGAAGTTGAACCCATAATCCAGCATCTGATTTTGTATCCACAAGACTTGTCCATAGCAACTAGCAGCAGCTACGTATTCAACTTCTGTCGAAGAGGTAGCTACTATTGTCTGTTTCTTACATTTCCATAAGATAAGTATTCGACCCAAAAACTGACAACCACCAGTAGTAGACTTCTTATCATTATTAGCACCTGCATAGTCACTATCACTATAGGATTCAAGAACAAAAGGTGATTCCCTTGGATACCACAAGCCTAGCTTAGGTTATGCCTTGATATACTTGAAGATTTTCTTGACTGCATTCAAGTTAGATACGGTTGGAGCCACCTGATGTCTAGAACAAGCACTTACTGTAAACATAATGTTTGGACGTGATGCAGTCAAATACATGAGTGAGCCAATCATTGACCTATACATGTGAACATTTACCGGATGATCTGACTCATTCTTGAGTTTGACTTTAGTGACTTCATAAGGTGTTGATGCTGGTCTAAGAGGTTCCACATCAAACTTCTGAATTCTCATGAACATACTTGTCTTTACTAATGAAGATACCATCTGACTAGTGCTTGACTTGAAGAACAAGGAAAAATGTGAGTTCTCCCATGGTACTCATCTGAAATTCGCCTTTCATAAGTTGTTCAAACTCATCACACCATTCCTTCCTAGTTGAACCGAAGATAATATCATCCACATAGACTTGAACCAGGATGATGTCTTTGGAATTCCTTTTAAGGAACAATGTTTTGTCAATAGTGCCTCTTCTATAGCCATGTTGCAACAAGAAAGTGGACAAACGCTCATACCAAGCTCGAGGAGCCTGATGAAGTCCATATAGAGCTTTGACCGCCTTGTAGACTTTCTTGGGATGAAGTGGATCCACAAAGCCCTTAGGTTGAGTGAAATAAACTTCCTCATCAATCTTGCCATAAAGAAACGCACTCTTGACATCCATCTAAAAACCATAAAGCCAACATAAGAAGCAAAAGCCAAAAACAGACGAATGGCCTCAATCCTAGCAACAGGAGCAAAGACTTCAGTATAGTCAATTCCTTCTAGTTGTGTGTGACCTTGTGCCACCAACCTATCCTTGTTTCTCACCATAATACCCATTGCATCTTTCTTGTTTTTGAGAATCAATTTGGTACCAATTGTTGTCTTTCCATCTGGTAAGTCAACTAGGATCCAAACATTCTGAAACAAGAACTACTACATCTCCTCCTGCATAGCCTCCACCCAACTTTGATCCTCAAGATCATGTGAGACTGACCTAGGTTCCACCTGTGAAAGAAAACAAGCAAACAAACAGTGAAGAAAGTCCGTGTCATTATTACGCTTTTGGTCATCACTGTAGCTCACAAGAGCATGATGACCAGACGTTGCTTTCTTATGCATGCGGCGAGTCTTGACAGTAGAACCAGGATCCCCTATGATTTGAGTAGTAGGATGGTCTTTGTTGATCTGCTGAACAGGAGTAGAAGCTACATCCACTTCTGGTGCCAAGTTATTAAGATCCCCAACAAAGTCATCATCATATGAAGCAGAGTCGAAAATGCCATCTATTTGTTACTTATGAATATCATCCAGCTTAGTAGAAGTCTTCTTTTGATAGTTTCCCAAGTCAGAAGGACCAGAGAACCTAGTTGTGGAAGTAGGATCACTAACTGGACTACCAATAGGTGTTAAACTTGCATCAGGAGTAACACTAGGATCACTAGGAGTAACTGGTACAGTAGGAGTACTTAAAGGAAACTCAAAGCCTCCTTGAGTAGCTGTTGTAGTAGCATCTTTTTTTTTCTTGAGCAACGTGTCAAGAGCTCCTTGTGAATCCACAATGTCTGATGAAGAAGCATCATTAGGAGTAGCATTGGTGTTTGAAGCGACTGTGGTGGAATACGATGGTACAACAAAAATGTCATCATCCTCATCGGAGTCCGAAAGCTAGAAGCAACACCTGCACTTGAAGTTACAAACACTTGTGGACCTGCATCTTGGTTAGTTTTGAAACGGAAATATCCTAATGAGTCACTAAAATAATCAAGATCAAAATACCATTCAGGACCTTTGCCTTGGATGTTTGTCTTCTCCTCAAAGTACCTGAGATTAATAGTTTCAATGACACGCTTGGCATGGAGATTATAAACACGATAAACTCTTGAGTGAGCTGAATATCCCACAATGTAGCCTTCATCTGCCTTGCCATCAAATTTCCCCAAATAGTCACTAGTATTCAGAATGATGACAGGACAGCCAAATGGCTTCAAATGAGCAATGCTTGGGACTTTGGCTGTGAGTAGCTCATAGGGAGTCTTCTTATGAGGATTGGAAATTGAAACCCTATTCAACACATAACTTGCAGTGTTGACAACTTCTGTCCAAAACATAGTTGGAAGCTTGGAGTCTGCAAGCATGGTTCTTGCAGCTTCTATAAGAGTCATGTTCTTCCTTTCTGCAACACCATTCTGTTGAGGAGTCCTAGCAACACTATAATCTCTTTTGATACTTTTAGAATTGCAAACTGCTATGAGGTCTGCATTTTTGAATTATGTTCCATTGTCACATCGGATACCTTTCACCTTCTTAGACATCTGATTCTCAATGAGTGTAATGAAATCTTTGAGAATGGAGTAGGTCTCACTTTTAGCAGCCAGAAAGAAAACCCACGTGAACCTGCTATACCCATCAGTTCCCACAAGACAGTATTGTTTATGGTCAATGCTCCTAATGGAGGTAGGACCAAACAAATCTATGTGTAGTAGCTGCAATGGTTCAGTTATGAGGTTGAGAGCAGTAATGGACTTGAAGGATGCTTTGTGTTGTTTGCCTTTGCTGTACGCAAGGCAATTGATGTCATTTCTAAAAGTTTTGGGAGGTAAACCAGAGACCAAGTTCATATTTGCCAGTTTGTGAATGGTCTTGAAGTTTACATGTCCCATCCTTCTATGCCATTTAGTGGCTTCATCTTCTGATGCTTTGGCAACCAAACAAGCTAGTTGACCAGTAGGATTAACTTCATTCAGCTTGATACTATAGAGGTTGTGTCTTCTAGGGATTTTGAGTAGAACTTGGGAGTCATCCGGTAGCTTAAAGTCTTTGTATAACACCCGTGCTTCAGTATTTATAAAGAGGACAAACTGTTTCTTGTCACAAATCTGAGAGACAGAGATCAAGTTGAAGTGTTGAAGTGCTTCCACATAGTAAACCTGCTCAAAATTAAGGTTAGGTGTCTGAATAGTTCCTTTGCCAGAGATCCTTCCTTCACCACCTCCGAAGTACACCTTGCCGCCTTGAAATGATACAAAGTTAGTCAGAAGTCCTTTATTTCCTGTCATGCTCCTAGAGCATCCACTATCTACTATTCCAAGACTCAGATCTTGGTATGGAGTAATCTACAACAACAGAAAAGTCATATACAAAAGTTAGTGTCTTAAGGGGACCCAGACCTTTCCAGGCTTGAGTCTACTTTGTGGATCTTTAGTAGATAGCCAAGAAGATTGATGAGATCCACTGTTGTTCTTAGGTTGCCTGTTCATCATATGGGAGTTATTTTGTGACCAAGAACAACCTGCTGAGGGCTTAACAGCAGAACCCAAATGTCCCAACCCAAAATGCATTTGGTCTGAATTAAAATCATAATTCTGATTGAAGTTCTAAAAATAGTTTCTAGTTGGTCGATTGTAGGCATAAACATTGCTTCTCCAAAGATTAGAAGCTGAAGGAGAGGTCCTTCTAGAAGAAGAGTAAGATTGGGCACATGGGTTTAATATTCTAGAAGAAAAATGAGCAACTCCTAGTGGACCAGGAGCAGGATAAGCTTGATAACCAGAAGGAGGTTGATCATAAAAATCACAATCCTTAATCAAATGAAATTTACTACCACAAACAAAGCATGTTTTGAAAGACCTTTTATTCAAATGACATTGTTTCACACTGCTATACTTATTACAAACAATTCTAAGAGAATCAACAATCCTAGGACTCAACAAACTAGAACTAGAAACAATGGAAGTAGAAGCAGAAGCAACTCTCTCATCACTCATCCTAGCACTAGTAGTAGCTGGGTCATTTGTCTTGGGACCCGAAGGTCTTGACTCTTCACTTGAACCACATGATGCATAGTCACTGGCCTTGTCACTGAAAGTACAAGAGACAAAGTCATTAGTATTAGTAGTGCTTTTTGGCGACTCATGCATCTGTGATCCATCCAAGTCAGTATGCCTAGATATGGGCATAAAAGTTCCTGTAAGAGGTGGAGGAACAACATGCATTGCTGCAGCTGGTTTAAACCTATTGTAAGTAGGTTTTCCCTCCTCCTCCTTGTCAGGATCAAAGACACTTGAAAAAGATAAATCAAATACATCTTCTGAATCAATATATTTATCAAAGCCTAATCCTCTCTTAGTCCTACCAGACATGCTACTATCTATTAACTTTGAAAGATTCTTGGGTGCTTTTTGCCATTTTTCAAATCGTAAAAGTGTAGCATCCAATTTTTCTTGCATGTCTTGCTTAGCCTTAATACTGTCATTGTTTAGTTTTTCAGTATACGTAAGCATGTTAGTGGTGTTCTCTAAATCAATGCTTAGAATTCTAATCTTATCCTCATATTCACGTTGAGTATCTTGAAGCCACTTCTTTTGTTGTTCCAAAGTTTTTAGAGAACTCTTATAAGCTTGAACTTCTAAAAGATATTTGTCATTTTGTTCATTTAGTTCATTGTATTGAGTCAATAGTTCTGAATACTTATCATGAAAACAAAGAGGGCAATTTTGTACCTGAGGCGAGATTCCCATAAGAGCAAATTCTTATGATTCCTCGGCATCAGATAGGTGCCTAGCAATCATAGAAAATACATCAGTAGAAGCTTCAGTTGATTCCAAGGTAGCAGTCTGATGATCATTCCAGTTAACCATGGAGTCAACGGACACCAAAGCTTTCTTTTCATCCTTGAGCTCTTGAACCTTGAAGGTTGAATACTTGTTCTTCTCCTGGTCATTTTTGTTAGGGCATTCCCTAGCAAAATGTCCTTGCTGCTGGCAGTTATAGCATCTAACCTTGCTTCTACCAAACCTGGCTGGCTCTCTTGGGTTGTAGTTGAATTTTCGACCGGCTTTCTTTTCAAACTTATGAACCCGGAGAGTGAGCATAGCCATCTGTCATTTAAGATCCATTTCATCCAAGTCAAGTTTATCAACCTGTTTGAAATCATCAAAAGCAAGTTGCTGTTGTGGATCAACATCAGCAACAAAAGAGTGAAGAACAGCTTCTACCATGCTACCAGTCTTGGTTTTTTATTCAGGAGTAGAATTATGTTGAGATGACAAAGTATAGCTTAGGCTACTCGCATAAGACATTAGACTAGATCCCATGGAACTCACAAAAGCAGAATTAGCTGGAGTAGGAAATGAATCACTTGAGTATCCTCTCACGTGAGACTCAAAGGTTTTGAGTTTATAAAACAAGTCATCAAAAGAAAGATAGTCAAGGCCTCCTTTTGCCTTTAGAGAGATGACTACCTGATTCCATGAGTGAGGTGGGGCTCTAAGAAACCTGGCATTGATGTCTTCATTGTCAGGTTTAGACCTGAGTTGATTCAATTGGCTCATAATATTTTGAAACTTGTCATACCCTTGATGAAGACCTTCTGTTTCAGAAATCTTGAATCTGTGAATTCATCTCTCAGCATTGATCTGCGCATCTTCTTGGATTCCTAATTCCCTCCAAATCTTGCCTTTATTCCATTCCAAATCTCACTAGCATCATCCAAGTGATAAAAATCACCCATATGATCATCAGGAAGGGACTGAAGCAAAATAGTTTTTGCTTTGATTTCCTTC
The DNA here is from genome assembly GCA_025667525.1 of Glebionis coronaria. Classification (NCBI taxonomy): domain Eukaryota; kingdom Viridiplantae; phylum Streptophyta; class Magnoliopsida; order Asterales; family Asteraceae; genus Glebionis; species Glebionis coronaria. Next base: position 698,072,935 of record CM046875.1, read on the forward strand.
TGAACAGCAGTGATTTCTTCATGAGTTTTAGGATCGAGAATGGTGATATTACCATTCTTGTCTCTACCAGTTGTTTTCTTGTTGTTGCCATTCTGGACAATCTTCCAAATGTCTAGATCAGTATTGGTGATCCAGCATTTCATCTTCATGGCCCAACTATCATACTCATCCTTCTTCAAGAGTGGGAATTTTCTATTAGTATTAGAAACAGTAGCAACGATTTGCTGAGGTTGCTGTGTTTTAGAGGTGCTAGCTTCTCCTGTTTCAGTAGAACTAGAAGCAGACATGATTTAAACAATGATGTTAGTAAAAAGAAAAAAATGATTCTTCTTGAGCAGAGACTCTCCCAGGCTCTAATACCACTTGTTGGGTCCACTAGATATGGATCTTGTAGCCTGTTAAGGATGGTGAACGACTTCTGTAATCACAAGTCTATTCACAGAGAGACTCTTGATGGAACACACAGTATAAGTGCGGAATACAAATACTATGAACAAGAAGAAACATAATAACTAAATAACTTGATCCTTACTAAGGATTTTTACTATTAATATGAGATGAATAATGTTGATGATGGTGTGTCTAACCCTTCTGCCAATGGTTCCTTTTATACTACAAGGAAACCCTAATACTACATTAAACTAAAACGTGTAACTTCTGATATGCATATCCTTTCCTAACATATCTCATGCATATCCTAACAAACTACTAAGAATAATAATATTTGTCTTTCTACTAGACCAGGAGCACGTGTTGCTCCTACTACTACTAGGACTAGGAGGAACTACATACCTCCTAGCTTATCTTTTACAAATATCTATTCCAGAGGTCCTAACAATAACTGATTTAGGTCAATTTGTCATTATTTCCCAGATTCTTACGGGGTCAAACGTGGGGGAAAGTGTTCTTATCCCAAGAATAACGCTCACACCTAGGCAAACACAATGGCCATTTATAATGAAACGACGGCAATTTCCAATCAAGCCTTGCTATGCGATGACTATAAACCAGTCACTCAATTATGTAGGTGTTTATTTACCCAATCTTGTTTTTAGCCATGGTCAACTCTACGTAGAACTAACTAGAGTAACTTCACCAAAAGGACTGGAGATTTTAATGACTGGAGATGAAGATCCTGAGCTAAAAAATCGTACACGAAACATCGTTTTCAAGGAAGCTTTTAACAATCTATTTTAACAGTTTAGTAACATTTCAAATAAAGTTATCTTCATTTTGAAAAAATCATAGTTATATATCTGTTCATTTCTTTTAATTACATGTTGCTATTAGATAAATCAGATCCAACCCTAATTAAAAAGATAAAATGAAAACAAACCTGTTTTAGACTTCTTCAATGATCCAATAAAAAAACCTGCAAAGATGATACCCAATTTTATTTTCAATAAATTAGAATTAAGAAAATTGATAAATATGAAATAAAATGATAGATGATCAATTTCAAAATATTATAGTTAAGAAAAATAATAAAGATGAATGAAATGATATATGATGTTTTCAATTAAAAACAAACGACAGTTACATCTATCTAACAAAAAAAGAATAAAAAAAATTAAGTTGGAGTGTTTGTTTCCATGAATTATGAATAGGATGTTTGGAATAACAAATTAAGATAACAAGAACTAACTTTCAATAATCTTAATGCAAAAATAAAATTACAATAACACAATTTATAAAACATAACCAAAAACAAGTTTCATATTCCATTCATAATTCATTACAACCATTCCAAGCTTACAAGTTCATATCCAAAAGATTGAAACATTAATTAAACCCAAAAGATTACTACATCATCATTATTAAAACAACCCCAAAAGAAACACTAAACATAAAGGCCTAATCAGATAGTTCCATCATCTGAGCTTGAAACTGGAGTTCATTCAAGCGAGTCCTAGCCCTAGCCAACATCCCATTCAAAGTAGCAAGCTTCTCGGTTTCAATGTCATGAAACTCCCTTAAATAACCTAAACTTTCCAAATCAACTTCAAGTTCTTCATCTCTGTTTTCAAACTCAGCAATCAATAAACCAATCCTAACCAAATTATTCTTAACATTTTCAGCTTGACTCCTCAACACAATAGCAAAGCTTTCCTCATTAATAGCCATTTGATTAAAATAAAAACCCATGCATTTGCTAGTATCAGTATGACCAGAAACGTCCTTAAGTTCTTTCAAAATCAAAGTACATGAACTTGAATTTGCCATTGATGAAAGAGAAGTTTAAGATGAATACTAAAGTGAAGAATAATTTTAGATTAACTGTAACTAGACTAATGCTACTCATCATTATATAGAACAAGATTAAACAAACTTGTGGTTAGAAACAATACCTAATTAATGCGATTGCACCCTTTCGTTAATCTTGCAGTTGCCCTCTACTGTTGTAGATTCATAACGGATATGTGTAGAGTCGTATAGAACAAGCTGAAGATGAAGTGTGTGTGCGCTTTTTTTAAGGTAATGTTTAGTTATTATCAGTTCTAACTTGAAGCCTTTAAAAAAAGAATCAGCCCATTAAGTTTTTTTTAACAAGCCTATTAAGTTATTGTGAAAGCCCAGTGTTCCCTTGATTTAAAAAAACTCTATAAAATATAAAATTAACATAAATAATTAAAAGTACAAAATTAATTAAAAAAATAAAAATACTAGATTAGAAATACAAAATTTTACAATCTGTTCAATAAAAGCAACTATCATGCCCCCAAGAAGAGCCACCCAAGCCCCCTTAGTGCAACGTACGGGTTTCGAATACCTCGTATAATATGTACAATGCAAGTAATACATCTTCTTTTTAGAGTAAAAGCTGTAGGATATCAACGTATATTCGAAATTTTATCATAATGAAACATTTACTTTTTTATTACTAATACCACCAATTTATAAAAAGAAGTTTTGAATTTTATTTTTAAATTTAAAGTATCTGAAAAATTAAATAATAATAAATTTGAAAATAAAATAAAAATTAAATAGAAAAAAAACCCAGCCGTTAATGTAAATGACTAATGTTGCTAACGATCGTTGGCTAAATGGACTAACGTTGATACATTATAATTAACGGTGGTTCGTTAAAAATATATTTGAAAGTAGGTGATATTAGTAATAAATTTTTTTTTACCATTGTGGTAAATTTTCGAAAGTACGTTAGTATTTCATAACTTTTACCTTTCTTTTTATTGGCTAAAACTTGAGGAGGTGCTGGGTTCAAATAGAGAAATCGGATTAGAGAATGTAAAAAGAATACTAAGGAATGAAATAGGTATTTCATTAGTCATTGATGTTGCTTGGTTGTATTTCATACGTATAACACAACATGACAAAACTAGGAAAAACCGCTCCTAATTAATAGTAGTGATATATTAATTGACACTAGTTTCTGCCCGAAACTGATTGATTGCTTGTTGTGATAGCCAAGGTCTGCCACTTCTGGGTTCCTCTCTGTTCATCATGGGGTTGTTGTATGTGACTAAGATAAAAGCCGCACTGTTGGATTCTATTCTCTGGATTGAAGATAGAGTACCAAAGCTATGGAGTCTCAAGGTCATCAAGTACGACAAGAATGCACATTAGGCGATCTATCACTAGGGAGAGAAGAGGCAAACTTTCTACAACTACGTCTATTTTCGTGAGTCGAAGTATGATGTGTTGTCAAAATATCAAATCACGTAAAAAAATATACAAAATAACATGTACAAACAACAAATTGTTTGTTATAATATCAAAACAAAAAATTGCAAACTACATCGCTAATTACTCAAATATTTTAATTATTGGTATGTTTGTTATACATTTTCTTATTTTTAGATTGCTTTTATGGCAATAAGAAATTTAAACGAAAATCGCAAAAACATAATGTTCCTGGACCAAAATAATCGCTAGAACAAAATTGGAACAAGCCATTGTTGTCTAGGTAATTTATCAGGATATGTTTTTCTTGTTGGGTGGGAGCTCGTTACTAAAAAGGTACACGAACATAAAATGGTTCCGCCAATACCTTTTTTATATAAATAATCGCTGAAACAAAATTGATACAAGCCAAAATAATCGCTGGACCAAAATAACCCGATATGGAACTAGTGTCAAGAGATAAAAACTGATACGAATTTAGTGATCAAATGATAAAATCTGATACAAATCAAAAACCATAAAGAGATGATCCATTAAATTCTTTTCGAATGAACGAAATCCGTTAAATCTAAAACCACAAAAACGATTTACAGTATTAACTCATATTTTAAAAAATATTTTTGGGTTATATGAAGTGTGTTGAAACAAATTTCCGCAGGCACAAGGCCCCAGGATATTTAGCTTCGGTCTCGTGTAAGGTGTGCTTGTAGGATTGGCCTACCCTGCAATAAGAGAACGCACGTTAGCTCGCCTCAGGTGTGAACCCGAGACCAAGCTCCGGCGTGAAAGTAAGTAACTATCACTAGAGTGGTATCCGGTGTGGAATACCGGAGATATATTATAAAGTAGGAGTAAATGTGGTGTACTGTGTGTTGTTGTGTGTAGTAAATGCCTTGGGGTATTTATACCCAAAGCTTAAGGCATACCTGGCTGTGTAGTCATGTCATTGAGATATGCGCCTATGAACAGTACCCTGATGTCAGAAACAATGTAAAAGCAGGCGGCGGATCATGGCTGGATCCGTTGGGTAAAGCCTTGCCTGTTGGGTAAAACAAGGTCTCCTAAGATATGGGGGTTCTTGTCTGTTGTCTCTCTCCTACGTGGCAATTGCCTCGGTGCTAGTTACATGCCTTCGGCCATATGCCGGAGACATACGCGAACATGTCCCCCCAAGTATTGGTTCATTATACTTAATGGACTGATACTTTAAACAAATTAGTTTTTGTGCTTCGTCCGGAGCTGATTTTTGAACCGTTCCATCTTCTGAACCGGTCCGAGTCTGTTTCTTATTTTGGACTCCCTTTTCCTTTGTGGAGGATAGGATTACGACACGTGTCTCGCAATTTTGAATTCAATGGTGGATCTTTATCCTCGTGATTCGTGAGTGAATAGTGTTGCCTCGTTTTCTTCGCCCATGCCCCCTATATATATACATGTTATCCATTTCCATTTCCTACCGTTTTCGCCATTGTCATTTCATCCTTGCTTCCTTCTCACAATTCGTAGGTAAAAAATTTTATTCATTCGTTATCTTTTATAATTGTAAATCTGCCTGTTCTGGATGACTGGGAAAGAGATCGTAAAGTCGAGAGTGGATCCCCCTGTGAAGTGTGATCCCAAGTGTGACATGCATATCCGTTTATCTGGTATGACCGAAGATGATTTGAAGGTGGTGATATGTAAGTATAACATCCCTTCGCTTTTAAGGCCTTGCCTTCCGGATCCGGACTTGACCATGGATCGCTTACCTGACTCTAAGATTGGAATTTATCGTCAATTCCTTGACCATTCTGGCCTTTGGATTCCTTTCTCCACCTTCTTTTTGAACGTGATTCAGTATTTCAAAGTACACATTTCTCAGCTTGTTCCCATAGGTGTAAATAGGGTAGTGATGTTCGAATTACGTTGTTTCGGTTCGAGGATTCCCGTATCTGTTACGTTGTTTAGGGTGTTTTACAGGCTGAGTAAGCAGGGCCATTGGTTTTCCTTCGAGAGTCGAGGAGAGGGAGAATATGGCAAGTGCTTGACCGAGACCACTTCTAGCCTCAAGAAGTGGAAAACAGAGTTCTTCTTAATAGACCGTCGAGCGATACCTTTTGCTATGCCCTGGAGACATCGTGAGTCTATTATAACTGATGAGATCCCTGCCTCGTACAATGTCGCACATGCCAAAGCTCTTGGAAAGAAACCCGTTTTGTGTCATCCTCCTCCTGAAGTTTTACTTTTTCTCGCTGGTCTTTCTTTCCCCTATAGTCATCCGGAGTTGCGTCGGTTACTTTTAGACGCTAACAAGAAAGGTATGCTTTTGTTTTTGTTTGTTCTTGCTTCATTATTACTCACGTGGGCTTGCTTATGCTTGCCTTGCCTTTGTTTCTCACTTTTTACAGAGATGAGCTTCATGGATTTTTTGGATCTTCCCTCCTTCGACGAAGGCCTTGTCGATATTGGAGAGCCTTATGGAGAAAACGAGAAGCCAACTCCTCGCGTGACTGATCCTTTACCCGTTGGTCAGGATATTCCTAAATTGACACCCGTCCAGAAAGCAGTAGAGAAGCCTTCGGCTCGGATCTTGGAAGCCAAACAGAAGCAGGAGAAGAATCCGAGGGTGAGAAAAACTTCTTCTGTCGTTGAAGGTAGCACGTCTAACAAGAGGATAAAAAGAAAAGGTCGTCAAACCGTTCATTCCGAGTCTAAGGCAAATTCCCAGAAAACCCACTCTACTCAACCCATAAGTGTTGCGAAACCCAACTCTCAAGCTTAGGCTGGTGGTTCTGGTCTTAGAGAGAAATCACCCTCCATTGTACATGTGAGTGACCATTCCTCGCCTCATGCCGAACATGATTCACAACTTGCTGGTTAGTTTTTTGCTTTCCTCCTTTTCATCTCTTTTTGTTGTTTGCCTTCACCTTTTTATTTACATATGTATGCTTGTGTGTACTAATCCTTTCGTATATAGCAGGAGAAGAATTTGAGCCCCCCAAATATGTTCCGAACTGGAGGCTGAATGAGGACGTTAGAGTTAACTCCATCTATGCTGCTAAAGAGTTCCTATACAATCTTGCCACTCCTGCTGATGACCAACATCTGAAAGTGATGTCTAATTATGACATCCTTCGTCATAGCTGCCGGAGCGTCGCCTAAAGCACTATTGCCGCAGCAGAGTTGATGAAGCGCTATGAGAAGCTAAACAATGAATATGTTGATATGGCTAACTCCCACTTCGCTGAGAAGGAGTCCTTCTCCCAAGGGAAAGAATTGTTGGGCCGCTTGAAGGTTTCTCATCAAAAACTTAAATATTCCCATTCTGCTTGTGCTAAAAGAGAGGATGAGTTGAACCTTCGCATTCAAGCGCTTGAAGAGGAGAATGAGGTTCTCAAGAAGACTGCAACCGAGGCAACTGAACAACTTTCTCTTATGAGCCATGAACTTATAGATGTTTCGGGGAAGCTTTCTACTGTTGAAACAAATAACAAACATCTTACGATTCTTCTTAGCCAGGCTGAAGTTGATAAACAGATGTTTATCCGGGACGAGGTCCCATGCTTGTTCAGGAAGTTGATTGGGAGCTATGAGTATCGCAGGTCTCTCGGCGCAGTATGTAGCGTGGCCTTCTCTGCTGGTTTTATGAAATCTACCGGTCTCGGAAGGACTCCGGAGCAGGTGAAGAATGTGTTGTCCAAGGTCAAGAATATCAAGAGAGACGCTTTGAAGACTTGGGTCGCTGCTTGTGATGCTTTGTTCGTTGCCTCATATCCTTTTGTTGAAAAGATATCTTCCTCTTACTCTTTGTCTGTTGGAGATTTGTTACAGCTGGAGCCAGAATGTGGGCCATCCTCGTCTGTAGCAAGTGAGCTCCCTTCCTCGCAGCTTCTAACATTACTGAGAAAGATGTTGAGCAATTTGAGCCTTCATCCCATACCAAGAAGAGAAGAAAGCGAACTCCGAAGTCGATGCAACCACCCTCTGAATGTTTCCTTGCCTCCGGTATGCCGGCATGGGCTTGTAACCAAACAACTATTTCTAAGTCTTGTAACAATTTCCTCACTTTTATCTTTTGCATAACATTATTTGTGTCATGTAGTGGGTGTTTGGTGATTTGAACATGTAACAAACAATGCGTATTTATAACTTCTTATCTTTTAAATATATTGCATGTATTCCTTTATGTTCATGTGTTCAATTTATTTTTGTGTTTAGACAAGTTTTTGTACTCTATCCTTCGGTACCGAACCGAAAGGTTAAGTCATATGATTATGCTTACCTTTTTTATGAAACATTTAGACACTTATGAGTGTTTTTCATTATTCACATGGGAGGACATCGGCACATGGCCGCTTTTGATTTGTCCTCCGGATTGCCTTTCGGGCACACCCAACACTTAGTGTTCTTCTCTTATGATTCATGTGTGGGAGGACATCGACACATGGCCGCTTTTGATTTGTCCTCCGGATTGCCTCTCGGGCGCATCCAACACTTAATGTGCTTTTCATTATTCACATGGGAGGACATCGGCACATGGCCGCTTTTGATTTGTCCTCCGAATTGCCTCTCGGGCGCATCCAACACTTAGAGTGTTTTTCTTTTATAGTTTATGTGACAACCCTAGTTTTGAGGTTCGTCACTTAGTTTTATTTTGTGCTAGTTACGTGTCTTTACGTGTTGATGTGCTAATTGGTGTGTATAGATTGTGGTTTGGATATCGTTTCCGGTACGGGGTACCTTGTGAGTGAAACGATGTGTGATGATTTCATGTTCATGAGTTCACATGGTAGTGACTATGAAATAAGATGGTGTTATTTAGTGGTTTTACGTATACGTGTATGTATTATAGAAAATCGTATTTTTACGATTTACGGTTTAGCATTTAGAGGTCTCGGATGAGGTAATTAGTCATATTAATATTTTTCGGGATAGTTTTAAGTCATTTGGGACTTAGTTATAAAGTTTATTTCAAAATTTGAGATTTTTTATAAAAGTGTATATTTTACGTCTTTTACGGTAAAACGCGTAAATTTGACTAGTTTTACGGTTTTGAGGTTTTGGAGGCTTTAGGAGCTGAAATAAATTAAGATAAATTAAGGTAATATTAATAATATATTAATTAACAATAAAAATAAAAAAAATAAAAAAAAAATATAAGAGGCGGTTTGGGACGAATCAAAAGAAAAGAAAAGGGAAAAAAAGGAAAAAGGGAACCGGGCTTTTGTAATGGGTCAAGGACTTGTTAGGAAACTATATAAATACTTTTTATTAACCAAAACACTTCATAAAACCCCTGGAAATCACCTTCAAGTCGGCATCAATGGTGGTTTTAGGGTTCTTCATTAATTTTTCTTCTTTCAAAAATTCTAAGGTAAAATCTTTAATACTCTTTTTAATTAAAGTGTTTTAATTCTTTCTCAATCATATTATGATAGTTTTAGGTTAGGGTTTAAATAAGAATCTTTATTTTAATGATATTATAATGATTAGATGGTTTAGGGTTTGTAAATAATGGGGTTATGGGTAATTAATTAGGTTAAATTAATTAAACCCGTTTTTAAAAACTGGGCAGAATTTTGGGTCATTGTTTTGATCATATAGGGAGTTCTACAAACTCTTATTTTGCTATCCACATATCCCTGGAAAGCTAATTGAAGTGGCTTTCCAATGCAAGAAACTAGAACTAAATTGGAGGTCGGGAAGTGGGTCAAAAACAGGTTACAACAGTCGGAGGTCAAAACAGTTTTGAAGTCAGCCTGTTTTCTTTTTAAGTTTTTGGTTGTTTGGGGTACTTAGGGTTGCATTGGGATCTTCTCACGAACATGAGAGATGGTTTATATATTATAGTAAGTATCTGCACTTGGACTAAGGTTTTGGTTTAGGGTAAGACCCCCTAATTGTAACAAACTTTTCATACGTTTAAAATCAGTGAATTCTGGATAGGTAGCAATATATATACATATATCGGGGCCTTAACAGTAGCTTTAAGGTTAGGGAAAGTGGGAGGTTTTAGCTAACATATGTAAAAGTATGAATATTCCTTTTACAAAAACCATGGGTATGTTTAAGTGGACGTTTGACTTAAAATTCTGAGACCTAAAAACTGGGACTGTTTTGTGTAAAATATGAACGGGATAGTTATTAAACTTAACCAAGTTAAGGACTTGTTAAGGAAGGGTAATGGGGTGATAAGAGCTTATCAATGAGGTATTTATATGGGAATAGGCTAGATGTTCAAAATAGGTTGATGATCCATCTTAGTGATTGGTTCATGTATTGATTGCGTGTTTTTGGTTTGTTAGCTTGTTGCTAGTGCGAGGACTTGTGAAGAAGCAATCAGGTGAGTTTCATAGTCCCATGTTTAATATTGATTTTGACTTCCAGATGGGATGGAAGAGTCACTGTGTTGAGTTATTTATAAATTGATGCTGTGAATGTTTTTAAGGGTTGAGATGGACTTGTGTGTATATTATGTGATTAACTGCTCTGTGATTCTTGTTTGTGTATGATTTGGATCGGAAAGGTACATAGTGTGATCATCTATGGGACCAATGGTTAATGACAAGACGGGGCCTTGGGATAGGTACATAGGTGTATGGGCGCCTATGGTACCATGGTTGTTGGTAAGGCGTGATGCCTTGGATATTATGGTTGTTGGTAAGGCGTGATGCCTTGGTAATTGTGGTTGTTGGTAAGGCGTGATGCCTTGGAATTGTGATGATTGATTGAACTTGAATGCTAGTTGTTAATACATAATTGTAGCACATTGTCCATATGTTATTGTGTTGATGGTTGTTATTCATAGCTTGTAACTGATTTAGCGTTGGAGTCTAAACCTATGACTCTCACCAACTTTATGTTGACGTGTTTTAGTGTCTCTTTCAGGTGATGCTTTGGGTAGGCGTGAGAACTTAAGTGGCTAGGATTTAGAGAGCGTAGGAATGCATATAGAAGGATATCCCCGTTTCCTTCTTAGTTTTTATTTGTTCATTTAATAAGTGATACTGTGGCACACATATATTTGTTTGGTTATGTTATTTGTTTGTCTTGGGTAAGAGGTAGGACCGTTACCTACTTACCTAGACTCCTGGGTTTGATGAGATATTGTCATGACTTTGTGTCTCCATTTTATGACATTTCTTATTTCATATAGTTATCTCTATAAACACGCCATGTTGTGATGATATCCATACGTCGCGCCCCATATTCCGCCATGGTGGGGTGTGACAGAATGGTATCAGAGCTAATGGTTATAGAGAATTAGGTTGCCTAGTCGCGTAGCCTAGTCTATAGCTTAAGGGTCCCTGCATATAGGCGTCATAGGAGTATGTGTGCATTTTATATTAATTGATGTGTTTAGATGTTATTTATTACGATGTTTTGACTAGTATGAATTGAACCATAGTAAGTTCATACTTAGCCACATGTTATTTTTCTTTTCGGGATGTGACTAGTGCGGGTTGAACCATAATCGTCCACGCTAGTCATTGTTGTATTTTGCTTAAATTATGCATTATAGTACATAATTTAGTACAAGGTAGTTTCTATCTTTTATCGAGTTATTTTACATACCTGAGGTATGTTATTTTTCTTTTGATATTAAAGTCATGTTCCCTAAGAATCGTGTGGTGGTTCGAGTTACTAGGAGTACATGGGTAGGAAGGATTTTAAGCTGTTTCCACTCTTATGGGCGACATGACTTATAACTGATTATTTTTTTGTTTTGGATTTAGTCTAGGCTGTTTAGCTAGACTATGGATTTCTGTATTCCAAGAGTTTTTTTATGTTATTTTTATAGATGGAGTTTTGGACCTTATTGGTTATGTGGTTATGAGCTTATGTGAGTAGATGGATTTATGTGTTATATGTTGTATTGATTCTTATAAGTGTCATCATAGGAGGGAGTGCATTGGGGGAAAGGGTAATTGTATAAGTATGGTGGCCAACATAGTTATACAAGTACCACAACTTCAATGGGTTCTCAAGTATGATTGCATGAAAGAGGGTTAGTACATGCTTGTATATGATGAGATGTAGAATTTGGGTATATATATATATATATATATATATATATATATATATATATATATATATATATATATATATATATATATATATATATATATATATATATATATATATATATATATATATATATATATATATATATATATATATATATATGGGTTTATGTAATGGCTGCCTATGATATGGCTATTGTTCTTTTTGTGTTATATGTTTTGGGTTATAGTTGTGTTGTGTGATTATGGGGTCATACGATATGGTTTGGTTTTGGAGGTGGGCTTTATGCCTTGTTGTGGCACGGTGAGATGGTGATTACTCGTATGGAAAAACGAGCGTATAAAGTGATTGATTGACTTGACGTGTATGATAACGAGTATGTTTGGGAGATTCAATAGGTATACATATGCGGATGTATATATACTAGTAGATGTTACGTTATGATTTACGGTCGTTCAGTAGTTATTATAACTTGGACGTACCTAGTGCTCTCTTGTGTTTAAACAATTTATTAGTGCTCGAGTTTGATGGAGTCTCAACGACGTTTTGAATCTGTTGAAGTGTGTCTTGTAGCGTATTCTTTGAGTTTCGTATTTCACGTGTACGTTTTAAAATGGTGTTTTTGGTTTCAAGTCTATTGAAATAACTTGGGATTTCTTTTGAGATAATGAAATCTTTTGTGTTGGGTCTTGCATTTCTTTTGGTCGGTATATATTGAGTTAGATGGTTGGTTGTATTCGGTAAAATAAGGGTAAGGTGTTGGAGTCGTGTTTGAAACAAGATGTAACATAAGATTTCTTTTTAGTCAACACTTATATATTTCAAATTCTAAAAGACTTTCTTTAAAATAAAGCGAAGTAAAATTTCTTTCTACTTACATAGTTTATATAATTGGGTTTAACCGATTCACGTCATTTATAATTATTAATACGAGGTTAAATTGAGTTTATGAAGGTTACACATACAAATATATCTTTCATTTAAAAGGATTGCATTAATCACTAAGTTTATTCTTTAGTTTTAAAACAACTAGTATAAAATTGTTTTGGTCATAACTTGTTCGTTTTTAAAGCTTTTTGGGTGATTCAAAAGCCAAAAATTATGTACTTGGAACATACTTTTCAAATATTCAGAATGTATAGTCATGGGAGGTCAGTATCTTGGCAGGAATTATTGTTCAAGTGTCGGGTTAAAGGTTGAGTTTGAATAGTAGTTTATTTTTATGATTTGGGATGCACGGGATACCTAGTTTTTGAGTTGAGTTTTGAGTTCGTCAAGAGGGTTGTTTGTAGATTGTTTGAGTCACATAGATGTGGGAGGTAATAATGAATAAATAAAAAAAAGATATATATTCTTTTGGAAAAGTCGACCTTTTGCACGGTTTAAATAATATGTCACGGGGCGTAATATGTTTGGTTGCCATTGGGTGGTTCTTGGATTATTTTTCGTTGTCATGGGTCATTTTGAATTGATACACATTTGGGTTTAAGTTTTCTTTTGAGTCTCGTGGTTTTTGACGTGTTTTAACTGGTGCACGTGAAATGTCGTTAGTTATCCGTGGGTTTGATTCGTTGATCGTATCTGATGGATTCAGGATGTAGTTTTGGTTTCGTATTGTTCGGAAGCGTTGAGGTAGTCATATGAAGGACTTGGTCGCGCCTACACGCTTAAGTAGGTGACCATGAGAGAACGGTCGGAATACCCTTAGTGGGGAGGGAAGAGGTTCGTAGACGAGCTAATGTGGTCATGAGGTCTATTAGGAGTGCCAAGGGAGATGAATAGAGGTTTGTGTAATGTATGGATATTGGCACAAGTAACGTGCCATAGAGAGTGTTGGAAGGGGATATTGTTCGTAAGGCATGTATGTTTTTTGAAAATTTCCCGAAATTTAGTAGGTTTGCCTATTACTGTGAGGTAGAACCATAAATAGAGCAAGTAGGGGAGGTGAGAGGAGTTGTAGTTAGTGCCTTTCCAAGGCAAATCGTTGATGGAGTAATTTAAAAACAAGAGCTGTTAGAAATTGCAAGGAATGCCGGATAAAGGTTGAGTTGCTTAGTAGTAGATTAGATGTGGAAAGAGGTTGAGTGGTCTGGTGCGAGGAAGTGTCGGTCTTTTAAGATGCGTGTAGAATTTTGCAAGTAGAACGAGGTGGGAATTTATTCGTATTGCCGCTAAGAGAGGGTGCAAGGAGGACATAGCTGAAACTACTAAGGATGTTGTATGAACACTTTGGGTTTACGGTTATGCATTGGCTTCGCCAAAGCACTAGCGGTTTTCATGGTGTCAATGAAGCAAGTGTGCATGAACGTATATAAATGAGTTGTCATCGGGAGTATCGACGACATCTTGATCTACTCAAAGTCTAAAAAGGAGAGTGAGGCGAAGTATGTGTTGGTTTTAGAGTGGAATTATACGCGAGATTTTCAAGGGTGAGTTTTAGTATTAAGTTTACCATGATGAGTAGTTAGAGATGATGGCATATCATGGAACCAGCAGGGGCGAAGTGAAGAAGGATGAGGAAGCATTTTGGAGACTGAAGACGTGGATTGGATAATGAGCCGATCTTGGCATTATCAGAAGGACTGGATGAATTCGCGAAGCATGACGATACGTGGAGCAAGGATTTGGACGCGTACGAGGACGACAAAGAAAGGCGATCGCTTATACGTTGCAGGAACTGAAGATTTGGAAGAACTGGATGGACTTAGTTAGTGGAGCTGGATTGTTATATCTGCCTAGAATGCTATGTTGGGAATAAATTTAAGCCAGAACACTTGAACGCTGACAAGAACAACTCAAGCGTTGACAAGAGTAAAGTGAACGCTGACAGCTTAAGCGTTGACAAGTTAAAGTCAAGCGTTGACAGATTGAAGACAAGCACTGATAGAAGATGTGAGCTACACGTATATTATATTCTAGAATACTTCTAGTAAGGATAGAGACGACAATGTATTTTCTATGTTTATCTTTACCTAGAATAGTTGATTTGTAGCTTATTGTACAAGACTTCTTGTTCTATAAAAGAAGATCTTTTAGGTTAAAGTTATATATCAGTTTTCATAAGTTTTCGATTGTTAAACCCTTTCATTGTAACCAAGTACGATTATTCTAATACAAGTGAAAGTTTGTTTAACATCATTGTGTTTTAGATCAAGTGTTAATTCCGCATAACACTTTGTTACTTTATTCATAAGCAAAGGTTTCTCTACGTGTAGTACTTGATCTAATCTCGTATACACAAAGCTTAATCGATCTAAGCTTAATCGATCTTGTTGATCCCAAACTTAGATCGATTAAGCTTTGTGTATACGAGATTAGATCAAGTACTACACGTAGAGAAACCTTTGCTTATGAATAAAGTAACAAAGTGTTATGCGGAATTAACACTTGATCTAAAACACAATGATGTTAAACAAACTTTCACTTGTATTAGAATAATCGTACTTGGTTACAATGAAAGGGTTTAACAATCGAAAACTTATGAAAACTGATATATAACTTTAACCTAAAAGATCTTCTTTTATAGAACAAGAAGTCTTGTACAATAAGCTACAAATCAACTATTCTAGGTAAAGATAAACATATAAAATACATTGTCGTCTCTATCCTTACTAGAAGTATTCTAGAATATAATATACGTGTAGCTCACATCTTCTATCAGTGCTTGTCTTCAATCTGTCAACGCTTGACTTTAACTTGTCAACGCTTAAGCTGTCAGCGTTCACTTTACTCTTGTCAACGCTTGAGTTGTTCTTGTCAGCGTTCAAGTGTTCTGGCTTAAATTTATTCCCAACAATCCTCCCCTAAACTTGATATCCACTCTTATGATCAAGTTTCTGAATAAACATTAAGGACTTGGAGGAGTCTGACAAACCTTATCATATTGGTAATAAATAAATCTGATCAAATTCTTTGCCACGTCACTTGTATAGTCTATCTCCAACTGGGTGTCCTTCATCTTCTCCAAAACAGCCTTGGATATGAAATACTGAGCATCTACAAGTAAATACTCAGCAAACTTTGTAGAACTCAAATGGTATACACCAGCAGCTGAATATAACCTCCATTGAAGACCACTGAGGTCATCTTCAAGATCCTTCCATATTTCAGGATCTTCTTCTTTTGTCCCACACATTCTTTTGAATGTGGTCCAAAGTTTTATTTCATTGGCTGAAGTTGGTGCTTCAGCCTCATACTTGGTTTCTAGCAACCTCCAAAGGTCCACCAAGTCTTCTCTGTCACAACTTGCAAATAAAGATATGAGAGTGGTAAAAGTGTGTACCTCCTTTCCAAATCTTCCAATTTTCTAGAATCCACATTCATCTTCCTCATAACTTACAATTGGATTCCTGGAATCTAGTGGTAACACATGCACCATATCTGAAGCTTCTAATGGGGAGAGCTTGAGGCTCTTTCTAATGATTGCTTCACTTGGATATAGTTGATTCATATCTTTTGGAAACTCAAGAATAAATCCCTTCTTTACTGGTCTAGGAACTATCATAGCTTTCTTGATTGCCATCTCTTCTGCAAGTTGCTCCTTTCTTTCATCTGAAAGAAGTCTGAAAGTGTTTTCTTCTTGCACTTTCACCCAAATAGGATAAGCCCTATGTTCCAATTCATCAAATGTCAAAGCCTTCAGCTTCTGATGTGTCCATCCAACTCCATGACATTTGAGCAACATAAAGTAGAGCTTCCTTCTATCCCTTTTCAACTCAGAGAGAATGTTGCTTGCCTTGTACTTCAACATCACCTTACAATCCTTCTGAACTCTAAGAAGAATTTCCAAACCCCATATCTGATCTGAAATGGTCAAGTCTGGATTATCCATACAGCTTTCTTCCCAAGAATTATACATCTGAACTACCTATGGCATATCAAAATCAATCTGCAACTTTAAATCTCTCAGCTTTTCCCTAGCAAGCTCATCACCATACTCAAGTCTTTCTGGTTCAACAATCATCACACTTGAGTCTGAGCTAGCTCCATCACTTTCTTCTTCAGAAGTCACAACAAATGGTGACTTTTCCTTTTTACCTTGTTCCATCATTTGCTCAGCCAATCTTCTATCAAATTCAACCTGAGCTGCATTCTTTGGAACAATTTCTTCTACCAACTTACCCTTACCCTTATCTGTTGGTTCAATTGTTGGTAGGGTAGATGATAATACCTGAGTAGGAACATCTTTGATGATAGATGATGACTGGAATACATCACCTCCATATGCAGATCTGTCAACGCCCAATTTTCCTCTGTCAGCGCCCAAAATACTTCTGTCAGCGTCCAAACTTGTCTTGTCAACGCCCAAATATTTTCCCTCAGCGCTAACTTCTCTCAACATATCTGTAAATGATAAATTTAAATTGGTTGGAGAGATCAAGGACGTATCAAAACCTGTTTGTTCCTTCAAAGTAGTAAGAGCTTCAGCAACATCCAATGATTGACCATCTTGACTGCTCTTATCACTCAGATTTCTAGCTTCCTCCCCTTTGGAAGACTCCTCCATACCTCCCCTTGAATGAGCACTCTCCAAAACAACAATCCTCTCCCTCAATTCTTTGAGTTCAAGGCCTTGGTTACTGACAATTTGTACTAAGTCTGCATTTTGCTTTTGCAAGCTAATGCAGACAGCCGTCAATTCTAAAAGCGTCATTGGTTCCAGTCTGCCCTCTTCCAAAATGGGGATTTGACCTCCCAAGTCAGGTTCATTGGGCATGGATGAGGACTTAATTATGGTGGGACTGCCTTGGCCAGCTTCTAAGCCAGAACCAATAGTCCCAGACTCATCCAGGTCACCAGCCACACTTGTGGTGGTGGTTCTCTCCGCTTCATGACTAGGACCACCAGAGGAGAACACTCCAGCAGTCCTTTGGCGTTTAATCAACCTATATTCTGGTGGTGTGGAAGATGGTGTAGAAGAAGGTGTAGATGTAGGTTGGTTAAGGGGTGTTTGGGATTGTGATGGTTGGGTGTCAGCGGTTGAAATAGGCATATCAACGCCCACATTAGATGTGTCAGCGTCGAAGGGATTTTGGTCTATTTGCATTTGGTCAGGTGAGGGTAAAGGTTCAGGGATAGGCTCAAGTTGTGGGTGAGGGTCAATATGAGGTTGGGGGTCTGGTTGGGGTTGTGCTGCTGCAATAACAGCAAGCATGGCTGGGGTTAATGGTAGGTCTCTATGAGGTGGTGAATTCATCTTGGTAAAAATAGCCTTCTTTTGTTCAGGGATCTTATAAAAATCATTGTGATCCCTTGAACAATATCTTTGATCATCAAAAATCATTTGCAGAAAACGGGGATAAGCTAAAGTCATTTTTGTCCCCTTATTTTTACACATCCCTTCAAAAATCATTTTAGACCAGTTATAATTTTGCCCTGTTGCAATACACACAATAGCAGTTGCAATGGATCTATTGATCTCATTGTGTGCAGTACACTTGGGACTCAAACATTGAAGGAGAATGTGAATTAGGTACTTCCAGGCTGGGGGAAATTCCTGCTTATGGTACTTATTAAGAGTACCTTCATCAGGAATAGGGTATCCCAAAGCCCTAAGCCCTTGTTCTATTTCAGAGATGGGAAGAATGGTTATACCATCAGCATCATTAAGATGCAAGGCCTGGCGTACCAAGGCCTCAGTAACCACCCAAGGTCTCCCATGTACAATAGAAGTCAATGTGGTCACTCCATTAACTGTTGAGGAACTAACAGTGTTCCAAAACTGTTTAATGTGTGTGACTGGAATGAGTGGGGCATGAGAAAGAGCATACCTTAATGGGGATGCATTCAAATACTCCACCATCTGTGTGTATTGAGGGAACAAAGTATTATCAGCAACAAGATAAGCAATCATGTTGTGTTGAGACTTGAACCCCAAATCCAATTCTGCTGAGTTAAATCTTGGTGCCATTGATGAAAGTTGTTAATTTGAAGTATAAAAGATGAAGGTTGATAAGAGAAAAGTGTTAGACAAGAATTATAGATACCCTGTTTAAAATAGGAGCCAAATTTATAGGAGTGGATGAATGCACGTGATTGGCCCAAAAATAGGCAAAGATTTTCAAAAATCAATCATGAAAATATTAAAAAAGTTTATAAGTTATCCCATGCATTTAATGAAAGTAACAACTCCTAAAATTACGGCTTGAAAATATGTCAAAAAGTAACAACTGGGTAGGTCCCATTGTTTGTCAACGGTCAAATATAACCCATCAACGCCCAACGGCTATAATCTTGTCAACGTTCGCCTAAAGCCATGTCAGCGTCCATTTTGGTCACAACAACGCTTGGAAAAAAAATCTTGTCAGCGTCCAAAAATAAATTTGTTTTAAAAAGTGAAAAATGACTTTAACAAGTAATTTATCCTAGAGAAGATAACCAAAAGCTGATAATTATCATAGGGCGGCAAGCACTGTCCAGTTATGCACACTTGCATAAGCAAGATAGACATAACAGTCCTCTAGTGTCCCTTGCTAACCAAAATTCTTAACAACCAAGTTACCCCATAAAATCCTTGTTACTCCCAGGTAAAACCCATATCAAAATGATTCCCAAGCCTCCCATCAGACCACAACCAATTCTAGGCCAAAAATGTCTTGGCAGCATGCAAAGTTGATATACTATGCATGCTACAGTGCCTCATGGTTTAGTAAAACTAACCCATACTCACCAGTGGACACAATCTAGAATTGTGATGAGAGTATTCTAAGAATACCCAAGAGTCCTAAAGGTTCCTTAAACCTCCCCTTAAACTATGATACATGAGTTCTTCAAAATATATATATGAACATTAAAAAATTTATGTCAAGATAGGAATATAAATATTCCAACCATCATCCATAAACAAAACATGTCCAAATAGCTCTTCAAAGATCCATAAGCAACTCTGTATCCAATGGCATAAAGCTACCACCTACCTACACATTTAGATGAAAACCACAAAACTAACATTTGTTGCTGACAGCGTCCCGACAACACTTATCAGCGTTGAAGGAACTCTTGTCAGCGTTAGACAATAATATCTCCAACAACGGCAAAATAACACTTGACAGCGTTACATTTACCTTTGTCAGTGTTAGAAAAATAAAGTGGAAAATCTAAATCATCACAAAGACCAATAACAATGCATTATCCTGTACATACTTTTACAAAAAGATTCCAAAACACATATTAAGTGAGATTAACCATTCCAATATTTGTTACCAAATATTGAAATCTTCCAGCATCAAAAGGTTTAGTTAATAAATCAGCCACATTATCTTCTGTGTCTACCCTATCTGGTTGTATTAAACCTTTCTCAAAGCAATCTCTTATAAAATGATGTCTAATTTCTATGTGTTTGGTTTTAGAATGATGTACAGGATTTTTAATAATGCATAAAGTACTGTTATTGTCTACAAAAATCTTGGTATGCATAAAATTATACCCATAATCCAACAGCTGGTTCTGAATCCATAAGACTTGTCCACAACATGCAGCTGCAGCAACATATTCTGCTTCAGTTGTAGAGTTTGCCACCACTGTCTGTTTCTTGCATTGCCAAGATATCAATATACTCCCAAGAAATTGGCATCCACCAGTTGTGGATTTCCTATCAAACTTGTCTCCACCATAGTCACTGTCTGAATATGCAATAAGGTCCAATGGAGAATCTTTTAGGTACCATAATCCAAGATCTGGATAACACCTTAGGTACCTAAAAATTCTCTTCACAGCAAAAAGGTGACATTCTTTGGGAGTCACTTGATGGCGTGCACATGCACACACAGCAAACATGATGTCAGGTCTTGAGGCTGTAAAATACATCAATGATCCAATCATTGATCTATAGTGCCTAACATCCACATCCTTTCCAGCTCCAATTTTTCCCCAAGGGTGTTGCCTATCCATAGGAGTGGAAGCCTCCTTTTCATGTGGAGAAAAACCATATTTCTTCAAGATTTCAGCTACATACTTGTCTTGGGAGATGAAGATACCATCTTCTTTCTGCTGAACTTGTAACCCTAGAAAGAAGTTCATCTCACCCATTGCACTCATCTTGAATTTATCTGTCATGAGCTTGGAAAAGTCCTCACTCATTTTTGGATCAGTAGACCCAAAAATGATATCATCAACATAGACCTGCACAAGCAACACATGTTTTCCTTTCTTCTTTGTAAACAGTGTCTGATCTATGGTGCCCCTTTTGAAACCATTTTCCACCAAGTAGGTGGACAATGTACCATACCATGCTCTTGGGGCTTGATGAAGTCCATACATTGCTTTCTTCACTCTATAAACCTTGTCTGGATTCTCAGGATCTTCAAAACCAGGAGGTTGCATGACATATACTTCCTCAACAATTGTCCCATAGAGGAAAGCACTCTTCACATCCATTTGATAAACAGTGAAGTTCATACAAGAGGCATAAGCTAGAAAAATTCTTATAGCTTCAATTCTTGCAACTGGTGCAAAAACTTCTTCATAATCAATTCCTTCCTCTTGTGTATAACCCTGAGCTACCAAACGTGCCTTGTTTCTGACCACAATGCCTCTTTCATCTTTCTTGTTTCTTAGAACCCATCTTGTCCCAATTGGTCTCACATATCTAGGACAATCAACCAGCTCCCAAACATCCTGTATAGCAAATTGGTGAAGCTCATCCTGCATTGCTTCCACCCAACTTGGTTCCTTGAGAGCATCAAAAATTTTCTTGGGTTCTTCCTGTGACAGAAAACAGGCAAACAAACATGCTTGTACAAGAGGGGTATCAACCTTCTTGTGTATATTGGCAATAAATCCACCAAGACCTTGATGGGATCTTCTTGTCTGAACTGGAGCCATAACATCACCAATGATCTGAGATGTGGGGTGATCCTTTGCTATGGAAGTGAGAACTCCTCCTTCAATAAGTCTGGTGTCCTCAATTTCACGCTCCATGTTGCCAATATCTTCTTCATCTGACTCTGTTTGATCAACACGAATCTCTTCATGGACGTGGGAAGGTCCACCTTGTTCAAAATGTGAAGAGAAAAGATGTGCAAAGGTGTTGTCAAACTCTGATCCTTGTTTGTCAGCGTTAGGGCTAACAACGCTTGAACTGCTTGTGTCAGCGTCTGATCCATCAGCGTCTGAATTGCTCTTGTCAGCGCTTGATTTTCCTTTGTCAGCGCCTGAAGAAGTATGCACGTTTGTATTTGGTGGTATCTGAAAACCACCATTATCCTTTCTAGCAGCAGCAGCAGCAGCATAATACTCATCTGTCCATATAGGAAGTGTAACATATTCTTGTGTGGGAGATGATTCAACTGCTGGTGGTCCATCCTCCTTAGCAACCTGAATACCTGAAACATTACCAATTCTCTTTTCCAAAACACTTGAAGTTACCTTCACAATGTCTGGATCAGTAACATGCATATAATTTAAAGCTCTAGATAAAGGTTCTAAGTCAAACAACCAATTTGGACCACTCTCAGGATCACTAGGTTTACTTTCTAAAAACCTAACATGTACCTTTTCAAGTATACGTTTTTCCTTTTTAATGTAAACCCTATATCCTTTGCTCTGCACTGAATAACCCATGAAGTAGCCTTCATCACCTTTAGAATCAAATTTACCTAGGGCCTCACTAGTTTCTAAAACAACTACATGACAACCAAATGGCTTGAGAAAGCCAATATTGGGCTTCCTTCCCCAAAGTAATTCATAAGGTGTCTTATTATGTATCTTGTTGACCAATGCCCTATTTTGAACATAACAAGCTATGTTAACAGCTTCAGCCCAAAAGGCTATAGGAAAGTGGGCATCAGCCAACATGGTTCTGGCTGCTTCAATAAGGGTCCTATTCTTCCTTTCAGCAACCCCATTTTGCTGTGGGGTTCTAGCTATGCTAAACTGCCTAGTAATCCCTTTCTTGGCACAAAAATCATCTAACAACTGATTTCTAAACTCACCCCCATTGTCACTTCTAATAATTTTGACCTCATTACCATTCTTCTTCTCTATCTGGGTAATGAAATTAATCAGACTTTGGGCAGTTTCACTTTTCTTGGCTAAAAAGAAAGTCCATGTAAACCTGGAATAATCATCAGTAATAACAAAACAGTATGATTTTCCCTTCAAGCTTTCTATATTAGTTGGACCAAAGAGGTCCATATGCAATAAGTGAAGTGGTTTAGAACTAGAGTGCACCTGTTTAGACCTGAATGAGACCTTGTGCTGCTTGCCTTTAAGACATGCAACACAAGAGTGGTCATTGTGGAAAGCCTTTTCAGGCAAACCATCAACTAAACCAAGCCTCACAAGTCTATTGATATTCTTAAAGTTTATGTGCCCTAATCTCCTGTGCCAAAGATTACTTTCATCTACTGAGGCTTTAGCATATAGACATGACATTTTATTATTTACCTTAATTCCATTAAGATTCACATTATATATGTCTTTATGCCTTGGTGTTCTAAAATCTATGTATTTTTCCTCTGGAAGCTTATAATCTTTGCTTAACACCAAGCACTCAGTATCTGTGAAAAGAACCTTATTTTTGTTATCACACACTTGTGATACACTAAACAAATTATAATCCAGTTCTTTTACCAAGAAGACATTCTCAAACCGTAGATTGTTGGTGACAAGGGTTCCTTTTCCAGTGATGGTGCCGTAGCCCCCTCCAAAGTATACCTTATCACCATCTTGAATAGGAGAGAAATTGGTTAGATAGTCTTCCTTTCCTGTCATGTGCCTTGAGCATCTACTGTCCCAGTATCCATAATCATTGATCTTCTTCTGAATGCCCTGCACATAAAGAAAACACATTAGTTTTCTTTGGGAACCCAAGCCTTAGAAGACTTGGATTCATTTGGTTGTTCAACAAGAACAGACTTGGTTCTCATAACAACCCCATTTTCATCCCTGTTTGAATGAAATTCCCAGTTAACCCCAATTGGTGTTGACAATGCCTTAGAAATATAATGAAACCTGTTGCATGTCATAGAAATACCAGTAGAATTAGGGTTTTGGTCTTGTTTTGGTCTCCATGTTAAGCTAGTAGAAGCTTTAGACCTATTTCCCTGTGGTTGCAAATACCTAGGTTTAGCAGTGTGTCTGTCAGCGCTGAAATTTCTCTTGTCAACGCCCCGATTGCTCTTATCAGCGTTGAACCTAGGGTTTGCTACAGGAACCCATTGCCTATTTGACCAAGTGTTTGACTTTTGAAAAGGTCTTAGGCCTTGTGTGTTAGACCCTCTAGAAAAGAATGGGGCTGGTCTAACAACTTGTGAACTTTTGTTCACAAAGGTATTGGGTCTGACAGTGTTTGACCTATGTTGACTTTTGTCAGCGCTGAAATGGTTCCTATCAGCGTTGACATTGGAAGCGTTGACACATTTGTAGGCCAAATGTGAGAAGCTACCACATGTATAACAAGCTTTTCTAGACATAGTCTTAGGTCTAGAAGCAAAGAAGCCTGTTCCATGATCACTAACTTGGCTTTTTGGTGACCTAGTATTCCTATACATCTCTGCATACTTAACACTAGGTTTTCTAACATTTTGTGGGCCAAGGTCAACAGCTTTGCCAGTGGTAGGGTGTGTGATCTTAATAGGTTTACGATCAATGGACTCATCAATTGGTATCATGTTTGGTGTGGGCTCATTTGGACTTTCACACAACAACCCTCCCTTAACAAAAAAGGTGTGGTTAGCTTTCTTCCACTCATCAAGGTCAGTCAGTTTTTGTTTGTATTCCTCAACTGGGGAAATCACTCTAGGTGGAGGAATGAATTCCTCCTCTTGACATTCTGGCAAGCCAGTCCAAGATAAGTCCTTTGATTGGACACCATAGAAATCCCCAGCTGGTGGTGGAACAACAGTATAATTATTCATCCCAATCCCACTCATATCTTTAGAGTCTCTCTGTTTGCTAACACACTCTCCTAGGGATTGTGTGGCCTTATCAAATCTCTGGATTTTAAGACTCACATTATCTTTATTTTTGTTAGCCTCTTCTAACTGAGCTATCAAATCAAGATTAACTCTATTTACTATATCTTGAACATCTTTACTCTGAAATAACTCATGTTTTAAGATGTTTATTTGATCCTTTAAATCAAACTCCATTTTCTTATACTCAGCTACTGTCTTTAACAGCTACAGCTCTCCCATCTTCAGGCTTTTCCACCTTATCAGATTCAGGACAATTAGGAACAGCTGTCCTTGTGGCAATTGCAGCAGTAATCTTTGCTGCTTTATCGAATGTGTTCCCATATTCGATAATCTCCTAAAGAGTGTAGTCATGAATAGCTATATATTGCTCAAAATTTGACTTCCAAAGCTCAAAGTTCCTGGCATCAAACATGGGAATTTTGATACTAGGGTTTGAGAAGTTGTTTTGTAGCAAAGCAGGAGGTTGATTTGTGCCAGACATGATGTTTTTAGGGTTTTGAGAATTTTAGGGTTTTTAGGGTTTTTGGTGTTTTAGGGTTCTTGCGTTACTTAAAGATCAAAAGTTTCTCAACAAGCTCTGATACTACTTGTTGATCCCAAACTTAGATCGATTAAGCTTTGTGTATACGAGATTAGATCAAGTACTACACGTAGAGAAACCTTTGCTTATGAATAAAGTAACAAAGTGTTATGCGGAATTAACACTTGATCTAAAACACAATGATGTTAAACAAACTTTCACTTGTATTAGAATAATCGTACTTGGTTACAATGAAAGGGTTTAACAATCGAAAACTTATGAAAACTGATATATAACTTTAACCTAAAAGATCTTCTTTTATAGAACAAGAAGTCTTGTACAATAAGCTACAAATCAACTATTCTAGGTAAAGATAAACATAGAAAATACATTGTCGTCTCTATCCTTACTAGAAGTATTCTAGAATATAATATACGTGTAGCTCACATCTTCTATCAGTGCTTGTCTTCAATCTGTCAACACTTGACTTTAACTTGTCAACGCTTAAGCTGTCAGCGTTCACTTTACTCTTGTCAACGCTTGAGTTGTTCTTGTCAGCGTTCAAGTGTTCTGGCTTAAATTTATTCCCAACATGCTAGAGGCATTTGGGGTACGAGACGTAGAGAGTGATCTATACGGATCATGAACGTTTCCAACACATATTCAATCACCTTGATTGAACATTTGGCAAAGGTGGTGGGTGGAGTTAAGTGACGAAAGGAAATTGCAAGGCCAAGTACCATCTGGGAAAGGCAAGCATGGTTGATGAGATATGGAATAAGAAGAATGAAGTGAAGCTGAGACGAACTTGAACTATATGGATGACGTATTAGGGTGGTTTGGATGAAGGATGTAGGTTGCACGAGTTGAGTTGTCTAAAGCAGAGAACGCGTCAACATGTATGTTGCATGGCTTGGACAATCACATGGAGAAAAGGGACGTAGACTATACTTCCTACATAGATAGGAGTAGCTTAGAAAGGGAATAAGTACGACGAGAGTTGGGTGATAGCCGATAGACTGACTAATTCATCTCATATTTCAAGAGGAATGAGAGGCCACGTAGTTGAGTAGTTGGAAGAACTAATGGATATGTGAAAGACCGTCATAGGTCACTTTGTAAGGAAATTAGAATTTTTAAGTAGTTTGGGGTACGGACTGAAGGGGGTTGATGAACATGATTGGATATGAGTATATCCAGCTAACTGGGAAAAGGATAGGCAAGTGAGATATTTATACAATCGTAGGTGTTATACTAAGGGCATGGGTGATTGATTTAGTGGTAGTTAGGAAACTCGTTAGCGATGGCTGAGTTTTCATATAATGATAGTTATCATAATAGAAGTCGATAAATGCCATTTGAGGCACTATATGAAAGGATAGGATGAGTTGTCCCCATTGTGGACTAGAATTGGTGAAAGAGGCTACTAATGTGGTAATGATGTTTGTGGAAAGGATGAGACCAACAAGGGATGCTATGTAGAAAAGGAGGAAACCACTAGAGTTAGTGACAAAGTTATGTAGGGAGTTTCACCCATAGTAACGGGTGGTATGTTTTGGTAAAATGGAAGAGTTGATGTAGAGTTTTGTAAGTCCATTTATGATCTTTGGAAAGATCGGACCAGTAGCTTATGAGTATAGAATTACCTGGGGAAAATGAGTGGTATACATGATATATTTCATGGATTGAGATTGGTAAATGTTGTTTGAGAATACATATTTGCATGTACGGTTATTCAGGACTTGTGTTAATAAGAGTCTTTGTTTTATCAAAGATCATTTGTGAGATTTATTGACTGAGAGGTCAAGAGTTTGGCAATGAGTTTAATTATTTTTTGTTTGTATATGTGGTATTTTGGAAACTTGAACTAAAGTTCACATGGAAATGAGAGGAGTTCGTTTAGAACAAGTATCCTCGTGTGATGTGTTGTTTGTGTGTTTGATCCTAAGGAGTAAATCTCGGGACGAGATTTCTATTAGGAGGGAGTGATGTGACAACCCTAGTTTTGAGGTTCGTCACTTAGTTTTATTTTGTGCTAGTTACGTGTCTTTACGTGTTGATGTGCTAATTGGTGTGTATAGATTGTGGTTTGGATATCGTTTCCGGTACGGGGTACCGTGTGAGTGAAACGATGTGATGATTTCATGTTCATGAGTTCACATGGTAGTGACTATGAAATAAGATGGTGTTATTTAGTGGTTTTACGTATACGTGTATGTATTATAGAAAATCGTATTTTTACGATTTACGGTTTAGCATTTAGAGGTCTCGGATGAGGTAATTAGTCATATTAATATTTTTCGGGATGGTTTTAAGTCATTTGGGACTTAGTTATAAAGTTTATTTCAAAATTTGAGATTTTTTATAAAAGTGTATATTTTACGTCTTTTACGGTAAAACGCGTAAACTTGACTAGTTTTACGGTTTTGAGGTTTTGGAGGCTTTAGGAGCTGAAATAAATTAAGGTAAATTAAGGTAATATTAATAATATATTAATTAACAATAAAAATAAAAAAAATAAAAAATATATATATAAGAGGCGGTTTGGGACGAATCAAAAGAAAAGAAAAGGGAAAAAAGGAAAAAGGGAACCGGGCTTTTGTAATGGGCCAAGGACTTGTTAGGAAACTATATAAATACTTTTTATTAACCAAAACACTTCATAAAACCCCTGTAGATCACCTTCAAGTCGGCATCAATGGTGGTTTTAGGGTTCTTCATTAATTTTTCTTCTTTCAAAAATTCTAAGGTAAAATCTTTAATACTCTTTTTAATTAAAGTGTTTTAATTCTTTCTCAATCATCTTATGATGGATTTAGGTTAGGGTTTAAATAAGAATCTGTATTTTAATGATATTATAATGATTAGATGGTTTAGGGTTTGTAATTAATGGGGTTATGGGTAATTAATTAGGTTAAATTAATTAAACCCGTTTTTAAAAACTGGGCAGAATTTTGGGTCATTGTTTTGATCATATAGGGAGTTCTACAAACTCTTATTTTGTGATCCACATATCCCTGGAAAGCTAATTGAAGTGGCTTTCCAATGCAAGAAACTAGAACTAAATTGGAGGTGGGAAGTGGGTCAAAAACAGGTTACAACAGTCGGAGGTCAAAACAGTTTTGAAGTCAGCCTGTTTTCTTTTTAAGTTTTTGGTTGTTTGGGGTACTTAGGGTTGCATTGGGATCTTCTCACGAACATGAGAGATGTTTTATATATTATAGTAAGTATCTGCACTTGGGCTAAGGTTTTGGTTTAGGGTAAGACCCCCTAATTGTAACAAACTTTTCATACGTTTAAAATCAGTGAATTCTGGATAGGTAGCAATATATATACATATATCGGGGCCTTAACAGTAGCTTTAAGGTTAGGGCAAGTGGGAGGTTTTAGCTAACATATGTAAAAGTATGAATATTCCTTTTACAGAAACCATAGGTATGTTTAAGTGGACGTTTGACTTAAAGTTTTGAGACCTAAAAACTGGGACTGTTTTGTGTAAAATATGAACGGGATAGTTATTAAACTTAACCAAGTTAAGGACTTGTTAAGGAAGGGTAATGGGGTGATAAGAGCTTATCAATGAGGTATTTATATGGGAATAGGCTAGAGTACATCATAGGTTGATGAGCCATCTTAGTGATTGGTTCATGTATTGATTGCGTGTTTTTGGTTTGTTAGCTTGTTGCTAGTGCGAGGACTTGTGAAGAAGCAATCAGGTGAGTTTCATAGTCCCATGTTTAATATTGATTTTGACTTCCAGATGGGATGGAATAGACACTGTGTTGAGTTATTTATAAATTGATGCTATGAATGTTTTTAAGGGTTGAGATGGACTTGTGTGTACATTATGTGATTAACTGCTATGTGATTCTTGTTTGTGTATGATTTAGATCGGAAAGGTACATAGTGTGATCATCTATGGGACCAATGGTTAATGACAAGACGGGGCATTGGGATAGGTACATAGGTGTATGGGCGCCTATGGTACCATGGTTTTTGGTAAGGCGTGATGCCTTGGATATTATGGTTGTTGGTAAGGCGTGATGCCTTGGTAATTGTGGTTGTTGGTAAGGCGTGATGCCTTGGAATTGTGATGATTGATTGAACTTGAATGCTAGTTGTTAATACATAATTGTAGCGCATTGTCCATATGTTATTGTGTTGATGGTTGTTATTCACAGCTTGTAACTGATTTAGCGTTGGAGTATAAACCTATGACTCTCACCAACTTTATGTTGACGTGTTTTAGTGTCTCTTTCAAGTGATGCTTTGGGTAGGCGTGAGAACTTAAGTGGCTAGGATTTAGAGAGTGTAGGAATGAATATAGAAGGATATCCCCGTTTTCTTCTTAGTTTTTATTTGTTCATTTAATAAGTGATACTGTGGCACACATATATTTGTTTGGTTATGTTATTTGTTTGTCTTGGGTAAGAGGTAGGACTGTTACCTACTTACCTAGACTCCTGGGTTTGATGAGATATTATCATGACTTTGTGTCTCCATTTTATGACATTTCTTATTTCATATAATTATCTCTATAGACACGCCATGTTGTGATGATATCCATACGTCGCGCCCCATATTCCGCCATGGTGGGGTGTGACAGTTTATGTATGGGAGGACATCAACACATGGCCGCTTTTGATTTGTCCTCCGGATTGCCTCTCGGGCGCATCCAACACTTAGAGTTTTTTATAATTTTACAATCCTTCGGTTAGCTACTCCGAGGATTGTAAACTAATGACAATCGTGTTACCTAAACAACATGAAAATTTCATTCATTCAACTGTTTTCTTCGTTACATTGCTTTTCTTAAATAAAACATTTTTGGAGATTGATTGCATGCCAGGTTCTTGGTACCTCGCGTTCATCCATAGTCTCGAGCTTGTACGAACCATTTTGGTATGCTTCTTTTACCCTGTAAGGGCCTTCCCAATTAGGACCAAGCTTGCCAATCTTCTCAACCCTGGTGGCCTCGTTTCGTCGGTAGACAAAATCACCCACTTTGAAGTTGCATAGTTTTACCCTTTTGTTGTAATATTGTTTAACTTTCTTCTTGTACTTTGCTTCCTCAATGGCTGCGGTCTCTCGCCGCTCCTGGAACAAGTCTAGATTTAGTCGGAGCTCTTCCTCGTTGTTGTCTTCGTTGAGCAGGAGGGTTCTTGCGGATGAGACTCCCATCTCGGCCGGGATCACTACTTCGCTCCCATATGTTAAGCTGAATGGTGTTTCTCCATTACTTGTTTTTAACATTGTCCTATGGGCCCATAGCACATGAGGGAGTTCATCGACCCATCCTGTTAGGTTCCTCCCTTTGAGTCCATGCATTAGAGACTTGTTGGCCCTTTCAACCAAACCATTGGCTTGCGGATGAGCGACGGCGGTGTTCATCTGCTTAATTCCCCATTTCTCACACAATTTCCTTAACGTTCCTTCTATCAATTGCTTTCCATTATCTGTCACAATAACGCTGGGTAGTCCGAATCTGCACACAATATTCTGCCAAGCAAACTTTTTTACCTCCTTCCCGGTAACTCGTGCCAGCGGCTTTGCTTCTATCCATTTTGTGAAGTAATCAATCGCCACGATTACAAACTTCACATTTCCTGGAGATCCATCGATTGGTCCTAGGATGTCCATTCCCCATTGATAGAAGGGTTATGGTGACATGATGGAGATCAACTTTGTCTTCAGAAGCCTTGGGACCGGTCCATGTATCTGACATGCATCACACTTGGAGACTTCTTCCCATGTATCTTGGTGCATGGTGGGCCAATAATACCCTTGTTTCATGATCTTTGCCACCACCAACCTTGTGTCGGAGTGCATTCCACATGACCCCTCATGGACTTCTCTGATGATGTAGTTGGCTTGAGCTGGACCCACACACCTTAGCATTGGAGATAAATAGGACCTTTTGAACAACACATCATTTTCTATGGCATACTGGCTTATCTTCATTCTCATAGCCCTGGCTTCGTTAGGGTCTTGCGGCCATATGCCCTCCTCTAAGCACTTCCGAATAGGTGTCATCCAGTTTTCCCCCTCCTCTTGCACTATGTCATTTACTTCTTGGGCATCTATTGACCGGGACTCTAGGATCTCCACTAGGATTTCCTTAGTGAGGTGGTTGAACGCCACTGATGCAAGCTTGCTGAGGACATCTGCCTTTTGATTTTTTGTTCTGGCCACATGAGTGATATTGAACTTTGTGAAGCATGTGATGATTTCTTTGGCCTTGGTTAAGTACTTCATCATCCTATCATCACTGGCAACAAATTCCCCACTTAACTGGCAAGCCACAAGCTTAGAGTCTACTTTGGCTTCTAGAACCTTTACTACCATTTTTCTTGCTAGCCGCAGACCGGCCAATAATGCCTCATATTCTGCTTCGTTGTTGGAGCAATTGAAATTGAATCTTAAAGCATATGTGAACTCCATCTCTTCTGGGTTAGTCAACACCAGACCAGCTCCTGGACCTTTTGAGCTGGACGCTCCGTCGGTGTACAGCGTCCAAGCTACCTCTGGCTCTACTTGCTCATTGATTTCATATATTTCCATTTTTCCTTCCTGGCCTAGAGGTGCTTCATTGAGGAAATCTGCCAAAACTTGGCCCTTGACTGAGTTCCGTGACACATAGAATATTTTATACATTGCCAGCTCGACAGAGTACTTCGCCAACCTTCCGGATGATTCAGATTTTCCCAATATTTGTTTCAGTGGTTGGTCGGTTATGACATGGATGTCATGTGCCTCGAAGTATCTACGGAGCCTCCTTGATAGGTGCAGTAAGGCGAAAGCTAGCTTCTCTAATGTTGAGTATCTTGTCTTGGCATCATGTAGCGTTCTGCTTACGTACCAGACCGGTTTCTGGACGCCTTCCCTCTCTACCAGGAGAACCCCACTTACTGCTTCTTTCGATGCGGCTAAGTATACATACAACACTTCGTTCTTCCATGGCGATGCCAACGAAGAAAGTTCCATGATTACCTTTTTTAGTTCTTGAAAAGCCTTTTCTGCCTACTCCGTCCACTGGTACTCTTCCTTATTTTCTTTTGTTATGTTCTTTAGGGTTTCGAAGAATGGAAGCGAACGTTCGGTTGACCTGGATAAAAAACGATTCAAAGCTGCTAACTTTCCACTAAGGGATTGCATTTCCTTCCATGTACTAGGTGACCGCATCTCCGAGATGGATTTCGTCTTCTTAGGATTCACTCGGATTCCTTCCGAAGTCACCATGTATCCTAGGAACTTTCCTTCTTCGACCCCAAAAGAGCACTTCTTCGGGTTGAGTTTCATGTTGATTTTTCTTAAGTTATCAAATGTTTCCTTGATGTCTTCAATCATCGTATCTTTAGTTTTGCTTTTGATCATCAGATCATCGACATAGGCTTCTAGATTTGTCCCTATTTGTGACCGGAATGCCGAGTCTACCAACCGTTGGTATGTGGATCCAGCATTCTTGAGTCCAAAAGGCATTTTGGTATAACAGAATGTACCTTCATCTGTATAGAAGGCCGTTTTTTCCTCGTCTTCATTGTCCATGAGAACTTGATGGTATCCCTTGTATGCATCAAGAAAACACTTGAACTTGAAACCCATGACCGAACCAATCTTGACGTCGATGTCGGGTAGTGGATAATAATCCTTAGGCAAGCTGAATTGAGGTTTTTGAAATCAATGCACATTCGCCAATCACCATCCGGCTTCTTTACGAGGACAGGGTTAGAGATCCATGTTGGATATCGGACTGGTCTCACTATACCGGCTTTTAAAAGATCCGCAACATCCCTTTGGACTGCTTGGCTTTTTTCTTCACCCAACGTTCTTCTTTTTTGGGCCACAGGTGTTCTGGCCGGATCCACATTTAAAGAGTGTTTGATGATTCTTTTAGGGACCCCCGTCATATCCGTCGGCTCCCAAGCGAACACATATGTGCTATTCTTCAACAGATCTATCAGTTGTAACCTACATTTCTTTGTGAAGAGCCTCCCAATGGTTACCAGTTGCTCCGGGTGTAGAATATTGATAATCTATGAAACTATGAAGGGGGTTGATGATTTCTAGAGAGAGAAATTTAGAGAGAGAAAGTGAGAGAAACTATGTGTTATTTCAATAAATGAAACTAGAAAAGTGACAACAACCAACCCCTTTCCATGGTGGAAAGGGGTATTTATACTTCCAAGCTACATGGGCTTGGGCCGGTCCATGACAAGCCCATGGACCGGTTCTTACTTAACTTAATAAGTAACTAATGACTATTTGTTAACTACGAGCTATTACAACATAAATAATATTATGGAGTGACCGATACTTCTAATATACGTAAAACGTATTTCTAACAATCTCCCCCTAAGGGAGGTCACTCCACGTTACAAAATTCTAAACCTAGCATACTATACTAAGTCTTCGTTCTTTAGCTCGTAGTCTTTTCTTCTTTTCTTTCTTTTGTTGTGAATATGTTGGTTTGATCTTTTTGGCTTTGGCTTGAGAGCATTGTTCTTTGGCCTTTCACGTGCGATCTTTGCCTCTCTTGTGAATTTGTCTTCTCGTGACTCCATGTTCCACACACTTATGTCCTTTTGTTGAATTCTCGAAAGTTTCAGAGTTTGGTACAGCGGAAGACTTTATCTTGTACTTTCTTGAATTTTTGCTAAACTTTGATGCAGAAAAACATAAGCATGTGGGAACGACTTCTACAGGTACACCGCAACACCACCGTCTTCACTGGTACACAGCAACGCCACCGTCTTCAACAGGTACACGGCAACGCCACCGTCTTTAACAGGTACACAGCAACGACACGAATAAAATGGCTTTGAACATTTTATTCTAATTCGGTAGCATTTTACCTCCGGTCGGTGAAGACCGTTGGACGATATTAGATATCGTACCCGTGACGGATAGTTTCAATTAAGTAACTTCCTGACAAGATTTCGCGGGTAAACCCGTTCTCTTTATTCGACCGTCCAAAGCTGACTGCGAACATAAAGAGTGAATCACTTGGATAAGTTATCCTTGTGATTTGAAGCCGTCAATTCATGAAACCTGGAACAAGTGAATTTCAATTAAGATTTTCACCATCGTTGCTTTCCAGTTGTCACGAGCTTAATTCATAAAGAATCTTGCACGTCACCTACCAAGTGCTGTTTGATGTTGACACTAGAAGGATTTCCACTCGTCACTGTGGTCAATAAAGAGTCACTCTGAGTGTTCTGGCAAGATCATATGATAATGCGAAGAGGCCTGGAACGAGTTTAAGTTCAATTAAGAATTAAACCACTGTTACCTTCCAGTTTTTCACAAGATTGGTTCTAAAAGAATCGCACGTGTAACCTACCATGAGCTTGTTTGATGTTGGCTCAAGCAGGATTTCCATCTTCATTGTAATACTTACGTATTACTCGGATGTTCTGGCAATATTACAGGAATATTGCGTAGGACTCATGAAAATCTCTTACTTTTCACAGTGTGTGAGAAAGCAAGGAATAAATGGAAAGTGTCCTAATGAGACTTTTGATGATCTCTTGGCTCTAGACTCGATTGTGCGTTTTGATTTAGTGAGCGATGGCTGGAGAGGAGTGCCACCTTTTCAATACCAGTCTATTCGGAGTGAATAAACCAATAGATAACGTGTTGATCTCCGTGTGATTAAAACAAATACCTTTTGAGAGATATTTGAGTTAGCTGGGAAGGGTTGTGCATTGCATCACTGGGTCTATGATGTCTTTCTTCAATACCGAGAATCATTAGCAAAAATGACCTCAATAGCATATGTATTGACCCGGTTTCTGCCTAAAGTTGTAAGGAGGGCTTCTTTCTTTACACCCTTTATCTTTACAATTCTTTTTCATTCTTCAACCCCTTCAATGCTTACCAATACGTCATCACTAGCACCTTGTTGTGATTGTTCCAGTGCTAGCTTAAGTACTTGGTCGGCATTCAGCTACGTTCACATTCTTTCTCCATCTTTCCTAGGACTTCTAATTCTATCTAGGGAATTGTCCTTGGGAAGATTCCATCGGCTCTGATGAATCATTGGACTAAACCTATTCCTACCACCCTTTTGTCACCACATACGTCGTGAATTAAGCGTGTTTTGGGAAGGAATTGCCACCATGAAAATCATTGAAAATCACCTCAAGTACTTGTGATATTGAAATCAAAAGTTTTGTACCTTAGGTGTTTTGTTCATCAAAAACGCTCCCCCTTAACACGTGCTTTACACATATTAAGTTGGATAATCGTTAAGTCTTTTTCATCTTTTAGCCAAGTATCACTTAAGTCTCCTTAATCCCATTTTCTCCCCTTGTCCAAAATGTTAACCATTAATATTTGGGATATTGAATGGATTAACCGGTCTTTGGGTAAAAATGAAATCGATGTTTGGCCATAGAACAAGTTATTGCTCCCCCTTAAGTTAATAAGGGATAGTTGTAGTGCTTTAGTATGATATATTTTGAAAGATTTAGAATCTCGTGAGAAATTCTTGAAAAATTATCATACCTTAACACTACATCAAGCCATTAAAGCACATTATTCACAAATATACATATTCACAATTGAAAACCAATATAAAGTGGACCTGAAGTGTACGACCCATTAGATGGATCGTTGCAGTAGCTTGTGGTGCACTAAATATGGTCTTCCACCAACGAACCTTTCCAAGCTCCTCATCAATCTACGTTCACGGAGCTTTTGATCAATCTTCTTGATCACGTACTTCGCCATCTGCCGGTAACCCGGATGCCAATCCTCCGTCATCTCTGGCAAAGTCCCACCCGAGTTCAGATGCTCCAACTTTCCTCTGACTTGTAGAAGAGTCCCATCACTGTACTTATGGAGCTCACCCACCCTCATAAACTTCATCAAACCTCGACTGTTCAAGTAGAAAATGCCGTAATTCGGGACAGAAATGCCGGTATAGGGACATCTTTCTACATGTTGAGGTAGCACTTGATTCACTGGACGGGTTAGGTTAAGCTTCCTTTGATAGCTTTCGACTCCCAACTGAAGATCTTCAACTCGTGACTTGATGACAACGCTTCGTGTGAACATACGAAGTGCTGTATTCAAAGCAATGAGGTCTTCACGAGGAATATGTGTGAGTTGATCTCGGGTCATCAGAAGCAGCATATCTTCGATATCCTCAAGGCGAATGATGGAAAAATCTCCCTGCTGGATTTTGTATTCCCTGTCATCCTCCCTTTTCAAGCGAATCTCCGTCACATGATAATAGCCGTTCTTGGCTTCAGTTTTCAACCCTAAAATGCTGGAGATGCGGATATCGAATCTAACGATACTTCCAGAATTGACTAGGCAGCAACCCCTGTACGCCCTTCGGACTCGTTCGTCCCAATGAGATGCACCTATGACAGCATACATATCATAATTACGATTTATCTTTGGGACCCAGAGTCGATTTACCTTTTCCTCGATAAAGGGTATTGTCCCCCAGTTGGCAGCTTTCAGCAAGGTCAGGGAGGTTGCGTACTTTGATGACCCCTTCAGTAGATACACAAGATCATTGGTGACGAAGAAGTCAAGAGCAATCTGATTATCTTGAGAAGGATCCATTGGAGGTGGAGCTCTTTCTGATTCATGAAGTCCTGGCCGTTGAACGGTATTCAGAGCCTTCAGGATCTCATCGGCATAATACTCGAACTCCATTCGGGTTAACCGGGTTTTGGCACGAAGTCTCTTATCTTTCAGCGCTTTCTTCACCAAGGATGGAGTAACCGAAGTCTTATACTCATGAGCAAAAAATGCACATAAGTCAATCGGACTTCGGATACGGAGATACAACACATCTTTGTCAGCGTCTGTGATCGGATCATATTGTGCTGCTGCCGTGATCCAAGCCTGTGGTGGTGCAGTCTCGTCTATCTCCAACGTGTATGCCCAGTCTCGTGTGCTTTGTTCAGGAACCGTAGATTGTTGTGCTTGTTGTAGAGGAGTAGAAGTGCGAACATCTGTTGGTTCAGTTTCAGGCATTTCGGCAGTGTCGTGAACTGGTGAGTGTTGTGCAGCTTCGGGTTCCGTTACTGATTCTGCAATCACAGGAGCAACAACAACAGAACTAATGGGGTTAGTGGTAATAGGTAAAGATACAGCAATAGAGGTACCGGGAACCGATGACGCTGTAGTGGCATTCACATCGTGGCGCCACTTAGTTCGTCTTGATTCCGATGATGTTGATTTGTCCTTCTGTGCTGCATCTTTCTTGGACTTTGTTCCAGTCTTAGCAGTTTTCTTGGAGCTGGTAACCTTGTCTCCCTCTTTAGGCTGTTCACCGCCATCATCATCCTGATTGTCATCCCTGTTACTACCCCTAGCACTCTCCTCATTCCCATCACCACCATCATTGCCATCATCATCATCATTATCATCGTCATCATCATCCTCATCCTCATCCTTATCCTCATCATCACCATCATCGTCATCCTTTTCCTCTTCTTCTCCTTCTTCTTCCTCTTCCTCTTCACCAGTACCCTCTTCCTGCTCACTTTCTTCCCTTTCTTCTTCAGGTAGAATGTGATAAGGTACCACACTTCCAAACGTTTTAAATAACCTATCATCCTCCATGATAGCGTCATTCAGGGATTTGTATAGAGCCCGTTGAATCCTAGACTTATCAAATGATCCAAGTTCCACCATACGAGCCTTAAGGATCTTCTTCAATTCAAAATCCGTCAATTCATAAGCAATCTTGTAGGCGGATTCTGAAGGATTGGATGACTTGATCATCAAGTTATCAGCTGCTAGCGTCTTCAACTCATCACGCAGTTTAGGCATAATGGATTCAACAGATTCTTGCACTCTTTCTTCCACAGAGGCTTCAAGTGCTTCTTTTTGCTCTTTGTATTTATCCCTCGTCGCTTGAAGTCTGGTGATACGTGCAGCATGCTTA
Organism: Glebionis coronaria; assembly: GCA_025667525.1. Classification (NCBI taxonomy): domain Eukaryota; kingdom Viridiplantae; phylum Streptophyta; class Magnoliopsida; order Asterales; family Asteraceae; genus Glebionis; species Glebionis coronaria. The sequence goes on from CM046875.1 coordinate 698,110,928, forward strand.
TCAGCCTCAGCTTGCTTAACCCGAGCTAGTTCTTCTGCATGTGCTTTTCGAGTTGACTCCATATCTGCAGTGAACCTAGCAATCATCTCCTTTTGGGCTCTCCTAGATGTTTCTTCACTTTGAGCTCGTCTTTGTAACTCTTGGCGAAGTTCATCCATTTCTCGTTTGTGAGTATCCACATGTTTATCCAACAGTTCGGCCATCACCAATGCAGCCATTGTAGATGTTGCAGAGCTGCTCTGGGTTGATTGAAGAGGCTCGGTTGTTACTGCGGTACTAAGGATGGGAATTGTAGGTGGTGGAAGAAATGGTGTTGAAGCCGGTCTGGTTGGTAAGGGTTGTATGGGTGGAGGTTGAGTTGCTAAGGGTTGAGTTGACACCATGATCGTAGGAGCAACAGACTCCTTTTCCACACTTACTGAAATAGGGATTGATGGCTCCTTCGAAGTGGAATAATGTTCAGGTGACCCAAACTCATCAACATCATCTGGTTCCACGTACTCATCCTCTACATCTACCCTTGCACCTGAACCACTACCGCCAGTATCTTTCCTACTCCTTTGAATTGCTATCTTCAGCATTTTTCTCTCTGTCTTGTCAAGAGCAGGATCAACAAGATCTTCTTCATCACGTAAACGCATCTCATCAGCCTTACCCTTTCCCTTCTTACCCTCTGTCTTCTTCTTCTTGGTTTCGGGTTCAGGTAACGCAGCTGGTTGTTTGCGTTTACCTTTACTCTTAACCGTTGTAGACGAGTCTTCTCCAGTCTGAAGGTTTGCTTTCAGCTTCTTGATTTCTATCTGCAGTAGCTTGTAATCAGCAGAACCTTTGATTTTCTCAGACAGAAGGTAATCAGGAATAGGACCCGGAATCACACCAATAGACGGTCCTTCATGCCTCAGATCCACAGTATCATCAGCTTCTTTAGTGTGATAGCGACTTGCTGCACGCCTATCAATAGTAGCATCATTCTTCATAAAATAATTAATGATAAGCTTGATAAACCGAGGATAAGGAAAGAAGTTTGTCTTCAGCTTCTTGTTATAGAAGAGTTGAAAGGTGAATTCTTCCCATATCAACAAAGCATAATCTGAATTTGCAGCTTTGTACATGCCATAGAAGAGGTTTATTATAGGACTGCGTAAAGCATCATGGCCACTTATTTTTGGTGTAAGACATCTACTGAGAATACCCATCAATGCTCTCCAAGGTTGTCCTACTTTAGCAGTGGTAAACTCAGACGCAACTCGTATTTCCGGACATCCAAGAGCGTCAAATAACTCCACGAGTTCATCTTTAGTAGGATCCCTCGAGAATGACATGCCTTTGGGTGTATCCCGTATACCAAGAATCTTACGGAAGTCTGAAACTGTGAGTGTCTGCTGCTTGTTGTCGATGGTGAAGGTGATCTTGTTTGAAGTGATTTCCTTGGTAGCCCAAAATTCATACATATACTCATAAGGCACCGAGGCACTACTTCTCAAAGCATTCTTAAAATGGGATTGATCAAGGATCGCAATGGCTACTTTAAATCCATGGTGAGTGGATTTTGAGATTTGCTTCAGCCGGTAGTTGTTGGGTATAAACTTAAGGGTTCGTGCTTTAGCAATATCGGCTTCTCTAGATTCTTGGATTGCTTGTACTGTTGGATTAGTCATTGTATCTGCTTAAGATAAGACATGAAAGGTTGATGCACAAAAACATATAGATATATATCATTCTTACTTCTAAGCATAACACATTTCATAACATAAAACAACAAGTACATATAGCATGCAAACAAACAACTCTTCATCCGGAACTTTTCCTCATTCGGAACTTCTTCATCCGGAACATTCCTTCATTCGGAACTTCCTTCATCCGGAAGTTCTTCATTCGGAACTTCCTTCATCCGGAAGTTCTTCATTCGGAACTTCCTTCATCCGGAAGTTCTTCATTCGGAACTTCCTTCATCCGGAAGTTCTTCATTCGGAACTTCCTTCATCCGGAAGTTCTTCATTCGGAACTTCCTTCATCCGGAAGTTCTTCATTCGGAACTTCCTTCATCCGGAAGTTCTTCATTCGGAACTTCCTTCATCCGGAAGTTCTTCATTCGGAACTTCCTTCATTCGGAAGTTCTTCATTCGGAACTTCCTTCATTCGGAAGTCCTTCATTCGGAACTTCCTCATTCGGAAGTTTTTCAGAAAAATCCTTCATTCGGAAGTTCTTATCCTTGTTCATCCGGAACATCAAAAACGCAGCCTATAAGGTTAATTCTAAGCGCATTTGTGATTTCTAAGGTAATCTAAGGCAATACCTCATTATCTAAAGCTAATCCGCACAAAACCCACCACAAATCCTAATCAATTGTTTCTAATTTTAAGGCATGACCCCTACATCTGATAATGTTTACTTTCCGAAACAATTAAATGGATATAAATGATGAATTAGACGAATTTATAGAGTTAAAGATACGATGTAATCACCTTATTAATCGAATGAATGGGATAGGATGAATAAACGGGATGTTTTCAAAAGCTTGTGTGTGAGATTCAATAATGGCGGCAAGGAGATGAAGATACAGTGAAAAGAAAGTGAGGCGGGGTGGCTTAGTTTTGACTTAGGTCAATTTTTGACTTTTCATTAAATATCACCTTTAGTCCCTCTATTTATCTATTCTTTTCCTTTTAGTTTCTACCTTTTTCATTTCATTTTACCTTTCCATTGATAAGTTTAGTCGACTTAATTTTACTTAGTTAAACTAAACTCGACAATCTCACACAACTTAAGTAACGCATCCAGTTAGCATATCTCCAAGATCTAAAAGCAATGCCTATCACATAGAACGAACACAAGTCATATTCTAAAGCAAGACCACTCAATTACCATGTAGCCCTTAATTTTCACAATCACTTTTGAAAATCAATTTAATGACGAAGATGATTTTAATATTTTCTCCCCCTTAAACGATGACCCGTTTTCTATTTAAAGCGCTGTAGTCATTGTTTAAAGAGTCAAATATTGATGAAAGCATTTCCAATTTATATCTTGAAAAAGTTTGATTCGTGGTGTCAATAAGATTTCTCTTATTTTAACAAATTAATGCACTGAGACGTACATAAATTCGTGTTAGACCAAGTTATAAAGTAAACTTGATCCCTTTGCATGATTTGGCTTGTAAATCACGCCCGAGAAAATGAATTCCCGTTCTGAGCCAACGTTTCCAAGGAAATACGTGACTTTAATATGAAAACCGGGTTGCAGTCAGAAATAACTACAAGCCATAATGGGCATGTTTTAAAAATGTACAACTTTTATACGGACTCTATTTATGGCACCGTGTCAATATTAATCGACATTTCTAAGGCCGTAAATATTACCGTACTAAAAGACATGCCCGTTTTAAAAACGAAAAAATATTTTTGGTTTTTCTTGATTTTATAATTTTTATGGTTTTTCTAGGTTTTGTATTTTTTTTATGATTTTTGTTGGTTTTATATTTTTGTATTTTTCTTTTGTGGTTTATATATTTACGATAATATACACGATCAAGAACAAAGGATACTCTGAATAGTTTACCACGACTATTCAGCTGATTCTTCTGCCAACTCTTTGAGAGTCGCTGGAGTGAATGATTTCATGCCAAGCTTGTCGATCAAAAACTCAATTCGTCCTCGATCTAATGCTTTGGTGAACATATCCGCCAGCTGGTACTCAGTAGTGACAAAATACAGCTCGATCACTCCGTTCTCCACCTGCTCCTTAATGAAATGGTAGCGAATGTCTATGTACTTGGCCCGGGAGTGTTGAACATAGTTGCAGCAAAGGGCAATGGCGCTCTTGTTGTCACAATACATCGGGATTTTGTTGAATCCCAAACCGTAGTCAGTTAATTGTGATCTCATCCAAAGGACTTGAGCACAACAACCGGACATGGCGATGTATTCAGCCTCCGTGCTTGATATTGCAGCGCTTTTCTGCCTTTTTGAAGACCAACTGATCAATCTATCTCCAAGGAGTTGCACAGATCCAGAAGTGCTACGCCTCGTGTCTTGACATCCAGCATGATCGGCATCTGCGTATGATATTAAAGCAATAGAGGAATCTTTCGGATACCATAGACCACGATGAAGTGTTCCTTTTAGATACCGAAAGATCCTTTTCACAACATGTAGGTGCTTTTCGGTAGGCCGAGCCTGATACCGGGCACACATGCATACAGCAAATTGCAAATCAGGCCTGCTAGCAGTCAGATATAGAAGGGTGCCGATCATCCCACGGTAAAGTTTTGGATCGACAATAGTCCCATTCCTATCTTCATCTAACTTGGATTTCTCCACCATTGGAGTGTCCACGGGGTCACAATTTTCAAAGTTATATTTCTTAAGAGATTCTAGAGCATATTTGGATTGATTAATAAAGATGCCTCTGGGATTCTGAGAAATCTGTAATCCTAAGAAAAATGAAATTTTTCCCATCATCGACATCTGAAAGCGTGTGGACATTATCTTCTCAAATCGATTTGACAATTCTTTGTTAGTGGCAGCAAATATTATATCATCAACATAAATTTGTACCAGAATCATGTCGTTGCCTTCCTTGAGAGTGAATAGAGTGGGGTCCACCTTGCCTTTGGAGAAGCCTTCCGAAATGAGATATGTTGACAGGAGATCATACCACGCGCGTGGAGCTTGTTTCAACCCGTAGAGAGCCTTCTTAAGCTTGTACACATGATTAGGAAACTCCGTACTGACGAACCCATCCGGCGGACTAACATAGACTTCTTCCCTTAGTTCACCGTTCAAAAATGCCGTCTTCACATCCATTTGATAGACGATCATATTCATATGAGCAGCAAACGCAAGGAATAATCTAATAGCCTCCAATCTTGCCACAGGAGCAAAATATTCTTCAAAGTCTATACCCAAGGCTTGTTTATATCCTCTAGCAACCAATCTAGCCTTATTCTTCAATACCGCACCCATCTCATCGAGTTTAACCTTATAAACCCATAACAAAGTAAGGATGTTAACCTTGTCAGGGAGAGGAACCAATTCCCATACTTCAAGTCGTTGGAATTCATTTAGTTCCTCCTGCATAGCTTCAATCCAAGATGATTGGGTCATAGCCTGCTGCCAATTTTTAGGTTCAACTTCAGAGAGAAATGCATCAAAGTAACAATAGAGTGCACTCTCTTGTAATTGATGGCGTGTAGAGACTGGTCGATCTAGATCTCCAATAACATTCCTAATTGGGTGATCTTTTGTCCATTTAGTGCTATGGTTTTCAATCCTAGGTGGTCTGGAGTGAACAATAGAAGGAGCTTCTTCTGAGGTAGACGCGGCTGAAGGGTTTTCAGGGATCGCTACACCAAAGAAAGGAAGCTCTTGCAAGTGAGCATATTCCAAGTCGTGATCAGTAGAATCCTCTTCTACATCATTAGGCACAAGTAGGGGTAATGATTCAGGTGTAGTTTGAGAATCACTTGGTGAAGGTGCATCCGGTTCAATGTGAATTGTAGATGCATTAGATAAAGGTTCATTAGCTTGAGCAACCACTTCAAGGATTGGAGCGATTACTGCAGGTGCTGGAACTTCATCAGTCGGGGGATCGAAGAATTCATCAAACAACGGTTGAAACAGTTTATCCCACTCGGGCCTTGATGGTGGTAAAAATGATGTAGAAGTAGGATTATTGGAAACTAATCCGGAACTAATAGCACCGGTTCCCATCTCATGAAGCGCGGGTTCAGAGCTGTGTTGCTCAGAAGCCATCGCTGTCAGCTCATCGAAATCTGCGTCCATAGTTTCTACAATCTTGCCAAGACGACGGTTATAGATTCGGTATGCTCTTTTGGACGGTGAGTAACCAATGAAAATACCTATATCGGCTTTCGGTTGAAGCTTACCCAAGTTCTCACTATTGATGTTTGGATAACAAAGAGCACCAAACACATGGAAAAATGAAACATCGGGTTTACGGTCATGTAAAAGCTCATAAGGTGTTTTTCCATGGCGTTTCCGAAGGATAGAACGGTTTTGGGTGAAACATGCAGTAGAAATAGCCTCTGCCCACAAGAACAATGGAGCGTTCGCATAAATAAGCATGGTCCTAGCAGCTTCCATAAGTGTACGATTCCGTCTTTCAACGACACCGTTTTGTTGTGGAGTGCGTGCAGCGGATGTTTCATGTGATATACCAACTCCTTCATAATAATCACGAAGAGTCTGGTTGACGAACTCTGTACCATTTTCTGTACGAATACGGCGGACAGTGGTATTCAAACGTACCTGAAAGAATTTCAGAAAAGTGATGATAGCCTTCGGTGCTTCATCCTTTGTACGTAGAAATCTAACCCATGTAAACCTGGAGAAATCATCCACAATTACCAGAATGAATTTCTTACCGCTCACACTTTCAGTTCTCATCGGCCCACAAAGATCCATATGCAAAAGATGAAGTTTTTCTTGATTGGTGTCTTCAGCTTTGGGCTTGTAAGATTTCTTGGTACTTTTCCCCCTTGAACACGCGGAACATAAATGGTCCTTGTGAAATTTAAGCTTTGGAAGACCACGAACTAACTCGTTTTTAGCCAGATGATTAATAGCATCAAAGTTAAGATGAGATAATCTGCGATGCCATAACCATGACTTGGTCTTAGATGCTTTAGAGAGAAGACATACTGGAGAGGCGGCCATCATGTCTTGTAAGGACAAGGTATAGAGATTTGCACCACGAGATCCCTTCAACAAATCTTTTCCTTCCAAGTTACGGATGAAACAAGTGTGTTGTCGAAAAGCAACCTCAAGGTTAGAATCACAAAACTGTCCTACTGAGAATAAATTATGACCAAGACCTTCTACATAGTATACCCTTGAAATCGCCACGTTTCCAATCTGATATTCACCATACCCCATAATCTTTGCTATATGATCATTCCCAAATTTAACCGTACCAAGAAACTTGCTGACGAAATTTTGGAGCATCGAGCGATTTCCGGTCATATGTTTTGAACAACCGGAGTCCAAATACCACAGGATGATTTGGACCACCTGAAAATATCACCACACGAAGACAATGTAGAGGTATCGGAATCTGAGTGTTCCTTGTTATTAGCAGGTACAGATTTAATAATCTTAGATTTGCTAACTCTAGGTTTCTTAGATTTCCTAGCCTTCCTTTTCTTAATAGGTGGTGTAGATTCTAGTTGGCTTAAATCCTGAGGTATTTCTTCACTGATAGGCACTATAGTGGGGGCTGACCTAATTAAAGGGCGCTGTTTCCATACTTGAGTGCGAGTGTTCCTAACTAAAGGACGCTCAGACCTAACCTCAATGGATGCATTCCTAGTTAAAGGGCACATTTTTCCATCTAATGTAAAGGTCCTACCAGTGGGACGCCATTGCCAGCCAACTTGGGCACGAGTTCTACCCGTTGGCTTCCATTCAAGACCATTCTTAATAGCATTCATTTCATTAACGTGATCAATCAGACACAAATCATGACGTTGGGAAAACATACATTCATTACAATTCCAACAATTCAAATCAGAATTCACGAATGGTTTAGGCTGTTGCACAGGCGCAGGGCTTTTAGTCTTAACATGATTCTTTTTATTTAAAACTGAACTAGCATTCCTATTGTGAACTTCTACTTTCTTCTTTGTGGCACTACTAGTGGAGGGCTTGATCTTAGCTTTCTTGAGTGGCGATCCTTTAGCCTTAGTAGTCTCTTTTAATCCTGTAGAAGGCAAAGTGGGAACATTAGCAACAGATTTTAAAGGTGTCTTACTTGATTGTGCCAATGACGGTTTCGCTCCTGGAGTCTTATTAAATGGAGTGACAGCAATGGGCCTATTATTAAGTAGTGCAGAACCTGGTGTACCTATGTATTGCAAATATGCTAAGCAATATTGAACTCGCTTAATATATTCATGAGCCGAATAATAGTCGCTACTTGAGGGATCTAAGGCATAAAGATCGTCTAAAATATCCCTAAGAAGATCGACATGCTTAATGGCATTCCTCATATAATCATCATAGGTAACCGGGTTTCTCTTGTGAAGCGGATTCTTATAAAGCACTACTGACTTGGTTGTTGGAGCACTAGTGGACGGTGCAGAGTCGGTAGCTAAGTTATCAACAACTTCTTGTCGGGTGAGAAGAAGTGTCTCCTTTAACTCAGCCAAAACCATATTTTTGTCTATGAGCAGGATGTTCAAATCAGAGATTTCTTCGCACTTTTGGTTCAGTTGTTCAACATAAGATTGTTGCTGTGCCGCATTAAAAGCGAAGCGTTCTTCTAGTGAACCATAAAGAGCGGATAATCCCTGTCTTGTCCGATCCATCTCCCCTAGAACAGACGAAAGTCTAATTTCTAAGACTTGGTTTTTAGACTCTGCAGCCTCTAGTTCCAATTTTAATGTTTCCTTTGATGATACCTCTCTCTTCAATCTCATGATTTCTTCCTCTAATGTCTTAACAATTGCAATCATCTTGTCACTCGTCTCAACACCGTTTTCACAACCATTTGATATCAAAAGATCCTCATTTTGAGTTTGTTGTTTTAATTCTAAAGATATACAATGTTGTTCTAGTTGATTAAAGCGTTTTGAAAGTAAATTGTAAGAATCTTGTAGCTTTAAAAACTCAGCGTTAGATTCATGACAAGAATGATTATCTACCTCATTTACAGTATCAGCAACATTTACAGAAAGATCACAAACATCATCACATATATGCACATCATCACAATTAATCATAGCGGATGTAAGCTCATTCGAATAATTAACATTTACAGTAGTAAGCACATCACACGAGATTACTGCAGACAAGAATCGGTCATATTCGGTTAAAATCTTTTCTTTTTCAATTAGTTGTAGTTCGTAAGCGGTGTCCATTTCATAAAACACTTTTTGAACTTCACCAATTTTAAACACAAGATTTTCCTTAAGAGATGCAAAAGTTCCTTTTAGACTTTCGACAAACGGATTGATCTCATTTTTAAACACCTCGTTCATATGTTCGAAAGCCCATTCTCCGGCATTTAAGCCATTTGAAGTCGTACAATCCAAAATGACCTTGTCAAAATTAGTAAAGTATTGATTAATCTCTTGCAAGTTTAACCATACAGTGCTAACAGGTGGAAGATCCTTTGGAATTTCCTTAGGACCTTCCATATTGACAAGTGTAGGAAATGTACTAGGGTTTTCTTCATCTAATATGTAGGTTGGTGTTGTTATGAGATCTTTGTCCATATGGAAGCGAATTCTAAAATCCGTTTTTGCAAGCTCCTTATTCAATTTAAAATAATCACACTCGGGATATTTTGCAGAATTGTATGACCGATCCTCATCAACTAGATCCTTACTTGTTCGATCATCGGGAAAAACAATCGGGTCTAAAGCCAATCCTAATTGTGTTGCATTATAAAGTCTAGGACTATGTCTTAAAGCTTGTTTTGCATACCGTGGATTAGGGGGAAGGCCTTTTAGACGTGATAAGTTAAACTCTCTAAACGAAGCATCAAATAAGTGCACTAGTTGAGAAGCAGCGTATTGTCTTAGCAACAAGTAATCTAGACTTCTAATCTTATTAGTGGCATTAATCTCCATTTCATTCTTCTTAGACTCTAGTGATTCAAAATCCGTTTGAAGTTTTTGAAAATTTGTGACCACTAACTCCTTTTCTTTAAGTTCATTAGTCAGATTTGCTCTTAAATTTTCAATTTCTTGCAAGTGATCCATTTGTTTGTTTCTAAAATGATCATATTCGGGATTAGTTAGAACACTAGACGAAGGCACTAATTCCAAGGTTTGAACTTTCTCATTGCTTAAGGCAAGCTCATCAGACAAATTCTTATTCTTAGCTAAGGTTTCTAAGAGTGCAGCATTCATTTGGCTAAGTAATGTAGCAGGAACCATGACCAAATCTTGTTGAGCATGAGTAGGCGTATGCGAAATGGGTCCCGGTTGTGATTCACTCAAAGTCTGGGGACTCACATTGATATTGCTATCATTGTTTGTCTCCTCGTTTGAAAGACTCACCACCGAAGATTCATTCGAATCAGCACTCTCTTGCACAACTTGATGTGGTTGAATACTAGCATCAGTGGTATTATCGGTGGTATTAATAAGTACCTCAGATCTCTTTTCTGGCCCTAAGCTGGAGATAGTTGCCATGAGAGCAGCCTTTGTAGATTGAAAGTCATCACAGTCTGAGTCATACGCATCGAGATCATCTGCTTGGTATGTTGCATTCTGTGTGGTGACCGTGTCTTGTTCAGCAATCCCTGGATCAGCAAGAAATGCAAGCTCCTCTTCATCAAGTTCCCTTCCTTGTGCTTGAGCATTCACCAGATAGATCTTTTCTGCAAACCATTGTCCATCCCTTCTCCTCTTGGGTTTCTTACAATCCCTGGACATATGACCCTCTTCCTTGCAGTTGTAGCATGTAATCATTCGCAACTTGCCCGTGGAATTAGCCCGTGGAGCAGGATTGACCATTGGTGCCTGATTGACCGTGCGAGCATTGGTAGTTGATGTGGTAGGTCTCCCCTGATATGGTTGAATAGGCTGAACCATTACCCTGCCATTCTCAATTGTAGCTTGTTGGCGAGAATTGGATGAATTCCTCAACTGATTGTTGGTAGGAGCTGATCCCCTAAATCCTCGTTTGCTTAAAGTCCTTGTGAGATAGGCAGACATAGTGGTTAACACTTCAACTGGATCAGCACCTTGTTTAAATACAGGAATGGGGACTTCCTCATCATCACAGTACATTGCTTGATCTTGAGCTGCATAATCACTAGAAGGAATACTCATTTGATCAGGGTAGCTTGTTGGATATGCTGCATTCTCTTGATAAGATGAATATGACGATTGAGCATAAGGTGCAATACTAGCTGGGTGAGGTTGTGTAGCATATTGTGATGAAGGTGCACTGAACCGATATTGTTGCTGATGTGAGGTGGGTGGTTGTGGTAGAATCGAGTATTGGGGAAAGGCTGGTGTCATGTAAGGTGATGGATGATAGGCTTGATGTCCCAAAATATAAGGAGTGTTGTTGTGAGACAAGCTTGGTTGATTCGCCATCAAAGCTAATGAATCAGGGTACATACCTCGTGGAGAACGGTGCATGATCACATGTTTCTCATGTTGCTGAAGAAAAGCATATAGTTGATCCAAATTGCACTTATGCAGATCCCTGGTTAACTTAACATCGGTAATATACTCACCCCATTCAGCTTGAGGTAAAGTATTCAAGAATTTGGTGTTAACCTGGAATGGAGCAATCACCAGATTGTATACATTCAGATCGTTCATGAGTGTGGTGAATCTGAAGTAATAATCATGAAGCGTTTCCCCTGGGTTGTAAGTGAATCTGTCAAACAGGTCATACAACTGACATTCCCTTTCCTGTTTGGTGAGAGACGTGCCTTGTAGCAACACCTTAAGACGTTCCCATAAATCCTTTGCCACCGTATACTGACTCACCATCCTATAGATGTCATGGGGAAGGGCTTGGAGAATTGTTTGAAGAGCTTTCTGGTCTGCATCGGCAACAAGTTGTTGGGCTGGTGTAAGTTCTTCGAATTCTCTTGGTCGAGTCACATTGTTGACCACTATGGTACCATAGTCAAGTGGACCATTTAAAATTGACTTAACCATAAGCCTCCCATAAACCGGTTTTCCCTTAAGATAAGACATCATCCGGCCTTGCCATGCTTCAAAAACTTCTTTGATGAGCATTGGCGGGCGATTATCCGTTCCCGTAATGACGGAAATATCCGTAAGTGATGTCATATGAGGCATTACTGAATTCGGATTCATTTTGTTAACTTCAAAGAGACAAAGATTATCGGTTGATCGAGCAGTGAAGTAAAGCTTGTGAATTGTGTTGTGTTTTTGTTGTAAGAAACCAAGATTAAATCCTCTAAAAAATCGTCGAAAAAACAAGTAAAATAACCCTTGATTCGGAACTTTTTGTTGATTCGGAAGTTTGATTCGGAAGATTTGGCTTGGAATTACCTTGATTCAGAACTTTTGGCTTGATTCGGAACTTCTTGAGTCGGAACTTCTTGGTTCGGAAGTTTCCTTGGTTCGGAACTTTCTTGATCCGAAACTTCTTGATCCGGAACTTCTTGGTTCGGAACTTCTTGGTTCGGAACTTCTTGGTTCGGAACTTCTTGGTTCGGAAGTTTCCTTGGTTCGGAACTTTCTTGATCCGGAACTTCTTGATCCGGAACTTCTTGATCCGGAACTTCTTGACCCGGAACTTCTTGACCCGGAACTTCTTGACCCGGAACTTCTTGACCCGGAACTTCTTGATCCGGAACTTCTTGATCCGGAACTTCTTGATCCGGAACTTCTTGATCCGGAACTTCTGCTGGGTAATCAGAAACTTTGATACGATGAACAGTCGACCTCAAAACGAGAGATTAAACCCAGATTTTGACCAAATAACCCAAAAAGTTTTGTGATTTCAACAATAATAAGTAAAAACTAATACTTATCCACTAATCCCAATCACAAAAACACCAAAAACACCAAGAATCAAGATGGTTTTTCTTAAAGAACACTAATACAATCAAAAACTAAAAAACCACACAAATCACTACCTTAAATCACCCCATAGCTCTTGATACCAAATGTAGAATATTGATAATCTATGAAACTATGAAGGGGGTTGATGATTTCTAGAGAGAGAAAGTTAGAGAGAGAAAGTGAGAGAAACTATGTGTTATTTCAATAAATGAAACTAGAAAAGTGACAACAACCAACCCCTTTCCATGGTGGAAAGGGGTATTTATACTTCCAAGCTATATGGGCTTGGGCCGGTCCATGACAAGCCCATGGACCGGTTCTTACTTAACTTAATAACCAACTAATGACTATTTGTTAACTACGAGCTATTACAACATAAATAATATTGTGGAGTGACCGATACTTCTAATATACGTAAAACGTATTTCTAACACCGGGTAACCGGGATGAATGATGATTTGTTCTGTCATCCCTCCTTCGACTCTTTCCTACTCATTGAACTTTTCAAAGGCGACCCCTTTGTCTAACTCCTTGCCCACGACCGTGGCCTTTTCCTTTGCTATTTTTTGACCATCTTCAATTACCCTACATTCAAAGATTGATCTGGCTGTAATTTTCAACGTGGCGATGCCATTAGGAGTGGGAAATTTCATTGCAGAGTGTACTGTTGAAGGCACGACTCTTAACTTTTTGATCCCGGTTCGGCCAAGGATGATGTTGTATGGGGATGGAGCTTTAATCACACAAAAAGTCATTGTTGTATTTCTTTCCATGCCATGCGATCCAAACGTCACCTCCAGCTCGATTTTTCCCAATAGTTGAGTTTCCTCCCCCGAGAAACTTAGAACCTTGACAGGGTCAGGAGTTAGCCTTCGCCTTATATCCGGATCTAGATTCATGAAGCAATGCCCAAACATTACTTCCATGGCTGCTCCTTCATCGACAAACACTCGCTTCACCCAGTAGCCTTCTACTTCTGCTTCGAATATCAAAGGATCATTTGAAGCCTCAGCTTCGGTTACCGGAGGGAAGTATATTGGGGCCTTCATCCAATCAACTTCGACCTGGCATACCTCTTTTCGCTTTGTGCCACAATATTTGCTGCTTATCATGTTTATTGTTTTATCTTTGTATTCACCTCCTCCATTTCCTCTTCCCTGGTTACCCTTGTTCACCTTTCCCCTCAAATCTTTGACCAAATGGTTCAACTTTCCAGATTCGAGTGATGCCTCCAACTGCTTTCTTAACTAATGACAATCATTTGTGAGGTGACCCTTTTCCCTATGGTAGTCACAATACTTGTCCATGTTCTCTGGACGCACCATGCCCTTTGTGGGTGGGGGTTGAGGTAACTGAAGCTGTAATTCAGTGGCTAAAATTTCCTTGGGAAATTTTGTCAACGTCTCTAGGCCGGACTGTTGATACAGATTCTTATTCGGGTTGGTTGGTGGAAGGTATGATGAATATGCAGGCTTCGGCCTGTAGTCATTTTTGTGTTTGTTGCGGTTGAAGTTCTTCCCAGAAAAAGTATTTGTCATCCTTCATGCCCTTTCCTCCTCTATCACTTCCTTCACCCTGTGGTAATTCCGTGTTTCTATAAGCCTCTTCAGACTTGGCAAAATCATCCACCCTTCTGAACATTTCAGCTACCGTCTTTGGTTCGTCATCGGAGAAACGCCGAGACAACTCAGGGCACTTAGCTCCGGCTGTAAAGGAGGAGATTTTCATGAGTTCCGGCACGCCTTGTATATAACCGGCTTCATCAGTCCACCTTTCTTTGAACACTAGGAACGACTCATTAGCCTTCCTCACAATGCTGGTAATTTCCATGGGGGCTCCTGTGACTTTTTCTTCTCAAGACAAACCTTTCTAGGAATTGATCCCTCAGATCATCCAAATGTCCTATGCTGCCTGGCAGCAATCTTTCGAACATCCTCCCGCTGCCCCGTCCAACGTCTGTTGGAAAAATCTGCACCATACCGGCATGGGCCATTCTCCCGAATTGGCCACACCCGCGAAACGTGTTATATGATCATTTGGATCTGTGGCTCCAGTATACAACTTCAGTGTTGCCGGAAGGATGTGCTTTGGTGATGAGAATTGAATGATCTTCTTGGTGAACGGTGAGGAGACAACGTCCTTGAATGGTTTTTGTAGCTCTTCAGCTGACATGTCTGTAGACTTGTGAGTTTGTGCAGTTTCAGGCCTCTCCCTATGAGTATCTCGCGGCTCCTCGTCGAAGACCAACTTCATAGGCATAAGAGATTCTTGTCCGACGGCGTTATAACGTCCGACCAAGCTCTGCAACTCACTCATGCTATCAAGGATTTTTTGCTGCAATGTGGAAGGTGTTTCCGTCTCTCCACCATCGGTGGTATTATCACGCTCTAGTGAAATGGTTAAAGGAGACCCGCTCCCCGAAGGCCCCGACATTGTTAGCTAGTTTGGAGATTCGAGTTTAGGGTCCCACGGATGGCGCCAAATATTGAAACAAATTTCCGCAGGCACAAGGCCCCAGGATATTTAGCTTCGGTCTCGTGTAAGGTGTGCTTGTAGGATTGGCCTACCCTGCAATAAGAGAACGCACGTTAGCTCACCTTAGGTGTGAACCCGAGACCAAGCTCCGACGTGAAAGTAAGTAACTATCACTGGAGTGGTATCCGGTGTGGAATACCGGAGATATATTATAAAGTAGGAGTAAATGTGATGTATTGTGTTGTTGTGTGTAGTAAATGTCTTGGGGTATTTATACCCAAAGCTTAAGGCATGCCTGGATGTGTAGTCATGTCATTGAGACATGCGCCTATGAACAATACCCTGATGTCAGAAACAGTGTAAAAGCAAGCGGCGGATCATGGCTGGATCCGTTGGGTAAAGCCTTGCATGTTGGGTAAAACAAGGTCTCCCAAGATATGGGGGATCTTGTATGTTGTCTCTCTCCTACGTGGCAATTGCCTCGGCGCTAGTGACATGCCTTCGGCCATATGCCGGAGACATACGCGAACAAAGTGTATTTTCAACCTAACAAGAAAACCATAAAGAGATAATCCATTAAATTCTTTTCAAATGAACGAAATCCGTTAAATCTGAAACCACATATTATTGATTGAAAATTTAATATAACTTTTTAAAAGGTGTTCTTATAAAGTCTTACAAATAAATTTCATTTGCCGTTAAAAAGAACAAATAAATTTCATTTACGTAAAATTCATATATATGTCAAAAATGCAAACAATGTTCGTAATACAATTTATGTCCACTTTGGCCATTTTACCAATTCACTTATAATAAATAACATGATTCCCACACATTAAAAAAAACTCCCCATATAAGATCACATAAGCAAATCTTAACATTATATTTCACAATCATGTTTTTAACAGCTGATTATTTGATTATTTATTTTCAAAACGTATAATTAAACATCTTATAAAGATTATTAAAACGCGCGCTTTACATGACTTTTACGTATGACCACACATGCGGCAGGTTTTACTATAATCCGTGGTAACCTTTTCCCCCAAATCCAATTTCCACAAATTAAAATTTAAAAATTAGAAATGAATTGTATTATTTGACTTTTATGGTTGCTTTATGCATATGTACACCTAATTTAGTCACTTTTAAAAATCTTTTTTCATGTAACATAGTGGTGAGCATTTGCAAAGCAATCATAGCATCCAATTCATCATGTGTGGTGACCTTTATTCATCAACTTGTGTACAACACAAATACCTAAATATGTATGGGCATTTAATAAAATATTAAATAGAAAAAAGATTATGTGTGGGTGTTATTTTTTGTTTTGATTATGCTAGTCAAATCGAATCCTTTACAAAGTGGTGGGATATCAAATCCTAATTCTTTATTTCATACAAGAAGAATTTGGTCAATTATAACTAACACAAAATATATTGCCCATCGTATCATGTCATATGATTTCAAAAGTTGGTATTAAAAAAAGGGAAAAAAAATAAGATGGTCAAAATTTACCTTCTACCACATGATCCTGGTGTAAAATTTTGATAAATTTGGTTATACACAAATACACAACTGCTCAATTTTTTAAATGATAATTTTTTTTTGCAAAAGTATTAAACTGTTCTTCAAAAGTGATCAAGTTTTTAACGTAAATGAACAACTTTTGTACAAAAGTGTTACACTGTTCTTTAAAGTTGAGCATTTGATTGTTGAGCACCGTCAGTTGATCAATTGTTGTTAGACGTGTGTCACAATTTTAGTGATGATAACCATATTTTTCAAAAGCATGACGATGTAGTAATTCATAAGTGATCAACTTAACTATTTTAATCTTTTTCCATTAAAAAAACTTGTTACTAAATATGATTAAAGTTAAATTCTATGACATACATTGCAACACTTTACCACATCAATATTGTTCATCTTGTTCTGCAAGTAATAAGGTCGAGCAAAACTAATAGAAAACGAACCGAATCGATAAAACGAATCGAGTCGAACTGACCAAAATCGAAATGATTATTTTCGATTCGGTTTTTGAGTTTGTATATTTATGTTGGTTTTGCTCAGTTCGGTTTAGTTCGATTCTAAACCAATACTCGGCTCCAACGAGTAATAACCTGAGTTCACGGTTTTTGTAAGTATATTATCATAACTTAACTTTTTTTATTGAAAAATGTTTATGATACATTATGTCTTTTAAAATTGCAGTATGGCGTTACGACCCCTCTTAAACGAGTCATTGTCATCAATGTCATGACCACGCGATCCTAAAAGACTTAAAAAGCGGCTAGGAGACCACTTGGAAACGCCTTTGCCGATTAGCTTTCGTCACAAGTTGCAATCAATCTCACAACAATTACAATGGCAAAAGTCATTAAAAACTTTTTGCATTTTACAAAGTCATATTTAAGTAGATTTCCTATAATAGCAATCATTTTTCATAACTTTTTGGGATGTTTTTTAGAAAGACTTGGTGACTACCAAGTCTTTGCAAAAGCTTAGTTAGTAAATGATTTTAACATTGATTAGATTTGATGCATTGTCTCTCATAGCTTCTTAGAACAATAATAATGTGTTGTGACGATCTTATTATCATAGACGGAATCAGGACACAAAACGATCAACTGTACTTATAATAAATTAAACAATATATCAAACATAATTTTTAGAAACCAAATGCATATAACACAAATCTAACAAAAAATAATTTTTGTAACAAACTTATAAAACACAACAAAATCAATAAGTATCCACTCTTTTTACTATCTAGTACCATTGCCTAACAAAGCTGCATTTCTGGTTATCACACATGTGCATCTTGCTTCATTCACATTTTTACGTTTTGAAAATTAGTTACACCATTGCCATAATCTTTTTGGGTTTTGCTAACCACCACCCTATGGGTGTTTTTTAAACATTCTATAATTAAAAAATTTACAATTAATGAACTTCAAATGTACCATATTTAACATAGTTAATATTAATATATACCATATTAAAACTTACTTACCTTAATTACAAGTGTTAGAATCATGCATTTATAGAAATAATTAGTTCCTATTTGGAATTGTTTTTATTTATGGAAGTTTAAAAAACACCCATAGGGTGTTTGTTAGCAAAACCAATGTTTTTTATGTTTTTTTTAAACAAATGATTTTATTGTTTGTTTGTAAAAGGAAATATATTTTATTGTTAATCTTATTTTTTTTTTATTATAGCATCACTCGATTCGAGAAAAAGATTTATAAAGATTAATAGATAACTAAAATACTAACTGTGTTCTCGTTCTTTTAACTACGACATTATATTAAAAATATGAATAACTAACAACGCATGCACTAACGTCACATAAAACTTTCGAATCCGTATTAATAAGATCGGTACATCTTTTTTCAATTTCCCCCAAAAAAAAAAACCATATTCAATATTTGCATTTTTAACCTCATACTTAACACGTTTGTAGATAACGAGAAAAAAAAATGTGTCCTCTATTCTCATGTGTCATGTACGCGTGCGCGTAAGGGTGAGCATGGTTCGAAAACCAAAACTCAAGGTTGCAAAAATCGCTAGGCGCTAGTGAGGCGGTCGACGACCTTCGAGGCAGAATTCATCTATGCGTCGCCTAAGCACCGCCTAAGCGGATTGGAAATTTATGCATATAAATATTACAAATAATATGTATGAAATAAAAAAAGATTTTTAATTTCAAATAATTTGAAATTTTTGCAAAATAGACAAATAAAACATAACAATTTAAGTGCTTAAGACTTTAAACGTGATCATATAATTCAATTGGTTCTGATTTCATACGAAAACCCATTACTTTATATTTATAATCATTCGTTTATATATTATTTTAAGATGTTACGTTAAAATAAATATGTACACTATATATTAGAAAAAAAACCCTTATTTTTTTAAAAAAAATATTGACTTTGTTGACTTTATTGACTTTTTTAACCGCCTAGTTCCTAAACGCCGCCTAGACGGAGTATGGCCGCCTAGCGCCTAGACGGCCGCCTAAGCATTATTTTACAACATTGCCAAAAACAACCAAAAACCGATTTAGTCCAAATGTTAAGATCCGAAATACTCGATCTAGACTCGGTTAACGATCTAGTCTGGTTCAACAAAGCAATACAGTCGAATGTTCTCGTAAAACCGAACCCGAACGGATCAAACCAAACCAACGACCAAATTTAAAAAACCAAATAAACCGAAAACCAGACCAAAATACGTTCAGCTAGGGATGAGCATTTGGACCCGAATCCCGGAACCGTACCGATTCCCGGTACCCGAATCTCGTTCGATACGGTACCGGTACCACGAAATAAAGTGAAAAAAATTCGGTACCACTAATTCGGTACGGGACCGGTACCAAATCGGGAAATTCCCGAAAAACACGGGAAAATCCCGATTTCCCGGTACCGGTACCGATATCCGAATCCCGTTCGATACGATACCGGTACCATTAATTTATGCTCAGGAAAAATTCGATACCATCAATTCGGTACATGTTTGATACAATACCGATACCGTGCTCGTCCATACGTTGAGCCCACACACGCCAAACTTTTTATAAGGTAAAGTTTTGACAATTGACAAGACTTAGAGGACCACATTCTCCCCATCATTCCCCCTTTATATATCTCACCCCAAAATCATTATTAACCCAAACACCCACCTTCATTTCAACACACATACATAAAACCCAAATCCAAACACCCCCTTAAACAAAAACCTCGAAGATGTCGTGGCAAGCGTACGTCGATGACCACTTGATGTGCGAGATCGAGGGGAACCATCTCACCTCCTCCGCTATCATCGGTCTTGACGGCAGTATTTGGGCTCAGTCTGCTACTTTTCCTGCGGTTTGACTTTCGTTGACTTTTTTTCATCTGGGTTTTTTTTCGTCTTTTTTTAGCTGGATTTGTGATTTTTGATGTTGGTTTTGGCTTATATAGCTGGATTGTGGCTTATTTGGTTTATAAGCTTAATTTTTGTGGCTTATTATGTAAGAAGTTTGATTAAGGGGGTGTTTGGATTTGGGGTTATATATAGCTGGATTGTGGCTTATTTGGTTTTGGGCTTATGTTTTATAAGGTTAATTTTTGGGGCTTATTATATAAAAAGTTTGATTAAGGGGGTGTTTGGATTTGGGGTTATATATAGCTGGATTGTGGCTTATTTGGTTTTGGGCTTATGTTTTTTAAGGTTAATTTTTGGGGCTTGTTTTGAAACTTGTTGGTTTGTATAAAAAGTTTGATTAAGGGGGTGTTTGGATTTTGGGGTTATATAGCGGGGTTTATGGCTGATTTGGGTTTGGGCTTATGTTTTGATAAGCTTACTTTTTGTCCATAAAAAAATTCAAACAAAATGAGCTTATATAGCGGGGCTTGTGGCTGATTTGGTTTTGGGCTTATGTTTTTTGATAAGCTTTACTTTTTTGTGGCTTATTTTGAAACTTTTTATATAAGTTTATTAGGAGGTCCTAATAAATCTATGTAAGGCGAAAAGTTTCGAAATAAGCTACAAAAAGTGAGCTTATGAAACATAAGCCCAAAACTAAATAAGCCATAAGCCCCGCTATATAAGCTAGTTTTGTTTGAATTTTTTTATGGGTGTAGTTTGTTTAGGCTCATTTTGGGACTAATTAGCTTATGTGGTTTCGGCTTATTTTTTGTAATTTTTTGTTTTTGTTTTTAAACCTATGTGATATATTGTCTAAGGCGAAACCACAATAGCTTGTATGCCCAAAAATAAGGTTAGACAAACACCCGATTTATGCGTATTTGAATGTATGAAACTGGAGGTGTTTTATTTGAAGATTTGGTAGAGCTGTGAAGAGGTTTAAAAGGGATGCAAATGTTGTTCTGACGTAATTTATTATTAATACCTGCGGTTTTTCAAGAGGTTAAAACAAACATTTGAAGCTGATAGCAAAACCAATAGAAAACAGAACCAAACCGAACCGACAAACCGAGGCTAACCGACCGAAACCAAAGTTACCATTTTCAGTTCGGTTTTTGGTTTTCTATATGTATGTCGGTTTTGCTCGGTTCGGGTTTGGGTTAAAACCAAGAAAAATACACCTAGACAATCTATTAGGCTTTATTCTGTTTAAATCGGTTCGGTTTATGTTTTTCTCAAAGTCGGTTTTCGGTTCAGTTTTGTTTTGAACCAATGCTCAGCCCTAGTTTTTAAAATATCACTTATTTGATTTAGCCACTAGTAATAAGATAATTACACTATGTAATTTCTATTTATAAACTAAGCAATCAACACTCACGTGATTCTCGTATTATATTAGACGGATACAAATTTCTATTCAGTTTAGGGGCTACTTTTTCATTTCGTAAAACTTAGAGGGATTGTTTTGTAGTAGAATTAAAGCTGTTGAATGTTATTCCTAAAGTTTCGGTAGAAAGTATTGGTAATGTTACATACGTACTTGATCTTAAAATTTTGTTTAGTTTGAATGATGTGTAATTTGGTAAAAGCTTATGAATAATCATCAGAGGTGCGTGACTGCGTGAATTAATTTGATATCTGGTTTCGGAGGGTTGATATTTGGTATTTGTAGGTGGAAGTTAGGAAAATATGCGTTTGGTATGATATGATCTAAACTCTATTCACACTAATCAAATTATCTATTAAAAATAGATTAAGTTTGCGGATTGATCAAGTATATAAGCTAAACTATAAATAGTTGCGAGTTGTTATGTTATAATTGTGGAAAATAGACGTCATATGCATTAAGTAGATGAGTAATATAACAACGATAAATCAGATTATGGAAAATTCGACGTTATTGGTTCTTTACCAAAAGAAGAAATAAGCTCAATTCAATCATCTCATTAGCCATGCAAAATGAGCTTATTGGTTTCTTTTTATTTTTGAATAAGCAAATAAGCCCATCAAAGAAGGTAATTCAAACACTGTGGGGGTGTTTGTTTCGGCTTATATAGCGGGGTTGTTGCTTATTTGGTTTTTCGGCTTATCTTTCATCAGCACACTTTTTGTGGCATATTTTGAAACTTTCAGCTTATATAAGTTTATTAGGTCCTCAATAAGTTTATATAAGCCGTAAAGTTTCAAAATAAGCCATAAAAGTGAGCTTATGAAACATAAGCCTAAAACGAAATAAGCCATAAACCCGCTATATAAAAGCTTAAACAAACACCCTAGCGAACAATTAATTTGGGACAATCTAAAAAGGAAATGTTTCAGAATTCTGTCGTGAATGGCGTTGGCACAAATATTTACATAAAGGATAATGTTCAAATATGTGGCTTGGTTTTGAATGCATTTGAGTAGACATGCTTTTCGTGGGTCTTTGAGAGTGCTTGTTTTGGTGGAATTTAGGAAACTATTGTTGAACCGATACTTTTTCTACCTGATCATTTAAAGTTATATCTATATATTGTTGAATTAGTTGTTTCTGTGTCATTATGAGCTTATTCATGTTAACAAAGAGAAAAAAGGGTATCTCGTGGATAAGTTAAATGACTGATCTAACGAATAATAACTTTTGTCGTGCTATTGTTCGTATATCAAATAAAGTAAATGACCAACGCTAATTTGGAACGAGTCGTGACTAACTAACTGTGATCCTGGTTTTCTGCTTATGCATGTTGTGTTACGCCCCTTGTTGAACTAACATTCATCTTTTGTGGCTAATACTGCAGGTCAAGCCAGAAGAGATAACTGCTATCATGAATGACTTTAATGAACCTGGATCACTTGCACCAACTGGCTTATACCTTGGTGGGACTAAGTATATGGTTATTCAAGGCGAGGCAGGAGCTGTGATCCGAGGCAAAAAGGTAATGAATTGATTTTGTCTTTGACGTCCCGATTAATGACAAATGTACAAACGTGTGGCTGGGTTTTAAAGGCAACCGAGTAAGTGCTTTTAGGAGGTGTTTAGATGCGTGTTCTTCAATTAGTTTGTCAAGTTCACTAACTAGATCAGTCAACTAGTTACTACGTATAATAGATAAATAAAATGTGGATAGATTGCATGAATGCGCTTCCTGAAGTTGTTGGAACTTGGAATGACTTTTAATGGTATTGGGTTGTTCGTAAGTTTTGAACGTTGGAGGAAGTATTATATATGGTATATAAGTATTTAAACTGGACCATATGATGGTCATCTATAAACAGATGGATGATCTAAGCGCACGTAGGTTACAGTAACACTAGAAACTGATTGTTGCGAATTGGAATTACGAAGGTCACGTTTTAATACTTATCCAAAAACCCTTGAAATTAGCTGAATATCGGTTCGAAACCAGCTGATTTTATGTCATGCTGCGTTGCTGCCATTGCAACACTCATTTATATCTCATCTTGAAACCATAGCTATACTCGATGACTATATGTAGCTCACAATTTTAGTTCATAGATCTTTTTCAGTTATAGTATGCACGTGTTTGAAACTGCTCCCTGCTGTTCTCTATCAACATTACATTTACAGAATATATACTTGAGTTTTGCGCTAGTTGTGTTTTTTGCAAATATATATCAACAAATTTAACCAGTTTTGTTGTGGTAACGTGCAGGGACCCGGAGGTGTTACTGTTAAAAAGACCGCAATGTGCTTAATCTTTGGTGTCTATGATGAACCCATGACTCCAGGTCAATGCAACGTGATTGTTGAAAGGCTTGGTGACTATCTCCTCGATCAGGGTTTTTAATATGCTTTCGTATGTTTCCATCCCTTCTAATTCTCTTGCTATAAATCTTAATTGGTAAAACCGTAAAAGTTGCAACTCTGACCCATATATCCATGAAGGGGTCGATATGGGTTTGTCATATCTGGGTCAATTTAAATTGATTTAAGCGGGCTTTAAGTTTTTTGAATTCTATCTGTTATGCAGATATATCAATAATGTAACACGGTAATTATTTAACAAATACGGATACTTATGGACAAATTCTGCTAGACCCGTACAATAATAACTGCTTTGACTTTATCCTGTACAACTTCCATTATCCATCTCGCCTCTTACCATCTTTGCTAATTTGGTAACGATATATCGACTTGCAGGAACTATTGATACAATATTAGTAATTAAAGTTTGTGGAAAAGATTCTGGAGTTGTAATCCAGGGTGTGCGTTGATGCTTTGATGGCAGATATAAACAAACAATCTTTGAATTGATCCCGTTGTATTAATCCGTCTCATGATTAAGTGTGATGGAAAGCGGGACACTTGTTTAGTTCCTTTTTTCTTTTCTTCTTTTCTGGAGTGGTATTTGATGGATATGTTTTAAATGGTTTGAGATCTGTCTCATATTAATATGAAATACACCTTTGCTTGTGTAACGTTTTTGTCGTTTGGTTACCATGGTTGAATCGGCGACAGCTGACATGTTTGTGCCAGCAGCGTTTGGTGTTGACATTCATGTGAATGTTCAAAAAATCGACTATTTTGTTGTCCATCTGTCTTGTCTGTTGTTTAGTCTCTTTTACAGGCTCGCGTGCCCAAAAAGGAGTATGTGTATTGTTTGCTTCGTCTCTTTCAACGTCCCTGAAGTAAACGGTATCAGGACTTCAGTTGGCTCTGTGAGTGCTACATATTAGGGTTAGCTAGTAGAGCTTTGCATACGCGGTTGAACAGAAATGCAAAACACTTGACGAAGTTTGCAAAGGCTCATAAATCTTAATAATGTGATTGTGTATGACGAAAAGTCTGAGGCCCGTCACAATGATGACGGGGTTCGATTCACAAAAATACTCGTCACATCAACTTTTTTTTCTCCGACGATCTAAAATAACATTTTTTTCACATTAAGGGTGACGTACACTAAAAAAAATACCCCATACAAACAATTACACAACTAAATCGTAAGGACGACCACTTCCCTCCTATGACCGACTTGTGACTCGGTCGCCGCAACGGACCGGGTTTGACAACCGGTTGACCGAGTGCACGACCGTACCGTTGTGTGCAGCCTGATAAACTTAAACGAATTACAAACTTACAAGTGACATGCTAGTAAGTAGTAACCATTGCAAAAATACTAGTGGATCGAGTCTTTTTCAAAGACAAATAACGATCTCACAACATTTACAAATGTCTCATATGAGACTTGAAACACCAACAAACCTTTTCCTTATATCTTTCTTACGTGTTCATATGAGTTGCTGAAGTCATATTGTATCGCGGTCATCCATGTTTAACAAAATTATTAGGCTATGCACAACGCATGGGGGTCGCGACCTAGTTTTTTCGGCCGACGACTTAGTGCGACCTATTTGTCACAACCCGGCGACCTAGTGCGACCTAGTTGAAAAAAAAAAAAAAAATTTAAAACACAATAAATTTAATAAAAAACATTACATTTATTTAAAAAAAACATTACACAATTATTCGAAATTAAAAAACATTACAATAATCCTAGTAATTTAAATTATAACGTTCCTTGATTCTGTCCTTCATTTCTTGTTGTGCTTGTTGTTTGGCTATCGGCAAGTTGTGGTCGATTTCCGAGTTGTAGAACATCAAGTCTTTATCTCGTTTCTTTGCTTCAGCAAGCTCGATAGCCCGACGTTGTAACTCGAGCTTTTCTCTTTTGATTTCCGCATTTTTCTCCTGCAAATCCAACTCCCGTTGCTTCAAATCAAAGTAGGAATCTTGTTGTTGCTTCTTCTTTCCCCATCCAATGTCTTTCATCTTCTCCCATTTGGAGCTTACAGCTTCAACAAATGAAGACTTCCCAGTTGACGAAGAGGTTGATGACTTCTTTTTAGCACGATCACGACCCATTGGTCGATTTTCTTGTTTCTCTTCTTCAGAATCATCGTGCACATCCATGTAACTAGCGTGTCCAGAACCAGATGTGGTTTCAGAAGTCTTGGCTTTTTTGCTAGACGGTTTCTTTGTAAACCGTGGCATTTCAACCTCTATCTAACTCGGGTGATCTTTGAGCACCTTCCACGCCTCCTGGTATTGAAACTCTTTATTGTAAGTCACTTTGTATTCAGCACAAGCTTTTTGAAAATCAGTGAGATCATTTGCACCACTATCATGAGTACGCTCAATGTTATTCATAATACCACAAAATGCACCAACACTAGGACGCAACCTGTTTTTCCATTTGCTCACAACCGCGTCATACCCTCTAGCAGAACCCGTCTCGGTTTCATAGTACTTCACTACTTTTAGCCAAAAGCCCTTTGATTTTTGACTGTTTCCTTGGATGCAATTCTCGGAAACATAACACCAACCTCTGCATAACGCACACTCCTCCTCACTTGTCCATTCTTTTGGTGCCTCAGTTGTATCAACCTGTTTGCTTTTCGTAGCACGTCTTGAGGGCTTCTTAGGTTTGATTGGGGACATTTCTTCCACATCGTCTTCAAGGTTGTATGCACCATGAAAAGACCCGTGTCCCGAACCTTGACCCATAGATTGATCTTGGCTAGGCCCGTCACCCACATAGTTGTCTTGGTTGTATATCATATTTCAAATTGTGCATCAACCTCAAAACGATTAATCGGAGAATACTGTTGGTTTGGATAGGAAGTAGTGGAAGAATCCATAGTAGGCCGATACACACCCGAAGGCGATTCGTAGTTAGGTTGTTGGTTATCACGTTGTGGGGGATAAAAAGGACGGTTTGAATAGTTAGGTTGTTGGTGTGATTGATATTCAAAACCGGTGCGTCTAAACCGGAATTGTGGAGACACACCGGATAATCGGAAATTCGAGTCCGGTGTCACATGTGGAACAGATTCTTGACGAACTCGGGATTTTGGGGTTTTGTTTTGGGGAGTTCTCTTGCTAGACATTTTTAATGTGTGTTGAGATTTGTGTGTGAAATGTAAAAAACATTGAAAGAATGTATTGATTATATAGGTTTTAAAAAAAATCTGAATTTTTTTTTTAAATGTAACGGTAACATAGCAACGGTCCAATTTTTCAAACGTTTCATTTTTTCCCCAATTTTTTCAATAGGTCGTGACCAGGGTCGGTTTGGGCTTGATTTGCACCGGCGACCGAATCGCCGCAACGCGACGACCCGGTCGCAACCGAGAGTCGACCGACTCTTTTCAGGTGCGTTGTGCCCAGCCTTATTATAAGCATGATATTCGTGCAATGCAGAATGCAGATATTTAGTGATTATTTTCTTCAATTAAATTAATGTTAAGAGCACTAAGAATTAAGGGTGAACAGAAGCCGAATCGTGAACCGCAAAACCACAAAAAACCGTAAAAACCGAACCGCAGAAACCGCACCACGATAAAAACCGAAGGTTTGGTTTTAAGAAAAAGGAAAAACCGCAAATACGGTTCGGTTGCGGTTTTTGCCCGTAAAACCAAACCGCAAAACCGAACCGCACCACATAATAATTATTTTATACTGAAAAACGTCACTATCGACTATTTTATGCGAGTTATAAGACTTCTAGTGCATATTATCATTGATATTCTTATAAGTTATTATTAAAGTGTTTGTTAGATTCAGTTTATGCATTGGTATAACCGAAAAAAAATCAACATTTTAAACAAAAAACCGCAAAAAACCACAATTATTATATAAGTCACAAGTAATGGTTCGGTGCGGTTAAAAATCGCAAAACCACAGAAGCCGCAAAAAAACCGCAAAACCGAAACCGCGGTTTTTGGTTCGGTGCGGTTTCTATTTTTATAAAACCGCAAGTGCGGTTGCGGTTCAGTTTTAGTAAAAAAAACCGCACCAAACGGAACCATGCTCACCCTGTAAGAATGATTGGGTTCAAAAGTTGTACCAAAAGAAAAAGTAAGGGCCACGTAGGTTTAGCACGAAAATTCTGACACCACATTTAGTGATGTTGTGGTGAGTCAACAAAAAAATGATGCTAAAAAATAAAATAAAAAGTATAATGAGTCCACAAATATTTATTTTATTAAAAAACAATAAAAAGTGAGAAATTCTACCAGCCGAGCTGGTGAGGATGACGTGAAACATATTGGCGCGAACACCAGAGGTGTACGCCAATCACCACCTGATGTCAAAAGACTTACTAGCCAAGTGGTCAGCCACCGATGTTCCCCTGCTCTAAAGTGTAAAAGATTTAAATTAAAATAAATAAAATCTACTAATTATTTTAATAATTTTAATAAAATGATTCATTTTAACTTTTTATTATCTCTTTTATAGTACTTGTGAAAGAATATAAAAATAATTTGTGAACCTGATCACTTAATTTTATGAATCAACAACCATTAGTTGCTAGTAGGGGTGAGCATGGGGCGGTTTGAGGCGGTTTTTAGTTAAAACCAAACCCCAAAGCGAAAACATCGGTTTTTAATAATCACAAACCGTTTGGTTTCAATATTTTTGGTTTCGGTTTTTCGATTTTTTCAACTAAATCGGTTTGGTTTCGGTTTTATTTTCAAGTTTTTTGTTTCCTTAAAATTTACCAATTTGTTAACTTAAACGTTATGATCCAATTTTTAATTGATTTCGTCTATAAATAAAACAAGCAACTAACAATTTTCATATCACTCTTAACAAAATATTCATCATTTTAACATGTTCACTATCCAAATAAAAAACGTCTTCGTCTCTTTATGAAAGTCCCTAATCAATGCAAGAAACCCTAATCTTAACTTAATCAACACAAGGTATTACTTTTCAAACGTAATCTTATTATTGTATAATAAAGAATTACAAGTGTTATGGATAACACAGTTTGATGACAATGTGTTGTGCACACTTTGAACAACTATAAACCCTAACTTATGAATACAGTCGTAGCTGTTTGATTCACTAAGTTATATGCAATAATGTTATGAATATCTCAAAGTGTTCAACATTAATGCATGGATACACATCCTATTTATAGTGTTACGAGATTGACCTAAATAGTACTTGATGGTGACTACACAAGCTCTTACAAGTTCCCACATCAGTCACATGATGTCCTTCTATTCTTGGTAGTCTTCCATTATGCTGTAAGGAAACAGTTGTCAAAACAGTTTCATTTTTCTTCATAGTCTCGGATACACAAATGGCATGTCCAAAGTGTGCTGAGTGTTAACAGGGTATTGCCACCCATGTTAACCCTCAACCCCTCAGAGTCCCTGATACATCTTGGTTGTTATCCATCACAGCCAGTGAGTATGTCTTCAAGTAATCTTTGACTTCCTTGACAATGTCTCTGACATGGACTCCCCTGAGGTTGCTCACAGATACTTGGATCTCTGTGAGTCTTGCGAAACTTGCCTGCCTCCTAGGCACAGGCAAGGGACTATCTAACAGCCTAATTATGTTTAAATCTATGATCAGGGAATCTAACAAGTTTAGATTCCCAACAATCTCCCCCTATTTAAACATAAATAATGCTAGATCTAACTAAGTTAAGGTAAGTGAGTTAACAACTTCTTCTTACTCATAACAGATCTAAACAAACATACCTCATGATTTTATTAATACTTAAAGAAAAATTACAAGTACATTACATAAGTAAAATAAAAGATGAAGGTAAAAAGGGCTGTGAACATCTTCAATAGTCATCATTTTTAATCCTTTCTTCAGCTTCAGCCAAGTCCAATCTGTTATCTAGTTCATCCTGCAAAGTCTTGGAAAACTTCTTGGAATACTATGTGTTGATCTTGAGTGACTTCTTGTGACAAAGTAGCTGAATAGTTGAAGCTAAGCACAACTCATCTTCCCTTTGAAATGCATACTGGCAAGCCCTGTTCATGAATGCCATTCCTCTTTCAGGCTCTGTGTATGTCTGACCATCAACTGGGAAAACAATACCATTGGGGAGAATCAAATCCCTGTGCATGCCATCCACTTGAACATCTTCAGTAACAAAAGTTTCATTAACAATTTGTGAAATTCTTCTTCTTTTGTTGCCAGTCTTTGGGGGTTCTTGTTCAAAAAGCTGTGGTGGGGGATCAATCTTAAGTTTGGCAGCTGTTTCCTTGATCCAGGTAAACTTGGCCTTAATAGTCTTCAGCAGAAGGAAATTTGCCTGTCCATTTCTTTTGGCAGCTAAGGCTTCAAGTTCGAACCATTCTGATAACCCAAGTGTCTTTAGCCTGAAGTTGTCAAACACATTCATATTTCCTGGTTGGTTATCCCTCCATAAGATCATCCTTGGGGTGTTTGTGGATTTATGAATGGTGTATTTGAACTTGGTTATCTTGCCAGGGGCATATCTGTTGTTCACGCAGGTGTCATAGTCAGCTTTGACTTTCCTTAGTGCCTCAGCGCGTTTTGCTTCCATTTCCCTCAACCTTTGTTTTTGCTTTTCTCTTTCAGGTGGTGTCATCTTCCTCAGAGTAGCTTCATTCAATTCTTTGGTTGTCTTGAGTTCATTTAATCTTTTGAATTCCTCAGCCTGTTTCTCTATTTCTTCAGGGGTTAAAGGAATCTCATTGGAAGGTGTAAAGGTTGAGAATTGGGAAAGGTCTGTGGTGGATCCTCCTGTCTCTAGCATCGCAGCTATCTTCTTGAGTTTGGTGTCTGTGTCAACCAAAACTATCTCCTTTCCTTTCTTCGAGACAGAGGACTCCACACTTATGTTTTTCAAAACATCAGCTCTTCTGATAAATGCTGTCTGAGCCTGAGTTTGAATTGCTTTGGGGAGGGAGCTAACAGTGAACTTTAACTTCTTGGCAGTTGGTTCATCATCATCCCCAGGCTTGCTGGTGTTAACCAAAACCAGAGACTTTGATGAGTCAGCTCAATCTTGAGTTTGTTGCTCCCCCTGAGTATTATCCTCATCATCAGGTATTATAACAGGTGTGATGACTTGGAGAGGAACAGGTGTAATGGTGGGGTTAGCTGATGACGGGCCTTGTTTAGCAGATGCAAGGCTGAGTGATGTATCTTTCTCCCCCTCACGTTCATCCTGGCTTAGAAGACGTTTGGATGAACGTGCTTGAAAATGCCTTGCAATCTGTTCAACAGAGGCAGCCATAGAACGTTGCCTTTTCCTTGAAGCCCTGGCAATCTTCAGCAGGAGGTTGCCATTTGCATTAGTATTGGCCTGAACACGACTGACAATAAAATTAGCATGACGGTATTGCCTGTTGCGAACCACATCAAATTGCCTGTGCATGGTTAGCTCATGTTCATGAAACATGGCAGGGATCTCTGTGTCAATGACATCCTTCACTCTAGTAGAAAGGTGACTGAGTCCTTGGGCAACACCTTTCCTAGCACCATCCTTGATTGGCTCAATAACCGCCTCAGCTACAGCCTTTTGTATGATTCCAGGGAATGTAACAGTGAAGTTGTGCATTTCAGACTTTATTACATCCAGCTTCCTTGATAACCGTTCAATGTCTGACTGATGATGAACAGGCTGAAGATTCTTGATGTTGAGGCTTTGCTGAGCATAATCATCCCCCCTTGGTAAGAGATCAAAGTTCGTATGGGCAGGATGATCAAACAAGAGAAACTCCGCTGTTGGATCATAGGTTGGGCGTTGGAAAACTGTTGTTGTTGATGTAGCAGAGTTTGGAGTATCAACAGCGTCCTTGGGAGGAGAAGTCTTTTCGCCAGCTGGAGTGGACATAACTATTTCTTTGGGAGGAGAGACAGACAGCTGGTCTTCCTCATCTTCTTCATCCTCCTCGTCAAACATCCCTTCAGGGCTTTCATCTTCAGGCATGGACTCAATATCAGAGACATAATCCTCCAATGATAGCATTTCTTAATTAGCATTTAACAGAGGCTCTTCATCATTGGGTTTGTCATGAGTCATTGTATCAGCCTCCTTTTCTTGTTGTACCTAAGATTCGATGACTGGCTGTACAATTTCAGCCTGCAAATTGTTTCAATTAGTAACAGGGAAAAAGATAAGGGGAATGGTCGCCATTGAAACGCCCCATACTCGAATTGACCAAAATTTTAAAAACTTTTCGCATAAACGACATGACCCAACATTGACCTCCTGTGAATCTTTTATAAACCGACAACAATCTATTTCAAATCAGACCTTGATATTATATCTACATTAAAGTAGATTCGATTACCTACGAAATGATACGTGACACGAATACCAACGACTTACGGATTATGAGATATGACCTTTTAAAAGAAATAATCAAAATCTGTCAACCCCTCTTGTGCACTGTGGACACCTCAAATGCACTAAAGACCTCTTTAGTGCACTAGGACCCTCTAATACACTAAGGACCCCCTTTGGTACACTAAAGGCCTTCTAGTACACTAACTACTCATTTGATACACTAAAGACCCTCTAGAGCACTAAATAATCCTTTGGTACACTAAAGACCCTCTAGTGCACTAAAGACCCCCTTTAGTGCACTATTTCTCAAAACGACCCATAAGCTATTTAAACATGAGATCAACTCTCTAAACCTATACTTAAACATATGAACATCACATTAAGCTAGAAATATACCATGGACACTGTTTCATATAATTCTTGACCCGTTTGACTAAAAATAGGTTGACATGGACGTTGTCCCAAACACCCCTTTTCCTGTACATTACTTTTGTGGTTTACCAAACACCCGTTTCGACCCGTTTATATACATTAGAACTTACAACTTTAACAAATGATCTTGACTCATTCTAACTTTATCTTATACAAAGCATTTGACTCATATCAACATTACCAAAACACCATTTACGACACTTGGGGTTCAACTTTACTCCGAGCTTGGTATTCTAACTATACAAAGCTTTTAATGCAAATTTACATACTTCTATCCATTACTTCCACATCTTAACCATTACCAACTCCTTTACCTTCTTCCATTGAACCTACAAAACATTAAAAATCTACACCATAAGCATTAAGCTTAGTAAGTAAATGACATAACAAGCTATTATACATCATTTAACACGTTTGCATCATAAAAGCTTCGTCCATCATCATCAACCAACACATAAACTTCATAACACATACCTTCACTAGCATATCAATTATGCAAACTCAAACTAGCTAATTTAACCACTAGCATCATCCTAATCATAAATCAAGCATATGAGCCATAATCCTTTATAACCTTAGTATAAACCATCATTATATAGCACATAATACAAACATGGTAAACTCAATATAACATCTTGATATAGTCCATTTACTTACCTCCTTTCCAAGCTATATATACCATGAGCATCAACATCATCATCACCACCACTTGGATCCTAACCAATTCATTATCAAGACATATTTACACATAAAATAATATAAATAACAAGGGTTTATACAACCCATTAACATACCCATCTTTCATCACTATTTAACATCATATGATCACACTTTGATCATATGATGATACCTTCAATTACTAATTTCTCTTAAATTATTAATTGAGATTTACCCATTTCTAACAACATCTTAGTTGTTACTTTAGAAACATATTTACCTATAATCCCCAATTTATGTATATGAATCTTAATTCATAAATAATCAATTAACACAATTGAAAAGCTTACTTGAGGTGGATGATTACTATGAACACCCTACTTGAATTAGATGAGATAGAAATCATCATAGATCATCAAATTCATCTTTTTCTCTCTTTTCTTCTTTGTTTGCCGACCCACACAACAAACACATACATATTGGAGCCTTTTAGATCGTCTAAGAAAGCTCCAGACATTTGTTGGATGGAGTTTGCCACCTTGGCAAATATGGTCCCCCAAGCATCTATCATTATACATTTGCCACATTAACTTATAAAGCACATTTACCACATGATAACCTTAGTCCCTTGGGTATATTTCTCTTATATATGTGACACATCATATTTTCTATAGCCACATTACACATACTTTGACCATAGTTGACTATCGCGTTGACTAGTCAATAACATAACGTCTTCAAATTTATAAAGTCGTAGTCAAACTCATTTAATAGCATTATTGTAAATAAACGCTTAATACCCGGTTTTGGGGTGTTACAAATCTATCCCCCTTATTTAGATTTCGTCCCCGGAATCTTACTTGCTTGAAACTTGTGACCCTTCACAAACTTTCATATATAGTTGTATCATTTCATATATGTTACATTGATTACTATACATTCAATTTCAACAACTTCACATAGCTTAACAATTGTAATTCGACCAAGACATGTTAACCTTCAATTTTATTTTATTCACATAACTAACACAATACAAGTTAAATCGCATACTTTAAAAGTCGGTAACTCATTTCTAACTTATAACAAACACTTTCCAAAAGGTATTTAATTTCAACCTTCACAAACATTTTCCTTTTTTAAATCTTTCGGGAAATAATTACCCGTTCATCTTTACTACTTAAAGCATAATTTTAATTTAAGTTTCTTTCTTTAAGTTTTTACGCATAACCTTAATGGCATCATATTTTTCCACTTTCATATAATCTTTTTTTTTTGACAATGTCAAACTTGTTTTAGTTTTCATTTTCCATTCTTTTATACCTATACTCATGCAGTGTCGGATACACATAAGTCCACTTATTTACAATTCACAACTTACATAAAGAGGCGTCCCAATTTATGTAAGTAATGAATTATAAACTTATGGTTTGGTGATTTACAACTTCCTTATTTAAATGAAAAGGCGTCCCAATCCTTTTAAAATAAGGAGATTATAAATCATCCTACTTAAGCATGCCCAACACCACACTCATACTCGCTTACTACTTCATTGCTTTCCATTCATCACAATTTCATAACACATTCATTTTCAATCTCTTCTTTTATAGCCTTGGATCCAATCTTATTAACTTTATTTTCTCGTAGGAAACTTGGCGCTCTCCCAGTAGGGATTTGCCCTTTGACACATACCCTTACGGTATCACCAACCTTGTGTTGGTATTCACATTCTTAAAGTATCCCGAAGGATACCATCACATTAGTCTATCCCGAAGGATACTATCACATTAGGCTATCCCGAAGGATACCATCACATTTAGATATCCCAAAGGATACTATCACATTAGGCTACCCCGAAGGATACCATCACATTAATCATTGGATCCAAGCTAAATTTAAATTTACCATTCTTTACCCCTTTTCGTTATTTACATACTTCTATAATCAAATACTTTTTCATTTTCTTTCTTAATGCCTTACGGAATTTCAAGACACCTTTCATCATCTTTCATTATATTTTACAAGATCCATATGATACATTTACACAATGCAATTATCTTTTTCTCGTCAATCACAAGTTGAACCATTACTTCATTTTGCACAATGTTATCACTTTCGACCATTAGATTTCTTTACGTATAAAAACTTCACATTAGCTTTACTTTACAGCATACACATTAATCCATATTATTCATCATACATTTCTTTAATTCATCAACATGAATATATTTATTCATTATCATTCATTTAGCGCATTAAGGATTATTTAGATTTTTAGCGACCTAAACATCATTCATTTATCACATTTATTCATATTTCGTTATTTCAATTACGTTATCATGTTATATATAACATATCTCATTACTTCTTATCATTCATTTAATAATGATAATATATTATTTTTATGCATTTAAGTAAACTCATCTTTCTTCCTTATTCTCATAACAATATCTTTCTAACGGTGTATGGCATAACATCTACCTCCTTATGGTTCATTATATAAAAAAATAAACAAAACGACTAAAAATTGGCAAACCCATTTGTGCACTAACCTCAAGTGCAATATTTTCTACAATACCCTTCTAGTGCACTAAAGAACCCCTCAATTGCACTATTTTCTACAATACCCTTCTAATGCACTAAACAACCCCTCAAATGAACTATATTCTACAATACCCTTCTAATGCACTAAAGAACCCCTCAAGTGCACTATAATTTCATACATGCCTCAAGTGCACAAAAATACCCTTCAAAGCACTATTTTTCTGTAAAACACCTCTTGTGCACTTTTAACCCATTTTCTCGTAAAATGACCTCTATAACTTAAGACGACATGATACTTTCCGGAAATAGTTATCATAACATATTACAACATTGTCATAAACATTCAAGGTCTAAATGACCCACATACACATACTCCACGGGGTTTAATCGATTAAGTCATAACTTCGCTTTTATACAATTTTTTCCATCCTACATGTAACATTATCAATAAGGGTTGAAACATACCAATCACAATTAACTTAATTTTCTTATATCTTCTATAAAATACCATACAACATTTATATCTAAGCATTGTTACTATTCCATCATAGTATGCATAAGGTAAACCTTATAATTAAGGCGTCCACTTTGCATATTACATTACACCTATGGCAAATGCATCTACAAGTGGTCTAAGTTTAGGCAACCTATCATGGGAACCTATTTCTCTTAGACCGAAGCTCTGATACCAAGTTGAAACGCCCCATACTCGAATTGACCAAAATTTTAAAAACTTTTCGCATAAACGACATGACCCAACATTGACCTCCTGTGAATCTTTTATAAACCGACAACAATCTATTTCAAATCAGACCTTGATATTATATCTACATTAAAGTAGATTCGATTACCTACGAAATGATACGTGACACGAATACCAACGACTTACGGATTATGAGATATGACCTTTTAAAAGAAATAATCAAAATCTGTCAACCCCTCTTGTGCACTGTGGACACCTCAAATGCACTAAAGACCTCTTTAGTGCACTAGGACCCTCTAATACACTAAGGACCCCCTTTGGTACACTAAAGGCCTTCTAGTACACTAACTACTCATTTGATACACTAAAGACCCTCTAGAGCACTAAATAATCCTTTGGTACACTAAAGACCCTCTAGTGCACTAAAGACCCCCTTTAGTGCACTATTTCTCAAAATGACCCATAAGCTATTTAAACATGAGATCAACTCTCTAAACCTATACTTAAACATATGAACATCACATTAAGCTAGAAATATACCATGGACACTGTTTCATATAATTCTTGACCCGTTTGACTAAAAATAGGTTGACATGGACGTTGTCCCAAACACCCCTTTTCCTGTACATTCCTTTTGTGGTTTACCAAACACCCGTTTCGACCCGTTTATATACATTAGAACTTACAACTTTAACAAATGATCTTGACTCATTCTAACTTTATCTTATACATAGCATTTGACTCATATCAACATTACCAAAACACCGTTTACGACACTTGGGGTTCAACTTTACTCCGAGCTTGGTATTCTAACTATACAAAGCTTTTAATGCAAATTTACATACTTCTATCCATTACTTCCACATCTTAACCATTACCAACTCCTTTACCTTCTTCCATTGAACCTACAAAACATTAAAAATCTACACCATAAGCATTAAGCTTAGTAAGTAAATGACATAACAAGCTATTATACATCATTTAACACGTTTGCATCATAAAAGCTTCGTCCATCATTCATCAACCAACACATAAACTTCATAACACATACCTTCACTAGCATATCAATTATGCAAACTCAAACTAGCTAATTTAACCACTAGCATCATCCTAATCATAAATCAAGCATATGAGCCATAATCCTTTATAACCTTAGTATAAACCATCATTATATAGCACATAATACAAACATGGTAAACTCAATATAACATATTGATATAGTCCATTTACTTACCTCCTTTCCAAGCTATATATACCATGAGCATCAACATCATCATCACCACCACTTGGATCCTAACCAATTCATTATCAAGACATATTTACACATAAAATAATATAAATAACAAGGGTTTATACAACCCATTAACATACCCATCTTTCATCACTATTTAACATCATATGATCACACTTTGATCATATGATGATACCTTCAATTACTAATTTCTCTTAAATCATTAATTGAGATTTACCCATTTCTAACAACATCTTAGTTGTTACTTTAGAAACATATTTACCCATAATCCCCAATTTATGTATATGAATCTTAATTCATAAATAATCAATTAACACAATTGAAAAGCTTACTTGAGGTGGATGATTACTATGAACACCCTACTTGAATTAGATGAGATAGAAATCATCATAGATCATCAAATTCATCTTTTTCTCTCTTTTCTTCTTTGTTTGCCGACCCATACAACAAACACATACATATTGGAGCCT
Source organism: Glebionis coronaria (assembly GCA_025667525.1). Lineage (NCBI taxonomy): Eukaryota > Viridiplantae > Streptophyta > Magnoliopsida > Asterales > Asteraceae > Glebionis > Glebionis coronaria. The sequence continues at coordinate 698,148,970 of CM046875.1, forward strand.
TTTAGATCGTCTAAGAAAGCTCCAGACATTTGTTGGATGGAGTTTGCCACCTTGGCAAATGTCCCCCAAGCATCTATCATTATACATTTGCCACATTAACTTATAAAGCACATTTACCACATGATAACCTTAGTCCCTTGGGTATATTTCTCTTATATATGTGACACATCATATTTTCTATAGCCACATTACACATACTTTGACCATAGTTGACTATCGGGTTGACTAGTCAATAACATAACGTCTTCAAATTTATAAAGTTGTAGTCAAACTCATTTAATAGCATTATTGTAAATAAACGCTTAATACCCGGTTTTGGGGTGTTACAGCCATTTCGCTGTCCCAGAGAGGCTGAGGGTGATTACTCAGCCACTCCAAAGGATAAATCCTTGGGATTCTTTTAAGTGTGAAAAAATGTGGTTAATGATCGCCATTCGCTGCCCCTAGGAAAGCTGAGTGTGATTATTCAGCCCCCCCCCAAAAGGTTAAAACCTTTGGGACTCTTTTGATTGTGAGACATATGTTGGTTATGGATCGTCATTCGCTGCCCCTAGGAAAGCTGAGTGTGATTATTCAGCCCCCTAAAAGGTTAAGAACCTTTGGGACTCTTTTAAGAGTGAAACATATGTGGTTAAAGGTCGCCTGTTACGCTGCCCCTAGGAAAGCTGAGGGTGATGATTCAGCTCCCCCTGAAAGGATAAATCCTTTGGGACTCTTTTAAGGAGGGAACCAAGAGGCTGTGTGAAGTACAGCTGATCAAGGTTGAGACATAAGTGTGTTCAGGTTGTTGTTAGCCTGAATACTGTCTAGAGGGTACAGGGTCATCGGGGTGCTTTATAAATACAAATGAATCATTCCCTGGTGCAAAGACAGGGTGTACAGAAGTCTTAAAGGATTCTAAGTGCATTGACAGACTTCTATGGGTCGAGGATTACCCTAACTTCACCACTCTCTCCTACAGACAAATGAGAGTGGCTGCTTGTGAACCTCTAAAAATGTACACTGATTACCTGTGAGATATCAGCTGGATCAAGGCTTCTTTGACAGCCTTTTTATCAACTACCTTCAGGCATTCATCTCCATGCTTCAATCTGGCCACACTTGAGAAATCTTTAAGGGAGAAGGCGAAAGGGTGTTCATTGCATGAAAGGCTAAATGTTATGGTGTCATCACCACCTCAGCAGAGTACCAGAATTCCCTAAGGTATTCTTGGTAAAAGGTGGATGGGGATTTGGTGAAGGCTTCACTTAGGTCACAATTCTGCATGAAACTGACCAGATCTGAATAGGTGCTATTGGGTGCCTTAATCCATCCAATGACGTTGTTGGAGGCGAGGATGCTTTCGTTGATCTCGAAGTTAACGTTTGCTGCTTTAGGAACTGAAAACGCCATGGATTCGAGGTTGAAGGTGAAAGAAAATGGCGGATAGGTTAAGAGAGAGAAGAACTTAGAGAGAGAAATGATTTGAGAAATGAGAATGGTGGTGGGTGAGAAGAGAGAAGAGACAATATATATATTCAAAATACGTAAACAGTTATTCAACCGCATTAAATGCAAAGTGAGAAAATGACTGTTCAAGTGGGTCCCTTGACCTTTCAAAACTTATTTGTCTCCTCGTTATTCGAAAAATAAATGATTAAATATTTGAGAATATTTTTTGCATTTACTTGGAAAGTAACTACCTAGTTTCATGTGAAAAACATTTAATATAGAATCAATCATTTAATGAACATATTTAATATCAAGCCACAGGCTTTGAGATATTGAGCATCCCTAGCTCAGCAACTAGCCTGTTGAACGAAGGTTCAGCCAAAGGCTTTGTAAAGATATCAGCTAGTTGCAGCTCTGTGGGAACAAAATGCAGCTCAATATCTCCCTTCATTATATGATCCCTGATAAAATGATACCTGATATCAATGTGTTTGGTACGAGAGTGAAGAACAGGGTTGTTGGATATGGCAATGGCGCTGGTGTTGTCACAAAAGATTGGCACTTTGTCATACAAAATTTCATAGTCAGCCAATTGACTTTTCATCCAGAGCACCTGAGCACAACAGCTGGCTGCAGCGACATATTCTGCTTCAGCTGAAGACATAGCCACAGAGTTTTGCTTTTTAGCACTCCATCCAACCAATTTTCCTCCTAGGATTTGACAGCTCCCTGAAGTGCTTTTCCTGTCAATACAGCATCCAGCATAATCTGAATCTGACTAGGCCTTGAGATCAAAGCCTGATTCCTTTGGATACCATAGGCCTAGGGATGGTGTTCCTTTAAGATACCTGAAAATTCTCTTAACAGCCACTAGATGGGATTCTTTTGGGTTAGCTTGGTAACTTGCACAGAGACATGTGGAGAATTGGATATCTGGACGACTAGCTGTTAGATACATGAGTGACCCAATCATGCCTCTATATAAAGTCTCATTAACAGAGATCCCTGAATCATCAGGGCCCAAGTTGTTGGATGGAAGCATGGGGTATTTCACTGATGCACAATCAACTAAGTCATATTTTTTAAGTAAATCCTTAACATAATTTTCTTGACAAATTGAAATTCCCTTAGGACATTGTTTAATTTGAAAGCCCAAAAAGTAAGTTAATTCACCCATCATACTCATCTCATATTTTTTGGTCATTAATTTAGCAAAACGTTTACTAAGATTGACATTTGTTGACCCAAAGATGATGCCATCCACATAAATATGTACAATAATGAAATCACTCTTATCCTTGAAGGTAAAGAGTGTTTTATCAATAGAACCCATGGCAAATTTATTTTCAGTTAAGAAATTGGAAAGAGTTTCATACCATGCTCTTGGAGCTTGTTTCAGCCCATACATTGCCTTGTGAAGTCTGTACACATGGTTAGGAAACTCGCTGTTCTCAAATCCTTCAGGTTGTGCAACATACACTGTGAGACCCCCAAAATCTGACATGGAACAACTAGGCAACGAGGGGGTAACACATCATAGTACAAGAAACAATGAATTACAGTTGACACAAAGCTGACGTAATAAAAGCATATATATCACATCATAAATGATCAGAGTTTTAAACATAGTTCCCAGAGTTTTATATGCGGAAAGATATATTATTTCATCATGATTTATAACATAAAGTTTCCCAAAAGATATAATAAATTTTTGACAGTTTATACTAAAACCAGTCTTTTAAAAGCATCACAGAAATCTCCAAGCTGCGATAATATCCTGCGGGCTCCCATCCAAGCAAAGCTAAGTAATAATACCTGAGATTAAACATGTAAAATCGTCAACACAAAGTTGAGTGAAATTCATAGGTTTAGCAATAAAGGTGTGGAACACAAGCATTCATTTGTAAAACAAGTAACTAGAGAAAATGGTTATGATCATTAACCATAGTCTGAAACCAATATTATTGTTGTTTAGTTCATGAACCGAAGCTTAACTCAAAGTAAGTTCCTCTAGGGAGTATTCAGCCTAAATACTCAAGTATAAACAAATGTGAGTGCGTCAAGGTAATCGGGACGGGGATTGTCAATCCCGATGGATCCACCCACAACATTCGCGCTTAGCGCAAAGCATACGAGACAATTAACGGTTCATGATCAAGAGAGGAAACTTAAGGCTATTAACTATAAGCAATAATATCAATGAAAACTGTTGGAAAGCATACAAGTCTGAATAGCATACAAGTTCTGAATAGCATACAGTTTTTTAAATGGATGTGTTCCACCATGTAAAATCTCACCCCGCGTTTAGAAACAATGTACAAGTAGTAAAAGGGGCTATGAACTCACCTTTAGTAAGTAATCACAAGGTAAAAGGGGCTGAGCAAAAAGAAGTCTTCACGTACCTATGCAATGGTGACGCGTAATAAGAATGCGTTCAATGAAGCAATAACGTTTTAGAAGTGGTGGGACATAGTATGACTAGGTAACTTGCGTGCGATGGCGAGACCTAAGCTTAAGTTAAAATTTTGACCCAACACCTTGAACCTACTGTAATAACCTAATATCAACCTTGTATGATGGTCCAAGCATTATGTGTGGGTTCCGAACACGTTTAAGACTCGGTTTGAAAAACCAAAACAAGGGACTGCATTCAGTTTTCTGAAAAAGGCTGTGAAGATTTGGTCATATCTAAAAATCTATAATAGTACAGGAGGTGAAATTTCTTGACATGTATAGGTATTTCTCTTACCTTTAAAAGTTGGGAAAGAACAGCCCTAGAACTATTTTCAATCAACGGGAAATGCACTTTTAGTGACAGACTATCAAAACAGAAAGTTGTAAACGTCTTTCATACCTTACGGTAGATTAAGCATAAATCCCAATCGGTAAAAGATTTTGACACGAAACCAAAAAGAGAAGTTTTATTATATTTGTAGCTACTGTAAAAAGTCATAAAATCATAAATTAATCCTTTTTACCCAAGTCAATTTACCCACGTTTTAAGCATAACATTCAGATTTGACCTAGTTTAGTAAAACGACCGTTTCGGACTCATCCGGACACTTCCCGTTTCCATCCAACTCAACACATACTAATCACATCAGTGGGTATCCATTTTTCAAATAAAAACAAGGTCATATGTTTAAGAAATTTTTGCCATGACCTGTTTGTTTCTGAGGTGATTTCCATACTACAAAAACAACTCCATTTAGCTACCTAACCTCAATCAAGCAACACTTAGACTATACCAAATCGCCACGCAAGTGTCCTAAGTCCTAATATGCCCTAAGTATCTATAATCTCAGTGGGTTTCACCCAAGGAATTCAAAATTCATGAATAAAAAGAATCAAAGTACTAGTAACATCAAAACTAAAATGCTAGGAGTGACTATACCTTCATAACAAGTAGGAATTAATCCAAACACGCAAATTAAACAATTCCTCCTCCTTGATCCTTATAAATTTCGTGGCCCTTAGCCACGTGTTAAGTCAATCACGGTACTCAGCAATTTAGTAGAAATAATGTAGTGAGACGATCACCGACGATATGGATGCCCGGGGAAAACACGAAAACCGCAACCTATCACAATAAGGCGCGCGTTAAGACTCGAACTCAATATCGATATATATACCAAATATAACATGACTCAAATGTTTTCAAAGTATACACGTTTCGAAACCATTGACACGAATCAAAAGAATTCATTTATCCAACGTTACTCGTTATAACACTTGAACACTTGAAAATGACTCGTCATACGACGCCAAGTCAACGCAAGTCAAATATCCTTTACCCTTATTTGGACCAGTAGCTAAGTCATTTATATAATGACTAAGCACTTGAGTAATTCACCATGTCCGATGGTGAACACTCAAACTCACGCAACACAAGCATTTGAACTACGTGTCCAAAATAAAAATCAGCAAGTACACCCTGAATGTACACACCGATCTACCCTATCTAGACATGTCCGTTTTACATGAAAATTGGTTTCAAGGTCACTTATAACCTGTATAAGACCTCACCAAAATTTGAGCTAAAGTTCACACTTTAAAAACCATCACCTCGACACTTTACTCGACTCCAAATTTTAGGACAGATTTGTGCACTTGTTTTGTAACACCGTTTGGACCACTTTAAAAATACTATCTCGACAATCCGTCTTTTGAAACCACTACTAGACTCATCAAACTCAGTTTGTAAACTTTGAAAATCAGTAGTATCAACTATCTAACCAAGCCTAAAGTCCCCGAGAGTCGACCCAAAATCAGCCACAATTTCGGATTGTGCCGACTTGCGTCTCCCGGTACACGAAAACTAAAACTAGCATAACTTTTGACTCGTAATGGGTTATAAGCTCTATCTTATACCAAAACGACCGTCTCGGAAAACTCTACAACAATTTCAAATAATATCAGTCTTTCACAGACCTTAAACCCACGAAACATACTGTTTAAGGCTGCTGTCCCAAATTAGCTTTTTGGAAAACATGACAAATCTATTTTTCACTCAAAACCAATCATTTCCATACCCCTAGGATCACTATACTATCATACCCATCAACCAAACACTCCTAAAAACACTTGTATGAAAAATCTAACAAAAAACAAAGATTAAAAAACAAGACTTTTAAGGATCAAAACATGATAATCTTACCAAATATAACATATGCAAGATGATTAAATCATCATACAATCATGAAATCAAAAGTTCTTGAAAACCTTGATGCATGTACAAGATTTTGGTATCAATGGAATCACAAGAAGATTTTAGGGTGTGGTCTTTGATTAGTTTTTGTTAAAACAAGATGGATGGTGGTGGTTTATGGTGGTGAAGTGGCGGCAACAATGGAGGGTGGGGAGGAGATTGTGTTTTTTTTAGCTAGTGTATGTGTTAAAAGTGGAAGTGAAATGGCTTTTATATGGTGTTTTAAGTAGAGGGACCTAAGTTGCCAATTTGCAAACTCGTGGACCTAAAAACAATTAATAGTTTAAAGGGTAGAAAATGGTTATTGGTAAATATTAAAAATATTTACGGGGCTCGGGTTTCGTAAAAATACTTTTCAAAAGTTACAATGCATCGTAAAAATGATTATACGATTTCTCGACACGACTTAATACGTAATTAAAACGACATCATCGAAAATATTAATTATCGAAACAATCGATAAGTAAACGTAAAATTTTGGGCATCCGTCGGTATCGCGATCACTAGGAATTCTCGTTGTACATTGATTTGAATAAACTCGTTGTAAAACGCACACGGGTGATTTTAAATCAAAAACATTGATTTAAAATAAATATGGAAAAATAAAATAAAAATTTATAATTCCATACAAAGTATTTATCGATGATCAGAAAAATACTTTAAAAAAAATAGAATTTAACAATCTCAGGATTTACATATAAAGTATTCAAGAAAACGTAATACATTGGAAAAATTCAAGAAGCACGAATAAAAAGAATAAAATAATGTTGGGAAAGTACGGGTTCTCACAGTCTTCCTCCCTAAAGGAACTCTGGTCCCCAGAGTTCTCCTGAAAACAGTAGAAGATGCAAACAAGAGGAGGTACAAAGTGTAGAACAAAATTCATTGCATCCCAGGTAAACTTCCGTACCATGACGAATCTTAACGGTTAGAATTCACTATGCTTCAGTTTCTTAACTCCTTTTCGTATAACTTTTCAGTCTTGGATTAGGATAACGATCTTTCAATACGGAGATACATCGAGAAATAGAGTTGTTGGAATACGTGCGATAAACTAACAAGAATGAACACAAGAATCGCTTAAACAGGCAAAGTGCGATAAAATGAACCAAGATTGTAAATCAACAAGGGGTCGCAAATCGTGCAACTGTAAAACGTGACAATCTTAAAACGTAAATAATCCAGTCACAAGCGAAATAGAAGGGAAAAGAAAATGAATAACATATGATCATTTAAAATACAAGTTGTCTCAATCAGTTGTCTAGCATTTTGGGATTACTTTAAAAACTCAGTTTAAATATTTTCTTAATTAAAAGAAAATTTTACCAGATGTAGTGATTTAAAAATCAAACTCTATATAAAATGAATGGGTAAACAGTTGTCAAATCTTTTTTTTCTTTTTTTTTCTTTTTTTTTCCAAGTTATTTTGAATCATTGTTAGAAATTATAAATTAATTTAAATAATTTCATTAGGTTGACAATAAAGTATGATATAATCAAATACTTTAAAAGATACAGCTTGATATCCTTTGAAACATTAGGTAAATTTACCAAAGAGGATATATAGATCCGATACTTAACTTGAAACAGTTATTTTGGTAATTTAAACATTTGATAAGATGTATCAAAATGTTCTTAAAAATTAATAATAATTTTTTTTTTAGAAATTAAAGAAAGTGTTTAAGATATCAAACGATAAACACGTAACAGTTTCTGGTTTTCAAAAGGTGACAAGCAACAATCTGTATGCGAGCAATATACAAAGGAATAAGACGGAAGTCGTATCAATTCTTAACAAACGTGGTAGAATAGTCACGTCAATAATAAAAATAATAAGAAACAAGGATTATAGCAAGATTAATTCACGAGTGCGGTTGGCGTCACCAATAACGGCTTATTAAGTTCTCGGTGGTCGAAATACGATCGAAAGGGAAAAGCCACACAACGAATTTTCGAATCAAAGAAAATTCTTAAGAAGTCAATTGAGAGAAGTTCCAGTAAGATGAACAACATTAGCAATGAAAGGCGAAATCAACACATGATTCACACGAATGAAATTTCAAGACGATAGTATCTTAACACATAATCATGACAGTTACACGAAATCATTGGTCACTTCCAGTCATAACTCACTATTCGCGTCCAGAGATGTTTCGAAGGTCTACCAAAAGAGATAGAGAAGGTCGATCGATGTAGGAGCATAACAACGTTGAAACATTCAAGTCGGGTATCAATGGTAAGAATTTAGGCAAATGGTAACGAAAATCGTATCATGAGGATGATGAGGTAACATGTAAAACAAAGGTCGTTGAGTAAGGAAATATGTGCTCGAGGCATGTACTTAGTTCAAGAAAAGATAATGGTTCATATGTGTATGTTGCAAACTGTTGCTACTCGCATAAAATGTAAAAGTTTTCAAAACTTTATTTTATCAAACATTTTAAGCAACATAACTAAAAAGTTGATTCTAGGTTAAATATTTAAGGCGACTACTATTTGGCCTTGCATGGCTCCTTCTAAATTAAGCATAGGTGATCAGGCCATGCATAATTTAGGACTAGCAATGCGATGCTCATCTTCGTCAAACCAGTATTACAGGTCATATTATTTAAAATATGTATATAATGCCATTTGTAAAAACAGAAATCAAAATAGTTTATGAAACTATTTGCTAATAAGTTACTGGCTAACTGTTTTAAATCGACAATTCGTATAGTTACAAGGGTTCTTTATAAGACCGTATTAGAACAATTTGTGAAAATACATTGTAAAATTAATATAAGTTAATTTTATAAGATAGCAGTCAACTATTTAAGAAAGCCCAAATGAAACCTTTTGTAAAATGATTCGCAAACAAGACCAGTTTGAGTTGTATGGTAACATGACAATAGTTTATAAAGTAGCGAGTGGGTTACAAGAGGGAAATAAGGAGTAGTTCAAGACAACCAATAAAATGGTTACAAGGTGATTAGGTTTCAAGAGGTTTAGCCGAAATCGTCAGGAGACACGTGTCAAGATGATAACAAACGATATGAAAGAAAGATCTTCAAATCTCGGTCCAAATCAGTGGTACGATAGAAGCAAAGAAAGACAATGGAATGACAAATAAGTCATAAATAAAAGAAGGAATAAGGAATCCGTATGTGCACATCGTAATTTATTTGACAAAAATATACTTTTAAGAAAGTAGGGTATCAGTTAACAAATAGTACAATCACTTCGAAAAGCTTCTATATTAGGAAGTTACCGAATTTCAAAAGTTCAAGATCTAGGTACATGTATGACCGAACTCAAAGTTACTATTCTATTCTTTTCAAACACAATCATTGTTTTTAGTTTGCAAAATATCATTAGTTAAAGTTTTACGAGCTCAAACGAACTCAAAAACGCTTCAATCCATGTTTTTAACTTTTAATAGTTTTGACCTTTGGGTTTGACTAGACCAATTAACTCACTAAACGATATTCTAAGACTCAAAGTCTAATGCATTTCGATGTAAAACAATGTTTTGAACAACTTTCTAGTTTTACCCGAGACTTGAAACGGAATAAAAATGGACGAAAATGCCCTAGCATTAAATCTGTTAACAAAATGATATTTTAGCATTATTCAGAAAATAACTTCTTAGATTTTACAATCTCAAATGAGCGTAACTTGCTCGATTTTAAAGTTTACTGGTCAAATTTTATGTCCTAAACGGACGTCTCAACATGTAGAAATATATATATTTTTATGTCTAAAGTTATAAAAATATTTTCTCGACACTGTTAAACTTCCTGTAAAGTTTCTGTACAAAGTATATTTTTCGACACAGCTTGAAATTAAATCCAAATTTCATGATAACTCAAAATTAATGTACACATAGGACTTGTGGATTCCATAAAGACGAAAGAAGGTAAACAGTATAATTAGTCATGTAAAGAAAACACAGTATAGAAATGGTTCAAGAATGCCAACGATAATCGGAGACATAAAAAAAAACCGACGCATATCATCCGTGTCTTCGGCTGCAAAATGCAATGCAGAAAGGTCTCTTGGTGGCATGATTTCCAAAATCACAAGATATATCGAGAAAGAAACGGGACAATAACAAGTGGCATTCCTGGAGCAAAGAGGTTCAATGAAAAGGGAGGATACAAGTAGGATCGTATTCCAAACGATCATCACATAATAAATGACGATTATGTGTTCAAGGTACAACGGATGTTCTAAGTTGAAATCGAAACGTAGAATGGTCAATGAAGTAAGATGTAATCCATGTACAAGTGTCGCGTAAAACGGTGGCGTAAAGGTAAATCAAGATTATGAAAACCCACAATATTATTCAGCACTGATTTAACAAATTCTTCGAGATGTGAGACTCACACGATGTCCTTTAGTCTTTCTGGGAGACACATTGAGCTACACAATGGTCTATAGACTAGACATTCAATTATGAATGGTCAGAAAGAAAATCTGCGTATCTAAGTAGATATTTTAAGGGAAATAAACAATGAAAGCAACACACACTGTAGTAGAATGAAAATCAGAAGTTCGTCGAAAACAACACTTATTCAATCCCGAACAATGGTATCGCGACAGTATGCACAACACGTATCAACGAGTCAAGAAAAACAGACGGTTTAAACCGAACGAGCATATAAAGTCAGTCGTATCACGCATAAATGAAATAGCAATAGTACTCAGAAAAATGAGTATGAAAAGTCGGCAGCATACGCGCTCTGAATACAAGTATGTAACGTCATAACGATATAATATCATTGCAATAAGATCAATTCACAAGAACAAGAATTCAAGAAATACAGTATAGGCAGATGTAATCACAGTAACATTCAATGATAATTCATGAAGCACATAGGCTTTGAAAAGACATAGTAATTATCGTCATTAGCGTAAAGTAATATTTCAAAATGTAATCAAGAGATGAAATACTACAACGATAATTAAAAGTAAATAATAAGGATTAGAGAGTTACCCGCGAAGATATCGAACAGCAATGGCAAATTCTGTGTTTGACACTTTGAAACAATAAAATATTTGAACTTTCGGTTATAGACTAAGTTTTGAAAAACGAATCAGTTCCCTATAACCATCGCTCTGATACCAATCTGTGAGACCCCCAAAATCTGACATGGAACAACTAGGCAACGAGGGGGTAACACGTCATAGTACAAGAAACAATGAATTACAGTTGACACAAAGCTGACGTAATAAAAGCATATATATCACATCATAAATGATCAGAGTTTTAAACATAGGTCCCAGAGTTTTATATGCGGAAAGATATATTATTTCATCATGATTTATAACATAAAGTTGCCCAAAAGATATAATAAATTTTTGACAGTTTATACTAAAACCAGTCTTTTAAAAGCATCACAGAAATCTCCAAGCTGCGATAATATCCTGCGGGCTCCCATCCAAGCAAAGCTAAGTAATAATACCTGAGATTAAACATGTAAAATCGTCAACACAAAGTTGAGTGAAATTCATAGGTTTAGCAATAAAGGTGTGGAACACAAGCATTCATTTGTAAAACAAGTAACTAGAGAAAATGGTTATGATCATTAACCATAGTCTGAAACCAATATTATTGTTGTTTAGTTCATGAACCGAAGCTTAACTCAAAGTAAGTTCCTCTAGGGAGTGTTCAGCCTAAATACTCAAGTATAAACAAATGTGAGTGCGTCAAGGTAATCGGGACGGGGATTGTCAATCCCGATGGATCCACCCACAACATTCGCGCTTAGCGCAAAGCATACGAGACAATTAACGGTTCATGATCAAGAGAGGAAACTTAAGGCTATTAACTATAAGCAATAATATCAATGAAAACTGTTGGAAAGCATACAAGTCTGAATAGCATACAAGTTCTGAATAGCATACAGTTTTTTAAATGGATGTGTTCCACCATGTAAAATCTCACCCCGCGTTTAGAAACAATGTACAAGTAGTAAAAGGGGCTATGAACTCACCTTTAGTAAGTAATCACAAGGTAAAAGGGGCTGAGCAAAAAGAAGTCTTCACGTACCTATGCAATGGTGACGCGTAATAAGAATGCGTTCAATGAAGCAATAACGTTTTAGAAGTGGTGGGACATAGTATGACTAGGTAACTTGCGTGCGATGGCGAGACCTAAGCTTAAGTTAAAATTTTGACCCAACACCTTGAACCTACTGTAATAACCTAATATCAACCTTGTATGATGGTCCAAGCATTATGTGTGGGTTCCGAACACGTTTAAGACTCGGTTTGAAAAACCAAAACAAGGGACTGCATTCAGTTTTCTGAAAAAGGCTGTGAAGATTTGGTCATATCTAAAAATCTATAATAGTACAGGAGGTGAAATTTCTTGACATGTATAGGTATTTCTCTTACCTTTAAAAGTTGGGAAAGAACAGCCCTAGAACTATTTTCAATCAACGGGAAATGCACTTTTAGTGACAGACTATCAAAACAGAAAGTTGTAAACGTCTTTCATACCTTACGGTAGATTAAGCATAAATCCCAATCGGTAAAAGATTTTGACACGAAACCAAAAAGAGAAGTTTTATTATATTTGTAGCTACTGTAAAAAGTCATAAAATCATAAATTAATCCTTTTTACCCAAGTCAATTTACCCACGTAGGGATGAGCTCGGTACCGGTCCCGTCCCGAACCCGTCCCGAATTAGTGGTACCGATTATTTCCCGAGCATAAATTTATGGTACCGGTACCGTACCGAACGGGATTCGGGTATCGGTACCGGTACGGGAATCGGTACCGGTACCGGGAAATCGGGATTTTCCCGTTCTTTTTCGGGAATTTCCCGATTTGGTACCGGTCCCGTCCCGAATTAGTGGTCCCGAATTTTTTTTCACCTTATTTCGTAGTCCCGGTACCGTACCGAACGGGATTCGGGTATCGGGAATCGGTACGGTTCCGGGAACGGTTCGGGTTCAATTCGGGATTCGGGTCCAAATGCTCATCCCTATACCCACGTTTTAAGCATAACATTCAGATTTGACCTAGTTTAGTAAAACGACCGTTTCGGACTCATCCGGACACTTCCCGTTTCCATCCAACTCAACACATACTAATCACATCAGTGGGTATCCATTTTTCAAATAAAAACAAGGTCATATGTTTAAGAAATTTTTGCCATGACCTGTTTGTTTCTGAGGTGATTTCCATACTACAAAAACAACTCCATTTAGCTACCTAACCTCAATCAAGCAACACTTAGACTATACCAAATCGCCACGCAAGTGTCCTAAGTCCTAATATGCCCTAAGTATCTATAATCTCAGTGGGTTTCACCCAAGGAATTCAAAATTCATGAATAAAAAGAATCAAAGTACTAGTAACATCAAAACTAAAATGCTAGGAGTGACTATACCTTCATAACAAGTAGGAATTAATCCAAACACGCAAATTAAACAATTCCTCCTCCTTGATCCTTATAAATTTCGTGGCCCTTAGCCACGTGTTAAGTCAATCACGGTACTCAGCAATTTAGTAGAAATAATGTAGTGAGACGATCACCGACGATATGGATGCCCGGGGAAAACACGAAAACCGCAACCTATCACAATAAGGCGCGCGTTAAGACTCGAACTCAATATCGATATATATACCAAATATAACATGACTCAAATGTTTTCAAAGTATACACGTTTCGAAACCATTGACACGAATCAAAAGAATTCATTTATCCAACGTTACTCGTTATAACACTTGAACACTTGAAAATGACTCGTCATACGACGCCAAGTCAACGCAAGTCAAATATCCTTTACCCTTATTTGGACCAGTAGCTAAGTCATTTATATAATGACTAAGCACTTGAGTAATTCACCATGTCCGATGGTGAACACTCAAACTCACGCAACACAAGCATTTGAACTACGTGTCCAAAATAAAAATCAGCAAGTACACCCTGAATGTACACACCGATCTACCCTATCTAGACATGTCCGTTTTACATGAAAATTGGTTTCAAGGTCACTTATAACCTGTATAAGACCTCACCAAAATTTGAGCTAAAGTTCACACTTTAAAAACCATCACCTCGACACTTTACTCGACTCCAAATTTTAGGACAGATTTGTGCACTTGTTTTGTAACACCGTTTGGACCACTTTAAAAATACTATCTCGACAATCCGTCTTTTGAAACCACTACTAGACTCATCAAACTCAGTTTGTAAACTTTGAAAATCAGTAGTATCAACTATCTAACCAAGCCTAAAGTCCCCGAGAGTCGACCCAAAATCAGCCACAATTTCGGATTGTGCCGACTTGCGTCTCCCGGTACACGAAAACTAAAACTAGCATAACTTTTGACTCGTAATGGGTTATAAGCTCTATCTTATACCAAAACGACCGTCTCGGAAAACTCTACAACAATTTCAAATAATATCAGTCTTTCACAGACCTTAAACCCACGAAACATACTGTTTAAGGCTGCTGTCCCAAATTAGCTTTTTGGAAAACATGACAAATCTATTTTTCACTCAAAACCAATCATTTCCATACCCCTAGGATCACTATACTATCATACCCATCAACCAAACACTCCTAAAAACACTTGTATGAAAAATCTAACAAAAAACAAAGATTAAAAAACAAGACTTTTAAGGATCAAAACATGATAATCTTACCAAATATAACATATGCAAGATGATTAAATCATCATACAATCATGAAATCAAAAGTTCTTGAAAACCTTGATGCATGTACAAGATTTTGGTATCAATGGAATCACAAGAAGATTTTAGGGTGTGGTCTTTGATTAGTTTTTGTTAAAACAAGATGGATGGTGGTGGTTTATGGTGGTGAAGTGGCGGCAACAATGGAGGGTGGGGAGGAGATTGTGTTTTTTTTAGCTAGTGTATGTGTTAAAAGTGGAAGTGAAATGGCTTTTATATGGTGTTTTAAGTAGAGGGACCTAAGTTGCCAATTTGCAAACTCGTGGACCTAAAAACAATTAATAGTTTAAAGGGTAGAAAATGGTTATTGGTAAATATTAAAAATATTTACGGGGCTCGGGTTTCGTAAAAATACTTTTCAAAAGTTACAATGCATCGTAAAAATGATTATACGATTTCTCGACACGACTTAATACGTAATTAAAACGACATCATCGAAAATATTAATTATCGAAACAATCGATAAGTAAACGTAAAATTTTGGGCATCCGTCGGTATCGCGATCACTAGGAATTCTCGTTGTACATTGATTTGAATAAACTCGTTGTAAAACGCACACGGGTGATTTTAAATCAAAAACATTGATTTAAAATAAATATGGAAAAATAAAATAAAAATTTATAATTCCATACAAAGTATTTATCGATGATCAGAAAAATACTTTAAAAAAAATAGAATTTAACAATCTCAGGATTTACATATAAAGTATTCAAGAAAACGTAATACATTGGAAAAATTCAAGAAGCACGAATAAAAAGAATAAAATAATGTTGGGAAAGTACGGGTTCTCACAGTCTTCCTCCCTAAAGGAACTCTGGTCCCCAGAGTTCTCCTGAAAACAGTAGAAGATGCAAACAAGAGGAGGTACAAAGTGTAGAACAAAATTCATTGCATCCCAGGTAAACTTCCGTACCATGACGAATCTTAACGGTTAGAATTCACTATGCTTCAGTTTCTTAACTCCTTTTCGTATAACTTTTCAGTCTTGGATTAGGATAACGATCTTTCAATACGGAGATACATCGAGAAATAGAGTTGTTGGAATACGTGCGATAAACTAACAAGAATGAACACAAGAATCGCTTAAACAGGCAAAGTGCGATAAAATGAACCAAGATTGTAAATCAACAAGGGGTCGCAAATCGTGCAACTGTAAAACGTGACAATCTTAAAACGTAAATAATCCAGTCACAAGCGAAATAGAAGGGAAAAGAAAATGAATAACATATGATCATTTAAAATACAAGTTGTCTCAATCAGTTGTCTAGCATTTTGGGATTACTTTAAAAACTCAGTTTAAATATTTTCTTAATTAAAAGAAAATTTTACCAGATGTAGTGATTTAAAAATCAAACTCTATATAAAATGAATGGGTAAACAGTTGTCAAATCTTTTTTTTCTTTTTTTTTCTTTTTTTTTCCAAGTTATTTTGAATCATTGTTAGAAATTATAAATTAATTTAAATAATTTCATTAGGTTGACAATAAAGTATGATATAATCAAATACTTTAAAAGATACAGCTTGATATCCTTTGAAACATTAGGTAAATTTACCAAAGAGGATATATAGATCCGATACTTAACTTGAAACAGTTATTTTGGTAATTTAAACATTTGATAAGATGTATCAAAATGTTCTTAAAAATTAATAATAATTTTTTTTTTAGAAATTAAAGAAAGAGTTTAAGATATCAAACGATAAACACGTAACAGTTTCTGGTTTTCAAAAGGTGACAAGCAACAATCTGTATGCGAGCAATATACAAAGGAATAAGACGGAAGTCGTATCAATTCTTAACAAACGTGGTAGAATAGTCACGTCAATAATAAAAATAATAAGAAACAAGGATTATAGCAAGATTAATTCACGAGTGCGGTTGGCGTCACCAATAACGGCTTATTAAGTTCTCGGTGGTCGAAATACGATCGAAAGGGAAAAGCCACACAACGAATTTTCGAATCAAAGAAAATTCTTAAGAAGTCAATTGAGAGAAGTTCCAGTAAGATGAACAACATTAGCAATGAAAGGCGAAATCAACACATGATTCACACGAATGAAATTTCAAGACGATAGTATCTTAACACATAATCATGACAGTTACACGAAATCATTGGTCACTTCCAGTCATAACTCACTATTCGCGTCCAGAGATGTTTCGAAGGTCTACCAAAAGAGATAGAGAAGGTCGATCGATGTAGGAGCATAACAACGTTGAAACATTCAAGTCGGGTATCAATGGTAAGAATTTAGGCAAATGGTAACGAAAATCGTATCATGAGGATGATGAGGTAACATGTAAAACAAAGGTCGTTGAGTAAGGAAATATGTGCTCGAGGCATGTACTTAGTTCAAGAAAAGATAATGGTTCATATGTGTATGTTGCAAACTGTTGCTACTCGCATAAAATGTAAAAGTTTTCAAAACTTTATTTTATCAAACATTTTAAGCAACATAACTAAAAAGTTGATTCTAGGTTAAATATTTAAGGCGACTACTATTTGGCCTTGCATGGCTCCTTCTAAATTAAGCATAGGTGATCAGGCCATGCATAATTTAGGACTAGCAATGCGATGCTCATCTTCGTCAAACCAGTATTACAGGTCATATTATTTAAAATATGTATATAATGCCATTTGTAAAAACAGAAATCAAAATAGTTTATGAAACTATTTGCTAATAAGTTACTGGCTAACTGTTTTAAATCGACAATTCGTATAGTTACAAGGGTTCTTTATAAGACCGTATTAGAACAATTTGTGAAAATACATTGTAAAATTAATATAAGTTAATTTTATAAGATAGCAGTCAACTATTTAAGAAAGCCCAAATGAAACCTTTTGTAAAATGATTCGCAAACAAGACCAGTTTGAGTTGTATGGTAACATGACAATAGTTTATAAAGTAGCGAGTGGGTTACAAGAGGGAAATAAGGAGTAGTTCAAGACAACCAATAAAATGGTTACAAGGTGATTAGGTTTCAAGAGGTTTAGCCGAAATCGTCAGGAGACACGTGTCAAGATGATAACAAACGATATGAAAGAAAGATCTTCAAATCTCGGTCCAAATCAGTGGTACGATAGAAGCAAAGAAAGACAATGGAATGACAAATAAGTCATAAATAAAAGAAGGAATAAGGAATCCGTATGTGCACATCGTAATTTATTTGACAAAAATATACTTTTAAGAAAGTAGGGTATCAGTTAACAAATAGTACAATCACTTCGAAAAGCTTCTATATTAGGAAGTTACCGAATTTCAAAAGTTCAAGATCTAGGTACATGTATGACCGAACTCAAAGTTACTATTCTATTCTTTTCAAACACAATCATTGTTTTTAGTTTGCAAAATATCATTAGTTAAAGTTTTACGAGCTCAAACGAACTCAAAAACGCTTCAATCCATGTTTTTAACTTTTATTAGTTTTGACCTTTGGGTTTGACTAGACCAATTAACTCACTAAACGATATTCTAAGACTCAAAGTCTAATGCATTTCAATGTAAAACAATGTTTTGAACAACTTTCTAGTTTTACCCGAGACTTGAAACGGAATAAAAATGGACGAAAATGCCCTAGCATTAAATCTGTTAACAAAATGATATTTTAGCATTATTCAGAAAATAACTTCTTAGATTTTACAATCTCAAATGAGCGTAACTTGCTCGATTTTAAAGTTTACTGGTCAAATTTTATGTCCTAAACGGACGTCTCAACATGTAGAAATATATATATTTTTATGTCTAAAGTTATAAAAATATTTTCTCGACACTGTTAAACTTCCTGTAAAGTTTCTGTACAAAGTATATTTTTCGACACAGCTTGAAATTAAATCCAAATTTCATGATAACTCAAAATTAATGTACACATAGGACTTGTGGATTCCATAAAGACGAAAGAAGGTAAACAGTATAATTAGTCATGTAAAGAAAACACAGTATAGAAATGGTTCAAGAATGCCAACGATAATCGGAGACATAAAAAAAAACCGACGCATATCATCCGTGTCTTCGGCTGCAAAATGCAATGCAGAAAGGTCTCTTGGTGGCATGATTTCCAAAATCACAAGATATATCGAGAAAGAAACGGGACAATAACAAGTGGCATTCCTGGAGCAAAGAGGTTCAATGAAAAGGGAGGATACAAGTAGGATCGTATTCCAAACGATCATCACATAATAAATGACGATTATGTGTTCAAGGTACAACGGATGTTCTAAGTTGAAATCGAAACGTAGAATGGTCAATGAAGTAAGATGTAATCCATGTACAAGTGTCGCGTAAAACGGTGGCGTAAAGGTAAATCAAGATTATGAAAACCCACAATATTATTCAGCACTGATTTAACAAATTCTTCGAGATGTGAGACTCACACGATGTCCTTTAGTCTTTCTGGGAGACACATTGAGCTACACAATGGTCTATAGACTAGACATTCAATTATGAATGGTCAGAAAGAAAATCTGCGTATCTAAGTAGATATTTTAAGGGAAATAAACAATGAAAGCAACACACACTGTAGTAGAATGAAAATCAGAAGTTCGTCGAAAACAACACTTATTCAATCCCGAACAATGGTATCGCGACAGTATGCACAACACGTATCAACGAGTCAAGAAAAACAGACGGTTCAAACCGAACGAGCATATAAAGTCAGTCGTATCACGCATAAATGAAATAGCAATAGTACTCAGAAAAATGAGTATGAAAAGTCGGCAGCATACGCGCTCTGAATACAAGTATGTAACGTCATAACGATATAATATCATTGCAATAAGATCAATTCACAAGAACAAGAATTCAAGAAATACAGTATAGGCAGATGTAATCACAGTAACATTCAATGATAATTCATGAAGCACATAGGCTTTGAAAAGACATAGTAATTATCGTCATTAGCGTAAAGTAATATTTCAAAATGTAATCAAGAGATGAAATACTACAACGATAATTAAAAGTAAATAATAAGGATTAGAGAGTTACCCGCGAAGATATCGAACAGCAATGGCAAATTCTGTGTTTGACACTTTGAAACAATAAAATATTTGAACTTTCGGTTATAGACTAAGTTTTGAAAAACGAATCAGTTCCCTATAACCATCGCTCTGATACCAATCTGTGAGACCCCCAAAATCTGACATGGAACAACTAGGCAACGAGGGGGTAACACGTCATAGTACAAGAAACAATGAATTACAGTTGACACAAAGCTGACGTAATAAAAGCATATATATCACATCATAAATGATCAGAGTTTTAAACATAGGTCCCAGAGTTTTATATGCGGAAAGATATATTATTTCATCATGATTTATAACATAAAGTTGCCCAAAAGATATAATAAATTTTTGACAGTTTATACTAAAACCAGTCTTTTAAAAGCATCACAGAAATCTCCAAGCTGCGATAATATCCTGCGGGCTCCCATCCAAGCAAAGCTAAGTAATAATACCTGAGATTAAACATGTAAAATCGTCAACACAAAGTTGAGTGAAATTCATAGGTTTAGCAATAAAGGTGTGGAACACAAGCATTCATTTGTAAAACAAGTAACTAGAGAAAATGGTTATGATCATTAACCATAGTCTGAAACCAATATTATTGTTGTTTAGTTCATGAACCGAAGCTTAACTCAAAGTAAGTTCCTCTAGGGAGTGTTCAGCCTAAATACTCAAGTATAAACAAATGTGAGTGCGTCAAGGTAATCGGGACGGGGATTGTCAATCCCGATGGATCCACCCACAACATTCGCGCTTAGCGCAAAGCATACGAGACAATTAACGGTTCATGATCAAGAGAGGAAACTTAAGGCTATTAACTATAAGCAATAATATCAATGAAAACTGTTGGAAAGCATACAAGTCTGAATAGCATACAAGTTCTGAATAGCATACAGTTTTTTAAATGGATGTGTTCCACCATGTAAAATCTCACCCCGCGTTTAGAAACAATGTACAAGTAGTAAAAGGGGCTATGAACTCACCTTTAGTAAGTAATCACAAGGTAAAAGGGGCTGAGCAAAAAGAAGTCTTCACGTACCTATGCAATGGTGACGCGTAATAAGAATGCGTTCAATGAAGCAATAACGTTTTAGAAGTGGTGGGACATAGTATGACTAGGTAACTTGCGTGCGATGGCGAGACCTAAGCTTAAGTTAAAATTTTGACCCAACACCTTGAACCTACTGTAATAACCTAATATCAACCTTGTATGATGGTCCAAGCATTATGTGTGGGTTCCGAACACGTTTAAGACTCGGTTTGAAAAACCAAAACAAGGGACTGCATTCAGTTTTCTGAAAAAGGCTGTGAAGATTTGGTCATATCTAAAAATCTATAATAGTACAGGAGGTGAAATTTCTTGACATGTATAGGTATTTCTCTTACCTTTAAAAGTTGGGAAAGAACAGCCCTAGAACTATTTTCAATCAACGGGAAATGCACTTTTAGTGACAGACTATCAAAACAGAAAGTTGTAAACGTCTTTCATACCTTACGGTAGATTAAGCATAAATCCCAATCGGTAAAAGATTTTGACACGAAACCAAAAAGAGAAGTTTTATTATATTTGTAGCTACTGTAAAAAGTCATAAAATCATAAATTAATCCTTTTTACCCAAGTCAATTTACCCACGTTTTAAGCATAACATTCAGATTTGACCTAGTTTAGTAAAACGACCGTTTCGGACTCATCCGGACACTTCCCGTTTCCATCCAACTCAACACATACTAATCACATCAGTGGGTATCCATTTTTCAAATAAAAACAAGGTCATATGTTTAAGAAATTTTTGCCATGACCTGTTTGTTTCTGAGGTGATTTCCATACTACAAAAACAACTCCATTTAGCTACCTAACCTCAATCAAGCAACACTTAGACTATACCAAATCGCCACGCAAGTGTCCTAAGTCCTAATATGCCCTAAGTATCTATAATCTCAGTGGGTTTCACCCAAGGAATTCAAAATTCATGAATAAAAAGAATCAAAGTACTAGTAACATCAAAACTAAAATGCTAGGAGTGACTATACCTTCATAACAAGTAGGAATTAATCCAAACACGCAAATTAAACAATTCCTCCTCCTTGATCCTTATAAATTTCGTGGCCCTTAGCCACGTGTTAAGTCAATCACGGTACTCAGCAATTTAGTAGAAATAATGTAGTGAGACGATCACCGACGATATGGATGCCCGGGGAAAACACGAAAACCGCAACCTATCACAATAAGGCGCGCGTTAAGACTCGAACTCAATATCGATATATATACCAAATATAACATGACTCAAATGTTTTCAAAGTATACACGTTTCGAAACCATTGACACGAATCAAAAGAATTCATTTATCCAACGTTACTCGTTATAACACTTGAACACTTGAAAATGACTCGTCATACGACGCCAAGTCAACGCAAGTCAAATATCCTTTACCCTTATTTGGACCAGTAGCTAAGTCATTTATATAATGACTAAGCACTTGAGTAATTCACCATGTCCGATGGTGAACACTCAAACTCACGCAACACAAGCATTTGAACTACGTGTCCAAAATAAAAATCAGCAAGTACACCCTGAATGTACACACCGATCTACCCTATCTAGACATGTCCGTTTTACATGAAAATTGGTTTCAAGGTCACTTATAACCTGTATAAGACCTCACCAAAATTTGAGCTAAAGTTCACACTTTAAAAACCATCACCTCGACACTTTACTCGACTCCAAATTTTAGGACAGATTTGTGCACTTGTTTTGTAACACCGTTTGGACCACTTTAAAAATACTATCTCGACAATCCGTCTTTTGAAACCACTACTAGACTCATCAAACTCAGTTTGTAAACTTTGAAAATCAGTAGTATCAACTATCTAACCAAGCCTAAAGTCCCCGAGAGTCGACCCAAAATCAGCCACAATTTCGGATTGTGCCGACTTGCGTCTCCCGGTACACGAAAACTAAAACTAGCATAACTTTTGACTCGTAATGGGTTATAAGCTCTATCTTATACCAAAACGACCGTCTCGGAAAACTCTACAACAATTTCAAATAATATCAGTCTTTCACAGACCTTAAACCCACGAAACATACTGTTTAAGGCTGCTGTCCCAAATTAGCTTTTTGGAAAACATGACAAATCTATTTTTCACTCAAAACCAATCATTTCCATACCCCTAGGATCACTATACTATCATACCCATCAACCAAACACTCCTAAAAACACTTGTATGAAAAATCTAACAAAAAACAAAGATTAAAAAACAAGACTTTTAAGGATCAAAACATGATAATCTTACCAAATATAACATATGCAAGATGATTAAATCATCATACAATCATGAAATCAAAAGTTCTTGAAAACCTTGATGCATGTACAAGATTTTGGTATCAATGGAATCACAAGAAGATTTTAGGGTGTGGTCTTTGATTAGTTTTTGTTAAAACAAGATGGATGGTGGTGGTTTATGGTGGTGAAGTGGCGGCAACAATGGAGGGTGGGGAGGAGATTGTGTTTTTTTTAGCTAGTGTATGTGTTAAAAGTGGAAGTGAAATGGCTTTTATATGGTGTTTTAAGTAGAGGGACCTAAGTTGCCAATTTGCAAACTCGTGGACCTAAAAACAATTAATAGTTTAAAGGGTAGAAAATGGTTATTGGTAAATATTAAAAATATTTACGGGGCTCGGGTTTCGTAAAAATACTTTTCAAAAGTTACAATGCATCGTAAAAATGATTATACGATTTCTCGACACGACTTAATACGTAATTAAAACGACATCATCGAAAATATTAATTATCGAAACAATCGATAAGTAAACGTAAAATTTTGGGCATCCGTCGGTATCGCGATCACTAGGAATTCTCGTTGTACATTGATTTGAATAAACTCGTTGTAAAACGCACACGGGTGATTTTAAATCAAAAACATTGATTTAAAATAAATATGGAAAAATAAAATAAAAATTTATAGTTCCATACAAAGTATTTATCGATGATCAGAAAAATACTTTAAAAAATATATAATTTAACAATCTCAGGATTTACATATAAAGTATTCAAGAAAACGTAATACATTGGAAAAATTCAAGAAGCACGAATAAAAAGAATAAAATAATGTTGGGAAAGTACGGGTTCTCACATACACTTCCTCAGCCAAATCACCATTGAGGAATGCACTCTTTACATCCATCTGATATACAGTGATGTTCATATAGGCAACATAAGCAAGGAAGATTCTGATGGCTTCAAGTCTAGCAACTAGAGCAAATGTTTCATCATAATCAATTCCTTCAGTCTGAGAGAACCCCTGTGCCACCAGTCTGGCCTTGTTCCTGATGATGTTCCCAATTTCATCCATCTTATTTCTATAGATCCATCTAGTGCCTGTGATATTCTTTCCAGGTGGAGCTGGCACTAGTGTCCATACTTTGTTCCTTTTGAACTGATTGATCTCTTCTTGCATATCAGCTACCCATCCTTCTTCTACCAGAGCTTCAGCTACTCTTTTAGGTTCAATTTGTGAGAGAAATTCAGCAAAGAGACATTCATTGGCTGAGGCTGACTCCGAGTCTTGGATTCGCTGTCTAGTTGTGACCCCTGCATTAGGTTCCCCAATAATGTTGACAAGAAGAATGTGTTGATCTCTTGACCACTTATTTTGAGGAGCTGGGGACTCAAGGACAGGAACACTTGTGGGCACAGCTGGTACAATTTGAGTTTCATCCTGCTGACTAGGAGGGCTTTCTTCAAAGACTACTTCAGTGTCAGAGTCTTCTTCAGCCATATCAAGGGGTGCTATTTCATTATCAGCAGGAGAGTCTTCAGGGATTTGAAGAATTGGTGAGTCATCAATAGCATTAGAAGGAGAAGGACCACAAGAGGTTTGAGGTTCTTCTTCATCAAGTTCCTGAGAGGTAGGAACTTCTATGTTGTGAGTAGACAGAGGGTCAAAGGCAGGGACATAAGGAGTGAGAGTGTTGGAGTGATGATGACTGGTAGGTCTGGGTTCTGTGAACTCATCACTTGGGAAAGATACATTTTCATTAAAATCAATTTCATCACCCTCTGTTCCTGTTCTCTGTATGACTTCATCATCTTCATTGAATCTAACATGGAAAGTTTCTTCTACTTCTTGTCTTCTGATGTTGAATACTATGAAGGCTTTGGCTGTTGGAGAGTATCCCAAGAAGAAACCATCATCAGCTTTTTCATCAAACTTTCCAAGTTTATCCCTGTAGTTATAAATAAACACAGGACATCCAAACACATGAAAATAGCTGACATCTGGAGATCTTTTTCTGAAAACTTCATAGGAAGTTTTACCATGTCTTTTGACAATGATTGATCTGTTTTATGTGTAGCAGGCAGTGTGAACATCTTCTCCCCAAAATTGCTTTGGTAAGGCTGCACCATTTAACATAGTTCTTGCTGCTTCAATCAAAGTCATGTTTCTTCTTTCAGCCACACCATTTTGTTCAGGGGTGCCAGCTGAAGAGAAGTTCTGAGAAATCCCTTTTTCATCACAAAAATATTCAAGTTGATGATTCTTGAATTCAGTACCATTATCACTTCTTAGAGCTTTGACTCTAACATCATTCATATTTTCAACCTGTCTGATGAAGGACATGATGGTTTCAGCTGCATCACTTTTCCTTCTGAGGAAGAACACCCATGTGTATCTTGAAAATTCATCAACTATGACCAAGGTGTATTTGTTGTGATTAATGGTCTGAGGTTTGTCAGGCCCAAACAAATCCATGTGAGGGAGATGTAAGCACTTGTCAATAGAGAATGATTGCCTAGTCTTGAATGAAGACCTGTGATGCTTTCCTTTGACACAGGCAGAACAAGTCTTGTCTTTGGAAAACATTACTGAAGGTAGACCAGCAACCAAGTTTTGAGTGGCTATCTTGTTGATGTTCTTGAAGTTGAATGAGACAGTCTTTTGTGCCACAGCCAATTTACACTTTTAGAGGCTTTAGCAAGAAAACAATTTGAGCTGTCTTTAGAGCACACAGCCATGTTGATGACATAAATATCTCTCCTTCTAGGTGCAATCAGCACAACATCATTGTTTTTGTTGAATATGGTTCCCTGAGTCTTAGTAAACAAAACCTTATAGTCAGCATCACACAATTGGCTGATGCTAATAAGATTGTGCTTGAGACCATTCACATATGCAACCCTGGTAAACGTAATCCCATTGCAGTTCACTGAGCCATATCCTTCTGTGTCACCTGAAGAGTTATCTCCAAACACCACTTTAGGACCTGGCTCCTTTGAGTATCTGTGCAGGTATTGTTGAATCCCTGTCATGTGTCTAGAACAACCACTATCTAGATACCATACCGAATCCTTGAGATATTTCTGCACAGATACATAGAAACAGGTTAGTTCCTATGGTGAACCCACTTTCCAGTGGGTTCCCTGAATTGCTTATTAGCAACTCTTGTGTTCCTGAAGAACTTTTGGCGTTGGGAGGGACAGTTCATTGTTTCATGGTTATAACTTCCACAGATATCACACCCAGGGAAGTCACTACACTCGTCTGAGTGATGGTTTGTGAACCCACAGAATTTACAGGAAGGATAAGGTTTGTAATTTCCCTGTTGTCTTTTGGAACTCTGTGGTCTGTCCCTAGAGGGTGTCTGAGCTCTTTTAGCTGCCATGTGTCTGTCATGATCTAAAGTCGTATGGTGAGAATTTTTACAAACATTGCAATAAGGTTTGATTAACCTTTCCCCTTTGGGTTCACCTAGGACATACTTAGGTTCATGAGAAGTAGAGCATTCAGCGGAAGGCTTAATGTGTTGTTTCAAGAGTTCTACTTCTTTCATAAGAGACAACAGGCGATCTTCAGTGGTAGGGTCAACCTTATTCACAGCTTTAGTAGTAACAAGCTTAAAAGCTACTTGTTTACCAGTTTGTTTAGCAGGCACATGAAAAACTTTAGCTGGAGGATTCTCAATATCTGTCCTAAGTTCACCCTTAGCAGATCTAGAAGAACTGCTGGGTTCAACTCCAGAGAGTTTGGGCAAGGGTGGTAGCTCAGCCACATCTTCAGAGACAGGGTCATTAGTCAAAGTGGTATCTGACATATGAATAGTCTCTGTAGATTTAAAGACAATGTCTTTGGGTTTGGTGAGAATTCTCAGCTTATTTTTCTTAGTAGATATATCCTTTTTTAAGTCAGCAGGCACTTCATCCCTAAGCTATTGATCTATAGTAAACCTAGCACACATCCATTTTTCAATAACCTTGTTTAATTCAGAGACTTGATCATTTAAAGCAATGTTTTTCAAGGTTAATCTAGCTACTTCATTTTGCAGGGATATTTTCTCTAAATTAACCCGCCTGAGAGTTTCACATTCAGCTTTAGAATTTAGCATTTCAGATTTAACAGAGTGAAACTTATCAAGAAGGTTCTTTCTTTGTTCCTCAACAAAGTGTAAATCAACAATGGTGTAATCAAGGACATGCTTACGTTCATCACTATCAGACATGGATAAAAGCCTGTGTACCTTTTTCATTGTGATGTCAACCCATTGTCCTGATCTTGCATCACCTTTTCCAACAGCTGGTTCATCCTCAGCTATCGCCATGAAAGCCCTGACTCTGGTGGTATCTTCTTCATCTGAAGTCATTGGTTCATCATTCCAATCATACGTTTCAGCAACCAACCCTTTCTCTGTCTTTTTCTCACTACCCTTCTTCTTGGACAGAGCTTCAATCATCAAGTTCATTTGTTCTAACTCAGCTTTAAGTGCCTTGTACTTATTTTTGTAATCCTTCTTCTCAGTGTCTGATGAATTGGATTGATGAGATGAGTTATTATGTTGTTTGAACTTGTAAGGTTTGGATGAAGATGATGGATAAGAGGGTGAGGATGTCTTGGTGGAAGGACAGTCTTTTTGAAAATGTCCAAGCTTTCCACAAGCAAAGCAAGTTTCTTTTGACCTGTCAGTTGGTTTACTAGCTGATCCTACTCTTCCTGATCTTTTGAAGTATCTTCTTTGGTTGGCTAGCAAGGCTCTTTCATGGAACTCTGCATTAAGGTCTGTCAAGAACTCTTGGCTGCTACGGGTATCTTCTTCAACATCAGAATCGCTGTCATGAGGATGTGTTGCAGAGATCAATGCTTTGGAAGATTCTCCTTGGACTACAAATCTTTCAGTCTCTGACTTGTAAATAGTATCAATCAGCCCTTCTTCATAATTGTACTTTCCATAGAGTTGAGCAAGGGTATCATTTTTGATTGAGTTTTTAGCTCTCCGAGTCTGATTCATGCTCAGCCACTTCCTTGGAAGGCTGTTGACAAAAGTGGCATTGATCTCAGCTTAGCCAATAGTGACATCATTCATTGCTAGGTCATTGAGAAGAATCTTCAGCCTAGTATAGGTTTGCTGAACCTTTTCACCTTCAAGTGACTTGAAGGCATTGAACTGAAGTCTGAGTGCCTGAATCTTTGTCTCTCTTGTTTCAGAGGGTCCTTCATGGCCAAGGATGAGGTCTGTCCACATTTGTTTAGTTGTGGGACACTGAATGACAGACTTCATAATATGCTTGGGAAGACATGATATTATGATGCTTTTGAGACGTTTATCTTGGTTTGCCAATTTCCTATCAGCTGGAGTCCATTGTTTGAGAGGTTTGGGAAGAGGGTTTTCTTCAGTGGATGTAAGCGCCATGGGAATATAAGGACCATTTTCTAAAATTTCTAGAAGAAAAGGTTCAAGCCCATCAAGATATATAAGAAATTGACTCTTCCAACTGGCAAAATCTTCTTCATCAAAGACTGGTACACTTGTGACGTGTGATCCACCTCTTGAGTCAAGAAGTTGGGGTAGATCATCGTCATTGGCAGGAGGGTTGAGTCTTGGTGAAGATGGGTTTGTGGAAGGTGATTGTGGTGGGTTAGAAGTTTCTTGCATGGTGGATCTTGATTATAAAACTGAGAACGGTGTTTCTTGAAGGTTTTAATATCAAACACCGCTCTGATACCGATTGAAAGTCCCTAATCAATGCAAGAAACCCTAATCTTAACTTAATCAACACAAGGTATTACTTTTCAAACGTAATCTTATTATTGTATAATAAAGAATTACAAGTGTTATGGATAACATAGTTTGATGACAATGTGTTGTGCACACTTTGAACAACTATAAACCCTAACTTATGAATACAGTCGTAGCTGTTTGATTCACTAAGTTATATGCAATAATGTTATGAATATCTCAAAGTGTTCAACATTAATGCATGGATACACATCCTATTTATAGTGTTACGAGATTGACCTAAATAGTACTTGATGGTGACTACACAAGCTTTTACAAGTTCCCACATCAGTCACATGATGTCCTTCTATTCTTGGTAGTCTTCCATTATGCTTAAGGAAACAATTGTCAAAACAGTTTCCTTTTTCTTCATAGTCTCGAACACACAAATGGCATGTCCAAAGTGTGCTGAGTGTTAACAGGGTATTGCCACCCCTGTTAACCCTCAACCCCTCAGAGTCCCTGATACATCTTGGCTGTTATCCATCACAGCCAATGAGTATGTCTTCAAGTAATCTTTGACTTCCTTGACAATGTCTATGACATGGACTCCTCTGAGGTTGCTCACAGATACTTGGATCTCTATGAGTCTTGCAAAACTTGCCTGCCTCCTAGGCACAGGCAAGGGACTATCTAACAGCCTAATTATGTTTAAATCTATGATCAGGGAATCTAACAAGTTTAGATTCCCAACACTTTAGTTGTTTACCATCCTCATTGAGGATTTAAGGTGCATAGCTAAAAAGAAACAAGATAGTCCACTAATTCAATTAATAGTAAAACTATGACGAGTTTCAGAAATTAAAATAATATAATAATAAATTAAGATATTTAGCGACAAGTTAGAATCAGCATCCTTATTCTTCTAATTTATATGCAAATGTGTTATACGCATATATAACAAACTTCTAACAATAATGACGTAAACCATAGTTGGGTTAAGAAACAAAAAATGATTATTAGAGTATTACATCACCATTCATGGCCAAAATTAGGTCATGTTATGTATACAAATCAATCACTATATATTAATAAGAAGAAATAACAAGTGATAACTAATTAGCTAATACTTGCA
Source organism: Glebionis coronaria (assembly GCA_025667525.1). Classification (NCBI taxonomy): domain Eukaryota; kingdom Viridiplantae; phylum Streptophyta; class Magnoliopsida; order Asterales; family Asteraceae; genus Glebionis; species Glebionis coronaria. The sequence goes on from CM046875.1 coordinate 698,178,918, forward strand.
TTAGAGGAAATTCAACTAAACATAAAATCTCTAATAAGTTTATATATAAAATAAAAGAAATCAACAACATATAATTGGTATATTTATTTTAATTAGATACTAATAAAAAACTACGAGTAAGAAGAAATAAAATGTTCATGATTTATGATCAGACATATAGGAGTATTATTTGTCATAAAAATCTTCAAATGAGATACTTAAATCTTTGTTATAAATAGTTTAACATCAATGCTTTTTTTATAAATATATAAATGTTTTTGTAAAATCAAAAAGATATATAATGGTGGGGCGGGGGCGGTTTTTTGGGTTCGGTTTTTTGTATGCAACCAAAAACCGCGCCAAACATTCAGTTTTTCTAAAAATCAAAACCGTTCACATCGGTTTTTCAAATGGTTCGGTTTTTCGGTGCGGAGTTTTCGGTTTTTTTGGTTTAGATTCGGTTTTTCGATTTTTGTGCTCACCCCTAGTTGTTAGGTCAAAGTTTGCATTAGTTGAAGTTTATAAATCTAGAGCAACTCTGATATAAACATAGATAAATACAAACCTATAAAAAATATTGTATTGAATTTTAAGGCTGCGTTTGGTTCACAATATGTTTTGAAGAGAATTGTAATTGGTGAAAAGAATTATAAATTGAATAAATTGTAATCAATAGAGATGTAATGTGTTGTAACTGTAATTTATTGTAATTGTAATTGATATATACTCTATTAATGTGTTTGGTTGATTAACAACGTAAGGTAATTTGATTAACAAAAATTAAAATAATAATATTTAAAAAAAACAAACATTAAACCAATAAATAAATATATATATATATATATATATATATATATATATATATATATATATATATATATATATATACATATATATATATATATATATATATATATATATATATATATATATATATATATATATATATATATATATATATATATATATATATATATATATATATATATATATAATAATTATTTTAAATAATAAATATAATAATAAAAAATAAAAATAAATAATTAAACAATAATAACAATAAATAAAAAAATTATAATAATAATATTTAATAATACTATAAAAGACATATTTAATAATAATAATAATAAATAATATGAAATATGAAATGATAATAATATTAATAAAATTATAAATAATAAATAATAGTAATATGTAAATAGTATAATAGTAAAATAAGAATAAAAATAATATTTAATTATATTTTTTATTATTTTTAATAATAATTAATTTATAACAATAAAAAAATTTAATATTTTTTATATTAGTTATTTTGTTAACAATTATTATATTAATATATTAATAATATAAAAATATCATTTTTATTAATAGTAAACTTTTTAATGATAATAAATTAATTAATTTTTTTTTATTTTTTTATGATAAATATTTTTTTAATAATTATTTAAATAATTTTTTCTAATATTACTGTTTTTAATATATTTTTAATATATTTTTAATATAATATTATTTCTATTATTTTTTAAATAATAATTTTTTATTTATATTTTGTTTTTAATAATTATTATATTAATAAATAATTATTTATTAATTTAATATTATATATATTTCAATAATTAATTTATAAATATTTTTATATTTATAATTTTATATTAATATTTTATTAATATTTTATTAATATAATAATAATTATTTTATTAAGGCTATGATATATATATTTTGTTAATATAATAATAACTATTGTATTAATAAATAATAATAATAATTGTTTTTTAATAATAACCTTAATTATAATAATAATAACATTATTATTATATTAATAAACAACACTTTATTAGAATAATATGATTTACAAAAAGTTAGTGGGTAGCCGAGATACTATCTGAGCTCCCACTCCTTTAGCTGAGATACTATCAACACTTTATTATTATTATTATTATTATATTATTATTATTATTATTATTAATTTATTTTATATTTTATTATAACCATCACTTTATTATAATTAAAAAGAGATTTACAACAAATTGGATGGGAGTCGAGATACTATATGAAAATAAACATCACTTCATTATAATAACATGATCTACAAACATCACTTCATTATAATAACATGATCTACAAAAAAATAGTAGAAAGCCGAGATACTATCTAGGCACCCATTCTTTTAGCTATAGCAAAACCAATCCTATTAAAGATATGAATAGCATCACGAGCCCCTATATCTTGAGTCATGAAAAAATTTCGTATCTGCTTCCGTAAGGTAGTCGCATCCTCCCCTAATTCCCCCAAAGAAGAGAATGAAAATGGGAGAAAATCATATTCAATAGTAGCACATTTAGTCTCATATTTGACACGTTTACGTTTTGCCGCATCAATCACCACGCGTCCGGGCATAAAATCTGCCATCCCAATTTGTGTTAAAGGAGAAGACCCAGTAAGATCCACACACACTTACACACATCAAGCCCTCTATCTCAAGAATAAAGCAACAAGTCTGCCGGACGTAAGGGTTTGTCACACCCCCCATCCAACCCAATATCAACTTCCTTACTCGCGGAAATTCCCGACCCATAACATATAGTATCAACAAGGGTGTCACGCACAACATTATGACAATGCTTATATACCAATAATACCAACGCATGATGCAACATGAACTCCATGAATATCTCCCACAAACACTCTAGAGCAAGCTGGACAAGGCTTTGAAGCAGAAAATAAAAGGACACATAACCGATAACATAACACACAACGATAAGTCTTACCATTCATAGTCTGTCCCAAACTAGCAATCGGAACCACCCTAAGCCAGTCAGAAGTGTGGTCCTCCTTTTGAGATTTCCACAAAGCCATTTGCCGAGGTGATAAAGAAAAGGTGAATTCTGCAGTATTAGTAACCCGCGTGAAATATATATCTACCAATTTCTTCATGAGTTTGGGGGCATCGATCTCACTTCGATTGCTCAAAAGATCAGTCTTCATGGATTTGTTAAACACAGACAAAGCATTATCAAAAGTAGGCCCATAATCTATAATATCAGCATGTCGAAGAAGCTTAGACTACAAACCAACAGACTATAATCGCGACACAAGAAAGGCATAATTCAAAACATCACCTGCACAATAAACACCAAAGCCCCCCAAATGCAATGGCAATGTGGCAAGCCTCCATTGCCAGTCACCAAAACCTGGTCGAGAAGCAGTGATAATATTATTATTATTATTATTATCATTATTTTTTATTATTTATTGGATTAAGATTAATATGGATGGTAGAGATTAGTCCTAGGTATCCAAATAAACTTAAATCTTTCTTTAAAGATTCTCGGTTTCATTTAAGTAGAACCGAAATACCCGACTCACACCCGAAATCCGAACATGTACCTAAACACACACTTATGTCTAGGGGTGGGAATCAGGTCGGGTTGGTCGTGTTCAGGTTATTCGGGTCGGGTCGAAGCCGGGTCAAGACTAAAAATAGTTTACCCGAACCCGACCCGATTTGAACTCGGGTTAGTCAGGTTCGGGTCTATTCGGGTCGGGTCTAGTCGAGTCAGGTCTAATCGGGTTCCGGTCAACCCGAATTCGAGTAAATTATTAAAATTTTTTTTTTTTTATATTTTTTTAATACAGTTTATATTAAATTTAAATTTTAAAAATAAAAAAATTAAAAAAAATCGAATTCAGGTTAGTCGGGTTGACCCGTCTAACTCGAATTGAAATTTCAACCCGACTAATCCGACCTAAATAGGCTCGGGTCTGGTCAGAAAAAATGACACCCCTACCTTGAGAATAAATTAGTAGTACTAAATTTGAATTTAGCCACCTAACTTTTCAAATTTAGCTGTTTCAAATTTAGTCACCAACTTTTAGTAAAAAAAGTGAAAAGTTGGGTGGCTAAATTTGAAACAAACAATTAAGGGTGTGTTTGGCGGTCATTTAGATTCAAAACATATTTTAAAGTAGTACATCTGTCGGTCACTGCCCCATTTCACACACACAGACACAAATAGTAATAAAAAGATGAAAGGAATGAAGCCATTGAAACAGCTGAAGCTCTCCGTACCAGCTCAAGCTGCCCCCATCGCCAGCTTCTTGTAATAATAACCTTATCGATTTACTTCTTTTAAGCCCTAATTCAAATAATAATGTTTGCGTAGTTAAGTAGCGGGGAATTGATCTAATTAACTAGTGCCTAATCGAAGTTTCTGTCATTCTAGTTATCGCATTGAGTTAGATTCCAATTGTGATGTGAAATGTTGAATTGTGGATGTGATATGATGTGGAGGTGTTTGTTTCGCCTTATTAGCTGGCTTATTGCTTATTGAAATAATAACTAGTGCTTAATCCAAGTATGTAATGTGTTGGATCCATTATTGTGTATTTGTAGTTATTGCGTTGTGTTAGATTCTAATTGTCATAGTGAAATGTGAATTGGTTATAGTCTCCATGTGACTCCTGTCATTCCCCATGTGGGGGATTTTCGCAGCCGGGTTTGAATCCCATCGCAATGCCTTGAAGCCCCTTAATGGGAAACTGAATGGCTAGCATGGGGTTGATATTCTCTTCGTGAGATGATTCAAACTCGGGTCGAGAGACTTGGTGCCTCGGTGGCACGCAAGATACTCCGCTGCACCAAACTGCCGTTCAAAAAAAAAAAAAAAAGAAATGTGATTGGATGAGGTGTTTGTTTCGTCTTATATAGCTGGCTTATGGCTTATGTATTAGTAACCTCACTTTTTATGGCTTATTTTCAAACTTTTCGGCATATATAGGCTTATTTTCATGAGCTCACTTGTTTCGGTTTGTATATAAGCTTATTATGACATGATAACTTCATATATGCCGGAAAGCTTCAAAATAAGCCCAAAATAATAAGAAAACTCATACATCACCATCTCTATTTCCTTCATTTTAAGCCCTAATTCAATAAGAACAGTTTCTTATATTCGATCCGATTTATTAAAGTTAATAATTGTAGAACTATTTGGATCCTGTGAAACGTTACGTATTTAGCTCGCGATAGTGTACGGTTTGGATCATTTATGTGAATGTATTTGAAGCCGTAATTGATCTGAATGTAGTTAACTTGTTAATTTAATAGCCTAAATTTGATTTATGGGTTAGGGGATGCCTGTTTAAACTTATATGTGATCTTATGAGCTTACTTGATTTCGGCTTATATTTCATAAGCCTCAATTTTCTGGCTTATTTTGGGATTATCGGCTTATATAAGTTTTTCATACCGTAATGAACTTACATAAGCTCACGAGTCTCAGAATAAGACAGAAAATTGGGGCTTGTGAAATATAAGCCGAAATGAAATAAGCTCATAAGGCATAAGCTTAAGTATAAGCTTAAACAAACACCCCCTTAACGTGCACGTGTTCTGTTTTAACTTTTAAATCTGAGTGTATATGAAACTTTAACCGCTTAGGCGTGGCCTAGTCAAAAGGCTTGTGACTATTGACACTGAAATGAGAGAGGTAGTTCGTGCTAGGTGCAAACAACCCTGAAGAGGTTATGCCAGCCTTTGAGTCCGTCTGGCGGTGGGTTCAAATCTCGTGGATTAGTCGACCGAAAGGTCGGAAACCATGGTTAACCCCCAAAACAAAGTATGTGATGTTGATTGATTTGTTATTGTGTTCGAGTCATGTACAGCCTTAGTTCAAATTGAGTGAGTCCTATACTTGGACTTATGAACTGATACGAGCCTAGCATGGGATAGGTTCGTATAATGAAATGAGACTCCATACATCCTCACAATCCGTAATAGACAACACTTCTATGTACGACCAACCAACCAACCAAGCCATTGAATCCATTGATATGTACCTGCAGTAGTACTAACTTGAACTGGCACTATTAGGAGTAACTTTAGCATTTTTAGTGTAATGCCAAACACTCCAACACCTCAAATAATTACAAGAAGGAATCAACTATCCGGTATCCGCAGCTTAACTACACTTCCTTTGACTTTGCAGACCCAGCCGATCTTACAAAAATCATGTATGGATCTAACTCCCGAAAAGCTTCATTAACCTGCCTAGTGATTTCTCTAGCTACAAACTTCAAAATCTGCAGAACTTCTCCTTCTCCTTCCATTTTTAAATTGCCTAGCATTCCTTTCCTGCCAAACAAAATATACTGCAGCTCCCAAGCGTAGCCTCCTAATAATACTTCAAACGTTATTATTACAAGGCATATTTCAAAGGCGTTGACGTTATCATTCATTCATCTGGTAGTTTTTTAATATTCTTCATTCCCTGCAATTTTCTCCACACAATACAGGAGTATTTGCAGGAAAAAGAATACGTGATTATGAGAGTCTGGAACACATTTGCATAAAGGACAGCACATATTATTGTTTTGGTTCCATTTCATCAATCTTTAGTTTATTTCTGAGTTTTAAGCTGAGATAGGTGTTCATGTGTGTCTGAGTTATACTTTTGTTCAGATTATGTGAAATCCTAATTGCGGAAATTTATTTATCGATATGATGCACCATGTATCTGAAAATGTATATGCAACTGTATATTTGATGGTTATAGTGAATTTTCAGGACAGCGAGTGGGACATTTCATGATGGGGATTTACTTTTAAATATGCAAGGATTAAAGCTCACATCCGAGGATAAGAAAAAGAGCGTAAGTTTGATATGCTTTAATTTGACATTTAAGATTTGGTATAATAGACGAATTCACTTTCGGTGTGCTATATGAACAGCCCGCTATTGCTAAGGAGATTGATCTGCAATTTTCATTGGAAGACCTTGAGACCATCAAAGTTATTGGAAAAGGAAGCGGAGGTGTTGTTCAACTGGTTCGGCATAAATGGATTGGGACATTGTTCGCTTTGAAGGTCAAATTATATACTCTAATTACTTGCTTTCTGCAAAATATGGATCTTTGTGTATTAGGGTGCACTTTAACGCTGCCTAAAATGCTTGTCGCCGGACATGGAGCAATTGCGCTTCATATGAGTATGGCTGTATGGGAATGTTCAGATCTGCATCTGAGCTGAGTATAGTGACGTGAAGATACAATAGTTAGAGCTTGGTTTAAAAAAGCGCGCCTTTTTGCGCCTGAGGCGTGAGGCGAGGCGAGGCAATAGGGTCTAACGTTTATGAAAGCAACAAGGATATAGAATAAGCACAACTCATATACTCGTGCTATAAAAAGTTAGCGGATACTAAATTTCTGATACTCGTGTACTCCTTGTGGTTACAGGTGATCCAGATGAACATACAAGAGGATATACGTAAACAGATTGTGCAAGAGCTTAAAATCAATCAAGCATCTGAATGCCCTCATATCGTTGTTTGCTACCACTCTTTCTACCACAATGGAGCCATCTCTCTGGTTTTTGAATACATGGACCGCGGATCTTTGACCGATGTGATTAGACAGCTCAAGACAATTCTTGAACCATATCTTGCAGTGCTCTGCAAACAGGTTAGTGGCATTCTCGACCCATTTGTTTATAGATTGGTTGATATTGGTTATGGGTCAAACACAGAAAAATTAGAAACTAGCATAAAATGAGACGGGTCTAAAGTCGTCAAAACTGCATATTTGATACATAAAGTCTGCTGGATTTAAACGAAAATATAAATTAGTTCAAATTATATATTTTTTGAAACATAGTCAAAAAAATGATGACAAAAATGTGTTTCAGGTCAACCCGAATTTTACCCATATGACCGAACCCTACCCAAACTCGCACCTTTGGGCACATCTAAGTTTTGTTGATGTTTAATAGTTTGCGCTGCATAGTTAACTTAAGTTGCATCTTAGACAGTTTTTCGTTTTTTTTTCTTTCGTAAAGCAATGGGATTCATTAGATCAGTATTATGTCTACTGCAGGTGTTGCAGGGTCTTGTGTATTTGCACCACGTACGACATGTAATTCACAGGGACATAAAGCCGTCTAACTTACTTGTAAACCAAAAAGGGGAAGTAAAGATTACAGATTTCGGCGTAAGTGCAATGCTTGCTAGCTCTATGGGTCAACGAGATACATTTGTTGGAACATACAATTATATGTCGGTAAGTCTTGTCAATATTTAAAAAACAAACAATATTTGCATGAATGAGACCTGATCTCCCTTCTTATGTAATTTTTAAGCCGGAGAGAATTAGTGGGAAGACTTATGATTATAAGAGTGATATATGGAGTTTGGGTCTAGTGATCCTCGAGTGTGCTATAGGACGATTTCCTTTCATACAGTCTGAAGATCAGCAAGGCGGGCCAACTTTTTATGAGCTATTAGACGCCATTGTCTCAAAACCACCACCTATCGCTCCATCAGATCAATTTTCCCCAGAGTTCTGTTCATTTGTCTCTGCCTGGTAAGTTAACGTTAAAAATAATTCTACAGATTCTACCGCTCCAGCAAAATTAACATGAAACTACTTAGAATGTGTTGCATAACTGGTAAACTAGGGGGTAAAAAAACTATTTGCACCGACTCGCCAATACCTTATTTTGTCAAATTGTGATCACTAAAACGGTAAAACCTCATATTTACAATATTTTGTTTTTATAGAACATTTGGGAAGTTGTAGGTAACTTTTAACCGTCTTCTTGTTAGCTACTTTTTCTGAATTTGCCCATGTAGCTTGTTATCAAGTATCAATACGATATGCCTCTCTAGAAATGATTATGCCATTGCCCCGTTTTTGCCAAGAGATAAGAATCAGAACCTCTCAAAATGGTGAATTTGGAACTCCTCATTTTGGTCTTAGTAATTTGTACAATATATGCGAGAAGAGAACACAATCATATATGGTTCTATGTTCATCAAGACCATAATTTATCATCTGTATATGTGTTCTTACGACTCTGCATATGTGTCAACGTGCAGTATACAAAAAGATCCTAAAGACAGATCATCGGCTCTAGACCTTTTGGTTCGTTTTACAATCACTCAAATTGAACTTTTATCAACAATGTTTCTTCTGTAACACGGATGCTTACTTTTGCTTGTATTTGCTCAGAGTCACCCGTTCATCAAGAAATTCGAGGACAAGGATATTGATCTCGCAATTCTGGTAAGTGGCTTGGAAGCCCCTGTAAATTTTTTGAAATAAGTTATACTGTCATATGATTTATTGTATAATGCATTCCCAAATATGTGTATTGGCTTTTATACCATAAAATTACAATCTTGTGTATTTCTCAAATTCTGATGAAGTATAATATTATATGTTTATTGCATGCTTTTCAAATTCCCAAACTTGAAATTAGGGATGGCTAACACTACCGGACCGGACCGGCCAAGACTGGACCGGACCGAAGACCAAAATGGTCCGAAACTCCGGACCGAGACCGGACCGAAACAGTCCGGTCCGGTCCTATTAGGCAAAATCGATAAGATTTTTTTGTAAGACCGGACCGGACCGAAGTCCGAATTTGTCCAAAACCCCGGACTACCGGACCGAAATTGTACGGTCCGGTCCGGGTCGGTTTGGGTCTGCCATGTTCAGCCCTAGCTAACAGGTTGGGTTTTAGTGGACTCGTACCCACACCCGTTTATAATATCCATACGAGAGAGGGGTAAATTGGTTTTTTTATCGGATCGATTTTTAATCCGGTTCGCTTTGGATCAACGGGCAATAAATCAGTTTGACTTAAACCGGATCAAATTAAAATCGGTTTTTGTTAGATTTTACTCGGTTTTTAATCGGATCGGATCGGTTCTAACAAGATTTTCACCACTTTTTAATATGATCCCGGTCATTTTATTAAGATTGAAAAAACCCGCTTTTTTTAAACCAGTTTTGGTTTTTTTTCCGAATCAGATTATGAACCGGTTTTTTGCCCACCTCTATCCGTATCCGCCCAATACTCGATGGGTATCTGGTTACTATAACTCTATCGGGTTTTCGAATTTTTCCCGCAAGTATACACTATGAACTTATTACGAGTAAGAGATAATTCATACTTTACCATTCATAACATGACATGTCATCAAGTTATAAAGTTATAGAATAAACATTTATTCTAAGACGATAGAATATAAAAACGCTTTTAAATAAGAATGTAAACATTAATTTTGAAACGAATGAGCATTTTTTTATATAACGTATATGGATTAAGTCATAAAATAGCAACAAGCGTTTATTATTGTCTTATTTTGGTACATGAATTTTAAAAAGTGCGTAATAGCAACGAACTTTTAAAAATGTTAATATATGCACATTTTGATAATGTGACGCGTCATCATTCATAACGTAACAAGTTATTGAAATTTGCATATTGAAACACTTATTGCTATTACATATTTTTTTTAAAATTCATTTACTAAAACGAGATAATGCATATACTTTGTTGCTATTTTTATAATTTGATCTATATTTTGAAAAGTTAATAGTTGTAGTTTCTTAGCCACTAAAAATATTTTTAAGAAAAATGTTAAATTAGTGATCAATTTTTAAGCCCAATGAGTGGATGAAAATGAAAGTCAAAAGTAATAATCTTTAATTTAATTAACATTGATGATTATGATTGAAATAAAGGTGACTAGGCAACCACAAGGATGAGGTTTTGACCACATATAAATATTTAGATTTTAATAATTTATTCAAACTGGTCACAGGCTAATTTGTGGTTCTGATTGGTACACAAAGATTAAATAATTGTACTATATTAAATGTCTGCAGATCTATAGGCAGCAACATTGTTTCATATATTCACTTTTTTAATTTTTTATATCAAATTATAAAGTTAACTTACATTGATAAAAAAGAAATTAGGTTTTATATATATTCACAAGCATTCAATGAAAAAACACATATGTTCACTTTAAATTATTTTTTTTATCGAAAAACAATTATTTTGTGAAGGAATTTATATGTGTTTTTAAAAAAAAAAAGTTATAATCCGTTTTAGTCTTTGAAAAGAGTTACTTATAGTTTATCGGAAAAAAAAACACACAGTTTAAAAAAAATAATATAAATTTATGTTTCTTACTTTTAGCACAATGCATTTTACTTTTAACCGATTTATTAATAACTTTTTTAGAGTTTATAATTAGCACTTCAAGTGAGTGTAATATAATAAAATTAATCTAAATTTTTTATCAATATTTGAAAATGAATAATTAATTTAAAACAACCTAAAATAAAACATGAACTATAATTATAAAACGAAAAAAATATGTATTAGATCAATACTTGCTACACATTGTTAATAAATTCACAAATTCACCTTATTAGACTCCTAACAAATGCTACGAAATACATTATGTATATGTATGTATGTAAATGCAATGTGAGTAAATTTGTGTCCTTAGTTGGGAACAAATGCTAAAGCTGCAAATATGATTAGGATTAGCTTTCTAAATATGGAATGTTTGGTGACTCATACATGGATGTATCCAAGTAATATATGGACCTTATCCATCACTACCCACCCACCCTACCCCACCCCCTACCCCCCATCACAAGTAATATATACACACATCCTCATTTACACTTTTCAATATCATTTCATACCAAGTAATCACATACATACATTTCTTTCTATTTACTTCATCAAGATTTGATCATAACAAACACCATGAATGGGATAATTGAGCAAAAGCAAATGTTCCAAGAAATGAGATTTATTTCAAGTGAAAAAAGGTTTCAATATGTTGTTAGGGCTGAAGATGAAAGTGATCATGTTACTAGTGAATATGATGATTCTGATTTTGTCCAAGAATGTTCGGACGATTCGTGCGATTCTTTAGAATCATTGTCTTCCTCTGGAATGGTTGATGATGCAACATCTTCTCATGATGGTCCATTATTCGAGCTATCCGAACTCATGGCTCAATTGCCTATCAAGTAAGACATCGTTTATTATTCGATATATTTAGGACTCGAATTCTCTCAAGTTGATATAAACATGACCGATAATGTTATCTCACAATAAAAAAACCTGTTATGTCAGTGAAACAACATTATTAGTCATGTCATATGAAGAACATCTCAATCCATATATTTAGGCTAATGATTTTCACACTTTCAAATTTGATTGAGACACTTCAAACTGTGTATTAAACAGTTGTATTGTTACTTTAACAGATTGTATATTTGAATGTTCTAATAAAAAAGTGGAATGTTCCATATAATGTGTCTTGTTTTGTGATCAATGCAAGATATATATTGAATTTCCATTAACTAATTCAATTACTTTGTAACTTATGCAGGAGGGGTTTATCAAAGTACTATCAAGGCAAATCTGAGTCATTTGGATCACTAGCTAATTTGAACAACATTGACGATCTCGCGAAGAAGAGTCGTAAATCAAGAAGCAGGCTAACGAAATCGCCATTAAGTCCGAAAAGCATAATTACCAAAAACAAGAAGAGTTCTTCATCATATGTTGCTAGAAGCTCATTGTTTTCTTCACTTGGGAAAATGAGTTCTTTATTGGACATAATTTCTGTACAAAGTAGTTTTTAAGTGAGGGTTTTCATTAATTTTTTATCCTAGTTTTTTTTATGAATGTAAGATGTTTTTCTTAACTAGGATTTCTAATAGCAAAATGAAAGCATAAATCAGTGATTGTTGCATTGTTGGGGTTGTTTATCAATACTACATAATTATAAATTTCTTAAATCTTGAATATTATCGATTCACGGTTTCAACCACTAAGTCAATTTGATCAAATCATCGAGCCATGGTATCAAGCACCGAGTCAACTCGGTCGAGTCACCGAGTCAACCTAATCGAGTCAAGGTTCACTGATTCGACCACCACGTCAACTTAATCAAGGCATCAGATTACCGGTTCAACCACCAAATTTATTACATATTACTAACTATTTGTTGCTAGACAATTTCTGCAGTTATACGCGAATACACGCCTAATGATGTATCTAACTTGAATATACACGTGTTTTTTTCTTTTCCTTTTTTTTAATGTATTATTACATGAACACAAATAACCACTACCATTTTGGTTTCCTAAAAATAGGTGATCAATGGTTCTACCATCGTTAGGTGTGGGTGTTTACTGTTTAGGAAAGAGTCCAAAACGAATCGCCTGAATTAAATTATTTATTTTAAAAAATATATACAATAATATTTAGCAAAAATTTATTACAAGTATAAATATTATTTTTATATTCAAACTAAATTTTAATGATTATTTTATGTATATAAATATAAAAAAAATTCTAAATTTATACAAATTTATAAATTCATTTTTTTGTTCCGATTATCAAACTAATATCCAACTCGAAAACCAAATTTATAATTTGTTTGATTCAGTTTGGCAAATTCGATTCGGTTATTTAGTTCACGGTTTTCAATTTATTTCGGATTTTTGCTCACCTATGCATAAAAAGTTAAGTTTATGTTTACGATAAAAAAACGTTTTGTATGCAAAAACTGAAAAAGAACCTATCAGTCATAACAAAACGCATGAAGACAGACAGGTCTTACTTTTATTATTTTCAAAACAGTATAATGTATAAACTTTTTTAGTTTTTTATTTTCAAATCTTCAAATTTTTATTATTTTTCATTTATTATATATAATTTTTTTAGCACTACAATGATCTTTCGTTATAAAATTTTGGTTTTATACACGAATATTTGTCTAAATATAACAAAATGTATAAAGACAATCCCATCTACGAAGATGATCTTCAGTAAAAGATATATGAACACTTCATTCGAACACAAACATGTAACGATTATTCGAGTAGCTTTGATGTATGGACGGTCCTGTTGGACTCTTTGACGTTTTAAAAACAATGTCACAGTCAACGTGAAAATGTGATATTTTTTATTTAATTTATCTTGTTAATCTTTGTAAAAGTTGAAATGTTTGGTTACAATCGTTTTATAATTTCTAACAGCTAGTTTTTCTATTTTAATATCACAACCGTTAAATAAAGAAAATATGGAACCGGGAACTGTTTCAAGTTCGTCGATTCGGTTCCGGTTATAGTATGAGAATTTTCAAAAATTCTTGACGAGAACGATTGTATTTAAAAAAAATTCATTTTTCTTTTCTACAATCATTCATAAATGACATTTTATAACAATACACACAAAAATATCTTATACCATGAAATTGTATCAGTAGTTCAAAATAAAATAAACAAAAATAAAAAATCTACTAATAAATATAAGTTTATAATTGTTTAAAAGTATAAATAACACACATTTTGTGTTCGGAACCTCAACAAAGCTTAACAATCTATCACTTGTTCGGCTTTATAGCTTCGTACTACTCATTACATCTATCATCTCTTTAACAACCTCGTCATTATTCATAAAATATTCAATTTAATCCACATAATGTTCTAAACCACCCCTCTAAAAATTCTTATTTATCGAAAGAATAGTTCTTTCGAGAAAGAACCGAAACCGACTGGTTCTTTCTCAAACCACTCCGTGCACCGAAAATTTGAAATTTTAAACGGTTCGATTCTGAAATAATTCCGGTATAATTCCTTGATTTTTTTTGGTTCTACGATTTTTCTATACACCCCTATTTTCAATAATCAATCCCACATTGGTAAATGAAAAAACATGTTGCTAGTTAAATAGACCACATGGTTTAAGATTTAAACGTGTTTAGAATAGTGTCATGTTTCCAAGTATCTATGTTGGTCTCCTAAACAAATAAAACGTTATAGTGGACTTACACAACATGCTTGGAAATTTATACAAACTCCAAACTTTTTGTATATAAAGCTTTAATATATGTCAATAATTTTACAAACTCCAAACTCTTTATATATGAATTTGTTATTTAGGAGTGGCCATATAAATGTTTACGTGCACCGACACTATGTTTTCTAAAGGGTAATCGCTCTAAGATTTGTCGGTTTATAAACCCATGTAACAAAAAACTTTGTTATTTAAGTCGATGTTTTTAGTTGACATTTCCTCAAAATTCATAGCTGACACAACTACATAGTTTATCTTGGCAAACGACATTTATCTAAGTTAAACACTCGCTCTATGTCAACCGATCATAATCTCACGCGGCTAGTTGAAAATCGCATATTAGGAGATCCGAGTGTCCATATATTCTCATATTCATTAAATTTTGAATGAGGTTTGTAATGTTTTCTTCGAATCAAGTGACCACACCTTTTTCTCTTGTGACACGGCTTCCGCGGTTTGGCGTCTTATTCGTTTATGGTAGTTCTATTATCCCATCTTTTTCCTCTCGTGGCGAGTGGGATACATGGTTCGAGGCTTCAAAGAAGAAGAAGGATATATCGCGCTTATTCTATTTTTGTAGCTACTTGTTGGACTCTTTGGAGATTTACAAATAACATAACATTGAACTCTCACACGATGAGGAAATGTGATATTTTCGATTATATTTGTCGTATTTCTTTTTCTTGGCTTAAATTTAGAAGTAAGTTTTGACTTAGCTGGAAGAATTGGTTACAGTCGTCTTTGTATGTTCTCTAGCGTCTTACTAGTTCTTTATATACTGCGTAATATTTATTGCCGTTAAAAAAGAAGAAGTTTTGAATGAGGTTTATGTATTTTGGACGCTAAAAGATCATCCAACAACACAATCAACATGATAAATGGTCCTATGCTGACCATATATATAAATGGAAAAACTAAGAGTAGATGAGAATAGTAGAATGTATAAATTAGGGATGAATTTATATAGCGTATAGTTTTTCTGATGAACGCCCTTGCGAAATTCAATCCCACATTGAACAGTGAAATGAAATATTGCTAGATAATATGCAGGGACGAAGCCAGAACAAAATATGACTGGGTGCACAATTTTTTAATCAAAATATAGTATAACTAAAAATTGAATTAAAACAAAGATTTCAGTCAAATGATAACTAACTGAAAATATTACCTTTTAATCGATGATTCGACGATGTCCCATAGCGAAAAAACGCTTACGCACACCCTCATTTTTAACGTTAACAAGTTCTTCTTTCTCTATAGCACAAGTTAAAGCGCCGTTAAAATAATCTTCACCCATCCGATTACGCAAATCAGTTTTGATGAGCTTCATTTTTAAAAAACATCTTTCAACTGTAGCAGTAGCAACAGGCAAGACTAAAGCCAACTTCAACAACCGATAAACCAAAGGATGAGATGTGTGCTTTTTCTTATCCACCATCTTCTTAGCAAGTTTGGCAATACTATCCAAGTTAGCAAAATCTGTATCATTGCGCATAATCTGATAATAGACTTGAAGTTCTGTTGGAAGACTTAACCTTTCCTTATAAGTAAAATCACGTGGATACATCTCACTAAGCTTCACTAACTTTGATACGCTAAATTCTGAAAATGAATCATGTGGACTCAAAGCCGCCATGTAATCAAGTAAATTGGTGCTTCCCTCACTGAAACGATCTCCAAACTCTTGAATTTGCATATCCACAATAGTATTAAATATATCAACCTCGAAATGATGTTGATTTGTAATTCTATCTCTTCGGCCTTTTGAATGAAATTCACCCATATTCACCATCTCAATATCATGTTTACCACAAAATGAAGTCACATTCTTTAAAAGTGAAGGAAAACCTGCTTCCCTGTACTCTTGCAATGCTCTTTTGGTTCCTTTTACCAATGAAACAGCTTCTAAGATAGTTTGATCACTTTTCTGAAGATGTCGTGATAGTGTATTAGTGAGCCCCAAGATATGCAACAACAAGTACAATAAAAACACAAAATCGAGTGTTTTGAAATACTTTATAAGACCAGAAGCTGTACTGCGGTTAGCGACAGTGTCACCTTCTTCTTCAACATAGTGAAGCACCTTAAGAACATCCGGAAACATTTTAATCAAACTAGTAATAGTTCTATGATGAGAACCCCATCTTGTATCTCCAGCTCGTGCAAGAGTAACTTCTTGGTTTTTCCCTTTCCCTGTTTCTATTTCGCCCTTTTCAATTTCTTTTACTAGTCTTTCTTTGTGACTTTCTCGCAAAATATCTTTTCGTTTACAAGAGCCACAAACGACATTCGTCATCGTGGATAGAACATCAAAGAAGTCTCTAACGCCCTTGTGGTTTTTAGCAACGGCCACAACTACTAATTGGAGTTGGTGAGCAAAACAATGTACATAATATGCTGAGTCATTTTCTTTTAGGATCAAAGCTTTTAACCCATTAAACTCACCACGCATATTGCTTGCTCCATCGTATCCTTGCCCTCGCAACTGTTTCAAAGATTTAACTAACATGTTAGATGTAACACAAATAATAACATGCTAAAAAATATAAGATATTTAAGACTTAATTTTGACCTTTTACCTGTTGTAGACTTAATTTGTGATCATTAAATATAGAATCGATGGTAGCTTTTAGAGTTGAAGAAGATGTATTCTCCACATGAATAATACCAATAAATCTCTCCTTTAAAACTCCACATTTGTCAACATACCTCAAAACCACAGCCATTTGTTCCTTTTTAACCACATCACTAGACTCATCAACTAACAACGAAAACACGTCGTCACCAATCTCTAAACAGATACAGTTAACTATTTCTTTCGCAAAACACTCAACTATATCTTTTTGAATATCAGGTGATGTCAATATACAATTCTTTGGAGCATTTTCTAATGTAACCGCACGAATTTCCTCATTATGATCTCTAAGGAATTGATATGCTTCAAGATACATCCCCCTATTTAGCGAATTTACGCTTTCATCACGACCACACATTGGATTCTCAGTCTTCATACAAAATTTAACACAATCAATTGAAGCATTTAATCTAATCAGATATCTCGTCTTCTCGATTTCACTTTTCTTGTTAAAAGAATCGATAATGGATTGATGTTGTTTAAGAAGATTTTCACATTTTTGAAGTGCTCTATTGTGATAGCTATCAATATTACCAACGTGTTGATATAACCTGTCCTTTTTATTCCAGCCATCAAAACCATTAACCACAAATGCATCATTCCCACCTTGCTTCTCAACATTATCTCTAAATAAGTAACAACACAAACAAAAAGCTTTGTTGACCTTTACACTATACTCCAACCAACGAAATTCCTTAAACCAAGTTACAACAAAATGTCTTACCTTGCTCCCTATAGTTTTCGGTGGAAATATATGACCACTTGGTTGACAAGGTCCTCTATCCCAATACAGGCGTCGTATTTCTTCTCTTTGGTTTGGATCATAATCATAAATTCTAGGTCTATCAGCAGGATCTGAGGGAAGAGAGTCTAAAGAAATTGTAATTGGTACTGAAGCCGAAGGAATATCATTTGTGGATATATCTTGAGGTCCTTCTGAAGTATCATTTGTTTCATTTTCCCTTGCAGATTCACCGATAATATTATTATCGTTATCGGGTGGAAGCTTTCTTTTTAAATAACTCCCAATTTTAGCCTACAACAAACAAATAAAATTATATAACTAATGCATCATTTGATGATATTAACCAAAAACATAAAAACTAAAATAATTCTATAATTCTAACTATTATATGATATGATCAATAATATATAGCATTCAATTGACGAACTAACTAATTCGAAGACAAAGAGTAAATAAAACAATTCAATTGTAAATAAAATAAATTAAATTGTCTATCAATTATCAAAATCACATCATCCCATGCGAAGACAAAGCGTATAGCCTTCAATTGACGACATACAAAGAGAATTGGCAACATACAATTTTCTAACAAGTAACAAAATAAAATTCAATTTTCTTAACATTCAATTGACGACATACAAAGAAAGGCAATATAATCAATAATATATAAAAATTAGAAATCTTTTATAACAATTGAGAATTGTACTCTATAAAAGTCAAGAAAAGATTAAAAAAAGATAGTTTAATTTACCTGTTTCATCAAGATTTGGGGATATTTGGAATGTGAAATTTACAAACTGAAAAAAGGAATATGTTGTTTTCTGCATATGCTCTCTAACAGGAAAAAAGGGTTTGTTGTTTTCTTGGGCTTTATTTACATTGTTTTATTGGGCTTGAATTAAATTTTATATTTTTATTTTTATTTTAAGGATATTAATAAATTAAATTGGAAATACGTTTTAAAGGACCGGGTGCATTTTGGATACATTTGAGAAAAATCGATATTTTTTTCAAAAATTAACACTACACCGAAAAAATCCATAGGGGTCACGGGCACCCACGGGACCCCCCCTGACTCCGTCCCTGATAATATGCCACATCCCTTATTGAACAAATATGTTGTGACAACTGTTGCGTTTTCGGAATTGGTGCAAGGAAATGTTAAACAAAAAATTTAACAATTTCTTATACGGCTCTTGAAAATCTATACAAACTCGCGACTTTTTCATATACGAACTCATAATTTAAGTTCATTTTTAAGTTGTAAATGTTTTCTTAATGAAGAACTAAAAATTTATATATAGAAAGATTGACATTGTGTTTCTTAAAAAAGTTGTTGAGCAATGATATACTTTTTGAAGTTACAATAATTAAACTAATCCAGTTGGTCGTTGGCTACAAAGTACTCCGTAACAGTTAATCAAACAACACATAATTAATCAGGAAATAATATCAAAGTTGTAAAAATCGTGAATCGTTAGCCGATCGGTCGACCACCTTGTAACTTGTAATCATTCTAGGCGAGATTAATCGGTGATTAATCGAATTGACATTTTTAGCAAATTTTTGATATTTTCGGTAAGTTTTGGTTATTTCTAATGAGTTTTAAGTATTTTCGACAATATTATTCTTATTATACAACTTATCATGCATATAAATAGTTCCTATAAGGCTATAAGTGATAAATATAACTTAATAGTGAGTTTTCGGTATTTTTGGCCAAATTTGCAGGTTTTTGGCTAGTTTGGCCTCTTTTTACCGTCGTCGACCATATCTGACTGTCATTAATCGCCTTTCCATTAGTTGACAAGGTTGAGGGCCTTGTAACTATTAACTGACGATTAATCGCCCTTAAAAACCTTGTTTTACAACATTAGGAAATATAATACTCGTAGAAACTAAACAATCCAACAACAAAGTCTACATGATAAATGGTCAAATTTGGTATTGAGTTGTTTTCTTAATTCATGAAGATTAAATATAAGTTAATATGACTGATAGGTGTGAAAACACCCATCCCTTTACCACTTATTTCTGGCTAAAATGAGACCAAAACACGTATTTAATATCATTTGTTTTGAATTATGCGTGGTTTTTGTGTTTATTGTGTTTTCAGAGTCAAAAGCCAACTTGCAGAGCCGAGGATCGGTGGGATGCCGTAGCTTTAAGAGATAAGGGCTGAGGCAATCGGAAAGGCTTTTTTTTTTAGGAAGGAGGCCCCCTCCTATGTTGTAAAAGGGAAGACGGAGCTGTCGAGTGAGGATTGGCCGAGGGGAGGTCATGATGTACCTGGGTACAAATCCACCAATAAAAAAAAGACAAGTAGAAGCCAATGAAAGAGGAGTAGGCAGGGCTAAATAGTGCCAGTAGGGTACGTAAACGAGGACAGATCACATGGTTTTATACTGGTCAGCTTTGAGCTGTCGAGTAAACTAAAGGGATTCTTAGTAATACTGAAGAGATCGCACTCCCTATTTTTGAGAAAATCGGATACACCTTTCTCATCTGCATATATAACGTGAAATGGAGAGAGTTCATACAAACCACAGAGTAGAATCTGTTGCTGAGATAGAAAGAAACTCTCAGAGATTACATATTCTCCTGCTATCACTTTGTCATTATAGAAATGATTGATATTTTCCAATAAAGCAGTAGAATCACGCAACGCACGCTGCTGGTGTGCTTCCTGCTCGTGAGGAAAGAAAGAAGAGTGACAAGGTGAAGTTCAGATTTGACTGTTTGCAGCATGGGAGCAGATTACCCAAAAAATACCTGGGAACAATGAAAAAACAAAAAAAAAGATATCTCGGTAACGAAAACTATAGGGGGCTGTATTGGCGAAAATGACCACCCACACTTAACGACTGGTTACCGAATCTACAAATTTTGAAATAAAGAGACACCCTTATATTCAAAAGATATATAACATACTTCCTAAGAACATAAACATAGCTTCGATGTATGAACGGTCTAAAGTGATGATATAGATGGTATCGTAATAGATCTGAATAGTTGATCGCATAAATTTGTGATAAATTTTAGGTTTGTACATTATGATTTGGTGAACACATTTTCAACATTTAATCCCACATAGGTAAATGAAAGAAAATCTTTCTAGTTAATATACCACATGATTTATATAGTTTAAACGTGTTTAGACTAGTGTTATGTTTCTAAGCACCATCTGTTGTCCTCCAAACAAATCAAACGTTATAGGGGACTTTGACATGGCTTAAAATTTAATACAAACTCTAAATTTTTTATATATGAAGTTGTAATATATGTCAAGTTATTTTACAAACTGTAAAGTTTCTATATATGACTTGTTACTCTTTTTGACTTAAAATTATTGTCTCTTATTATTATTATTATTATTTTTTAATTTTGACTTTAAATTTTTTTGTTTTTGTTATATGATATTTGATAAAAATTATAACATGAAAATAAATTTAAAAACTAATCAATTCGTATATTTTTTCCATAAGTATTATATAATCGAAACAAAAATATTTAAAGTAAAAGCTAAAAAAAAATACCGCAAAAGCTAATATATGGAAGCGGACAAAGTTATTTTTTGTATATGAAGTTGTAATATTTGTCAAGTTATTTTATAAACTCCAAACTTTATATATATGAACTTATTACTTGGGGTGGCCAAAGTTAGTTTCCAAACTCCAAACTTTTTATACTTATATGAACTTGTTATTTGGGCGTGGCCATGGGTGTCTACCTGTGTTGAGTCTGAGCTATTCATAAAAGTCGTTTTGAGATTAGTCGGTTTATAAGTCGAGTAAAAAACTTAAGTAAAACAATTGTTAGGTAAATGTAAGTATAAAACTATCCCGGAGAAAGTGGAGGCACCTATACCACTTCTATGACCTATTTTATTTATGCAAGGGTTATAGCAAATTTGATAAGTGTTGCACTTAAAGCCACTTTAAAGCTCTTTTTTGTACATAAGAGTGCTTATGTTACCTTGTTATGAAAGATTTGTTATTTATATCAAAAAAATCTTAACTGTCTGTTTAGTATGCTTTTGTTGTATGATGTTTTATAACCACTTAAAATAAACTAGGGATGAGCATTTGGACCCGAATTTCAGAACCGAACTGGAACTGTACCGATTCCCGGTACTCGAATCCCGTTCGATACGGTACCGGTACCACGAAATAAGGTGAAAAAAATTCGGTACCACTAATTCGGTACTGGACCGGTACTAAATCAGGAAATTCCCGAAAAAAGGGGAAATCCCGATTTCCCGGTACAGATACCGGTACCGGTACAGATACCGGTACCGATATCCGAATCCCGTTCGGTACGATGCTGGTACCATTAATTTATGCTCGAGAAAAATTCGGTACTATCAATTCGATACCGGTTCGGTACGATACTGATATCGTGCTCATCCCTAAAATAAACATTGTGAAAGGAACAAGAACATCTTGACGAACACATTATAGCAGCAGACTTGGGATGCGGAAAGAAATTGTGATTAGATTTATGAAGGGTATGTCCCATTTAAAAAGTATAAAAAGTATGCTATTTGTGTACTTTTTGTCTCTTTATCTCTTTCTAAACATGGTTTTTATCAGTTTATGTTTCGTATTTTTGTCAGCTTAACAATTTTGACTTGTTAAACTTTATTTTTTGATTCCTATTTTTCAGTTACACTTTTATAACAAAGCCAAAATTATAAAAATAAAATAAAATAAAATATAATATAAATTCAGGGGTACATATGAGATTTTAGGGGATCTTAATAGCCTTGCCCTTTATGAAACTTTTAGATCTGATTTTGTTATGAGAGATAAACATGAAAAAGAGGTTAATAATAGATATATACTTTTGTTACCTAGAAATAAAAAACATTAAAAATGAAAACTTACTAAAAAAGAGTTTAATAATAGATATATTTTTGAGGGCCTTGTATCTATTAACCGACGATTAATCTACCTTATAAATATTGTTTTGCAACATTGAGAAATATAGTACTCGTAGAAACTAAACAATCCAACAACAAAGTCTACCTGATAAATGGTCAAATTTGCTATTAAGTTATTTTCTTAATTCAAGAAGATTAAATATAAGTTAGTATGACTAAGTTGACAAGTTTTTCACATAGAGAAATTCTTCATATGAAAAACTTCATTTAATATTAAGAGAGGAATGTATTATAAAGAGGGATACTCTTTTCATTTTGTTCTCACAGCTATATTATCATGAAACAACTAACAAAAACACATCTTCTGTAGTGGAGAGCCAACCCTCTCCACTTTAGCCAACCACTATCTTTTTATTTTTTTATTTTCATTTTCACACAAATTAAAATTCATTTCATCTAAATAAAAATTACAAATATTTAAATAAAATACCATACGAAAATAAAAATACAATCTTAAACTAAAAACGTTTTAAAAAGTTACAAAAATTAGAAAATTTAACACAAAAATGATAAACACCAAACCGTAAGGGTAAAAATTATAAATATAATATTAAAAAATTTTATATATACATATGTTCGGATCTGGCTTCTTCAACATCACCACTTCTTCAATATCATCAAACACACACACAGTAAAAAAAAGATGCATTCTTCTTCAACATCACCACACACACAACCAAAAAAAATAAAGAAAATAGAGAAAGAAGCACTCTCTCTCCTCTTTGTGTCTTCGCCGACGCGACAACGAACCCTCGACGACGAGGGGGTGAGTGTGGCGACGAGCTCTAGCGAAGGCCGGCGAGCCCACCACGTCGGCACGACGAGCGTATCCGCTCCACCACACCCTCCTCTCTAAGAGCCTAACATTTTGGCCCCATCTTGAGTCTATTTAGTCTCTATTTAATGTTTCTTCAGCTAATATAGAACAAGATAAAAGTGAGAGAAACTATAAGATTTTAGGAGTGTTTTATCACCCAAAATTCAACAGCAGTGCTTCGTCAATTCCCGAAGTTTTCACTGCCGGATCACCACGATTTTTTGGGTGTAACTTCCTTACACATTATCATTGTTTAAATGGTCAAATATGGTTTTTAACCACTCTTCATAATTACCAAAAACAAAAAAAAATTGTTCATGTTCATTCATTTAATTTTAACCGGATAAATAAACGATCACGACCACTTCAACGGACAATTTTTTTGCTCATGTTCGTTTATTAAGAAAATGAGTTGTTCATGTTCGTTTATGTTTGTTTATTAAGCAACTAAACAAACCTTAGACGAACATAAATGAACG
Source organism: Glebionis coronaria (assembly GCA_025667525.1). Classification (NCBI taxonomy): domain Eukaryota; kingdom Viridiplantae; phylum Streptophyta; class Magnoliopsida; order Asterales; family Asteraceae; genus Glebionis; species Glebionis coronaria. The sequence goes on from CM046875.1 coordinate 698,203,191, forward strand.
TAAAAAAACACATAAAATTAATATCAATTTGCTTACTCCTTTGTTTTATATATGTTTTTTTTGTTTAAACACGCCATATCTAAAAGTATATAATTAATAGACATGATATATAAAATTAACAATAAACGAACATAACCAAACACATAACTGGACGTTCACGAAAATAAACGAACAAACATGAATTTTGTTCACGTTGGTCCATTTAAGTAAACGAACGAAAAATAATGTTCATTTTCGTTCATTTAATAAATAAACGAACATATACAAGCTTGTTACCTAATGGTTCATGAAAAGTTCAGTGATGTATATAGTTCATTTACAGCCTTACTTCGTTATCAGAAGCTCTTTATTTTCTTCACTTGGGAATATGAGTTTTTTATTGGACATAATTTCTGTACAAAGTAGTTTTTATATGATGTTTTTTGTTAAATTTTTTATCCTAATTTTTGTATGAATATATGATGTTAGTTTTTCTTAAGTAGGATTTCTAATGTTTTTCTTAAGTAGGATTTCTTGAATATAGTATTTATCGCTCTAAGTCAGTAACTTTGTGAACCATTCGGGCCAATTATGAGGCCCAGGATAGTAAAAGATACATAGGTCTCATCAGTTAAAGTTTTGGTCCATTAGTGAGTTTACTAACCCTAACCATTAAAAGTTGAAATTACGGGTGTTTATTGGTTTGGTTCTTAAATTGTTCGGTATTTCGTTCGAGTAATTCGGGTTAATTTTTTTTGAGTAAAATCCAAAATAGATACAAATTAGAATTCAGCCGAGCCAAATAAAAAAATCGAAATTAAATTCAGTTCGATTTTTGTGTTGATCCAAATAACCCGAATTACATTTTATATGAGTTTTTAGCAAAAAAAAAAGTAATACTACCATAAGAATTGTTTTTTTATATTTGAATATAATGGTCTTCATAAAAATATAAATATATAAAAATCATATACTTATATGAATTTCGTTTTTGAGTATGTTTTCGAATTAGATTGCCAAAATCATACTAAAACCAAAAACCGAATACTTAATTCGGTTCGGTTGGGTATGACCCAAAATCCGAGTTTCATATTCGGTTTGGTTTTAATTCTCTTTCAATCCAATTCGGTTTTTATGGGTGATACTCAAATTATGCACACCCTACATGAAATACACACTTAAACTAGTCGATTCCATACTGTTTCATGTTGTTTAACCGTTAACATCATAAGAAGTTAAGTGTATGCTTACGATAGAAAAGTTCTGTATGCAAAAACCTGAAAAAGAGCCTATTAGTTTTAACAAAAATGTATAGAGACAATCGAATCTACAAATTTTGAAATAAAGAGACACCCTTATATTCAAAAGATATATAACATACTTCCCAAGAACACAAACATGTATCGATTATTCGAGTAGCTTCAATGTATGAACGGTTTAACGTGACAATATAGATGGTATACATAATAGATCTGAGTATATAGTTGATCGCATAAATTTGTGATAAATTTTGGGGTTGTACAATGTGTATTTAGTGAACACCTTTTCAACATTTAATCCCACATAGGTAAATGAAAGAAGATCTTTGCTAGTTAATATATCACATGATTTATAGTTCAAACGTGTTTAGACTAGTGTTATATTTCTAAGCACCATCCATTGTCCTCTAAACAATTCAAACGTTATAGGGGACTGTGTGACATGGCTTAAAATATAATACAAACTCTAAACTTTTTATATATGAAGTTGTAATATATGTCAAGTTATTTTACAAACTGCAAAGTTTCTATATATGAACTTGTTACTTTTTTGACTTAAAATTATTGTTTTTTATTAACTTTTTTTTTCATCAATTTTGACTTTAAATTTTGTATTTTTTGTTATATGATACTTGATGAAAATTATATTAATGAAAATACATTTATAAACTAATCAATTCGTATATTTTTTTCCATAAGTATTATATAACCGAACAAAAATATTTAAAGTAAAAGTTAAAAGAAAATACCGCAAAATCAATAGAGGACAATAATTTTGCGATGAAAGAAATATAAAGGAGTGGCCAAAGTTATTTTTTGTATATGAAGCTGTAATGTATGTCGAGTTATTTTATAAGCTCTAAACTCTTTATATTTGAACTAATTAATACTGCCAGTGGCCAAAGTTATTTTACAAACTCGAACTTTTTATACTTATATGAACTTGTTATTTGGGTGTGCCCATAGGTGTTTACATATGCTGAGTCTGAGCTATTCATAAGATTCGTTTTGAAATTAGTCGGTTCGTAACGTCTAGTCAAAAACTTAGATAAGTTTAAAACTAACCGAGAGAAAGTCGAGGCACTTAATACCACTTCTATGACCTATTTTAGTTATGTAAGGGCTAGGATGTTTACTTAAAATCCCACCGCCACGTCAGCTCCACCCCAGCTTTCTTTTTCCTCTCACTAATCCACTCAAAACTCATCTTTCAAGGTTCTTAAGGAAAAAAAAACCGAGAAATGCTAGAACCACATAATTTATACATAAAAATTTTCACATAATGACGTGGCAAATGACTTGGACCAATTATAATCTTTTATCTCCACTAACTCTTAATTCTATATCAAATCATTTTATTACACATCATGGTGTGAAAGTTTTTATGTATAAATTATGTGGTTCTATTTCTAAAAAAAACCCACCACCACCTCACCTCCACCTCATCTTTCTACTATCACTTTTATTTAATTTATTTATAAAATACATACTTTTATTCCATCAAATTAAAAAATGATACACGCGGGTAAATACAAACATTAAAAATATTAGGCATTATTAGCCAATTGCTGGATTAAATCGGATCGAAGGTTTTGATGCACTTGAGATGATCTGATGTATCCCATAACAGCATGAATTTCTTCCGTGCTTCGTACCAGATCGTCCGGTTGTTGTGCTTCTCCTCGGTACCATTTGGGACTTATCGCATATTATTTGTGTTTACGAATCATATTATGCATTATGATGCATGCATACATCATATTAACAAGTCTTTCTTTCTTCAAAGCACGTGCTGGATTGACGATTATGACCCATTTCTTTTTCAGAACACCAAACGCGCGTTCCACATCCTTCCTTGCCGATTCTTGCTTCTGCTTATACAATATTCGACTGTGGTCATCGTTAGAGGGTTCTGGAATCGTCTTAACAAGTGGAGCTAATTCGGGATATATCCCGTCAGTAAGATAGTATCCAAATGGATAATTAACGCCGTTAGCCGTAAAAGGGACCTCTGGTGCTCGTCCTGTTTTCAAATCGTTAAACAAAGGGGATTGATGTAACACATTGATGTCGTTGTTAGACCCAGAAACACCAAAGAATGCATGCCATATCCACAAGTCTTCCGATGCAACAGCTTCCAACAAAATGAACGGATTCGATCCGTGATCACGTCTAACATATTGCCCTTTATGGGCGTACGGACAACCAAACCACTCCCAATCCGTGCAGTTTAGACTTCCTAGCATCCCAGGGAAGCCGTGCTTCCTTTCGTGATGTTGATATAGTAATTTAACATCAATCACCGTGGGTTTTCTCAGATATTCTGGCCCATAAATCGCCCTTATAGCAGAACAAAAATGATCAAGAATTTCCCGTGAAGTTCTTTTAGAGATTTGCAGATATTCATCTAAAAAGGCTGGAACAATGCCGTATGCCAATTGACGAATTGCAGAAGTGCATTTCACCAATGGAGCAACTCATTCTCTTCCGGTACAGTCGATATTTGAATTAAAGTAAGGATCATGTGCAGTTACATCCGTAACTATATCGTTGAAAAGTGATCAATCCATTCGATATGTCTTTCGAATTGCACGTTTGTCGTAGATCAGGTTGTCAGTGAAAAACGCGGCAAGTAAACGATCATGGGCATCATAACGATCTCGATTAACCGGGTTTCTAGACACTTTTTGTCGTCTATTTTGAAAAAACTCCATCGCTTTTGCTAGCAACCGGACACGAGGGCTGTTCATCAAAGTTTCTTCATCTTCGATCATTAGATCGGGGTACATAAATGTATATTCATCAATGTTTTCCATGCTAAAAACTTAGAATTTAGACAAGATAATTTTTTTGATTGAGAGAAAGATGAAATGAGAGATATGAAAAAAAGAAGTGAAAATGAGGATTATATAGAAATAAAATGGGGATGAAAAAGAAAGATTTGGGGTAATGTGAATGGTGAGAAACTCACCTGTAGCGACTTTTTTTTTCCTGGGAACCTTAACCCACGCGTGGGTTTTTGAGGTGGGATTGTGGGGTTCATAGCAACCCACGCGTGGCTTTTTGCCACATGTATCCCACCCGTGGCTTTTTTGCACCACTCCCCCCGGCCTAACAAACTTGAGAACTCTTGCACATAAAGCCACTTTAAAGCTCTTTATACATAAGAGAGCTTATGTTATCTTATCTATACTTCTATATCTATACTATTATATAAAGAGGCTAACTCCGATCTTAACTCCGATCTTAATCCCGAACCTAAAATTTTCAAACCTAACTCCAAACCAAAAAGTAAGACATGAAGGTTAGATTTAAACCCTTAGATCATATTTTGTTAAATTGATCTCAACCATCCATATGTTTTTATAACAAACTTTTGTAACAACCTTAGTAACAAACAATTCAAAAAACTTTTATATTTAAATTGAAATATCTTTTGATATATTTATTTTTTTATAATATAATTTCACCATATTTTCTAAAATTTCGTGCTCTTCAATTCAACATTCATTTTGATATAATTTTATTAAATTTTAATTTTTTCGTTTTTAATGAGTTTATTTAAGATAATTTAATTTTTTACTACTTTAACTTTAATTTGAACGTTAGTAATATTGTAATCTTTGTTCACTAAAAAAATAGTCATCGGGTACTCGTCGTTGCATTGCGCGGGTACGATACTAGTTATGAAAAAAACATATAATGAAGAATTCTGTTATTTATATTAAAATATCTTAAATGTATGTTTAGTATGCTTTTGTTGTACACACAATAAAGAAACAAAAAACCGAAGTTTGATATGAAATGTCTATGTCTATCAATGATTGCCGGTGTGGAAATAATATATTGGCGGTGTGTTAACCCACCAGGCGTAAAATAAAGATTGTGAAAACGAGAAGAAGAACGCATTATGGCAGGAAACTCGGGATGCGGAAAGAAAGTGTGATTAGATTTATGAAACTTTTAGACAAAAAAGTGGAAATTCATAAAGTGTAACATGTACACGATGAAAAAAAAACAAAAAAGGTATCTTGTACACGTTGGGGCGAAACTCATACTCACATTCACTTGAAAAAATAGGGGAGTCATCACTTGGAGGTCACATGGAAAAAACAACCAACTCACACTCACAAAATCACCACCACGCCTCATGGGTTGACTCACTTCCACCACCCACGCCGTGGGTTTTGGGCTTCGTCGGACTCATCAGGCGGCCAACGCCGTAGGTTTGGCATCCCACGGTGCCACCAATCCGGATGCTCTTAAGTAGAATAAAACAAAGTTGAATAATCAAAATTACTTTTTTTTGTTTGCTACATATAAAAGAATATTGGACAAGTAAGATGTATTTTAATGCCATCAACCCTCAGTTATACACTCATGCTATATCAACCAATCCTAATACCCTTTGGCTAGTCCAATATCACATATTAGGACATCCGAGTCCATATCTTCTCACATTGATTAAGTTTTAAATGAGTTTTATATATTATGGATACTATTAGAACTGTAACATTAATTAATCCCACATAAGAGAGTGAAAGGATCGGAACATAGTGCTAGGTAAACATACCACTTGGTTTATCGAACAAATTATTTGGACTAATGTTGAATAAAATGCAACCTGCTTGAAAATTTACACAAACTCATGACATTTTTTATACGAAGACCCGAAACTGTATAGCTAGAAAAATCAAGATATATGTGTTTTCTTGATGAAGACTCGAAAAGCACACAAAGGATCGAGGACATCATCCTTGGATATATGATGTTTAAGTGTTTTCCTTATTCGAGCTGCTTTGATGTATGAACGATCTATAGTGACGATATAGATGGTATACGTAATAGATCTAAATAGTTGACTGCATAAATTTGGTAAACACACTTTCAACATTGAATCCCACATAGGTAAAGGAAACAAGATGTTGCTAGTTAAAATGCTACATGGTTTATGGTTCAAGCACGTTCAGACTAGTGTCATGTTTCCAAGTATGTTGCCTTGATCTGCTAAACAAATCAAACGTTGTAGTGGACTTAGACACACGCTTGGAAGTTTATACAAACTCTCAACTTTTTGTTTGAGCCACAGAATAAAATTATCAGGTACACAAAACTTTTAATAAGAATATTTATATAAGACTTAATTTGGGATCGGATTCATTTAAAAAAAAACGATATTTTTAGCATAAATATGCATTACACGACAAAATCTTATCGGGTTCCGTGCATCCCCGGAACCCCCTAACTCTGCCCCTAAATATAATGTCACGTTATTTTACAAACTACAAGCTTTTGATATAGGAATTGTTGTTTGGAAGTGGCCATGGATGTTTACATGGGTCGATTTTAAGCTATTCAGGTAGTCGTCATGAGATTAGCCGGTTCGTAATGTCAAGTCATAAATCTAATTAATAAAAAAATATATTATTTAAGTCAATCTCTTTTTGACGCTGATTCAAAATGATGCCAACTAAAAGTCCATCTTTAAGCCTTCTTCTTCCAAGATTTTAAGTAAAATAGAAAGTTTACTTTGTGGCTTCAAGTATCTATTATGTAAACCATTGGACCCATAAGTGAGACACCGTAGTCCATAGAGTAGAGAGACCCGGGAGACAGGCTGTTGGCTACTTGGCTTAGCACCAAAGTCTCCGGTACACTTCTTACAGTATCTGGTTCGGTGCCAAAGGTTCTTAGGCTTACGAATACCAGCCCACGCCCCTTATATTCTTTTAAACATTAAGTTGGGTATGCGTGAACCTACGATGCTATTTTTCCGTCCATAACACCATATTTCTTCTAGTGCCAACATAATTTCTTCTAGTGCCAACCAAATTCTGATGCAAAAGCCATTTTTGCGTACCTGGCATAATTCTTTCTGTTGACACACCACCTTTGGGTGCCCAACTGTTCCGGGTACTTTTAGTGAAAGATGTATAAAACACTTCATACACACATAAAAATGCATCAATTATTCGAGTGGCTTCGAGGTATGAACCGTCTATGATCGTATACATAATCGATCTGAATAGTTGATTGCATAAATTATTAGCAAAATTTAGGTAGTGTACAAAGTGTATTTGGTGAACACCCTTTCCTGATTCAATCCCACATGGGTAAAAGAAAAAAGTTGTTTCTAGTTAATATACCAGATGCTTTATAACTCAAATCTGTTTAGACAAATGTTATGTTTACAGGCATGTAGTCATCCTCATTTAAACAAATCAAACTTTATAATGTCTCTGAAAATTTATACAAAGTCCAAACTCTTTTTGTATATGCATTATATGTCAATTTTTTTTTACAAATTCCAACTTTTATATATGAACTTGTAATTTAGGTAAGAGCTTAGTTAGTTAGAGTGTCTTTTGAGGATGTTCAAATTCACCTAGATCACCTATTGAAGAATAAGGGTTTTATTTTACGCTAGTGATGCAGAATGAAGACCTATTGAAAAATATTCCGAAGACGTTTATAATGCTTCCAGTGCATATATCATGTAGATGAAACTGTGTTTTGGTGACCCTATCAAGAAATCTATACAAAAATTGCAAAGTTTCAGACTATTTGGCGCCTTCTGAATCTGTAACATAAGCATGATTCCTAAGAGTGCTGGGAGCCGTTGGAAAGGCGTCACGTAGGATTCTGGGCCTTTGGCACCAGAATCCTGTTGGCACCACATTTCTGAGGTAACTGTTGGCACCAGCAACGGAATTAATTTTTTTTTTTTCACAAAAATTAACTTAAAATAAAAACTTTATTAATAAAAAAAACATTACAATAAAAAAAAACATTACAATAAAATAAAACATAAATTTAATGATTGCGGCTCAAATGCTCCACAAGATCGGCTCGGAGCTCGGTGTGCACTCTTCGGTCTCGAATTTCTTTAGTTTTCCTCTCGTGCACTTCACACCTTTCGACCCAACTTCGAACAATTTAGGTTGTGGATCAACATAAACATCTCTAGGATTCAATTTATATCCTTCGTCTTCCAATATCATGTTATGTAACATGATACAACAATACATGATTCATTTCAAGTGGTTAATTTCATAAGCACGAGCGGGTTGTCGTATAATTCCCCAACGACTTTGTAAGACACCGAAAGCGCGTTCGATATCTTTTCTAGCACCTTCTTGCACTCTTTTATACCGTAATGTTTTTTCATCCCTTGAAATAGAAAATGTTTTCACAAAAGTAGACCAATCGGGATAAATACCGTCAGCCAAATAATAACCTTTTTTGTATGTTTTTCCGTTTAACTCAAACGGAGAATCTGGAACCTTATCGGCTAACTCATCATCAAATAAAGGTGAACCATGTAAGACATTTAGATCATTGTTTGCCCCGGGACAACCAAAGTATGCATGCCAGAATGTCAAATGTTGATCCGCCACTGACCTTAGGTTTATTCCCAGTTCGATTAGTAGACCTTTAAGCCAAATGCTTTCCTTAACAGCTTCCGTACGCGCCATATACTCCGCCTCTATAGTAGATAATGCAACAACATGCTGCAGAGTTGCTTTCCAACTCACAACACAGCCATGTACCATAAACACGTACCCGATTATCGACCTATCCTTGTCAGGGTCTTTAGCATAATCGCTATCCACGAAACCGTCAACATCTACGTGCTTCCTTTGATCTCTACCATATACTAGACCTACATCAGCAGTGCCCTTCAAGTACTTCAAAATCCACTTCACCGCTTCCCAGTGATTTTTACGTAGATTCGCCAAATATCTGCTCACAATGCTAACAGCATACGCAATATCCGGTCTAGTGCAAACCATCAAGTACATTAAACTACCTACAGTATTCGCATATGGGACCTTACTCATTCTTTCCACATCCCAGTCACTCGATGGACAATCCTTCAAAGATACCTTGAAGTGTGTTCCCAATGGCACCGAGACCGACTTGCCATTATCCACTCTATAGTTATTCAGAATTTTACGCACATATCCCGACTGAGACACCTTCAGGGTTCGGTTACCCCTATCCCCGATAATCTCCATACCAAGTATCTTCTTAGCTGGACCAAGTTCCTTCATATCAAACTCTTTACCCAGCAGTCCCTTGGTATATTCGATCTCAGACTTGCTTTTACAAGCAATCAACATATCATCTACATATAGCAGTAGATATATGTACATACCTGGTGCAAACTCCTTGAAGTAAACACAACTATCATAGTTGCTACGGCTAAAGCCATTGCTGACCATATACACATCAAACCGTTTGTACCACTGCCTTGGAGACTGCTTAAGACTATAAAAGGATTTCTTCAACAAACATACCTTGTTGCCCGTTCCTTCTTCAAAACCAAGCGGTTGCCTCATATAAATGGTTTCTTCAAGATTACCATGCAAAAACGCCGTCTTCACATCAAGTTGTTCCAACTCGTAATCTTCACAAGCAGTTAATGAGAGAACCACCCTAATAGATGTATGTCGAACCACGGGTGAGAATACCTCATTATAGTCAATCCTTGCTCGTTGTTTGAACCCCCGAGCTACCAGCCTTGCTTTATACTTTGGTTTCTGAACGCCTTCAATTCCTTCTTTAATCTTATACAACCACTTGCAGCTTATCAGCTTCTGACCACGTGGTTGATCGACCAATTCCCAAGTATGATTCTTCTTTAAAGAACTCATCTCTTCCTCCATAGCACGAACCCACTCATCCCTTTCAAATGAATTAATCGCCTCTAAATATCATGATAGAGTTTTAATGTAAAAAGCTTGATGATTGCCTTTAATATTATTCATGAATATATAAGAGAGAAATTAAAAATTACAGGAGGAATTACAAGATCAATTGTAAGACTATACAAGACAACTCATTACAAGTCTTTTGTATAATAAAAGAATTATATTATTTGAGAGTTTTGGTGAAAAGTGGAGGTTGTAGAAAAAATTAAACCAATCAAATTGCTTGATTTTGACAAATAAGAAAAATCAAGCGATGTGATTGGTTGAAAAAGTCAAAATTCAATTCAGTTTTGTTAAAGTTAAAAATTTGATGGAAGAATTTGATGAATATATAATAAAATATATGTGTCAAGTTTGTGAAAGTAAAAACTTAAGAAAGGAAGAGGGGATTAATAAAACTTTAGGACTAAAATTTAAATAAATTAGATAGATTTAAATGTAAACTTTTAATTTTCTATATTTTTAGTAACTTTAACGAATAAACAAAATATCTCTTTAAACTTTATACCGTTTAGAATTTAAATTTTTTAAATACAACATATATGTTATATTAAAAAATCAATAAATCATATGATTATAAATATTCAAATAAAAACACAAATTATTATCTATTTTTATTTTGACACTTAACAATGTCAAGCAATGCAATCTACGCAAATTATTATTAACATGAATAAAAATATTAAAATGAATGCAGAACTTCAGACATCGGCGTGAGATGAAAATAAATAGTCAGGATTCCATATATTACAAGAACATATATTTTTTCAAAGTTGTTATGTGTTACTAAACACACAATATTTAGAAAATGATAGCTAACATTTCAATTAAATAAAGTGAAATACTTTATGTAACAAATAGTTATATAAAATATCAAATAATATTATTACATAATGAGAAATCATGTAAAACTCGTGCGTCCACGAGGATTGTAACTATTTAAGTATTAAAATTTTAATATTGTTTTATAGAATAATAACAAGTATTACGAAATCATGAATTTATAAATTGTGTACGTGTAAAGTTGATGCAAATGGTTTATTGATTAATAGTTAAAATATAACTATCTAGAATTAAAATATTGAATGTAAAAATTGTAAATAATTCGAATAATAAAATTTGAGGTGAGTTTATGTTAATTTAAAAGGTACACAGTAAAACAAAAAAATAATCAAACAATAAGCATGAGGTGTTTTAAAAGGCATTTATAATATACAAAAATATCGTTATAACGAAATTATTATTTATTTTATTGTTTATATTCAAATATCGTGTGTGCACGAGCATTTAAACTAATATTGACTACAATATTTGCATTTACTCTAATTGATTATGAGACGGAGTCATTTATCCCTAATAATAGACTAGACGAGTAACTGCGCAAAGCGGCGGGAATTTCTAGCGACATATATTTAACGATATTTGATATTGTGGTAAGTTTTTCGTATAACGTTCAAAATAGAACGTGAAAATATTCAAATAAACTTACAAACGCTCGTAACATCATATAAATTAAATAAGGTTAATCAACTACTGTATAAGAATACGAAAAATAATTATTTATGCATAACCAACAACAAAAAATGTTCATATAAAAACTTTATCAGCAGAAGTTTGCCACCAGGAAAATCTGATGACTTGATAATGTATATCCACTGGCAAGGAACTTGCAATGCGGTAAGGCGAATCATGAGACCAGTTGGAAAGGTTTATGACACACAAAGATATCCACTAATACACATAGAATACTAAAAAGGTAGAGATAGTATTAAGCGGGTATGTTAACTACATGTTTCCACCTATTTAATGATTTATAAATAACATAAAAAATTACAACAAAGTGGTCTTGATGTGTATGTGAAATGGCCAAATAAAACATTTAACGTGCATAAAGTGTTACAGTTTTAACCTTGATGACAACGTTGGTGGAATAGCTTTACACATCTGCCACGATGATGCTGGACGCGTATCTTAACTACACCAACAAAGACAATATCAAGAGAAGCTCATTTTTCAAGGCACGACGATGTTCTTTAATTGGACTACCAACATGACTGACTATGTTTGTATGGCATCATCATTGTATAACTTGATATAAGCTATAAACCTTATAGAACTACTTCTGATGCCTAGTGCTAGTAAAAAATAATACTAATCTTCGGTTGTTCGTTTTCCTTCCAGGTTTCACTTTATGATTCACATTTTGGTGAACTGTAACCCAATAGGCACAAAAAAACAGTAGACACGATATTCAAGATTTATGAACATACAAAACAGCATATAGAACAGAAGCATTTCCTCTATTAAAAAAATTCGAAGCATACAATAACAAAGTAATAACATACGAGACGAAAACGAACAAGGCCATTCTATTCATTTGCATCCCTAATGCTATTCGATGACAATGATGATGATTTGTTTATATATGTGACATGCAAATTCTGAAATACCTTTAAACCATAAAGTGTCTCAGCTTGAGGACGACTTGCAAAAACGATCTAGTATGAAATAGCTAGATTTTTCATACACATACAATTTGATCACTAAAAAAACAGTAAATGAAAAAAATTATGTGATGTGAGAATCTTGGTAAACCAAGAGGGAATATATACTTTAACATGCTTTTTAAAAAGGAGACAAATGAGTTCATGGTAAAAAGCAAGCAAGTTGACTAAAGGGCATACCTATTCTCATCGATCAGATCGAAACTCAAGCCAATCTTATATATAAGTCGATTATGAGCTGTTAAACGAACAATAAGAATAATGCCTCAGAGATATGAATCACAGTTAACCAAAATAAAAAAAATCTCTTATTGCGACCACCGTATATTACTTTTGAGTTTTGACAATTCTAGCTTGTGATTTTAGCAAATAACTAAATGAATTATGTACATCAAATACTCACCATGTTGGCAATAATTTCCAAATAATTGTTCACAACCCCATGCTGATCCAATCCATATTCTCAGATGCTTAGTTACATCTCATGAAACCCGCTCATTCTGTCAAGAATCAACAAAAAAAAAATTTGTATTCGGTATTTTTTATTTTTTGTGTAAAAGGCTGGTAAATGAAACCCAATCAATTTTTGAGATTTCAAGGTGAAAGACAAATTTATCATTTAACCTCAAAACTGATTAGAGGTTCGTTCAACAATAACTAAAAGATTAATAGCACAATGGAAATTGATTGGTATTAAGTTCGAAAATGTAAAAATGAACATTGATTGGCTGTTGAAGAGCATAAACTAAATTTGATCGACTTATCACGTGTTACACTTTTGACCTAGAATAAGTAATGACACAAACCAAATTAAATCACGAAAAACAAAGCATCTCATGTTTCGCTTCAATTTTAAAAATCACAATTCTTAAATACATACCTTTAAGTTGAATTGGGTATGTATGTGCCCAAACAAGAACAACAAACAACATATGTCAAATAAAAAAACAAGAGATCAAGAGACAAATACCTTTTAATTTGAATGTTACAAGGTATGTTGAATGACCTACGGAGTTGATGAGTATATTTATATTATTTGAATTTGAATTTTGAGATGCACGCAGAATTCATGTTTAAATTAATGATTTGATGTGATACAATTAACAAGTTTCCAATAGAAACCTCGTCCAGCTCTCCATATTAAACCACTCTCTAACATTACAATAGTTTCCTGTTTTAAACAAATCATCCAACTCTGCATATTAAATGGTTCAAAACAATAATATAATAGTTTTCGTAAATACTTTATTATTTGATATATATATATATATATATATACATATAATCTGTAAATGTACAAAAGATTCTCGACGCCCAAGCGACGGCGACTGCTCATTCCGACGACTCGATGGCTTTTTCCGGCAATAACTGGAAGAAAAAAACATAATAATTTTTACAAAAACGCAGATCTAAAAAACAAATTTACATATTTAAAAAAGAGAACTTTCAAAATTTAATAATAGTAACGGATTTATTATAAAACTCAAAACACACCTTAATCTTGAAAACCCCTATTAGCAGTCGTTGGTCTTGGTGGTCTTGAAACTGTGGTGCTTGTCTCTCGAGTGGTGGTAGAGTAGAGTGGTTGATAGGTCGGCGAGGTAGTAGATGAGAGAGATTTTGAGATAAAGTGTGTGTTTTGTATATTATTATGATTTAGGTTTGTTTTCTGTTTTGTAAAAGAGATTTTTGCAAATATGTTTTTGTAAAAGAGATTTTTTGCAAATATGGTAATGTTAAATCGTATAAAGGAAGATAGTCTCAATTAAAACACGCCAACAACTTTTTTAATATTTCAAAGTTTTCTTATTTACCTAATTGTTGAAACTTACATAAGAAGCTTTGTTGAAAAATTTCAACTTTCAACATATAGGATCCCTCCTTTATAATTAGTATAGATATAGATGGTATACATAATATATATGTATAGTTGATTGCATAAATTAGTGATATTAATGTAAAACATATATTTGGAGGACTTTGACAACATGCTTGGAAATTTATACAAACTCTAAACTTTTTGTATATGAACTTGTTAAACTTTTTGTATATGTAGTTGACTAATTGTATTATGTCAAGGTATTTTACAAACTACCTACTCGATATATATGAACTTGTTACTCGGAGTGGCCATGGATGGTTACGCATGTGCGCGATTTTGAGTTATCCAAAAAAGTAGTCGTTATTTGATTAGTCACTTTAAGTTAAAAATCCAAATAACAATAAAATAAAAACTTGTTGTATGAAAAGTAAAAACTGAAACGCTTTTGCTTTTTAGCTTCGTTTGATTTTTTAGGTTTTTGATTGGGTTTCTAATTTTTTGTTTTTGGTTCGGTTTTGATTTTCTCGAGTTTTTCTGCTCAACCCGGTTTAACATTCAACAAATATAAAGATTTGTAAACTATTATGTATTAGCTTAAATGATTTTGTTAAAAAAAAAAAAACTAGATGATAAATTACAATCATTTAAAAAAAAAGAAACATGGGCCGTGATCAATCAAAAATAAAACCAAACCGACTATTTGAGTTTATAATAAGTTAAAGATACACAAACACATTTTATATAAAAACACATTTTACATAAAAACAATTTATTTTATATAAAAACTCTTCCATCTTTTGTTGCTCCAATGGGGTCTAATCCATTTACGAGATCATCAGAGCTTAACCATCATGCTAGCACTAATCCTATGGCAAGGACGACGGACAATCGACATTTTGTTGCACCCCCGATGGATTATGGTTCAAATTCTCACTTGAATTCTGGAGGCAGATATAACGAACAACCTCATCCGTCCTTCGTTAGTATGGAACTACAGCAGGTTCCTCATCTTTTTCCAGGACCTCCTTCTGATCCCTACACACATTCGTGGAACACACCAATGGGTCACGGTGGCTCGTCCTTTGTTAGCACGGAAGTACAACAGGTTCTTCATGCTTTTTCAGGACCTCCTTCTGATCCCTACACGCATTTTTGGAACACACCAATGGGTCACGGTGGAGCGTCCGTTGTTAGCACGGAAGTACAACAGGTTCCTCATGCTTTTTCAGGACCTCCTTCTGATCCCTACACGCATTCGTGGAACACACCAATGGGTCATGGTGGCGCGTCCGTTGTTAGCACGGAAGTACAAGTTCCTCATCCTTTTTCAGGACCTCCTTCTGATCCCTACACACATTCTTGGAACACACCAATGGGTCACGGTGGCCCGTCCGGTGTTAGCACGGAAGTAGAACAGGTTCCTTATCCTTTTTCAGGACCTCCTTCTGATCCCTACACACATTCTTGGAACACACAGATTGGTCCTGTTGGCCCGCATTTTTATCCTGGTCATTTTTATGATCCAGGTATGAGTCACATTAATCCAGCTGGTCCATCTAAAAGGAAGAACTCTAGTATGTCAACTGACCCTCAAACTTGGCCGAGGAATGTCAGAAGCCGATCTATACCTGAGTTCGAGCCTCCTTACATGACAACAACACATGTGCCAAGCCACGCTTCTCATTTTCACCAACCGACAACAACCCATTCAGCAAACTACCCTGTCCTTGTCCACCCAGTCAATTTAAGTGCTAATGTTGCGAGTCAAGGGTGGAATTCTGTTCCTTATGCTGCTTCTCATGGATGGACCTCACCTCCAGATATGAATGGTCTGAGACGCGAAACAAGTCAGTTTAATGTTGGGTGGAGTTCTGCTGGTATGAATGCCTGCCACCACAATCCATTTTTCCAAGGAAATAATCTTGCTTCTTCACAGCATCCTCATGTTTCGCCTGTTCATTACACTCACAATGCTTACAATTACAATTCTGGAAGAAACAATCCTCCGAGTTACTCTAATTACACAAATGGCGGTAGTTCATCTACAAGTGAGCTACACTTTCCTTCTCCGACTAATTATTACAGATATACAAGTCATTCCCGAGCAGAAGGATGGGACCATGGTTATAGGAATGGAATCCCAAGTATGGCTGTTCCGAGACTTCAGCCTACTGTTTATAATGTAGGGGCTCACGATAGTTTAGAACATGAGACCTGGACCCATGATGACGAAATCTATTTTTACAGTCCCAATTATTATCCAGATCAATTTCAAGATATGAGTCTAGAAATTGACGAGATGGGTTACGAGGAATTGCCCGATAGTCTGGAACATGAGACCTTGACTGCTGATCATGATCAATTGTCTTTCAATCAAAACTCCATGAATTTTCCGGATCAGTTTCAAGATATGAGACTAGACATCGACAACATGAGTTACGAGGAACTGCTTGCTCTGGGAGAGCGGGTAGGTAATGTGAGCACTGGTTTGTCTGAGGAAGGGATGTTTGAGTTTCTAAGTGAACAAGTCTACTGCTCCATTGATCGAGCTAACGAGGAAGCTTCTTGTCCTGTCTGCCTCGAAGAGTATAAGAATGGAGAGAAGGTTGGAAGAATTAAGAGCTGTGGACACAATTATCATGTGGACTGCATCAAGAAGTGGTTGGTGATGAAGAAAGTATGCCCTGTCTGCAAATCTGAATGCTCAAATCAAGCCTAATCGTTTCCTCTCTTTTAAGTATTTATGTCTGCCTAGTATTTAGGATCAAGTCATTTTTTCGATTATGAACCCGGCCAGCTTAGATTGTTACAGTCTCTTTTGAGGATGTTTGAACTCATCTATTTTTCTTTTTTACTTATTTCTGTTACATAACATACATTATAAACCTAACAACATTCGAAAAAATAAGGTTACACTATGATGCACAACAAAGACCTAATTATAATTTTTTCGAAGATTGTTTGTAATGCTTTCAATGTATATCATGTAGATGAAACTGTGTTTTGGTGACCCCTGCGAGCCTTACTAAGATAAACCTTTTACGATAAACCTTTTACGATAAACCTTTTACGATGCCTATTCTGATCATCCAAGACTAAGATAAACCTTTTACGATGCCTATTGACCCAATTTACTAAAATATACTAGTAAGTGGTTAACGTAGTTCAGTGCTAATAACAACGGAGGATACACTGTTCCTGTTAAAGGCCAGAAAGATCCAAGTTATCAGTATTTACGCATATATTTATATATATTGTGTATAGAAATTCATAGAAATATTGAGCTTCAGACAATTACCAAATATGGTGGCGCCTTTTAAATCTGTAAAACAAGCATGATGTTCCTAACAAATTCATAAATCCAAACATAAAATTGCTTCCAGATAACGTAATGCGTTGTATAGATCTAACCACATATATCAAACCAACATGTTGTAGTTCAAAACTTAATATAGAAAAAGGAAATAGCGATGATCACTGATCTTGATGTTAGATACTTTTCACTTCATATATGATTGGGTGACACAAGAGTCGCGATGTATTTCTCAATAAAACAACGATGCAGGTCATATAAAGGCGTGCGTCCGCCATTCTTCTCCAGGTCTACTTTACATAATTTACGGCAGCTTAAATTGTATATCATGAGCCAATTCCAGTCCTTCATCAACTGGTGACTCTGGAACACCAGTTGTTTCGACGGAAGGGAGTTGTTATCTCCGTGAACTTTTCGGTCTTAGTGTCAAACCTCACAATTGAACAATAATATTCGTCACATTTTGTAAAATAAAGATACTTGTTCCAACAAGTACTTGGGTACCAATAACCTGATTTAGTCAAGCTGGGAGGAAAAGTATCTCTTGAATTGATTTTTCTCCACGATTCCAATTTCAACGAGTATATGCGGACATCGAAGTGGCTGGTTACATGTAGAAGCCTGTAGTCCTCTTCAGAAGAGTTGTAATACAACTCGAATATGATATGATTAAAACTGTCTAAGTCTAAAATACTTTTTGACAAGGTCTTATAGTCACCCGTCAAGGGATTCCATAAAACTAGATCCACTATAGTACCATAGTTGGTCGTCTTTTGGATCACTACAAGTCCGTTACAAGATGATTCAATCGATATATTAATTCCAGAACCGACTTTAAATGGCAAATTAATTCCAGTACCGACTTCAAATGGCAAAGGGCGGTGGTGGTCGAGACCAGGTGTTTCACAATCTATGTTGCTGTAACCACATCGCACGTCTTCAGGTATCACGAGAAGTTTGTAATGGTTTTGATGATCATCGTTGATTACATTGGTGAGATGCATGTTGGCAAACATAGGTGACTTTAAGAAAGATTGCCATTGTTTAACAACACTCAAACAGCGGATTAAAGATTTCGCAGGAAGCTTTGGGAGTATGTCGTTAAATATAATATCTTGTGGAATATGTGTCGTTGTGATGTGTTTTCGCGACGACGACGACTTGACTCAGCCATAGTCTCTGTTGTGGTCTACGTACCAAAAACTAGGGTTAGATATATAATAACTTGTCATACAGATTCCAATATCAATCAGTTTTAATACTAATAATTATCATTAACTTTAATTTAGTGCATTTTTAGGGTTAAGTCAAACAAACCTATGAATCATACATTGAAAAGAAATACTAACAATAAAAAATAAACAGATAAAATTATCTTCATCAAGTAACTGATGATATAATATTGTAACTATTTTTTTTTATTTTTTATTTTTAATCTACCTCGATGGGTAGTATCCCTCCCAAATGAGTATTGTAACTATTTTAAATAAAGTAATTTAGGAAAACGAACCTGATATGTATGTAATCGGATCGTTTTTAATAATGATGATGATCGATAGTTTATGAAGGGAAAAGATGTGTGAGTTGAGTCAAATGATTGGTGGACACACAGCCCAAGCGGCCTATGAATTGAGCAAATAAACCCTATTATAATTTTTAACTTTAATTTGGTAATACAAACAATTTTTTTTACACATGTTTGATATTTTGTAATTATGACATACAACGTACAACTAATAATTATACGCGACTTTTACATAAAAATGTGTAAAAATAGTAAACAATCAACACAAATACCAGAAGTTATCACTCAACCATCCACCTGATAGTGATATTTATTGAAGATTCAAAGTACAAGATTCAA
This sequence comes from Glebionis coronaria, assembly GCA_025667525.1. Lineage (NCBI taxonomy): Eukaryota > Viridiplantae > Streptophyta > Magnoliopsida > Asterales > Asteraceae > Glebionis > Glebionis coronaria. The sequence goes on from CM046875.1 coordinate 698,222,646, forward strand.
AATAAAAGGTTAGTCCTCAAACTAGTGTTAACCAACAATACAAAAGAAATAGCGAAATCGTCTCAACTATGTTGATCTGATTTCCCTCACTACATAATCACTCAAACAAAAAAATAAGGCTACAATAATAGTTATAGTGAGAAAGATCTCATCTATTATTATCAAAGATAAATTATTGTGATCTTAATACCGAATAGCATCAAAACAGAATGAACACCGATTACAACTGAAACTAATTAGAAGCCATAACGGTTGAGAGTGTTATTGATGGAGGCCCAAGTATTGAAGAACGGGCTGACTTGTTTCTGGAGGCCCGAGATCGCGTGACGAAGAGGGGTTTAGTAAAATGGGCATAACTTTTGCATCCTAAGTCTGTTTTCAGCCCGTGACCTGTCAAAACGTGCGTAAAAAGGAGACCGACGACGCTGTAACCACCTTTTAGCTGGTTGCGGATTTTCCAAGGCCCAAAAAGCCTTTTTACTATCAGTTTTTTGCATTTTTATGTTTTTTTCACTTTTAGTTGGACTTTGTCATTGGGCTACAGTCCAGCCCGTTGGATTTTTAGGGTTTTTCTTTGTTTGCAGTCATTATTTAATGAATCTGCTGTAACCCTAGCAAGACAGTTTTCAGTTTAATAAAAGTTAAACCACTGGCCGTTGTGTTGCCGTGTTTTACCCTAATTTTCGGGCATTCTTCAGAATCAACGATTATTAGCAGAATTGTTTCTGGCATTCTTATTGAATCAACAGATCCAATTACTTATCTACATTACTTTGTTTTTTAGTCTACATCAGTTGGTATCAAGAGCCAAAGTTCCTGATCAAGATGCCTCCAAGGAGAACTAGGCCTATTCACGATGTGAATGAACAGAAATTTGAGCAGCGTATGATGGAAAGAATGGAGGAGCGATTCGATCAAATGTTTGATCAATTGACCGACCAGATGAACACTTTGATGAGCAATAGGAGGCCTCGTAATCGCCGTCATGAGGAAGAAGATGCAGATCTGGAAGAAAATCCGTTTGGTGATGGTTTGTCTGATGATGAACAATCAGTAGGGCGGCGGATGAGAGATCGCAGTGGGAATAATGATAGGCGTTGGGAGACCGGAATGAGGGTTAATATTCCCGAGTTTAATGGGGACACTTTAAAGCCTGATGAGTTTATTGATTGGCTTGTTTCTGTTGAAGAAGTATTTGAATTCAAAGAAGTTCCAGAAAATAAAAGGGTTTCGTTGATCGCTACCAAGTTACGGGGTCGGGCATCCGCGTGGTGGCAACAATTGAAATTGACGAGGAACAGAGTTGGGAAGTCAAAGATCACGAGTTGGCAGAAGATGAAGAAAGTCATGAGGGATAATTTTATTCCTCATAACTACCAGCGAATGATGTACCAGCGGTTACAGAATCTGAAACAGGGGGCTAAGTCTGTTGAAGATTACACGACCGAATTTTACCAACTAATTGCAAGGAATGACGTTCAAGAGACAGAAGATCAGCTTTTCTCTCGATACATTGGTGGTTTAAGAGTCCAGATCATAGATTCTGTTAACATGTTTGATCCGATGACACTTTCTGAAGCGTATCAACGAGCACTGACTTTTGAGAAGCAGAACCGACGAGTGGGGAGTTCTTCTTCTCCTGCAATAACAGGTGCTTCTGGTTCGGGTAATGCAGCATCGCGTTTTGCCCCAACTCAGGCTAAAGCAGTTGGTGAGAATACTGGACCAGTTCCTAAAGCGGCCGGCAGTGGTGGGTTCAAGTGCTTTAACTGTGGTGAACCTGGTCACCGACAATCAGAGTGTAAGAAGGCTGGGAAGAGGCAGTTATTTATTGAACCTGAGGAAGATGATGATGTGGCTTGTGATGACTACGTGGGAGACGCAGTTTATGATGCAGAACCTGAGTATGAGGAGGAGTATGTGTCTGGAGATGTGGGGGTGAATTTGGTGGTAAGGCGCTCCTGCTTAACACCTAAAGCTGATGGTGATGATTGGCTCAAACACAACATCTTTCAGTCAACTTGTACCATTATGGGTAAGGTTTGCACTTTTGTATGCGATTCAGGTAGTTGTGATAATTTGATAGCTGAAGGAGCAGTCCAGAAATTAGGGCTGAAAACTGAAGATCGTCCCAAACCTTATAAGCTACAGTGGCTTAAACAGGGTGGGGAGATAGCAGTCTCCAAGCGTGTCCAAGTTCCGTTTTTTGTAGGAACAACTTATAAGGATAATCTTTGGTGTGATGTGATACCTATGGATGCTTGTCACTTATTGTTGGGTAGACCTTGGGAGTATGACCGTGATGTAACTCACCATGGGAGAACTAATACTTATAGTTTCCTGTTTGGGGGTGTGAAGATTACTTTGATGCCAAATAAATCTAAGGAAGTAGTTAATAAACCCACTGGTACTTTACTAACTCTTTCGCAGTTCGAAGACGAGCTGGAGGTGGGTGGTGATGTTTTTGTATTAATAGGGAAGGAGGTTTCTGAAGACGGTGAAGTTCCTGAAGCCATGATCCCTTTACTTGAGGAATTCTCAGATGTTTTCCCTGATGAATTACCTGATGGTTTGCCACCATTGCATGACATACAACATCATATTGATCTAGAGCGTGGGTCACAGTTGCCTAACATGCCACATTATAGGATGAGCCCGGGAGAACATGAGGAGTTGCGCAGGCAGGTTGAGGAGCTGGTTTCCAAGGGTCATGTTCGTGAGAGTATGAGCCCGTGTGTTGTTCCTGCCCTATTGACTCCAAAGAAGGATGGTACATGACGTATGTGTGTTGATAGTCGAGCCATCAATAAGATTACTGTGAGGTACAGGTTTCCTATTCCTCGCCTTGATGATTTGCTTGACCAGACTAGTGGTGCTACCATTTTCATGAAGCTGGATTTGAAGAGTGGGTATTACCAGATTCGTCTTAGACCTGGTGACGAGTGGAAGACCGCTTTCAAGACCCGTGAAGGGTTGTATGAGTGGATGGTCATGCCTTTTGGTTTATCAAACGCACCAAGCACATTTATGCGTGTGATGAATCAACTGTTCAGGCGTTTTATTGGCAAGTTTGTGGTTGTTTATTTTGATGACATTCTTATTTATAGTGCTTCTTATAATGAGCATGTCAATCATGTGAGGCAGGTCTTGAACTTGCTTCGGAAGGATAATTTTTATGCAGCCACGAAGAAGTGTGTGTTCATGACCCCTAAATTTTTGTTTTTAGGGTATGTTGTTTCTGGTGATGACATACAGGTGGATGAATCTAAGGTAGCAGTTGTTCAGGAGTGGCCAACTCCAACTACCATTAATGAAGTTTGGAGTTTCCATGGTCTTGCTTCTTTATATAGGCGGTTTATCCCTAATTTCAGTTCCATTATGGCCCCTTTGACAGATTGTATGAAGGGTAAGTCATTTGTGTGGACGGAGGAAGTAGAGATGGCTTTTCAGGTTGTCAAGAAAAAGCTTACTACAACGCCAATCCTGGTATTGCCTGACTTTTCTAAAGTTTTTGAGCTTCATACTGATGCTTCTAAGGTTGCAATTGGTGGAGTTCTTAGTCAGGGTGGGCGGCTTGTTGCCTATTTTAGCGAGAAGTTGACAGGGCCGAAGTCGAGGTACTCTACTTATGACTTGGAGTTTTATGCAGTGGTCCAAGATGTGAAGCATTGGCGCCATTATTTGTTTCATAAGAAGTTCGTTTTGTTCACTGACCATGATTCCTTAAGGCATATTCGTACTCAAGATAAGGTTTCACATAAACATGGGCATTGGTTGGCTTTTCTTGAGAAATTTACTTTTGTGGTGAAACACAAAACGGGTGCTTCCAATCGTTCTGTTGATGCCTTAAGCAGGAGAAGTAGTTTACTTGTAACCATGCATGTTGATGTTCCTAGACTAGATGTCATTCGTGACATGGTGACTGTGGATCCATACTTTTCAATTGTTCTGCAGGATTTGCAATCCGGAGAGAAAACAGATTTTGTTATGCATGATGGGTTCCTATTCAAAGGGAACCAACTTTGTATTCCTGATTCAAGTCTTCGCTTGCAAATTATTAAGGAGTTGCATGGTGAAGGACATGTTGGTCGTGACCGCACTTTACAGTTGGTTCAAGCTTCTTATTTTTGGCCTACTATGAGGAAGGAAGTGGATCGTTACGTCAAGAGGTGTCGTATTTGTCAAGTTTCAAAGGGGACGACTACTAATGCAGGTCTTTATATGCCTTTGCCAGTTCCTTTGCAGCCCTGGGTTGATATTAGCCTGGATTTTGTGTTGGGGCTACCTCGTACTCAAAGGGGTAATGATTCAATATTTATTGTTGTTGATCGTTTTTCTAAGATGGTTCATTTTATTCCTTGCAAGAAGACAATAGATGCAGTTAATGTAGCCCAACTTTTCTTTAGGGATGTGTACCGTTTACATGGTTTACCTTCCTCCATTGTTTCTGATCGGGACACCAGGTTTTTGAGTCATTTTTGGCGTAGTTTGTGGAAGATGGTGAATACTCAACTCAATTTTAGTAGTGTTTATCATCCTCAAACTGATGGGCAAACCGAAGTTGTTAACAGGTCCCTTGGTAACCTGTTAAGGTGTTTGGTGGGTGATCATGTGAAGGCATGGGATCAGAAGTTGTATCAAGCTGAGTTTGCTCATAATCATGTTGTTAATCGGAGCACTGGGTTTAGTCCTTTCCAGGTGGTTTATTCTGCTCAGCCATGTGGTCCTCTTGATCTTATGACTCCTCAGATTTCTAGGTCTATTCCGAAGAAAGTGCAGGATTTTGTTGAGGGGTTGCATGATGTTCATAAATCTGTTCGTGACAACTTGGTTCGCGCTAATTCGAAGTACAAGGAGGATGCAGATCAAAAGAGGAGACATGTTGACTTTGAAGTAGGAGACTTTGTGTGGGCTGTTTTGACTAAGGATCGTTTTCCAGTTGGTGAATATAATAAATTGTTTGCTAAGAAGATTGGTCCAGTGGAAATTGTGGATAAGATGAACTCAAATGCTTATCGTTTGAAGTTGCCAAGTCATATTCGTTGTTCTGATGTTTTTAATGTGAAGCACTTGTTGCCTTACCATGGTGATTCTTCAGATGATGATACAGTTTGAAATTCGAGGGCGAATTTTTCTTATCCAGGGGGGAATGATGGAGGCCCAAGTATTGAAGAATGGGCTGACTTGTTTCTGGAGGCCCGAGATCGCGTGACGAAGAGGGGTTTAGTAAAATGGGCATAACTTTCGCATCCTAAGTCCGTTTTCAGCCCGTGACCTGTCAAAACGTGCGTAAAAAGGAGACCGATGACGCTGTAACCACCTTTTAGCTGGTTGCGGATTTTCCAAGGCCCAAAAAGCCTTTTTACTATCAGTTTTTTGCATTTTTATGTTTTTTTCACTTTCAGTTGGACTTTGTCATTGGGCTACGGTCCAGCCTGTTGGATTTTTAGGGTTTTTCTTTGTTTGCAGTCATTATTTAATGAATCTGCCGTAACCCTAGCAAGACAGTTATCAGTTTAATAAAAGTTAAACCACTGGCTGTTGTGTTGCCGTGTTTTACCCTAATTTTCGGGCATTCTTCAGAATCAACGATTATTAGCAGAATTGTTTCTGGCATTCTTATTGAATCAACAGATCCAATTACTTATCTCCGTTACTGTGTTTTTTAGTCTACATCAGTTATCAACCCCAGTGTATGTGTTTTATTATGGCTCTCTAGTTCCACATAAACCTAGCAAGCTGATTCCATATATAAGGTGAGAGGAATGAGCTAAAACGTCTAGAGCTTCCAACTGTAATATGGCCTAGATCCATAGCATCTTCTATCAAGAGCTAAAACAAGTACCTTCATTATCACAAATGACAAAAATCGAAATACTAACGAGAAACTTGTTAAGATTATCAGTTGTACAAGAATGATCCATGAACATAGAAAAGAGAGATAGCACATGCTAAGTTTGGATATTATCGACCCCCTCCCTCAAACTTAACAAGTTTTTTTCCATTGACATAAAAAAAACCATACTGTGCGCATAACCTTCTAAGTTGTGCAAGTTAATATTACACAAGAGAGACTAATACATGAGAGTTTGAAACATCTAACACCCTCTCTCAAACTAACCATATTTCAGAAAAGGACCAAATTAAAAATACCACTAACTACATAACTTAATAAAATGAGCATCAGTTTTAATTTATTAATTTATTAATTTAGGAAAATAACCTATATTTCCTTTTATTCCCATATTAAACATATTGAACATTGGTGCTAACAAAATGCTAAACCAATAATAGAAACAAGTAGAACGAGAACTTCCCTCATAAACAAAGGTCCAGAGTCTAGACAGGGAAGCAGAAGAAATAACAAAAGGGTTTAAAAACTAAAGCAACCATATCAAAACAACAACAACAACAACAACAAAAAACCACACAGAGACAAAGTCTGATACAAAACAACAATAGACCATATAGCAAGTAGAATTCAAGACCTTTCCCTTAAGGGAAAAAGAGAAGAGAACCAAATCATATAAACAGAGCACAAAAGCATAAGCAAGATAATCACAACAAAACATATCCAAAAATAAAAAATACAATGACAAATAGATACACATGAGATTAGGAGGAATAGACCTTAAAAGAAGACAAACATTATACTCAGACAAAACAAAAAAACCATTACAAAGATAGAAGCATATCAACAATGATAACACATAGTCAGCACACAGTTCAAGTCCTTTATTTTGTATAAAGAGACAAGAAAAAGCTTAAGATATAAATTCAACAAGCAATCACAAATAGAAACAATAGGAGTACACACTAAGAGAAAAGACAGAAAATCACAAGATTATCAAATAAGAAATATATCAGAAAACACAAGCTAAGGCTGGGGGAGTGGTAACACAAAAACCCACCGCCACCTCAGCTTTTTCTTTCCTCTCACTAACCCACCCAAAACTCATCCTTTAAGGTTACTAAGAAAAAAAAACCACCACCACCCCACCCCACCTCCACCTCATCTTTCCACTATCACTTTTATTTATTTATATATTATATTTAAACTAAAAATAATTTATAAAAATTAATTAAAGTTTAAATCACTTATATTTATAAAACTGTGAACTTTACCAAACCCATTTATAAAGTCCAACTAATAAGCTGACCCACTTAAAAAAGGCCCATTTATAACCAACCCACTTAAGAAAAGGAGGGTTTTTTTCAGCCGTCTTCTTCCCCTTTCTTCTACGCCTTCATAAAAAACAAGCACCACCAGTTTTTTTCTTTTCATTCTTTTCATTTGTAAAACAAGCTAGGCCCACACAAGTGTGTATATTGAAGGGTAGGAAACTCACTGTTGTGGGTTTTTTTCTTTCTGGAAAATACTACCCACGCGTGGGTTTTGAGTACCTCCCAGGTGAGGTTTATGGCAACCCACACGTGGGTTCTTGCCATGTTAACGCCACCTGTGGGTTTTTCTCCCCACTCCCCCATCATAATTAAATTGATAATCACAAGATCCTATAATAAGAGATCAGAGAGCCATATAAAATTGGGAATCACATGATTCACCAAGAATAAAAGATCATGCCAATAAGAAAACCAAGAAGGCAAGAGAATCCTAAGCAACAATAATAGTGATCAGCCCATGAGACATGAAACAATAAAAAACACAAAGAAAAGACAAATATGCATAACAAGATACAACCCAAAATAGAAAAAAAAAGAACATGAACAACACAAGTTACCACATATAGAAGGGTTTGAGACATATCAAGAAACATACAAAGATTAGGGACAAAGCAAGATAATGATAAGAATAACATACCACAAGTAAAAGAAATAAAACAAATAAAACATACCAAGCATTCTAAATAAGACATAGAAGAAATCCAAGATTAAGGAAAAAACAGAGAAAAAAACAAAACACATAAACTAAACATCAGATAAAGAAGGAAATAAAGGTATATAGGGAAAGGACAAAGAAAGAAACAAACGAGATAAGGATAAAAAACAATGACAAGAAGGCAAAACAGAACATAATAAGGCAAGAAAGCACTTCATCGAAGGCATAACCAACAAGAACCAAGCAACATGCATACCAAAGAAAAAGGTTAGACAAACATACATACATACAGCAAACAAAACATACCATATGCACAAGACATAACATATACATATCCCAGAAAATAAGGTCATATAACGGGTGCTCAAGATTAGGATATATTAAGGGAAAAGCATAAACATATTCAAGAAACTTAATCCTAAAGGATAAGACATTCAAGGAAAAGATAGGAAGACAAGAAGGAACCATATAAGAACCACAAACACACATAAGACAATCACCAAATATGATCAACCACATATTGTAATGGACAACATGCACATTAACCTTAAAAGAAGTATTAGGGGAACTAGGGGATACCATAGAGCCAACAACATGCATACCAATATTGTTATCAATGGTGTCATAGATAGATGGAAATTCATCATCATCTAGATCAGGAAACATCATCTCACTTTGAGTGTGACGCTGAGAGATGCCCTCAGAGATGATTTTAAAACCCATAGAAGTTGCATTGCCACTCTCATATCAGCTAGGAGAATTTGGGGCATTGCCATCATCATAGGGTGTAGCATTCTCTACATCATAGGAACTTTTAGATGTTTGATTGTCAGGATAATCAATAAAAATTAAAGTGTCCTACATTCAAGTGTCAGGATAATCAATAAAAACATTTTCTTTGGGTTTGTAGAAATAAAATAGATCTCATAATAACTAGCATTTTTTAAACTAAAGATAAATTGATCATTAAGACTAGTTTTAACAACAGAGACATCAAGACGGTCATATTTAAAACTTATGATGGAAACCTTATCACCATTGTTTGAGACAGTTGAATAAAAAACACAATCACATCATCTAATGTGAGAATGCTTAGATGTAATTCCATAAATTACTTTAGAAAAAGAATTTCCACTAAGAATATAAAGTGGAGTGAATCCCCATACACTCCATATAACAAGAGTGATCCCTCCCTAAAACATAAGACACCTAGTTAAACTAAGGAGTCTATGTTTCATATATGAGAAAGAACAAGAAATATGCAGATTGATACCTAAATTTGGACACAAGTCAAACATAACATCTAATCGAAATGAAACACGGATTAATGAACTATAAACAGCATAGAGCACACCAACATAAGAAATTAAAAGACACGACCAAACATCCATTGATGGAGTAAAAGAAAACAAAAAGTAAAGTAGCCATAAGCACAACTACAAAACGAAAGCACAATAAACAGCTAATACAAGCACAAGACAAAGTCATAAAAAAGGAAACCAACGGAAGAAAACAGTTATAGAAATCATAAAACCAGGTAAAAGAAGATTACCAACAACAAATAATGGCACGATAAACCTAAAAAAACAACAACTAGACATAAAGAGGCATAAAGGAGAACATCAACAATTATAGAAGCCCAATAATATAACCAACAATAATTCAATCCATAGATCACAAGAACATATAGCCACTACTAAATAGAGACGAACAGAGGAAAAAAACGTATAACATTCATACACACAAAAGATAGATAAATACGCCAAGCTTAGAAAAGAACGCAAGTATACAACAATTCAACAATCCAGCAAGTATAAAACAATAAAAAGAACAAACAAACCGACAAGAATGACAAGACAACGAAGATAAGACACCAACTAATAAACATAACAAACAAACAATGGTCATAGAAAAAAGAATATAAAAACCAGAGTTTTTAAGTAGACAAAAACTAAGAGATAATATGATAGCAAAAACATACATCCAAGTTAAATGCAATAATCAGCTTTGAACCTATCTAAAGGAAGATCAGGCATCCACACTTCTCAATAAAGAGGGTCAATAAGTTACCCACGGAGTTTGTGGTGTACTCACTGAATTATTCATCAATTTAAAAAAGGAACAAGAAGATGCCTTACATAGCAATACCAAGAAAGCGGTAGAAGCAACCCACATCTATGGGATCAAGAAACCCTTAATTTATAAAACTAGGGCTTCCGAATTCAAACACTACAATAGATCTAATAACCTATAAATCAAAGATTGGCCACCCAAGAACCTTTTAGAATCAATTAGAACCAATGATCTCAAAAATAAAAATTAGGGTTTGTGAAACCCCAATTTTTTTCTCCTTCTCAGTAACGAATAAAGCCACCAATTATTAATCATGACTCGAAAAAAGCAAACCTCTAATTCAGAAAAACCCTAGTTTACTAGAAACTATTATATCAAGAACCAAGTCTCTGATACCATGTAAAAATGGTAAACAATCAACACAAATACCAGAAGCTATCACTTAACCATCCACCCTATAGTGATATGTATTGAAGATTCAAATTACAAGATTCAAAATGAAGGGTTAGACCTCAAACAAGTGATAATCAACAGTACAAAAGAAATAGTGAAATCATCCCAACTAGGTTGATCCGATTTCTCTCACTACATAATCACTCAAACAATAAAAGAAGCCTACAGTAATAGTAATAGTGAGAAAGATCTAATCTATTATTATCAAAGATAAATTACGATGATCTTGATAACAAATAGCATCAAAACAGAATGAACACCAATTACAACTAAAACTAATTCTCTCATGTAGAAGCCATAACGGCTGAGAGTGTTATCAACCCATTTTATGTATTTTATTATAGCTCTCTAGTTCCACAAAAACCTAGCAGGCTGATTCCATATATAAGGTGAGAGGAATGGGCTAAGATGCCCTAAGCTTCCAATGATAATATGGCCCTGATCCACAGTATCTTCTACCAAGATCTAGAATAAGTCTCTGCACTATCACAAAAGACAAAAAGCAAAATACTAACTTAAAACTTGTTAAGATTATCATGTGTACATGAATGACCCATGTACATAGAAAAGAGATATAACACACGTTAAGTTTTGATATTTCTGATAAAATTTTCATTATGTAACAATACCAAATTATATTTTGTAAAGTATTTTTCTGATGGTGTTGGGTAATCTTGATGAGTCGGTCTAAGTAATTGGTGAAAGTCTTCAACGAGATTGAAGACACAAATAAAAAGCATTTAACTAGTGTTAATGCCTACTTCAAATAAAGGATTTCTTATGTCTTAGTGTTTGTTTTATTAGTCTTTGTTCTTGGTTAATAGTGGCAGTCTCATATTATTTATAAATAGCAGCATATCATTGTAATGCATAATTATCAGTAAGGCTTTTATGTTTTCACATTGGATAGTTTTTTATGTTAGTTTTAAAGCTTGATATACTACATTTGATATCGGAACCGTGTTTGATTAACGCGGGTTTGAGAGTCGGTTTCAAGAAATTGTTTAGCCCTTTGTTGGGGGGAAAACACATCAAGATTCCGGGTGTTTACCTTGAAGGGGTTGTGATTTTAGGATCCCAAGTTTTAGTCTTGAAAGAAAGTTAAATTCTTGACCAAGTTTGTTCCATGATGAAGTAGCCTAGCTAGTAGCTAAGTAGTAGACAAGCAGAATAAGTAAAAAAATGAAGGTTTATTTGTTTCGCTTGTTTGTTGGTAAAATAAAATGGGGGAAGCAAGTGCTCTGTTTTCTTAGTTGGTGTAAGTGGAATCTCGGAACGGGTTGGATCAGAAAAGATTTACTCTGACAAGGTATACTACGAACGAGTGACTAACCGGCGGAGGTTCATGAAAAACAAAACGAACGGAATGGGTCCTTCAAAGTAGTTAGCTTTGGATTTGGTTCCCTGTTGTTGGTGTGAGAAGACAGTAAAATGATTGTAGCTTGTTTTCATGATGGGTGGTATAGTTTTATTGTACCCTGGAACAACTTTTTCCTATGATTAACCATGGGCGCGGAAGAGACGAGCAGAAGGAAATTAAAGAAGTGGGCTTTGAGTTAGGTTCTGGGTGCGGCTATTGGAAGATGGTTAAGGTGGTGGTCACCTTGTTTTCCTGATGAGTGGATGAATCTCAAAGAATAACATTGATCGGTAAAGGTATGGTTGTCAAGAAACGAAAGGAATGAAGAAGCAACACGATGTGAATATTATGGCGGTGTCTTTGGACGTCGTTGATCCTAAAAGAGTCAAGATGGTAATGAACGTGTCCAACGGGATTCCATGTTTCATGCTACATGTATTGTGAACAATCAAAATGATATGAGCTAGTGACTTTAGATGTGACAGCGGAAGAAGCTCGGGCCAAGATAATCTAGATTACAGAGTGTGAATGTTAGGTAATCTTAATAAGTCGGTCCTAGTTTTTGATGAAATTCTATGATGAGATTAAAGACACAAATAAAGAGAATTTTAACTAGTTCTAACGCATACTTTAAATAACGATTTTCTTATGTCTTAATGTTTGTTTATTTTTTCTTTATTTTAGTTTAATAGTGGTGGGTTCGTGTTATATAGTAGTAGCCATTCTCTAGTTATAAATAGATAGCCTATCATTATAAAGCATAATTATCAGTATAGCTTTTATCTTTTCACATTAGGGAGTTTTTAGAGCGAGTTTTGAAGCTTGATATACTATAGATGAATGATTTCAACTTAGTTTAACAAACATAGATTTTCAGCTTTATTGTGTTTAAATTTAACTATTAATATCACATTGTAACAAAATGCATGTTTAATAGAACATGATGCGAGTTGTTAATATTATAAAATGAACTATTTTTTAAATGTTATTTTGGATATCACTATATAAAATTTTAATAAGAATTACATGATTCGTAGTTAACTTGTCCTTACATTTGATATTTATATTCATCTTAACAATAATTTAACCAAATTTAATATGAAAATGCGTGTAAGCATGGGTTAAAACTATAAATAAGAAATATGTTGTATATGAAAAATATTAAGAGGGGTGTCGTCTAAGGAGTTACTTGCATTTTTTTTCAAGTTTTCAAAAAAGACATGAAAAAATTGTAAATTTATACTTAAATGTATGTAACTTATTTAAAAATCAATCACTAAGGTTTTATACATTATTGCTTTTTTTAAGTCACATTTTTAACACATATAGTTTTCTTAGATTTTTTCTTCTAAACAATTTTCTTTTTTTTTGTTTGATCTAATTTTAAGTTTCTTTTAACTAATCAGATTGCATGAATTTGATTACGTAAAAAAATCAAACGAAGTAATTAGTTCAATATTCTCTATAACAGTGTTTTGCATATAAGAATGTGATTCTTTTATTATATACATATAAAATATGTTAGATTATATAACATCAACTACTGGTATAGCTAATACAATCTACAAAAGATAAAAATATATAAATAGGGTCTTGCTTAGTCTAAGCCGGTATAAGATATCGAGGAGAGTTATTTTAAATATATTTTTGTCTTTGGGCATTAGGGATATCATCCCCAACATTTGTACACCGAATTAAATCATATGTCATGAAGTATTAATTATTAGACAAAGCAAATTAAATATATTGTCATGATTTGCATTAATTATCTTTTTTTATTGATAGACACTTTTGCATTTAATATCCTTTTTACATCTTTTTGCTTTCTTTCTTCATTGTTGAAAATTGTATGAGAAATCACATGTGATTAAACGACATTCTAAGAAAATTAATATGTGATTTTGTAGATTATAGTAGTTTATTTATGAAACTTTCATAACTAAATGTGAAAAAAAAATCATAGTTGGTAAAAAAAATCACATCTGATTCAAGTCACGTGTGGGGAAAATTACATGTGATTAAGATTACATATTCGAAAAATCAAGTGTAATTTTATTAAAATATTAAATTGATGTTTAATAACATGTGATGTTATTATACAGTATAATTGGTGTGTTAACTACATGTGATTACCTAGATACTATTATAATTTACTTATGTAGACACTTCATAGTTTCTTCACGACCATCAATAATTTTCACTTCTCACGATAAAGACCTTAGCAATGACAGATTTCGTTGATATAAGTTCACTAAAAATAAATGTTTTGAGTCTTTGATCAAAACCTTAGCCACAACGTGTTGTTGTAAAGTGGTCGCTAAAATTCACTAGAGAAGAAAAAAACATGTTATATATATATATATATATATATATATATATATATATATATATATATATATATATATATATATATTTGAGTTTAGCATAGTCGTCGCTAAAAGTATGTTAAGAACAAGTTTTCATCGAGAGAAAATTAATGTTGTGCGAAACATTTCACGACGTAATTTCAGCGGTTTAAGTTATTAAAAACATATACTTGAAAAAGTTTCATTTATTTAAGTTAACTTTTTACTATATCTAAAAATGGTTTAAAATATAAGTTATTCAAATTATTTTTTTCACTTGATTTTAAATTAAGAAGCAAAAATCTTGAAATGAAACTGTTCTTCCCGATCAAATAGCTACCAAAACATCTCATTCCATATGAAACTTGAGTATTGTATCGGATACGATAACACTTGGTTTGTTAGATGATATTTTCATATTTAACTTAGGTAATTATGAAGATATTGTATCATATGTTTGCTCTCTGCTTAATAGCGATAAACACTTTATTCCATATGAAACATCAGTATAGTGTCAGATGTGATAACGCCGGTTTTTGTGAAATTAAGTTCCTTTGACTTATGACTTATTAACGACAAAATGATTGAATTACGGACGAGCCAAGCCGGTTTAGATACAAGGATAACCTACGTGGAGATTTTAGCCCACGTATTGGAACAAGTCGGGGAGTTGATCTTGTTCTTCTTCAGCTCATTCCCACCCTGTCAACCAGTGTTAACCCACCAACAAATGGCGATGTACGTGGCTGTTGATAGTCACCGATTCAAAGATTTATATCGCTAGTTGATCAAAATAGAATTCGTGTTAGCTCGTGTACCCCGCTAGACCCATGGTAATTCATGAATGAGTATGAAGATGAATGTACCCTGAAAATGAGCAGGTCAGGATCTGAAGGTTTATATAGCTCATAACAATTATACAAAACCCTAAACAAGATCAAAGAACACATAGCGGAAGCGATTTAACAAGATCATAATCAATAACACAATTATAATTAATCAAATTAGGGTTACATACCTTTATCCTAGCAAAGATCCACAAGACAACGGAACAATCACCAATTAGGGTTTATGATGAACAGGGGCGGAGGGACATACAAGTTAGTGGGGGGCAGTGCCCTCAACAAGATGGCCCAAAAAAATAATTTTTATTGTAAATTTTTCTTTTTAATGGGCTTATTATTGGCATGCCCTCAACCAAATTAAGCCCAACATATTATTTTTTTTATGTAAAATTAACTCACGTAACTAGAAACGAAACGTCAATTACTCACAAAAAAGAGAGAAATTAGGAAAAGATCATTTGGTGAATCGGTAGTCATCACTCATCAGATACTCAGATTCAAAGGGGAAGGCAAAACCCTAACTCTACATTTACTTTTACAAGCTAATTAGTTTAAACATATCTAAAATTGTGTTATTGATTATCAAATTACATGATCAATTGACTTGTATAGTGATGTGTTTGTTTGTTTTTCACTATTAAATAGACGCGAATAACCGGCATAGACGCGAATAACCGTTAAATGTTGACGATGAAGATGTGATGAACCGGTTCCAAAGTTTAAGTACATTTTTTAGACCTTTTGTTATATTACTGTTTTTGGTTCGTTTTTTTCAAGGTTAAAAGCTTTTGAATTGCTGATAAGAAGCTGTTGTATTGTGGCTAAGAAGCTGCTGCATTTGCTGCTGAAAAGCTGATAAAAAGCTGTTGAATTTGCTGCTGAATTTACTGCTGAAATGTGTTGTTTAGGTGCTGTTAAAAACTGTCATTTTGGTGCTGTTTGGGTGCTATAATAAGGGTGTTTGGATGCTGTAATTAGCTGCTGAAAAGCTTCCGAAATAATGTTGTTTTTGCAGCTTTTTGGTGCTGTTTCGGTGCTACAATAAGGCTGTATGGGTGTCATAAGATCCACTGTTTTCACGCTACATAAGGTGTGTTTTATTGTTATTTTTGCAAAATATAAGATTTTTTATGCAATATTAAATCGGCTAAGTTCATTTTTATTTCTTCAAAAAAAAATTACGATAATAATTTTTTGCCCCCTATATACCAATATCCTGGCTCCGCCACTGATGATGAACAACACCAAGATAAAGTCTAAAGTAAGACTATATTACGTTCTTGTGCACACGTAATACAACGAGCTAATCGTGATTCTAGCACGAACAAACCGAGCTTCTACGCTTTTGGAATATCTACGCAACAACCCTAGAGAGGGGCTAGGACTAGATAAAAATAACTTAATTGAAAACCAAAGAAAACCCTAAAGGGTGTTTGTTTGGCCGGCGATCAAAGAGAAGAAAAAAGAGAGAGGGATAAAAATTATGAAGGCTATGGGATTGTTTATATAGGCCTTGGAAAAACTTGGTCTCTAAGTAATAAACAAATTAGGAAACAAAATCTTTTTCCCTTCCCTTTTTGGTCCTTGTAGCCGTCGACTATAGCCCACCCAAAAGGGCTTTCAGAACTTTTCCGTTTCCTTCTTTTCTCTTCTATTTAAATCCATAACGGTCGTTTAACTTAACTCTTAATTTATTTAACGATCGTTAGTTAAGCTTCCGTTTAATTTAATAAATATAATAAATATATTTAATAAATAAATTAACCCTTTATGTAATGTGTGAAATCCTGTAATCCCGAGTTCGATCCTATCGCACGACTATTAATTTTATGTCCATAAACTTTTAGCTCCCACTTGGACAAAATTCGAATATCGTGATTACATTGACTAGCGTCTAGTTACACTAGCAATGTCCCTAGTACAGCTCTGGTAAGGTCTCCTGGACAAGAACCTCTTAATGATTCATTATTATTATTATCCTTTCATTTCAAATACAACGTTAATAAGGACATGGATCTCAGTCATTCCTCTCATTAACCATTCTATTTCTCGTTTACGGATATAGCAAGATTACCAAAACAAATTTGGGTGTGGCCACACAAACATCTTACTACTCCCTCGAGGGGCCCAGCTGTATTGTACTTCAAAATATTTTGAAGGAAACAAATCCCTTTTTAACTACAAGCAAAACACATGAACTTTGCAACACTTTTGAAAATAACCCTTATAGCTACCAGTTACGTTTAGCGTTAGATTACCTTACAGAAATGCACTACATTCAATGCAGTTTTCTGGTATCTCAGGTCTAAGGATAACTGTTTATGATTTACTTGATGACAAAGATCCATAAAGTAAAATCACATAGTTGGGATAAGTCCAATATTTGATCCATCAAATATCATCCAAAATTGACCAATATAACTCTGTCACTATTTTGAATTGCCTTAGTTTAATAATACTCCCATATTATTAATCGACAACGGACATTTAGAACATAACAATTTATTCATGGTTTAAAACATGTAAAATAAGATACAAAATCAAATAACAGAAAATAAACGAAACTCAATCTTTATTTCATCAATTCAATAATGTCTTAACATCCTTTATCCAAATACTAATCACATATTTATTGCATGAATTTGCTAGCTAGTTGCAGCCCAATAGCCTTGGCATGCTTAACTACCTTTGGCCTAGACAAAGCCTTAGTAAAAGGACCAGCTACGTTATCATCTGTGTGAACTTTTATTAATTTTATTTCTCGAGCTTCCACTTGTTCTCGAACGTAGTGATATCTACGTTTAAAGTGTCTTGCGCCTTTCATGACTCCAGGATCATTGGCTAATATTATTGCCGCAAAATTGTCGCAATATATATCAATAGGTTCTTTAATTGAAGACATCACTCCAAGATCTCCAATAAACTTCCTAATCCAAACAGCTTCCATTGCAGCTTCTGAAGCAGCCATGTACTCTGATTGAGTCGCATGCATAGCAGTGGTTGTCTGCTTCTTTCTCTTCCAGTCAACTGCTCCTCCATTTATAACAAACACGTAACCCGTCTGAGACTTCGTATCGTCTTTATCACATTGCCAGGACGCATCACAGAAACCTGTTACATTCAGTTTTGTGTCTAGTTTACTCCCAAATACCAAAAACATATCTTTCATACTTCTCAAATACTTTAGTATATGTTTAACAGCAGTCTAGTAGAGCTTCTCTGGATTCTGTTGGTAACGACTGACCAAGTTCTAAGCAAACGCCACATCAGGCCTTGTGCATCTTACAACATACATAATAGATCCTACAGCCGAAGCATAAGGCACCTTCTGCCTGTAAGCCACCTCTTCAGGTGTTGATGCATCTAACTCATGACTTAATTCATTCTTAACCTCCATTGGTTGAAAACCTTTCTTAGAGTTATGCATGTTATACTTCTTTAATATCTTATCAATATAAGTATATTGACTAAGACCAATTAATCGTCTTTTCCTATCTCGATAGATTTTAATTCCCAGAATATATGCAGCATCTCCCAAATCCTTCATAGAAAAACATTTACCAAGATAATCCTTAACTTCCTTAAGTCTTGGAATGTTACTTTCCATGATTAATATGTCATCGACATATAAAATTAGGAACACTACATTACTCCCACTAGCTTTGCGATATACACATGGCTCATCACGATTTTTAATAAATCCGAACTCTTTGATTTTTTCATCAAATCATTTATTCTATTGACATGATGCTTGCTTCAAACCATAAATAGACCTTTGAAGTTTGCACACGCACTTTGGATATTTAGGATCAACGTACCCTTCCGGTTGTTGCATATAGATGTCTTCATCTAAGCGACCGTTTAAGAAGGCAGTTTTAACATCCATTTGCCATATCTCATAGTCATAGTATGCTGCTATAGCTATGAGAATCCTAATAGCTCGTAAGTCTGCTACAGGAGAAAATGTCTCCTCGTAGTCTACACCAAAAGTTTGAGTAAAACCTTTAGCTACTAAACGTGCTTTGTAGGATTGTATTTCACCATCCATGTCGGTTTTCTTCTTGAAGATCTACCTATTTTTCACTACTTTAGCATTTTTAGGCGCGTCTACAAGAATTAAACATCGTTTATTTCTATGGATTTCATTTCCTCATTCATCCTAACTATATATTTAGACTTTTCTGTATCAAGCATTGCGAATCAATAGTTAGCAGGTTCACCAAGATCCCCTACTTCCTCCTCATCATCCTCTATGTAAAGACATAGCTTGCTTGGCGCACGTACGGTTATTTTAGACCTACGTGGAGTAACTAATTACGGTGGAACTCCCAGACTTTCTGGTTCTACAGGAATTTCTTCGCTAGTATTTTCAGAGGGCAATGTATCTTCTTGAATTTCTTCAAGATCATAATTTCTCCCACTGAATTCTTGATTTATAAGATCACTTTCAAGGAAGTCTCCATACCTAGCAACAATAACTTTGTTCTCAAGCGGATAATAAAAGTAGTAACCCATAGTCTCCTTAGGGTAACCTACAAAGATACATTTTACTGAGCGTTGTTGGAGTTTATCTCCAGAGTCACGTTTCACATACGCCTCACAACCTCAAATCTTTAAATAAGACAAATATGGAATTTTTCCATACCATAATTCATATGGTGTCTTATTAACCTTCTTTGTGGGAACCATATTCAGAATACGAACAAAAGATTCTAGAGCATAATCCCAAAAGGATAAAGGTAAAGTTGTAAGATTAAACATAGATCACACCATATCCAATAATGTACGATTTCTCCTTTCGGATACACCATTTTGTTGTGGAGTATATGGAGAAGTAAGTTTCTAAACAATTCCGTTCTCACTTAAATAATCTTTAAACTCTTGACTTAAATATTCACCACTGATGAGATGGCATTTATACAAGATCTCATCGTTCTTTTCGGGCTTTAAATGCATAAAATGTTATCAAAATACCATATATATGCTTGTGTTTGTTTACTTGTGTATTTTAGGTATGGATATCGTGAAAAAGACAAAAGATCACAAGAAACAAGGAAAAACAAACATGAGAAACGAAGCCGCACAATGAACTGGACCCTAGTTTATGATTTATCAAAGAAAAACCCTTGAAGACTTAAAGATGTACAAAAATGATACCTCATTTATGAATAAATGACACTTAATACCCTTGTATATTCATAAATACAAGTTTGGTCCCTTAAGTTTGTCAAAATGACAAAAAGGTCCTTCATCTTTGAAGATTTGGCAAGTTTAGTCCCTCAACATATCTAAATTGTCAATAATGGTCCCTCATGAAGTCAAAGATCTAATGAAGACCCTTGAAGTTCAAGAATATTACACATTTGGTCCTTGATTTATGATTTAAAACACAAAAGGACTGAAATTGTAATTACACCAAAGTTGTAAAAGCCCTAATTCCCTTTTTGAAAAGTTTTCGTGGCCAAAATAAGAAAAATGAAACTTATTTAACAAAGGAAAGGCATTTATAAGGCTGATAAACATGATTTACAACATTTGCCAAAGACTAGGGACTACTTTTGCCACACCAAGCATTCAAATATCAAAATTGCGCCAAACACCTAAACAATCCACCAAAACCATATTAAACAAGTTACTATTTACCATTCATCCCCCAGATTTTATTTTTACCAGTCAAAGGGTTAATCCCAATTGACATAACCAAAATACAATTAACCCTCACACGAATCATTCCCACGCCCAAACTCTCACACCCACTCACCAAGGACCCCACCCCCATTTACCCGTCCACCAGTCATGTGACACCCTCCTCTCCAAGCAATGCCATGTGGCAAGATCAACGTCCCACACTCCTTACTTGGCCCCAAAGCAAAAATGAACAACTAGGATTCATTTGGACAACTCATCAACAACAAACGCGTCTAGAAGATCAAGGGAATATTTTAGATTTCATAGCTAGGGTTTTGATGTATTTTCATTCTAGAATCGTCCTAAGTAGTCTATAAAAGGAGACCTCAACATGTGAGAGTCCCTTTGTTCCAGATTTTAGCTAAATCCTTGTAATTCATTTTTATGAAGTAAAAGTTGGATTTTCTGAAAATTGTGATTTCCTTTTATGTTTTTGTAAAAGTTTGGTGTTTGATTAGCTGAAGTCTGAGTTCCATCTATTTATTGGTTTTTGAGGAAAGGTTTTATGGTTTAAAACTCTTGTTTTCAAAAAAAAATCAGTTTTCATTGTTTATTGTTCACCCTTGTGTTTGTTATTCTTAGTAGGTACAAGGAAGCTGGTGCTTGTTTAGCTAGCACCTAAGTTCACACATCCCAAAGCATGGATATATGTTTTGGAGGTGCTCATCTCGAAACCTTTTTCATTTTTCTAAATATTGCATGATTTTTGATGATTATGAGTATTTGATTGTGAATCTGTGTTTTTGTTGTTGAATCTGGTGATTTGAGATTTGTTAGTTGTTGCTGAGTTGATTTGAACTGGATTTGTGGTTTGATTCATACTAATCCTTTGAAAATTTGTTAAATCAGATTAAAGGGTGTTTGGGTTAACTGCATAACCAGAGTTTGGGTGGATTTGAGCAGGTGTATTTGGGTGTTTATTGTTTGTTCTTGTTTCATAAGTGCTATTTGGTGTTTATCTGCAAGCTTTGAGGTTTGAATAACCATAATCCATAAAAAGGCCATAAAAACTGTTTTACTTGTTGTTTTGGCTAAAATTTTGGGGACGCCTAGATCTAAGGGTAGACTAGGGTTAACAAGTGTTAAATCTTAGTTAATACAACCAGTGTAAGGGATTTAAGGGTTTGAAATTAGATTTGTGGTCTTTTAGATTAGCAAAAGGATTTTGTGTTCTTAGTTTGTTCATCAGTCAACTGTTTGTGCTTGAATCTTGTTCTAATCTTTGAATCAGTGTGTTAAACAAGTTTATTTGTGCTTATTGGAGTTTATTATAGCTTGTGTATGCATATGGTTCATTCGGGTTGGCTTATTCATTCTTAAACTGCTTAATTCTTCATAATCTGCTTATTTACAAGTCTGTGTGGTATCTGGTGACTGTTTGCTTAATTTATGCTAATTGGCTGAGTGGGTTTATGATTTCTTGCTTGATATAGACTCCTTACAAGTCACTGGTTGTAAGGGTGCCCTTGTTATCCATTGAATCCAATTGGATCTCTCTAAATCTTCAAGTCAAATAGTCAAAGCAGTGGGAACTCCTGCTGCTAGCCACTGCTAGTGTTATTTTGCATTAAGCTTATCAATAAGTAGTTCTAGCTTATTTTAACCTGCAACAACTTTAATTTTGTAATAGGTGTTCATCATTTGACCCATTTGTTCATTCTGGAGCATTTGGGTGGTTGACTTTAAGCTTTGACTAGAAAACCAACTACTTTGACTTTTACATAAGTACTTATCAATTAATCCAGCTTATTTGGCTTTTCTTATTGAACTTTTCTTGATTCATTTGTCTTATTTAAGTCATTTAGAGTCTTTTGCAACTTGAATCAAGGTCTGAGGTGGTCTAAATCTCTAAAACGACTATTTTGTCTTTTAGTGAATTTTTACTTTGCTTATTTCTGGCTTATTGAGTGAGCTTTTTGAAAATTTCTTTTCACATATGTGACAATCTAACATTTTCAGGTAGTGAATTATTTTCTCGTATAACATTTTGAAACTTATTTTTGTGTTGGTTGATGAACTCACAATTTACGGATTTAAATTTGGGCTTACGTGCATAATTTAGCGTCCTTTACGATTAAACCGGAAACCTTAGGATTACGTATTTACGTTTTTGAACTCCGTTTTTGATGATACAATTTTTATTGGATTCGTTTTGTGACTTTGATTCATAATTTATAAAAACATTTTTCGTAAAACGACCTGAGGGCACGCAAATCGAGAAAACTAGAATCGAGGGATACCCGTAAACTAGTGAGATGGGACAAAATACATTGTCCCGCCCCACTAGCACACATGGGACGGCACAACATGACACCACATCAAGGATGTGGCATCATGTTAGCTTACAACTTACAAGTGTAAGACAAAGCTTACAACTTAAGCTTACTCTTTCCACTTCCTAGCTAAAACCATCAACTAACTCATTTCCACCATTTCCATACATGCAAACAACATCAAAACTCTCTCAACACCACCACATTGCCGTCCACTTTTAAGCTACAAACACCCCTTTTGATCTTTTCTAGCCATGAAATACATGTTAACTAGCTATATCATGGAGTTATCTTGAAGCCTTGATCATTTGGTGGCCATATTAACAACATTGGAGGTGATTTGCTTGTGTCCTAGGGCTGATTTCTCAACTATTGTTCTTGGTGTTTGATGATCTTGGAGTTACTTGTGGTGTTCATCAAGTTCTTGTCTTCCAAAAACAAGAAATACACTTGGTTGGTAAAGAAGATCATCCTCTCCATTTTCTCTTGTTATTTTTGTAAAGAACAAATGTATTTTCTTTATTTTTGTATATGTATATGATGTATATATTATGATAAAAATGTTGTGTGGGGATCAAGTGTTGATAAATATGCTTAAAAATGTTAATAACCATGAGAAATAAGGCTAAAATCTTCTTATTTAGTTGGCTGTATAAAAACAGTATGTAACTAAAACTTGAACTGATAAACTTGCATGGTAGAATCCATTTACAGTAAGTACAAGATGTTATACACATGTGAGAGTTGGCCATGCAATGGAATCATTATAATGAGTGAGATATGATCAAAACAAGATAAGTGTGCTAATCTGAATAAGCTGTTTTGTAAGGACTGTTAAGGCAAGATAAACTTAAAATGAGCAGTATCTATAGCTAAGTTAAATGTAGCACATAATATGAAGAACATGTCACCCAAAAATGAGCTTCTAATTCATTATAGAACTCTAGATATGATAAAAATGGTGAAGATGAAAATAAAAATCAGATTTTGAGAACTAATGTTTATTATTATTATATAAGCACTCAAAATTATATTGTATAAAATGTAAAATTAAAACCCACTAACTTATGAATTTTATTTATATAAATATGTAAAAGGTTAAATAAATGGATAAATTATATAAATGGTAGTGGAATAATACTTATAAGTAATAAAAACTATAAACTTGATTTTTACGACTTTTTCGGCTATTACCGTAAAATTAACGTTTTTCGCCAAATAAAACTTAGACGATCAAACCCGTCTAATGTAAAGTTTTTAAAAGTCATATACTGATATATAAGTAACTAATACAATTAAAAACCGATAAAACCCGAACTATATGACATACGGACATTAACGAGCTAACTAAGCATATTGGACTAATAATTGGACTAAATAAGTTAACCACTTATAAAAAGAACTGATTGGGCTTAACTCATTTGGGCCCAACATGGAAAGTATAGATACTGATAATATAAGTATAAAATGGATCAAAACAAGTTAAAGAACTTATACTAAGCTTATTGGACTTAAAATAGGTAATTAGGTAAAACTAGTAAACTAGTAAAAAGTTACCAATACGTAAACACTAAAATGAGTAAACAAGGATATATAAACCCACTTGATCATCATCATATGTACAAAATCATCATATGTATATTTTTATTTTGATAAAAGTCATTGGACAAGAGTCTAAGACCGATTATTATTTATATAGGTTTCCGTGACCGAAGCACGCCCGTAGCCGATAATCCGCCTTCCATTATCAACGTGAGTTCATAGCCTCGCGCTCTTTTAATTGTTTTATTAAATCATTCGTAAACCCGCGATGGAGATAACATGCTAGATTTTTATAAAAATAGAACACAAGTAGTCCCGATGGTATGCTTAATGATATGGACCCGAATGATGCTATGACCCTATAAACGAGACAAAAAGGATTATTAGTAGTTAGGTTATGTCACTTAAAGTCCCATTAGCATGAATTGTGAACTACCGGGATTTGGTAGACGCTTATGCATTTGATAGTACTATTTGGGGACGATCACCCCAGTTCGCGCCTTGGCGGTTGATCCCCGTCGTACCACATTGATTGGTAAGCGAATTTATGTATGAGAAGATTCCATAGCGTGATTTTTGTGACGACACGCTAACTTAGATGGGCAAATTGTTTGTCGGGTTCGCGGCCCGCTGTTTTCATAGTAAGGTAACAATGTCATGCGGCTAATAATAATCCAAATAAATAAAATGTATCCTATACATAATGTAATCCAATACGACGCTAATAACGATGAATATATTACCTATTATGGTAATATTGAGGCTACGGTCTCATGGACGGTTTAAGATGTATGCTTGATTTATATATTGCCTGACTAACAATACGAGGACTTACTTCCAATATTATACTTGTGTTCTGATTTTAACGATTGTTTTATATAACGGTTTTTATTAAACTCTATGATTTCACTCGGCATTCGCTGATATGATTTTTGCATGTTTTTATCTCAGGTGCTTGAAGGTAATCCGGATGGAGATCGACTCTGATGGCCCACATAATATTAAAAATGTTCATTCGATCTATGTTTTGTAAACTTAATGACCTGTATAATTTAGGACCTGTTGTACACTTTAAAACTTTTTATCGAATGAATAACCTTGTACAACCATTTTTATGTGTTGTCTATGATTGGAGTTATTGTGCTATCCCGTAACACTCTGAAAGACCCTTCCGCTGTACCGATACGAAAATTGAGAGTGTTACAGTTTGGTACCAGAGCTCTCGTTATAGAGAACAAAAGATGTTAAAAACCAAGGTTTTGAACAAAACTTTTCAAAATCTTTTGACAATGAACATTTAAGAAAATATTTGAAAAATCTTTTGACTATAACGGTGCCAGAGATCTCCGACGTTACCAACAAGCCCTATTGAGAAGATATATATTTTGATATATATAATTTAATTTATATATATATGTATATATCGTGATTTCATTATGTAATTGTTTAACTAGTATGTTATCCTAATACGAGATATATATATATATAAATGCAGATTGTCATGACTGACCCTAATATTCCTGTAGAAAACCATGCTATTCCCGAACCTAATGTAGATGATGATCCTTATTTAGACTTAGTAGATTATGATATGGATGATGAGGAGGAACCATTTGAGGATCCCGAGCCCGAGTTAGGACTAGGAGATCAGATTGCCCCTTAGGTTGACTTGGTAGAGAATGAGATTGAGGATGTTGATATTGAGAATGATGAGGAGATTGGGTTAGATAATCTAGATGATGAGATTGACGACGAGGATGTCGAGGAGGATGTAGGTATAGACGTTGAGGTCGATGATGATGAGGAAGCTGAGCTTATTTACCCTTATGATGTTCCAGATGGCGAGCCTTTGCCCCCACCAGTTGATTTGTCTGATTCAGAGGTTGAGTTACCTAGGGATGAAATGTCCGAATCATCTGAATCTGATTCTGAATCAGAGGAGGATGAGGATGACGATGCACCTGACGGTACTGATGGTATTGCTACTCGTAGACGTGTGATAGGAGAGTCGTCTAGTACTCGAGAGGCTACTCATATTGATGGTCTTGCACCATGGGCCTTGAGACGTGATCTAGATGCTTCCCGTGTTAAGAGTAGTATGACAGAGATTGGATTAGGTGTTATTCAGACTCAAGTTGCTTATTTGGAGTCGAAGACTAAGGTTGGCGAGAAAGAGCGGGAATTGCTTAGTTTGGATTTGACTGATGTAGAGCGTGGTTTGAATGAGGCTTTTAGGAGGTTATCGGTGTTGGAAAGTGGTGAGTTTGCTGCTGTGAAGAGAAAGGTGAATTCTATGGAGATTCAGTTGAGTGTAGCTCGTGCGATGCGTGAGAAAGCTGAGAAGGAGCTGAATATATCCGTGGGTTGGAACAGTAGATTTTATGCTGACATGGTTGAAAGAGGAGTGATCCGTAAGCGCCCAGCTGAAGATGTGTCTAGTGATCGTCCGACGAAGATTCAGAAGACGATGGATGATGGACCATCTGGCGGTTCTTAGTAGACCAGTCTGTATTTAGTAGTGACCTTTGTATCTCTTGTACTTTTGTAGCTTTGACTGAACCGACTTGTTAGTAGTAGACTTGGCACGAAATTTTGAGTGTCTATAGTGCTCGAACTTTGATATGGGATGTAACTAAGACAATACTTTTGTTTCAGATCGAATGAAATATGTATCTAGTCTTGAATTCCATATTGTTCCTTATTTGTATCTTGATTATGAATTCAATCCATATTATATGAATCCTTTGTTGGGTGAATGCTTAATACTTTGAAATTGTGAAATTATAGAACTATGCCGCCCAAGAAGGATGTGACTGAGGGTGATGTACGTAGGATTATTACGGAGCAAATTACCGCATCTATGACTGAATTTATGGCAAATGCTAGAAATGAAGCTGGCGGTAGTGGAGCTGGAGGTAGTGGATTATTACGGAGCAAGTTACCTCATCTATGACTGAATTTATGGCAAATGCTAGAAATGAAGCTGGCGGTAGTGGAGCTGGCGGTAGTGGAGCTGGCGGTAGTGGAATTGGCGGTACTAATGTGAATGTGAATGCTAATAATATGAATGCTAATAATGTGAATGCTAATGCTGGAGGAAATGTAGGAGGACTTGGAACTAATGCACCTGAAGTTGGTGGCTGTACTTATGTGACATTCATGAAGTGTGAATCTCTACCTTTTAATGGAACTGAAGGTGTTGTAGGATTAAGCCAGTGGATTGAGAAGATTGAGTCGGTGTTTAGGATTTGTAAGTGTAAGGAGGAAGATAAGGTGACTTTTGCTATGGCTACTCTTAAAGGTCGTGCGTTGACTTGGTGGAACGGGAGAATTGCTTTCATGGGTCTTGATGCTGCTAATGCTACTCCTTGGGCTGAAATTAAGAAGTGGATGACTTTGGAGTTTTGTCCTCGTAGTGTGATTATTAGGTTAGAACAAGAGTTGATTCATTTGAGAATGAAAGGTGTGGACATTGATAGTTACACGAACCGATTCCATGAGTTGGCCTTGCTATGTCCTCGATTGGTTGAACCCGAAGAGATCCGAATTGAACAATATATTAAAGGGTTGACCAGGGATATCCGGGGGGACGTGACATCATCTAAACCACTAACCATTGATGATGTTGTTCGAATGGCTTACCAACTCATTGGACAGATAATTCAGGATAGGGAAGATGAAGCCCATGTAGGTGAGAAAAGAAAGGGAGACGGTGAGCGTGTAGATAGAGGTGATAATAGGAAGAATTTCAATCGCCGTCAGAACCAGAGAAAGGGGAATGCAAATGCTCTTACCTACAACACACCGCGCAACGATGATAGATGTCCTAAGTGTGGCAACAAGAGGCATGCTGGCGACTGCTGGAAGTGCCGAAATTGCGGAAAGCTTGGACACAAGGTTGAAAGGTGTAAGAAGGGAACCATTTGCTTCAACTGTAATGAAGAAGGTCATAGGAAATCGGAATGCCCCAAGTTGAAAGCGATTGTACCTGGAAGAAACCCCCAGGGTGGTATCTATCAACTTGGAACAATTGAGGTGAAGAAAGAGGATCCAAATGTCGTTACCGGTACGTTTTTACTCAACAATCATTATGTTGTTGCTTTATTTGATTCGGGTGCTGATAGGAGCTTTGTATCCACTAAATTTAGTGCCCTTATTGACATTGAACCTGTTGAGATAAATACCAGTTACGAGGTGGAATTGGCTGATGGTAAATTAGTGAAAACTAATAAGCTATTAGAAGGATGCTCTCTAAATCTCTTAAACCATTCCTTTCCGATTGATTTGATGTTGATAGAATTAGGTAGTTTTGATATTATTATTGGTATGGATTGGTTGTCGTTGAATAATGCAACTATTTTATGTGGAGAGAAGAAAGTTAAGATTCCTCTTAGGAATAGAACGTTAGTAATTGATGGTAATCGAGGTGAATCCCGTTTGAAGATCGTTTCATGTATTAAAGTCCAAAAGTACATCAGGAACGGTTGTGAGTTATTCTTAGCTCAAGTGACCGGGAATGAGTCTAGGGAGAAACGATTGGAAGATGTACCTATCATTTGTGAATTTTCTGAGGTATTTCCTAAAGATTTACCCGGACTTCCACCGATAAGGCAAGTAGAGTTTCGAATCGATTTAATTCCTGGTGTTGCACCGGTGGCACATGCGCCTTACCGATTAGCCCCTTCTGAATTAAAGGAGTTATCTGAGCAACTTAAGGAGTTGTCTGATAAAGGTTTTATTCGTCCGAGCTCGTCGCCTTGGGGAGCTCCAGTCTTGTTCGTTAAGAAGAAGGATGGATCTTTCCGTATGTGCATTGATTATAGGGAACTGAATAAGTTGAGAATTAAAAATCGATATCCTTTACCTAGGATTGATGATTTGTTTGATCAACTACAAGGATCTAGTGTGTATTATAAGATAGATTTACGGTCAGGATATCACCAACTTCGCGTCCGTGAAGAAGATATTCCTATAATTGCATTTAGAACTCGTTATGGACACTATGAATTTCAAGTAATGTCATTTGGGTTAACTAACGCACCTCCGGTTTTCATGGATTTAATGAATCGAGTGTGCAAGCCCTACTTGGATAAATTTGTGATTGTGTTTATTGACGATATTCTAATCTATTCTAAGAATGAAGATGAACATAGAGAACATTTAAGGATTTTTTTGAATTTGTTGAAGGATGAAAAGTTGTATGCTAAGTTTTCGAAATGTGATTTCTGGTTAGATTCTGTGCAATTTCTTGGTCATGTGATTAACAAAGATGGAATTCATGTTGATCCTGCAAAGGTTGAAGCCATTAAGAATTGGTCTGCACTGACAACGCCAACGGAAGTGCGGCAGTTCTTAGGATTGGCTGGCTATTATAGGCGATTCATTAAAGAATTTTCTTTGATAGCTAAACCCTTGACTAAGCTTACCCAGAAGAATAAACCTTTCGTTTAGGGAAGTGATGAAGATGGAGCATTTCAGACATTGAAGCAAAAATTATGTAGTGCGCCAATCTTATCATTACCCGACGGGAGTGAAGATTTTGTAGTGTATTGTGATGCATCTCTTAGAGGCTATGGAGCTGTTTTGATGCAGAGGGAGAAAGTGATAGCTTATGCTTCTAGGCAATTAAGGAAGAATGAGGAGAATTATACTACTCATGATCTTGAGTTAGGAGCTGTAGTCTTTGCTCTTAGGTTGTGGAGACATTATCTGTATGGCACCAAGTGTACGGTATTCACCGATCATAAAAGCCTACAGTATATTCTCGATAAGAAGGAATTGAACATGAGGCAACGAAGATGGATAGAGTTGTTAAGTGATTATGATTGTGATATAAAATATCACCCAGGAAAAGCCAATGTTGTTGCCGATGCGTTAAGTAGGAAAGATAGAGAGCCTATCAGGGTACGTTCTCTAGTCTTGACCGTGCACAATAATTTGCCTGCGCAAATAGAAGCTTGTAAGAAGGAAAATTTTGTTAATGAAGGGCTCCGAGGAGAAGGAGATCCTTTAGAGGTTAGAGCTGATGGAGTGAAATTCTTTAAGAGGTCGTATGTGGATACCTAAGTTTGGAGGCTTAAGAGACTTGATTATGTTAGAATCCCATAAATCTAAGTATTCCATTCATCCGGGATCTGATAAGATGTACCATGATTTGAAGAAGTTGTACTGGTGGCCGAATATGAAAGCTGACATAGCTATGTATGTTCTTCAATGCTTGACTTGTGCTAGAGTCAAAGCTGAACATCAAAAGCCATCAGGACTACTTCAACAACCAAAGATTCCTGAATGCAAGTGGGAGCGAATTACGATGGACTTTATCACCAAGCTTCCTAGAACATCATCTGGAAACAACTCGATTTGGGTTATTGTCGACAGACTGACCAAATCAGCACACTTCATTCCGGTTAAAGAGCAGTTCTCACTGGAGAAGCTGACTCGTATATACCTTGAGAATGTTGTATGCAAGCATGGAGTGCCTGTATCGATCATTTCAGATCGAGATCCTAGATTCGCATCGAATTTTTGGAAATCTCTCCAAAGATCTTTGGGAACGAATCTCGACATGAGCACTGCTTATCACCCCCAGACTGATGGGCAGAGTGAAAAGACGATACAAACACTAGAAGATATGTTGAGAGCTTGTGTGTTAGATTTTGGTAAGAATTGGGATAAACATTTGCCGTTAGCAGAGTTTTTGTATAACAATAGTTACCATTCTAGTATTAAGGCTGCACCGTTTGACGCTTTGTATGGTAGGAAGTGTAGATCTCCTGTATGTTGGAGTGAAGTTGGGGATACCCAGCTCACGGGACCGGAATTGATCCGGGAGACTACGGAGACGATAGTTCAGATTAAGAATAGGTTGTTGACTGCCCGTAGTAGACAGAAAAGTTACGCGGATGTGCGGCGGAAGCCAATGGAGTTTAAAGAGGGTGACTGAGTAATGTTGAAAGTATCACCATGAAAAGGCGTTATCAGATTTGGAAAGCGAGGAAAATTGAATCCCCGTTATATTGGACCCTTTAAGATTTTATCTAGAGTAGGTCCGGTGGATTACAAACTAGAGTTACCCCCAGAACTTCATGGTGTTCACAACACATTCCATGTATCTAATCTGAAGAAATGTCTAGCAGTGAGTGATAAGAAAATTCCGTTAGGTAAGGTTCGAATAGATGGGAAGTTGCATTTTATCGAAGAGCTCGTAGAGGTTATGGATCGTGAGGTAAAGCAACTGAAACAAAGTTGGATACCTATTGTCAAGATCCGATGGAATTCAAAGCATGGACCGGAGTATACTTGGGAACGAGAGGATTAAATGTGGAAGAAATATCCGCACCTCTTCGATTTCAATAAGAAACGGACATCCAAATGAAATGGATCACGAGGACGTTGATCCCTTTTAGGAGGAAAAGCTGTGACAATCTAACATTTTCAGGTAGTGAATTATTTTCTCGTATAATATTTTGAAACTTATTTTTGTGTTGGTTGATGAACTCACAATTTACGGATTTAAATTTGGGCTTACGTGCATAATTTAGCGTCCTTTACGATTAAACCGGAAACCTTAGGATTACGTATTTACGTTTTTGAACTCCGTTTTTGATGAGACAATTTTTATTGGATTCGTTTTGTGACGTTGATTCATAATTTATAAAAACGTTTTTCGTAAAACGACCCGAGGGCACGCAAATCGAGAAAACTAGAATCGAGGGATACCCGTAAACTAGTGAGATGGGACAAAATACATTGTCCCACCCCACTAGCACACATGGGACGACACAACTAGACACCACATCAAGGATGTGGCATCATGTTAGCTTACAACTTACAAGTGTAAGACAAAGCTTACAACTTAAGCATACTCTTTCCATTTCCTAGCTAAAACCATCAACTAACTCATTTCCACCATTTCCATACATGCAAACAACATCAAAACTCTCTCAACACCACCACATTGCCGTCCACTTTTAAGCTACAAACACCCCTTTTGATCTTTTCTATCCATGAAATACATGTTAACTAGCTCTATCATGGAGTTATCTTGAAGCCTTGATCATTTGGTGGCCATATTAACAACATTGGAGGTGATTTGCTTGTGTCCTAGGGATGATTTCTCAACTATTGTTCTTGGTGTTTGATGATCTTGGAGTTACTTGTGGTGTTCATCAAGTTCTTGTCTTCCAAAAACAAGAAATACACTTGGTTGGTAAAGAAGATCATCCTCTCCATTTTCTCTTGTTATTTTTGTAAAGAACAAATGTATTTTCTTTATTTTTGTATATGTATATGATGTATATATGATGATAAAAATTTTGTGTGGGGATCAAGTGTTGATAAATATGCTTAAAAATGTTAATAACCATGAGAAATAAGGCTAAAATCTTGCTTATTTAGTTGGCTGTATAAAAACAGTATGTAACTAAAACTTGAACTGATAAACTTGCACGGTAGAATCCATTTACAGTAAGTACAAGATGTTATACACATGTGAGAGTTGGCCATGCAATGAAATCATTATAATGAGTGAGATATGATCAAAACAAGATAAGTGTGCTAATCTGAATAAGCTATTTTGTAAGGACTGTTAAGGCAAGATAAACTTAAAATAAGCAGTAGCTATAACTAAGTTAAATGTAGCACATAATATGAAGAACATGTCACCCAAAAATGAGCTTCTAATTCATTATAGAACTCTAGATATGATAAAAATGGTGAAGATGAAAATAAAAATCAGATTTTGAGAACTAATGTTTATTATTATTATATAAGCACTCAAAATTATATTGTATAAAATGTAAAATTAAAACCCACTAACTTATGAATTTTATTTATATAAATATCTAAAATGTTAAATAAATGGATAAATTATATAAATGGTAGTGGAATAATACTTATAAGTAATAAAAACTATAAACTTGATTTTTACGACTTTTTCGGCTATTACCGTAAAATTAACGTTTTTCACCAAATAAAACTTAGACGATCAAACCCGTCTAATGTAAAGTTTTTAAAAGTCATATACTGATATATAAGTAACTAATACAAGTAAAAACCGATAAAACCCGAACTATAGGACATACGGACATTAACGAGCTAACTAAGCATATTGGACTAATAATTGGACTAAATAAGTTAACCACTTATAAAAAGAACTTATTGGGCTTAACCCATTTGGGCCCAACATGGAAAGTATAGATACTGATAATATAAGTATAAAATGGATCAAAACAAGTTAAAGAACTTATACTAAGCTTATTGGACTTAAAATAGGTAATTAGGTAAAACTAGTAAACTAGTAAAAAGTTACCAATACGTAAACACTAAAATGAGTAAACAAGGATATATAAACCCACTTGATCATCATCATATGTACAAAATCATCATATGTATATTTTTATTTTGATAAAAGTCATTGGACAAGAGTCTAACACCGATTATTATTTATATAGGTTTCCATGACCGAAGCACGCCCGTAGCCGATAATCCGCCTTTCATTATCAACGTGAGTTCATATCCTCGCACTCTTTTAAATGTTTTATAAAATCATTTGTAAACCCGCGAGGGAGATAACATGCTAGATTTTTATAAAAATAGAACACAAGTAGTCCCGATGGTATGCTTAATGATATGGACCCGAATGATGCTATGACCATATAAACGAGACAAAAAGGATTATTAGTAGTTAGGTTATGTCACTTAAAGTTCCATTAGCATGAATTGTGAACTACCGGGATTTGGTAGACGCTTATGCATTTGATAGTACTATTTGGGGACGATCACCCCAGTTCGCGCCTTGGCGGTTGATCCCCGTCGTACCACATTGATTGGTAAGCGAATTTATGTATGAGAAGATTCCATAGCGTGATTTTTGTGACGACACGCTAACTTAGATGGGCAAATTGTTTGTCGGGTTCGCGGCCCGCTGTTTTCATAGTAAGGTAACAATGTCATGCGGCTAATAATAATCCAAATAAATAAAATGTATCCTATACATAATGTAATCCAATACGACGCTAATAACGATGAATATATTACCTATTATGGTAATATTGAGGCTACGGTCTCATGGACGGTTTAAGATGTATGCTTGATTTATATATTGCCTGACTAGCAATACGAGGACTTACTTCCGATATTATACTTGTGTTCTGATTTTAACGATTGTTTTATATAACGGTTTTTATTAAACTATATAAATTCACTCGGCATTCGCTGATATGATTTTTGCATGTTTTTATCTCAGGTGCTTGGAGGTAATCCGGATGGAGAACGACTCTGATGGCCCACATAATATTAAAAATGTTCATTCGATCTATGTTTTGTAAACTTAATGACCTGTATAATTTGGGACCTGTTGTACACTTTAAACTTTTTATCGAATGAATGTATGTTGAACCTTGTACAACCATTTTTATGTGTTGTCTATGATTGGAGTTATTGTGCTATCCCGTAACACTCTGAAAGACCCTTCCGCTGTACCGATACGAAAAATGAGAGTGTTACAACAGATCTCTTAGGCATCTCAAAAGAAGGTTGTGTGTTAAATTAGAGCTTATGGCATTGGCTTATAGCTTAATGGGCCAAAAAGCCCATTAAGAATAAGCTATTATTCAATTAAGCTGTGATAAGCTCACATTCTGCTTTTGGGCCTTCAAAATTTTGTGTTTAGAATTGAATATTAAGCTAGACTGGTGATTTTTAGTTTATTTGGTTGAGTTTGAATTTTTTGGGCCAAAAAGCCCATTAACTTGGACTGTTTTTGTTTTTAGCCCATTTGGGGGCGCATTAAGGGTATTTTAGTAATTTCACTTTCATTTTCTGTTTATTTAGGTTAAAATAAACTAGTTTGTAAGTTTTTAAAATTTTTTATAATTTTTGGATTTTTAATATTATTTTATTATTAAATTTTATTTTTAATATTTTTGCAACTTTACATTTTTCCTAGTTCAAATACATTAAGTTAGGATTTTAAAACTTTTAGATTAATTTTCTCATCAGTTTATTAATTTTTAGAATTATTTTAATATTTTGATAGTTTTTAATCATTCAAAAACAGTTTTCTTTAATTTAAAATTTCATAAAAATAGTTTTTAGTCTTTTTAAGTCATTTTAGAGTTTTACAAAGTGAAAAATCTTTATTTGGGTTTTTAATAATTATTTGGATTTTTAGGGCTTTAATTAGTATTTAAAAATTAATATTTAATTAATTAAAAGGTTTGAAAAAGTTTTGATCATTTGTAAACTCTTAGTTTATTTTTATTGATTTTTGGTAATTTTTTGGGAATTTTTAGAATTAATTTTTATTTTGTCACTTTTTACGGTTTTTTTAATTTTGTCGCTGTAGCATAATTTTAACGTATCTGTCATTCTCTTTTCTCGTCTTTTCTTTTTCTCATATTAATCCAAAATCGTAACGAATTATTCACACACATATACCTCTTTGGGAAACGAACTTATTTGGGTCATTAACACTTGATTTTCCTAAATCATTTGTTTAATAATTAATTACCGCTTTTACCTTGTTTTCCTAAACAAGTGTATTTTTACCACAATCAACCACCTCGATCAGAACGAAGAGCTTTAATCTTCTTTCCTAGTTGCAATTCTACTTCCGTTTTAAACACTTTGAATGTTTCAAATACCTAATGTTTATGTTTAAGTAAATAAACATAACCATAACGGCTATAATCATCCGTAAATGTTAAGAAGTAGCAAGCACCTTTCCTTGACACATGTCTAAGTGGTCCACGTACATCCGTATGTATTAAACCAAGTAGTTTAGTAGCCCTTTCAATATTGCTATTAAAAGGTTTCTTGGTCATCTTTCCAGAGATACAAGACTCACATTTATCAAATGATTCATCATTGATATTTTCCAAAAGACCATCACGTTGAAGCTTTTGTATACGAGTCTTCCCAATATGGGCAAGTCTACAATGCCAAAGATAAGAAGAGTTCTTGTCTAACTTTCTCTTCTTATTCATGCTAAAACAGAATTATTTTTCCTCTTGGAATTATTATCATGCATGTTAATTTCAAAACACCATTCACAGAAATTGCATCAAAATAGAATAAACTATTTTTGAAAACAGAAATTCTATTATTATCAATAGTGTGAATAAATACAAGATCCAACATACAAGAAAAGGAAATAACACCCCTAACAATTGTAGGTGCATAATGACAGTTATTTAAAATCAGTACTAAACCCGAAGGTGAAACTAGATTAAATATTCCTATAGCTTCAACCGCTGCTTGTGCACCATTGCCCACTTGCAGAAATTGTTCCCCATAGTTAAGCTTCCTCTCCAACTCAAATCCCTGCAGGGTATTACAAATATTAATACCACATCCCATATCATATACCTAGGAGTTTGATTTGTATGTAAGATTAAATAACTCTATCATAAATAAGTTACCTGAAGGTGCTGTAGTGCCTAGCTCAGCCTTCTTCTTATTTTCTCGCAACTCAACGAGATAAAGAGGGCATTTCCTCTTCTAGTGACCACTTGCTTTGTAATGGTGACAAGTCTCATCCTTATGAGATTGATTCTTCTTCTTGACAAAGTTCTGTTTAGGTTTAGAATAAGTCACAACTTGTTTGCCCTTATCACCCTTGCCTTTGCCTTTCTTGTTCGCTTGCGGTTTTGGCTTATTCACTCTACCCTTTTGTACATAAAGCACAATAGGAGTAGAAGTAGATGCCTTGTCCTTTAACCCCTTTTCAAATTTAATGAGCATTGCATGCAAATCATTAATTGTCTTCCCCGTGCAATGCATATTATAGTTTCGAACGAAATCATTGAAGTCCTTGTTAAGGGACCTATTGATCAAGTTGATAGCCATATTATGATCATAGGGTTGTCCTAGTGCAATGAGTTGTTCCATATAACCCCTCATCTCCATATAATGGGCACTTATAGACTTTCCAGGAGCTTGCTTGCAGCTATGCAAAGCATCTACTAAATCGTAGATCTCCACAACTTGCGGCTTTTCATACACAGCCTTGAGTTCATCAAGCATTCACTTTGGTGAAAATAGCTCATACTTCTGTTGAACTGGAGGATCCATTTTCCCTAACATTACAGCAGCCACGTCAGAGTGCTTCTTAACATTAGCAGCGTGTTCAAGCCTTTGCGCATCAGATGCTCTTTCAGCAAGATCCTCCGGAAAAGGAGTAGTCAAGATATCGATAGTACCCGCTACTCTCAGAACAATTCTTAGTAAGTGATACCAATCATTGAAGTTTGGGCCAGTAAGTTCAGGACGATCAAAGAAAGCTTTAAACGCCGAACTTATAGTCATATTGTTTTCGGGTTGAGCCATTTCTACAGAAATAAGTTCAAACATTAGTATTTTCAATAATACCATTCAAGAAAATAAAATTACCCCGGTAATAAAAAACCATAGTATTTTCCTTGAAACTAGAATCTATATTGACATAAACTCATCACATCAGTTGATCTACTAGTGACAAATGTATTCAACACGGTAACTTGTCGAACAATAATTGACAAACAAATTTGCAATTTCTAGATATTTAGGGATTTACATTGCCAAAAGTCATTTTGCATTGTAAACATGTTTCATCCCTACTTTACGCCTTAAGTTTCCAGATCTCACTGAGTAACTCAATTAAGTCGACTAATCTAAAGAACGTAATACATTCATGCGATTCCTAGTCTATGAACGTTTTCTTTCCATCACAATATCGTCCAAAATCTCATATGACGACAATTGTAACTTCAAGTGTTCGTCAATTAGATGGCATAAGACTTAAATTTAAGGGTATAGATTTTTGGTGTCAGAATCATGTATGGAGAAGCATGCATACATCTCCATAGCATTAGTTTAATAAAAACTTTTAGAAAACTTTTGGTGAGACTAAAAATTTCACCATATATTTTGCAAGTTGAGGTATTGGTTAAACCAATTAAAGATTTTACCCACAACTAAATTCACATCGTACTTTTCCTAGAACTCAGCTAAAGCACAAAGCAATAACCTTATTCATTGTGTTTCGGATGTCAATTAATGTGGTTAAATCAACCTTAAGGAATTATACAAATAACAACCTTAGGTAATTCCAATTTTGACTCACAAGAGAGCCGGGAATTTGGTCATCGCTGAAGCATAACACCTCCTTCCTTAACCGGGTACATGACCAGTGGTGCGTTGTACCCAATTTATAGTTTGTCAAAATTGAGTAGGCCGTTAAGTTATTATTGCAAATCCAATCAACGTGAATCATATGTTATTTAGATCTCAAAACAATTTATTAATTTTGATAAGATTTAGTCAATATTATTTTTCCTTGAAAAACAATTACCCTTGTTTACAACATACAATTAAATAAAACGCATGCAAACAAGTAGGTACAAAAAAAAACTAAATCAAATAGCCACATGCATAACCATTTATTCAAAGAACATGAAATCTAGGGTTTTATAAACATATAAAAGTCTTTCCTAATTTTAAAACATTGAATCAAATAAAGCAAATAGCATATAAAATCCTATGATCCGTGAAAAACATGCACGTTATCACGGATCTCCCACTTCCTCTTAACAATTAAAATAATATGGATCGTAACCATACATGACATAACAATTAATTCATGTAAACATCTAAAGATCATTACCATGTAATTTTAGGGTTTACAAAAAAAAATTTATAAAAAATTCGGCCAAGCTGATTTTAAAAAACAAAAAAAAAACAAAACCCTAATTTTTGATAAAACGTAAAAAAACAACATGTAATTTATAACACAAATCGTTATTAGTTAAAAAACTTTAGATCTCGATAATTATAATATGTTAAAACGGCTCTCGATGCCACTGAAGGTTTATATAGCTCATAACAATTATACAAAACCCTAAACAAGATCAAAGCACACATAGCGGAAGCGATTTAACAAGATCATAATCAATAACACAATTATAATTAATCGAATTAGGGTTACATACCTTTATCCTAGCAAAGATCCACAAGACAACGGAATAATCACCAATTAGGGTTTATGACGAACAACACCAAGATATAGTCTAAAGCAAGACTATATTTCGTTCTTGTACACACGTAATACAACAAGCTAATCGTGATTCTAGCATGAACAAACTGAGCTTCTACGCTTGTTGAATATCTACCCAAAAACCCTAGAGAGGGGCTAGGACTAGGTAAAAATAGCTTAATCGAAAACCAAAGAAAACCCTAAAGGGTGTTTGTTTGGCCGGTGATCAAAGAGAAGAAAAGAGTGAGAGGGATAAAAATTATGAAGGCTATGGGA
The DNA here is from genome assembly GCA_025667525.1 of Glebionis coronaria. Lineage (NCBI taxonomy): Eukaryota > Viridiplantae > Streptophyta > Magnoliopsida > Asterales > Asteraceae > Glebionis > Glebionis coronaria. The sequence goes on from CM046875.1 coordinate 698,262,354, forward strand.
TTTTTTATATAGGCCTTGGAAAAACTTGGTATCCAAGTAATAAACAAATTAGGAAACAAAATCTTTTTTCCTTCCCTTTTTGGTCTTTGTAGTCGTCGACTATAGCCCACCCAAAAGGGCTTCCGGAACTTTTCCGTTTTCTTCTTTTCTCTTCTATTTAATTTCATAACGGTCGTTTAAATTAACTCTTAATTTATTTAACGATCGTTAGTTAAGCTTCAGTTTAATTTAATAAATATAATAAATATGTTTAATAAATAAATTAACCCTTTACGTAATGTGTGCAATCCTGTAATCCCGAGTTCGATCCTATCACACGACTATTAATTTTATGTCTATAAACTTTCAGGATCTATTTGGCAAAGTTACTTGTTGTATACTTTATACTTTTGAACTATTTTTTGAACAGAATATACTTTTGAACTATGTCGTTGAAATTATTATGCTTTAGTTTAATTTTGTGTGTGACGAAAAATAATGACCTTGAATGTTTTCATATTTGAAATGTGATTCGTATGTTTTAGTTATCATATGTGTTGATTTGTAAAACTTAAGAAACCTAGAAATTATGAAAATTTTGTTTAGGAGAATGGGTAAAATAAATTTTAGATGTAGACATCAACGGCGTTCCTGAAACAACAAGTCATCAATACAGACAACATGTAGTAGCTATAGTTCTTCTTATATGAACTAGACCGATTAGCATAATAAAGAACACTAAAGACAGAGTAATCAACGTTCAATGGGTCGAATAAGCTCTCCCAATTAACAAGAAAGAAAGACACCGTAATAAACATAATCATATTTCTGTCTATCATATTATAGCCCTCTTATCTCTATATATAAGAGTACTTAAGTTATTGACTAAGACAATATAATATAGGAAAGTAAATAAACTCGTTATATTTAATATTGATAATAGTAAGTCAGGATCGTATCAATACTCCCTCACCTAAAAACACCTTGTCTTCAAGGTGTTGCTTCAACATGCCGCCTCCTATAATTCCAGGATCCCAAACGATAACATTTAGTTGAGTCCCTTGCAGATCACCTGTTGACTTGACCATAATGTACACAAACAAATGCTCTATATGTTGCTTTATGTTGTTAGAATGACAGTGATAAGTCCTTCCCTTTGTAAACCTATGTGTGCTCTTAATATTTCCCTGTGCAGCCATAAAGACACAATGATTGTTCCTAGTCATAATATTCCGACCACACGGTTCCGCTATAGTGTCAATGCTATTGTTGTGGTGAATTCCTTCATGCAAACCCTGTTTTAAAACCCGAGTTGACCCAGTCGGTCGAACTGTGACCCGGTAGCTCGATCGGGTCAATTGAAAAACCGGGTTTTAAAACATTGCCTGCAAATCAATTCACTAGTGCGCTCGAAATCGTCTTTTCCTTGTTCCCTTAAAGAATTTGCTCCATCTTTTCCGGCTTCCTTCCCACGGCCTCTGAATCTGAACCAAAACCAACATCTTCACCACATTATTCTATTATGGCATCTTCAGTTGGAGGCTTTTGAGCATGTGAGATGAAAGATTGGATTAGTTTCTCTAGTTTTTCAATATTCGGATTCTATTGGTTCTATTCTTTAAACCTCTTACTTCATTGATGCCATTCTTGACACCTATGATTGCATTGATGCCATTCTTGACACCTCCTATTTCATTCATTTCATTGTTGACACCCCTGATTTCATTGATGCGATTTTTGACACTCTGATTCCATTGATGCCATTTTTCACTTTCACACCTCTATGCTTCTATTCGAGCAACTCTTTTTATGAACAATAAATTTTTTTAAACCTTAAAATGAAATCGGATTTGATACCAATTTATATGAACTGGACCGATGAGGATAATAAACAACACTAAAGATAGAGTAATCAACGTTCGAGAGGTCGAATAAGCTCTTCCAACTCACAAGAATAAATATGTCATAATAAACTATAATCCATAAAAAGTAATAAACTAATTATTTATTTAATATTAAAAATAATCTGTCACGATCGTATCATCGCCTTTCTATGTCATCCCTATTGCTCAAACTCAGAAAGCCAGGGTCAATATTATAGTACAAAATTCCAAGAGTCAAGGTCAATTCAATATTATTTATCAAAAACATATCATCATAAGTCAAAGATTCAAGTCAAGAGGCATAGTCGCGATAGGTCATATCCGCCGTTGCTATAACTTATAACTATGGTGGTCAAACTGTCGTCGCTATAACTTATAACGACGGAGAAGGATTTATGGAGACCACAAGTCGTCGTTATAGAAACAAAAATTTTGACTTATATCGACGACATGCATAGTGGATATAAGTAGAAAATGTTGTGTAGTGACTGAAATCCTAGCATAACAGCTAACACAATGAATTTATTTATGAGTGGGGCAACAAGATAGCTAGAACAACACAAACTTTATTATTCGAATACGACTTACGATAACAAAGGCCTCGGTTTTTTCAGAGGTTTTATCTCTTCATCTACAAATCATGTCTGTAAAAGAAGAGGTGCATCTAAATTCTTTATTTACACGAAAATCACCGTTTATTTTTATACTATTAAAGTACTTTTTTCCTACTTTTTATTTCATCTTTTTCACTAGTGTTTTTTACGTTTTCATCCGTTTATGTACGTTTTGCCAATTTTTACGTTTATCCACATTGTTGTCCGACTTATACGTTTTCATCAGTAATTTTACGTTTTCATCAGTAAATTTACGTTTTCGTCAGTAATTTTACGTTTTCGTCAATAATATTACGTTTTCGTTATTAAATTTACGTTTTCGTCAGTAAATTTTACATTTTCATTAGTAATTTTACGTATTCGTCAGTATTTTTACGTTTTCATCAGTAAGTTTACATTTTCGTCAATAATTTTACGTTTTCTTCAGAAAATTTAAGTTTTCGTCAGTAAGTTTACGTTTCGTCAGTTGTTTACGTTTTCGTCAGTAATATTACGTTTCGTCGGTATTTTTTACGTTTTCGTCAGTAATTTTAAGTTTTCGTTAGTATTTTTACGTTTCGTCAGTATATTACGTTTTCGTTAGTAAATTTACGTTTTTGTTATCAATTTTACGTTTTCGTTATTAAATTTACGTTTTCGTCAGTAATTTTACGTTTTCGTCAGTAGTTTTACGTTTCCAATAGTAAATATACGTTTCTGTTAGTAAATATACGTCTTCGTCAGTAAATTTAAGTTTTCGTGAGTACCTTCACGTTTCCGTAAGTACTTTCACGTTTTCGTCAGTAAGTTTACATTTGCGTCGGTATTTTCACGTTTTTGTCAGTAATTTTACGTTTTCGTCAGTTAATTTATGTTTTCGTCAGTAATTTTACGTTTTCGTCAGCAATTTTACGTTTTCGTCAGTATTTTTACGTTTTCGTCTGTATATAACATTTTCAACAGTAAATTAAGGTTTTCGTCAGTAATTTTACGTTTTCGTCATTCAATTTACGTTTTCAGCAGTAATTTTACGTTTTCATCAGTAATTTTACATACTCGTCAGTATTTTTAAGTTTTCAATGGTGAATTTATGTTTTCGTCAGTAAATTTACGTTTTCATTAGTAATGTTTCATTTTCGTCAGTACTTTCACGTTTTTCTCAGAAAATTTACGTTTTCGTCAGTATTTTAACATTTTCGTCAGTACTATTACGTTTTCATCAGTAATTTTACGTTTTCATCAATATTTTAACTTTTTTGTTAGTTTTACGTTTTCATCAGTATTTTTTACGTGCTAGTCAATTTTTTCCGTATTCGTCAGTATTTTTACATTTTCATAAGTATTTTACATTGACATCAGTTTTTAACGTTTTCTTCACTATTTTTACGTTTTTCTGTTTTTTACGTGTTCGTCAGTTTTTGCATGTTTTTGTCAAGAATTTTACGTTTTTGTACGGAATTTTAGAAAATGACGAAAACGTAATAGTATTAGACGAAAACGTAAAACATATTGACGAAAACGTAAAAAGTCGTACGAAAACGTAAATTTACTGACAAAAAGGTAAAATTACTGACAAAAACGTAAAATTACTGACAAAAACGTAAAATCTGATGAAAACGTAAAAGTATTGTCGAAAACGTTAAATTACTGACAAAAACATTAAATTATTGATGATAACGCAATTTTACTGACGATCAAGTAAATTTACTGAGGAAAACATAAATTTACTGAGGAAAACGTTAAGCTACTGACGAAAACGTGAAATTACTGAAAAAACGTAAAATTATTGACGAAAACGTTAATGTACTGACGAAACGTTAAATTATTGACGAAAACGTAAAAATACTGACGAAAACATAAATTTACTGATGAAAGCGTAAAAATACTGAGGAAAACTTAAATTTATTGACAAAAACGTAAATTTACTGACAAAAACGTAAATTTACTGACGAAAACGTAGAGTTACTGAAGAAAACGTAAAATTAGTGACAAAAACGTAAAATTACTGACGAAAACGCAAAAGTACTGGAGAAAACTTTAAATTACCGACGAAATATAAATTTATTGACGAAAACGTAAATTTACTGACGAAAACGTAAAAATACTGACGAAAACGTAAATTCACTAAGGAACACGTAAATTCACTGACGAAAACGTAGAGTTACTAAAAAAATTTAAATTTAGTGACGAAAACGTAAAATTACCGAAGGAAACGTAAATATACTAACAAGAACGTAAATTTACTAACGAAAACGTAAATTTACTCACGAAAACGTAAAAATACTGACAAAAACGTAAATTTACTGACGAAAACGTAAATCTACTAATGAAAACGTAAAAAACTGACAAAACGTAAATTTACAGAGGAAACGTAAAATTGCTGACGAACACGTAAAATTACTGACAAAAACGTAAATTTACAGACGAAAACGTAGAGTTACTGACAAAAACGTAAATTTATTGACGAAAACTTAAAAATACTGATGAAAACGTAAAATTATTGACGAAAACGTAATATTACTGACGAAAACGTAAAGTTATTGACGAAAACGTATAATTACTGACAAAAACATGAAAATACTAACGCAAACGTAAAAGTACTGACGAAAACGTGAAATATCGGAGAAAAATGAATATTGAATGTGGTGCTGGGAGGTGAGTGTTGAAGAAGTGAAAAGAAGAGGGAAGAAGAGAAAGTTTTTGTTTTTAAAGTGAAGAGATGATAAGTGATTTATTTCATTTTTGTCTGAAAAAAAAACAATAAAGCCTAAGTAATAAAAGTAGTTAAAAAAGGTTAGAAGAGGTTATTTGGAAAAAACAAACAACGCCTAAGTATTAAAAGTAGTTTCCGCATAAAAGGGAGGTTTATAAAGTCAATTCAACGTAAACATGATGAGTATCTGGTTATAGACTTCAAAAGTATTCGGAATCTTTTTTTTGTGTGTTCACATAGGTATTTGCTCACTGCCTTTTGGTGTGCAAGATCTGAGTCCAAGAGTACATAGATTAGTTCATGTGAGTTGTTTTCCGACAAGGTATCTTATGGTTATCAAAATAAGAGGAATATGTTAGAGTATCGGTTCCAAACATATAAAGATGCATATATACTTGTCGATGTAGTACTTGTGACAACTCGGGTTTTAGCGAGTCAGTTGTCACCTGTTAACCACTAATTATGTGTTAGGTTGTGTGCACAATATATTTTATATGTTTTTATGAGTGATGTTGGGAATAAGGAAGAATGAATTGATTTACATGATGTGTAAATCATGGTACAAGTTGAAAACGAAACGAAAGAAAATGAAATGAAATGAGTTCAGAAATGTTCTGCGGGAAAGTTCAGATATCGTTTTTATAAGGTTTCATGTGCGTATCGTATGTTGTATGTATGTATTAAGTATATATTATATGTATTATATAAGTTTTAGAGTTACTTTCCATATTTAAAAACTTTTAGAAATGAAGGTTAGTTCAGAAATCGCGAAAAAAAGTCGAAAAATTAACGTAAGGCTTTTAGATTTGATCCGAAAGTAACTCGAGACTACCATATAGTGTAGTAATGATTAAATATCAGTATATGGGGTATAATAGTCGGCCTAAGGGGTTTAGGCTTGGTTTTGGGCCGACTTATGCTTAAGTAAGGAAAAAGGGGGCGCAATTTGAGTACTAGTAGGACTATGGGTTGTATTTAACCATAAATAAGAGTCCTATAGCCCCAATAAACGAATTTATCTTTTCCCTAAACCTTTATTCGGTAGATTTTATTAATGGGGGACAATTAGGGTTTCAAAAATCATGATCTTCCAATTATTTCTAAGGTAAATCCTTCAAAACCATTATTCAAATAATGTTTTTATTAATTAATCTTAATTGTAATGTTAATTAACCATCACTGGCGTGATTAGGTTTTTATTAATTTTCTGAAAAAATATAGTAATTAAGACCCATTAATAATTTTAGGGTCTGTGTTAAGAATTTAGGGACAATTAATGATGTTTAGAGGGTTGGTGTATAAAGGCGTAAAACAGTCTGATTTTTAAGGTTGTCTTGTGTGACTGTTCTGGACAATAGGTAGCACCTTTGGTCGAGTTTTTTTTTTAAATTTAAGTTCAGAGAGTCTACTTTTCAAAATGTAAGGTTGGTCAAAAATAGAGTTGGGGAAGGTCGTCAAACAATTTTTACAAAAATAGTGCGATGTTCAGGAATAAATTTAGATTTCGGGAATTTGAGTCAAAACCTAACCAAACGAATGAGATAGCCAAAGATTTTTGATTTGGGAACTCTTTATAATAAATATGAGAGCACTGGAGGTTTTCAATAAAAGTTATGGTGTTTAGGTCGGGCTTTTGGTGTCAAACATTTAGGATGTACAGAAAATCAGTTTTATAAAAGCGAATCTTGGTGTAGAGACTAAACGAAAGGGTTAAATGTGTAAGTATAAAGTAAAATTGGTTTTTGGAGTTCTTAGATCATAGAACAACATAACTACAGTAGGGGAGGAGTCAAGGGTGATGATAAGTTCACTTCATCTGATCGTTTAGTCACTAGTAAACCGTACCGGGGAAAACTGGATTTTTACGTATAGAATAGCTTGTAGTGGGAGAACTAGATAGTAGGGATTGGGGGATTATATTCATCTTCTTGATTGTTACTTAACTTGGATGTTAAGACCTGAGCTAAGGGTGTCGTGTATGATGTTATAGGTTTGCAGGAGTGCTAGCTTGTTGTGCTATCAGGTGAGTTCATAGTCCTATTTTAACTAAGTTTTTAAATGTTTTTCTAATATCGGATGGAGATGACACTTGTGGTGTTCTTAAAATATTTTAGTACTATATTTTTTTTAAAATTTTGGACAAAGATGTGTTATTGTGTGACATGCGTGCTTATGTGCTTTGTTATATGTTCTGTTATGTGTTATGATATGTGTTCTGATATGTGAATCTTGATTGGGTTATGTTTTGGTATGGTACATAGATGTATGGGCGTCTATGGACCACTGGTGATGTGTGTCGAGCGTGGGGCACGATCTGTGTCCTGAGTTCTTGGTTCTGTACATCGTCTCCTCGGAGGCAAGATATCTCGACGGGGATATGGTTCATCTTCCACTAGTGGTGTGGGAAATATCCGGATAGTGTGGTGCATTGTTCTTATTGTGTGTTCTTGACTGATATAATTGTGCTTTGTTTGTAGTTGTATGTAACATGAGTATCACATTATGCTCCATTGCTTTAACTTGTTTTCTTCAACTTATTTACAGCGGTTGATAAGGTTTCTTAAGATGTTTTGATAACTTAAACCTATGTTCTCACCAACTTTATGTTGACAGATTTTAGTGTCATTTTCAGGTGGATAGTTGAGAAGGATGATGTTAGAAGTGGCTAGGAGGAATCCCTTTCCTCTTAGTCTTTATCTAATGTTTTATTAAGTGATACTTTGTAAACACTTATATGTTTGATGTGTGTTATTTGAATGTCTTTGGTAAGAGGTAAGCCGGTTACCTACTTACCTAGACTCGTGCATTTGGTTGAGATATTGTTACGACATTGTGTTGCTATTTATGACATTTCTTTTGCATTTAGTTTATCTATAGAGACATCGTTTGTTGTGATGATATCCATACGTCTCGCCTCATGTTTCCGACACGGCGGGTGTGACAGTACTTCTTGAGCAATCTTTATGACCATTTGAGCATGAACGACCTTTCCTCAGCCTTGTTAGAAAAATATGCTTAGCATTTGAGGTTTCAGACATTGTCTCTCTAATGTAGTGGCATTGGTTAAGTATGTGATACTATAGACAGGTTTCGTCCTCGTGTTATGAAATTAGTCTTGAATATCTTATTGTGCAATTGCTTTCACCTAACCGATTGTATAAATTTTGTGATGGATTTAGATAGTAGTTGTTCCGATGAACACCGATCCAACAATCAATCCCACATAGGACAGTGAAACGAAATATTGCTAGGTCATATACCACATGCTTTATCCAACAAATGAGTTAGGATTAGTGATATCTTTTCAAACGTGAGAGAAAGCAGCGCTAAACAAAAAGTATAGCGCCGTCTTACATCATGCTTGAAAACTAATACAAATTCCTTACTTTTTCATATACAGATTCGTAATAAAAGTTCATCTTTAAAATCTTTAAGTTTATTTGAATATTATTGTGGATACCAAGAGATTAATCCCAATATTTTGAAAACTCAGTTTGACCTCATCAGTTTAACCGGTTTTGGTCAAAAAACCGGGTAAAATTAAACCGAGTTTTGAATTGTCAAAACTCGGGTAAACACGTCAGATTTGAAGTGATCCTGGTCAACCCGATTATAAAGACCCGATCGGGTTTGAAGTTTTTCGTGTATGTTTACAAATAAAGCATGAGAACTATGCATATTTGCGACATGATTTTATGTTTACATCTTATACATGTTGGTAAATAGTATTTATATTGGATATATATGAAAGTTTTCATGATACTTTTGTACAATTTTCATCTAATCGTTACATACATATATTCTTTTAAACCGGGTTGACTAAGGTCGAACCGATGACCCGCTAACTCAATTAAAACGATTCAAAAGACAATTTTCAAAACATTAACTAATCTACACCCCATCGCCATCTTAACTTATAGGATGAAATTAAAAATCAAAACCTAATTTCATCCTTTTTTTGAAAAATTAATTTTTCTAACCGTTAATTATTAAGCGAAAATAATTTATCATCACGACAAACATTTCGTTATCTTTCTATAACTATATAAGTATGCTTTATGATCACAAAACTTAATTTTTTTCTTTTTTTTTCACCTTTTTGTTAGTTTTTTAGTTATTGAAACTTGCATGAAATATCATACATTTTTTAAATTATATCTAAATATAAAAAATAGGTGAAATAATTACATTGTATGAAAGTGAAAATTAATGATGAGAATAGATGTTGTTATCCAAGAAAAATATGTATTATTCATAATAATTCCGAACAAAATATATATTTCGAATGATTAACATAGTTTTTGTTATGTAAGTTGTTTTTGAGTAAATGAGTAGTAATATACTTTTTTTTTATGTTACATACATACAATAGTCAATTAGATTTTTCGCTACAAGAAAAAAAATCGACATGACAAATGGTTTAATTTGGTGTTTGAATCAGCTTTCAAATTTATACACTAGGGGGATGATGAAAATTATATAATTTAGTCCATTCAATACCTTTGATGAAGTTAATCACCTTCCTCGTAAGTTCTAGATCAAGGCTAACTTATTCTCTTTAAGACATTTAGTTAAGCACGGACGTATGCAGTATTATTTAAGATTAATCACGTAACGAGCTCGATCATGTTGATGGCTAATGGATATTGTTCGATGAATAACTATCAAGATGCATTGATGCCACTCGAATGGGAGTGGTACCATTCGAGTGACACAATGCCAACAACAATGCATATCTTGATAGCGGTTGTATGGGTGTCTGCAAACGTTGGTCCAGGCACACAAAAGTAAAATACTAGGACTGGACCAAGCTGGAGCGGTACTCACGCCAAATGCTCATGTCACTTTTCCTTCTTATATAGTTCATTCTTATTAGGGACGGAACCAGGGGTTTTCGTGGGTGTTCGGGAACCCATGATTTTTTTCTACGTAATATTAATTTTGAGAAAAACAACAATTGTTCCTAAATTTCTGATAATTTAACCGGTCCATCAATATATGTTTCTAGTATTACGGTTTAAAATTTTATGTACACCTAATGATATTTAGTCTGGTCCGTCCCTGATTGTTTTTCTAGCTTCTTAGTTCGGTTCTGTCGCGCTGGTTCTAATCCAGAACCAAATTAGGTCTTTTTCAAACTTTAAACAACGTTGTTTTTGTGTATCTTAATGTTTATTTAGTCGAACCAACACAGGGACGAAACTAGGACTAAATATCACCGGATGCACAAAAATTTGTAGCTGTAATACTAGAAACATATCTTGATTGACCAGGTTGATAGTTAGGTTATGTGTCTCATTACCGGAGTTATCGTGGAAACTTGTAAAACATAGTTTAAACATATGCAAATTTAACAGCTCATTAACGTTTTACGGAGTATTAATTAAAGGACCGAAAGGTACATAATATAATACTGATTCATGGTTATATAAAACAATTCTACAAATGATTAGCATTTTTTCGACATTTAAACATAATTATCCATTTGTGGTGATCATCTAGAATTGCCACCTTCTATTCTTTTATGACTTTTAATCCTTTTGCTTTTCAATCTCTTTTTGGCCTCATTTGAACTTCAAAACGAGTGTGTTTGGTAGCATTATTTTGTAATTTCTCATTAGAATCTCTTTTCATCTAACTTTTGCCACCAAATGTTTCATTCTAAGCAAGTGCCATTCTTTGTCATCTTTGCAATTTAGGCTTCTATATAAGCACCAACCAAGATGACCAAAAAAGTAACTATACATTATTCAAGGTCGGCCATTTGATTGCTTCATAGAAGCATCCTACGTAGTACGATAAGCATTCTACGTAAGATGCTTCGATTGGCGTTAAAAAATACATGAAATCACAAGTCTTATCGTTTATGTCCGCTATAGGAAACATCACCATTTATTTGCAAATGGTCTACTTCGAAACCAAATAATTTACTTATACATTCGAAGGCAGGGACATAAGGGGTCGATGGGGGTTGCGGTCCCCTGAAAACTTTAGACACTATGTATATTTTATACATTTTTATGTATGGTTTTAGTCATTTTTTTTAAATAAGTTTTTGTTCGTAGTGTATATCGCTCCCTAAAATTAATTCTTAAGTCCACCTTCCACTAAAATGTTTAAGTTTTGTCTCCGAACGCACGCTCGTAATCGTGAGAGTGCAGATTCAATTCCTTCATATGGCTCATTGGATCGAACATAGTATTCCACACTAGATGCTTAGAGGTGCATTTTAATTACCTTCTTTTCTACTGTTTTGAGATAATTTCTATGTTTCTTAAATGTGACATTTATTTAGGTTTTCTAGGTTGTCTTGGAGGTTTTGTCGCAAATTTGGTTTATGTAGGTGCTTCATGCTTGCACTATTGGCTTTGTGTTTTACAATAAATTTTCACCTTGTTTATTAAAGGAAAGTTTTCAGCCGTTCAGAAAAACACACACATTTACCAATATTAAAAAGTGCTAATTATATGCATAATCACGAGTTGTCATATTAAACTCAAAATTAGAAAGTTATTTTAGATTATATTTATGACAAGCATGTAGACTTGTTTATGAATATATAGCTAGAAAAAAGACAAACCTTAAAGTGCAATAAATAGACGAACGTGTCACTTGTTTGATGATTTTTGCTTTGGAAATTTCTTCTTGTCTTGTTGGCTCATCACATGTGAAGCCTTTGTTCATGTGATTCCAAAGACAGAATGTGTCTTTTGTGCGTTGGAATGTGATTAGAGAAACTAAATGATACACGACTTCTTCTGTGTGTTGTAAAGTGTCTTTTGTGTCTTTTAGAATAGATAACATTGAAATATACGGCTTATAAATAATATATGATAAAAGTCTTTCTTAATCTACTAATTCGGTGTAATAATGATGGCAATTCTTCTGAATATAGTTTTTAATCTCAATTGGAAACATGAGTGCATCAATGTAAACCTTTGGTACATATGTGTGCATAATCCTAATAATATGTGTCAATTTTTGATTTGACATGAAACTTAATTCAAAACCGACATGAGAATTAATAGGTTTGGTTGAATTTATATAAATTTTGGATCGGGTTTGGGTCGATCTGTCTAACCTATTTATTAAACTAGTTACGTTTGGGTTAAAATTAAACTAATTGGGTTGATCTGACAATCTGTTTAAGATTTCTTTTTAATTTAAAAAGTATCTATATTTTGCTATACGAGTTAAATGGATTAAAGCATCGACCCACAAACTTATTTAACATGTTTACTCGGTAATGTGTCAACTTTTTTTTATATAACGGGTTAAATGAATCAATTCGAAACTCGTTTAGCCTATTCAGCCCGTGTAACCTATTTAACACGTTAATTCATCAATATGTCCGAGTTAAACGGAGCAAGTTTGAGTTATATATAAACATGTGAAGGTTGATATAGCTGATCCAATCAAATTTGAGTTGATGTTTACTGATCTGTCGATTTATCAACACGAACCTACTAACTCGAACCCAACCTCAATTGCTACCCATTAGTATATCGTGTCATTATCAAGGTTGACATGAGTGTCATATACCTCAGATGTTGTTAAATTGAGACGACAATATACTCTACATTATTTGTTTTCATGGGAATTTCCTTTCTCGGGTTGCAAATCCAAATGTCGAGTTAAATTTTCGTCGGTTTAGGTTATATGTGTGTTACAATCGACCACACATACAAGCAAACTATAATTCTTATATACTGTTTCAATAGAGATGTCGCGACATAGTACGCTCGATCACTGCACATGGGAATCTTTGGGTCCATAGAATGAGACGATGAACCCCACATGTTGTTATAAATGTGATGTTAATGTGTTATGCTAGCACACAAAATGTAACCATCGACCTATTTGATACCAACAATATTGTTACTTAAGTTTACTTGGAAATATATGCAATTTTTTTCATCCAAATACGTGGAACATATATATATATATTTTTTAGTTTACGACGAGGAGTTCTCACCGCTATCAAAATGAGTGGACTAATCTTTCGCGGGAGTTTGCTCGATATATTGAGTGTCTTAAATTTCATATGACATAACATAGTTACATAGTTCCATTTACATATATGCCCTATGTCCGGTGGCAGAACAAAGACTAAGGGTCATCATGTTCACTTTATGAAAAGTATCGAAAATTGTAACCCTAAACTTAATTATCATGCTCATTTTAGAAAAATTAGTGTATTTGTCACAATTATACACTAAAAAAAATTCAAAAGATACTCATGCACCTTCGAAAAGCCCCCTCGTCGACGCATGTCAATGCTATTTTATTGCTATATCCGACTAATATTAAACGGTTACAAAAAAACTCAACACATTACCCGTTTTAAGAGGCGGAGCTAGAAGCTTTTGCTCGAGGGAGCACATTTCGATAACTTTTAAAAAATGATTCTAACGGGGAAAACTATAAAAAAAAGACCCAAATGTTTTTTTAATTTTACACTATAATTTTTTCAGATAAAATATCACGCGACCCGGACCCTCCCTATCTCCGTCCCTAATCCTCTTTTTATCATCCAACAAATTATAAAAAGTTGATGAATGACCTAACTGTATGTTACCTCTTGTGGTAAACCTAAATCTTGCATGTCTTTCAGAAAAAGTTACACCAAATTTAATGATCAATGATGCAATAGAATCACATGAGACTACGAGTCTTGAAAGAATATATTCTAGCAAGAACACAAAGTTCACGGGCACCACCATCACCAAATTTATTTAATTTATTTAGCAAATAATAAAAAGGGAAAAAAGTGCATTTATAATAGGTTTGTACTTGTGGCCTAAAATTCACCCCTGTGATTGCATAAATGTCAGTGGTAGCAACACCCGTGATTCATTATTCTCTAATCACTATCACTCTTCTATAAGTTAGGTGCTTATCAACATTAGCCCAAATAAATAATAAAGCCAATCATTAAGATTAGAGTAAACTATCTTAAAAAACATAATGATTTTATCCTGTTTATATGTATTATAGGTATTCACTTTCTATCTATGAAACAAAATGCATGGTTAATGCTTGGTATTATAAGGTAATTATGGTAATTATGTCTTTTTCTTACAAAAATGCTAAAATTACAATATAAAGACTTGATTTTAACAAACATATCAAACTCTTATCATCAAAAGAATATCTGACATACTAAGATACAACTCCAATCTACTGTACTCACGAAGAGCAATAACACGAAGAGCAAACACGTTATAAAAAACATGTCAGAACACGACGCTCACCTTCATTCATACGCAACCCTCACACAACAAACATCAACGGTTGAACCATAAAGAATATATAATCTAACCAAATTGTGCCATATCGTGCAAAGTAAGCGCGGTTGATGAGAGAAAATAGCCAAAAATATAAGAAACCACCTAATGAATAACCCAAGATGGTACGAGAGTTCTCTTTCTAAAAAAGAAAAATAAATGATTATAAGGAACCAACGATTATCGATTCTTAAACAATCTATATTTTCTTACAGCATAATCTATATTTTCTTGACAATGTCACCTAAAACAACCTAATTATGGTAATTAAGTAAGGTTATATGTAATTACTACATGATACTTATACACTAATACATACACATGTAATATGTCTCATCACACATAAACAACTACACAAGGTTACAAACAAAAAAGAATATTTTCCCAAAAATATAAGCAACTTTGTACAACACTTTTCAGATTATTATATTTCATCAATAGCTCAATAAATACACACATAAACCCTTCACCACTTCACTAACCCATACCACACACAATTCATTTGTCTTGCAACATCCAACATACATTCTTCCACTTACATTTTCATGGCTAAATTTAGTCACATTTGCTCTATTTTCATTCTTATATTACTTCTTGATACTAGTACACAAACATTGTGTCATACAAAAGGCTTAAAACCTAAAAGAAATACATGGAAGAAAGAGTTAGGAGTCAATTTGACACAAGTTCAAAATTCAGAACAACAATTCATGAAATGGGTCAATTTTGTTGGAGGTTTAAGGCATTCCCTTTTTTCTGTTGCTTACAACAAGCTTTTTCCTTCGTATACCATCACCGTTGACCGAAATCCGGCTACCGGGGACTTTACGACTATTCAACAAGCTATTGATTCTCTCCCTATGATTAATCTTGTTAGAGTTGTCATCAGAGTTCATGCAGGAGTTTACAAGTAAGTTTGTGTTTATTTTCAAGGTGTATACTTAAATATCGGGCTTGGGCCATTTATCGTCTAATATAATGTGTGTATTTTGTCTTTTTTATGTTTGTGTTGGAAATTTGTGTGCAAAATTTAAAGAATGCAGATAGGATAACTTAGAGATTGTGAGGTCAAATATGTTTTTTCATGGCAATTGTGAAGAATTCATATGGTAGGAACATTTTTTAGTCATAAGTTATATTTGTATGAGCTAAAAAATAAATTTTGAATTATCCGAGGTCTTACATATATAGACTGACAAGTGTTATATTGCTGACAATAAGATTTGATAGAGATTGAATATAACACAAATTTGGAACATTGATTTTTGCTTTATATATTTATCATGGAAAATTTTGTAATTCATGCAGAAGTATGATGACAAATGAGGGTATTTTTGTAAATTCTTATTGTTTATTAGAAACTACTTATAAAAATAGCATTACTTTTAGATAAAAATCGATGTCCAGTTAACCAATCGAGTCACGGTTCAACCAGTTCAACCGATCGGATTAACTCGGGTTTTAAAACACTAGTTAGAAATTGTTTGTTGTGTTAAATATTCTAATGGCACAAGGGATTAATTGTCATCTTTTGGTCAACTGTAAGAATATAAATACTCGTAGCTAATGATTAGAATAAGTCCATGCACCATTAGTCCCTAATATCATATGGCTAAAAAGTTCTTAAGCATGTTTATTTGTTTAATAATTGTCTTTATAACTCAAGACTTTTTGGTATACATTGTAGGTAGTCTTTTCATTTGTATTGTTGTAAAATAGAATATCTTTTGCCATAGTGAAAAAAAATTACCCCATAGTGTGAAACATGTGTTATTAAATTGTGCAACATGCTAGAGAATTTTGTTATTATAATTAAGGTTAATGAACATTTTTAAGATATGTTTTCTTTAACATTTTTATAGGGAAAAGGTTAATATATCTCCCATGAAATCATTCATAACAATTGAAGGGGCAGGTGCTCAGAAAACAATTGTGCAATGGGGCGACACGGCTAAAACCATCGGTGCTAGAGGTCAAGCCATTGGCACCTTTGGCTCGGCCACTTTCGCGGTCAATGCCCCCTATTTCATTGCCAAAAACATCACATTTCAGGTAATAAATTAAAAACACATGCAATAGACAATTGTGCAATCAACTCCCACTTTCGAGTTTTTAGCTAAATTATAAGTATGTGATGCATGCAGAACACGACCCCGGTACCAAAACCAGGGGCTATAGGAAAACAAGCGGTCGCGTTCAGGATATCAGCAGATACAGCTGCATTTGTTGGATGTCGATTTTTGGGCGCGCAAGATACACTTTATGATCATTTGGGTAGGCATTACTACAAAGATTGTTATATTGAAGGCTCTGTCGACTTCATATTTGGCAATGGTCTCTCTCTTTTCGAGGTAAAAATTATATTCGACTAGTACAAAATAACATACAATTTCATTTTTTTTTCTTTTAATCTATTTTAAGCAGCTTACTTCGAAATTTTTTATGAATAAAAAGTTCAGGTATATTATTATTTTTCATAAGATACCAAATTACACTATTTTGCATTAGCCAAAAACTAAGATATAACTTTTATAGACGTTTTAACTATTATTCTATTTGTCTTCAAAGTTCCAACAATCATAAAAGTCCTTTTGGGTTCAAATTGAATTATCATGGTCCAGTTTGCTACTATAGGCCCACATTGGACCACATTCCCATATCAACCCAATTAGATCACAACTTTGGTTAAATGCAAAGTTGATTTAAAAACTTAATAAAATTTTATCTCATATTGTATATATATTTGTTAAAAATTATGATGTCTTTAATATAAATCTGGTTTAAAAATTATTTATTACATAATTATTTGATTTAAAAACTTTATATACCGGATAACTTAATGCTCTCTATCTTCGCCTCCTGCAACATTACACTTTTTTTAATGTTTTCAGACCCGGGTCAACCGGTTTTGGTAAAAAAAACGGGTCATATTAACCCGGGTTACACATTTTGGAAACCCGGCTAGACCCGCCAGGTTTTGGGTGACCCGAGTCAACCTACTTCTTGAGACCCGGCCGAGTTTCAATTTTTTCAGGTTTTTTTTTAAATTATTTACATTTTACGTATTTTCGACGGAATTCTATTTTGATATATTATATTGGTTGTTAAATAGTTTATACGTTCCATATACGGAAGTTTTCATGGTTTTTATATATATTTTTTTAGTTATTAAGAAAACCTTGGTTGACTCGGTTTAACCCAGATTGACCCAGACCTGATAACTCGACCGGATCAATCTAAAAGCCGGTTTTCAAAACATTGATTTTTTTAACAATAAATGTTCACATACTTTTAATATCCTGTTGAATCAAATATTTGTAACTAAAGCTGTGCTAGCTAACATGCATACAATTTTACTAGTGGTAGTAACTTATCATCTTCTATATAATTTATTGCATGACTTAGCTAAAATGGTGTAAACATGTTGTATCGTTCAACAGGAAAAATAGTACATTACATTTATTAGTAGAAGGTGAAATCACATTGTCGTTGTATCAATTTGAATTTGAATCATTGTAGCGTACAACATGTATGATCGCCCTCGTTTAACTTGTGTAAGAAAAAACATTAATTTCATGGAGATGTCATAATTTTGGTTGTAATAGGAGTGTCAAGTGCACGCAATAGCGCCAGTGACAGGGGCTGTAACGGCGCAAGGGAGGAGTAGTTTGCTAGAGGACACAGGGTTTTCGTTCTTAAGATGTAAGGTCACCGGTTCGGGAGCACTCTACCTTGGGAGAGCATGGGGTCCCTTTTCTCGCGTCGTTTTTGCATATACTTACATGGATAACATTATTATCCCGAAAGGATGGTACAATTGGGGCGACCCTAATCGTGAAACGTAAGTTCTCATATCGTCTTTCACTTTATACTTTAAACTCTAAACGTAAACCCTAAACCCTAAACTTTAAAGGTTAAACCCTGCCTATCACTTATTGATATAGGACTTGTATGATGCACTTTTTTCTAACTTTAGTGACAAGGGTGAAACATTGCTAGTTTAATATTAGACCAAATTTAGTGGATGCTTCTTTACACAACAATAATTCTATGTTTGTAGATACATATACCACTTTGTGTTGATGAGTGCATTGCCTTATGGATTAGGTAATTTGGTAATGGAGTGGGCGGTGGTTCATTTGCTTTTTTGGTATGCGATATACATACATGTTAGGGCTAAAAGCTACCTTTTGTGTTGTTTTGTTTTTATTAGCTTGTATATAGAGCTTAGGTTTGTTGAATTATATGCAAAAAGTAAGTACCACGTAAGACATAGTGCACGCATGCAACAACTATGGATTTTGGTTTTGCATCCCAAGACAATTATTGGATGGGGCTCTAGATATACTCTCTCCGTCCCAAATTAATAGTCCCCGACAAAAACCACATTGTTTTAAAATACATCACTATTACTGTATTCTCTCTCTTACTTTTTTGCAAAATAAAACTCTTACCTTATTAAATTAATTAAAACTTTGTATATAGTTTCTATTTTTTAGTGTCACTAGGTGTAATACGGTAAACTTATTACATTACTTACATCTATTTTTAAAAAAGGAATATAATTTTAGAATATCTCAAAATAGTATACAGGACTATAAATTTAGGACGAATGGAGTATAAGTTTGTGCCACTTTTAACTACTTATATGAACCTTTTTGGAAAGACCATCAAGATTAGGTTAGGTTATATCATTTTTAGATAAGTATGATTTCTTTAAGTATTATCTTATGTTTATAAGGCACAAGTTAGAAATACCTTTTGTTTAATGTATGATAATTATTGCAGGACCGTGTATTATGGACAATACAAATGTAGCGGACCAGGAGCAACATTTGCAGGGAGAGTGTCATGGTCAAGAGAGCTAACTTATGAAGAAGCTAAGCCTTTTCTATCACTTAGCTTCATTGATGGTTCCGAATGGATTAAGTTGTAAAAATTTTAAACAATCATCTTAATCGTGCATATTTTGTCAATAATCTTTTTTTTCTTATTAAGGGTAATTTTTGTGTGGAATGAGGTGATTCAAACATCAAAATCGACCATTTATCACGTCGATGTGTTGTTGTTTGATCCTCTAGTAGCTAAAATTACTTATAATTTATAAAAAACATAACGAATGTGAGAAGAGTTGCACCCCAAGAATCTTCTACTGTGCGATTTTGGATTAGCCGAGGGAGATTAGGATTGATGGACATACCTTGAGCGTTTTATTGAAATAAATGTGTGTTTATATAGGTTGTTTTGTGTGTTGTTTTTAGTTTAAAGCATGACATTACATGATAATGTCACGTTATTGTAATCGACTCGTTTCTTGATAATATAATTCTATGCATAGTGTTTTGTTTGATAGATAGTAACTAATCAGTTTACATGTTTTTCAAATGTAATCTCTTTACTAAATTATGTACTGATTTCAGAATTTATATTTAATAACTAAAAAGATTGCCTTAAATTACAAATGAATTTATATTTAAATGCTAAAAAGATGGACTTAAGTTACAAATAAGTTCTGTGTATAAAAAGTTAGGACTTTGTATGAATTTTCGGGCAGGACACAAAAGCCCGCTAAATCTTTTATTAGGGAGCTTTCAAAACCTACCCGAATATGTAACACTAGTCCAAACACATTGTTCCCTATACCATGTGGTTTATTAAGTATCATTTTTTTCTATCATTGTCCAATGTGGGATTAAAGGTTGAAAATGTATTCACCCAATAAACAATATACGCTGCCTAAATTTTTTTACTAGTTTGTGCACTATACTAACCTAATAGACCTAATCTATTATGTATCTCATTTTTATTTTTTTAAAGACAAATGTTAGTGGTTAGTGGGTCGAGTCGTGCAATAACATTTAAGCGGCAGAATATTTTGTTTGAACCCTCGCCTAGTTATGTTAAACTATTTATCTGCTTCGTCTAAGAGGCATATGACACGTCTTAAACTCAAGACTTCCAGAGAACTTCCCTAAAAAAAACTACTTAGTGGAATTTTGATGGCCAACTGAGTTATGAGTTGGTTATTTTTATTTATGCCATCTGTATCAGAGAAGAATATGGTCAAAAACCTCATCAAAGTATGAGGTGAGGGTATCTTATTTATAGGTATAATACATCTCAGTTTGTACAAAAATCACTCCTATGATTGAGAAGATGACTAGGTAATTATACATACAATCAATTATCATAAATACAATTATTATCCGTTAATAGCCCCCCTTCAATCCAGATGGTGGCGGTCCAAGACAGAGCATAGACCGAAAAGTCTCAAATTCTGAACGAGGAAGACTTTTGGTGAAGATATCCGCTACCAGCAGATTGGTTGGTACAAACTTCGTGAAGAGTTTCCCTGACTTAACAAGTTCCGGAATAAAGTGATAATCTAAGCTGATGTGTTTGGCACGTTTATGTGAGACCGGATTTTGTGTCATGAATAACGCCCGTTTGTTATCACAAAGAAGAGTAGGACGATCGGGAGGTAAAGCATGCAACTCACGTAACAAGTGAGTAATCCATATAATCTCAGTAGCAGTATTAGCCATGGCTCGATATTCCGATTCACAACTTGATCTGGAAACCGTGGGCTGCTTCTTAGCACTCCAAGATACAAGGTTGCTACCTATATAAATGGAGTAGCCATATGTGGAGCGACGTGTATCAAGACAACGAGCCCAATCAGCGTCGGAGTAACCAAGTATAGCATAATCTTTTGGGCGACGAAAAATGAGACCAAATGAGATGGAAAACCTTTAAGATAACGAAGAATACGCTTGACCGACTGGTAATGATCAATTGTAGGAGCCTACAAAAACTGGGAGACCTTATTGACGGCATAGGACAAGTCTCGTCAGGTTATGGTTAAGTATTGTAGTGCCCCTACTAATGATCGGTAATGTGTCAAGTCAGAGAAAGGTATTCCATCCCCTGTGAATGAAACATGCGGGGATAGAGGAGTGGAAACCGGTTTGGCATCAAAGAGGCTAGCACGTTTGAGAATATCAGTTGCATATTTTGAGTGAGTAAGAAAAAGTCCGTCATCCGTGTACGCAACTTCAAGCCCAAGAAGTAGTTTAGATCACCAAGATCTTTAATGGAAAACTCACGATTAAGGCCCGAGATGAAAGAGGTGATGGAAGCTTCGTCATTTCCGATTAGGATAAGGTCATCAACATATACGAGTAACTACATAAAACATGAGTTGCCGGAATATATAAAAAGAGAAGTATCGGCACGAATACATGTGAACCCGTAGGAAAGAAGGAACGTACTCAATCGATGAAACCAAGCCCGTGGTGCATGTTTTAAACCATATAGGGCTCTTGATAATTTGCACACATGTGTAGGATACTTGGAGTCAACAAAACCAGAAGGTTGTTCCATAAAAACCGTCTCGTGTAAGTTGCCATTTAGAAAGGCGTTTTTAACATCAAGTTGATGCAACTTCCAATTATGTAATACGGCTAGTGATAGAACAATACGAACGGTGGTTGCTTTTACTACCGGGCTCAATGTATGACTATAGTCAAGTCCCGAGATTTGAGTATCTCCTTGAGCCAATAAGCGGGCTTTGTAGCGTTTAACCTTGCCATCCGGGTTGTATTTAACACGATATACCCATTTTGAACCAACAGTCTTGGTGGCCCGTGGTCTTGGTACTAATGTCCATGTCTTATTATGTTGAAGAGCTTGTAGTTCCTCAAGCATAGCAGTCATCCATTTAGGATCTTTGGAGGCACTTTTAAAACCACGAGATTCAGTGATAGACAACAAGGCAATATGGAGAGGGTGAGTAGTAAGTGCCGCAAGATCAGCCACATGTTTGGGTTTGAAATTCCAGATTTAGATCTTGTTGTCATTGAATGTGTTGTGTTTGAAGGGGATGATTGCTGCAAGTTTGTAGTTGTTAGTGACACAAGATCAGGTTGATGGATCGTATTTGCTGGAGATGATACTTGGTCTTGTGATGGTGCATGGGGTAGAGATGTGTTATGGACGGGGGATGTTTCATGGGTTGATGAGGTGTGTTCGGCGGTTTATGGATCAGAAACCATTCTAGGTGTCGAATGTAAGTTAGGAGAAGGTGCGCATAACGTGCATTATGAAGGCCCATTCATTGATGAAGTTGTATCTTTTGAACATTGTGGTGGATTGGAAGATGAATCCAAATTTGGTGGTGTGTCTTGTAGAAATATGGTAAGCTCCAAATTACGAATATTGATATCACCTAATAATCCAATAAAAGGAAAAACCTTTTCATTAAACCGAGCATGTCGAGTGACAAAAATTCGTGAGGTAGTGGGATCAAGACACCGATATCCTTTATATTGTGGACTATATCCGATGAAAACACATGAAATGCTCCTTGGTGCAAGCTTGTGAGGAGAATAGTCACGGAAGTAAGGAAATACTTGATATCCATAAGCTCTAAAGTTGTCATATTTTGGAACTTGTTTGAAGAGCAATTGAAATGGAGACTTTTGATCCAACAACAGGGTTGTTAATCGATTAATAATAAAAGTTGTTGACGAGAATGCATCAACCAAATAAGATGCTGGAATATGTGCATTAAAGAGCATGGCCAAACCTGTTTCCACAATATGGCGATGTTTTCTTTCTGCCCGACCATTTTGTTATGGGGTATGCAGCAATAAAACCGATGTAATGTGCCATTGTCTTCAAATATTTTTCGAACAATATGGTACACAAACTCGGTGTCACCATCACTTTGGAATATCTTTATTTTGCGTGAACATAAGGTTTGAACAAGGTTGATGAAGATAGGTAAGACTGTATAGAAACCAGTTTTATTCTTGAGTGGATAAAACCACGTAAAGCTGGAATAATCATCAACAAACACAACATAATAGCGATAACCATCCTTTGAACAAATCGGAGAAGAACCCTACATATCACAGTAAATTAAATCAAGAGGATGATCTGAACGAGAAGTATTATTATTAAAAGATAAACACTGACTTTTAGCAAGTTGGCACGGTGGGCAAATAACAGGCTTAGGCAACAAGGAAGTAATAGATAATACGCCTAACTTATTCAAAGTTGAAATGACATCAAACGACACATGACCCAGACGGGTATGCCATAATTCATAAGACGCCTTCTTGGATATAGTAGTGGTAGCAACAAAAGCACGATGTTCATCTTTAAGCACATAAAGCCCATTCTCACATTTACCGCTAGCAAGAACCTTTTTGGTGTTCCGTTCCTGAATATAAAAAATGGTTGAGAGAATAAAGCATCAACAGGATGGTCAGTGGTTAACTTGCTTACGGAAAGTAATTTCTTTGTAAGGTTGGGGATGACAAGAACATTCCTTAAAGGAATGTTATTAGAGATAATAGAAGATTCCTTATGGGTGATGGGAAGTGTCTTACCCTTTCCAAATAAAACATTTTCATTATCTTTGTAAGGAGCCGCATGGTTAAGAGAATCACATGAGGAAGTCATGTGATCCGTAGCACCCGAGTCAACATGCCAATCAGGAGAGTGGGTAGTAACATGGCACTGATCATGAAAGGCCTTTGCTAAAGATTCATCCGTGGATGAAGTTTGAGTAGTATAACGAGCTAGATCTGGGAATGAAGATGCATAATGACCATTGGTTCGGCACCATTGACAGTGAGGTGGGCGACGGTTTGAGCCACGTCATCGACCACGTGAACTGGTACCGCGAGAAGAGAAGACACGACCCCGACCTTGAGAGTTAGTAGTATTGTGTTGCGCATTAAAGGCAACTGGTGGTGTAGTAGTGCCATAAAGGGATGAGAGAAATAACTCATGACTTTCTTCTTGTGAAAGCTAGTCACGAAACAAAGGTGAAAGTTTAGTAGCTCGTATGGCAGTATATAATGTCTCATACGAGGGCCCCAAAGCACAAAGAAACTAGTGTATCTTATCAAGATCAGCAACCGGATGATCAATAGCCGAAAGTTGATCACAAATAGCTTTAAATTTTCTGAAAAATTCAGAAACAGATGATGTACCTTTGGTAAGTTGGCGTAGAGAATCACGTAACGAATGAACATGTTCAACGGAAGCATCGCTATAGGCGGCTTCAAGTGCAAGCCAGATTTGTTTTGTTGTGGTGAGACCAAGAACCTCAGGAGCATATTCTTTAGTAAGTGACGCGTGTAAGAGAATGATCACACGCTGATCAACCACATTCCAAGTGATTAGGTAAGGGTTTTGCTCTTGTTTTCTATCGACGAGAATGGTAGCAGATGGTGATGGTGAGGTGCCATCGATATGACCCAATAATTTTTTATAGGTAAAGATAGGTAGAATGTGATTACGCCATAACAGATAATTGGTAGATGATAGTTTAATGGTCATCCTATGAAGTAGTGTGTTCATGGAGAAAGATGAATCATTAGAGAGGTGCAGGCGGCCATGGTTAAGGTTCTAGGAAAAGAGAAACGTATGGAGATAAAAAAAATAGGTAAGGAGGGAGGGTTAATAGGCTGATACCATTAGAAGAATATGGTTAAAAACCTCATCAAAGTATGAGGTGATGATATCTTATTTATAGGTATAATACATCTTAGTTTGTAGAAAAATCACTCCTATGATTAAGGAGACGACTAGGTAATTATACATACAATCAATTATCATAAATACAATTATTATCTGTTAATAATATCATTAAATATTTGGCGACTCAAAGTTACTCGAATAATTGATACGTGTTTATAAGTGTATATATATCCTTTTACATGCAAATCATCCGCTTTGTAATACAAAGGGATCTCTTTGTTTTAACATCTGAAGATGAAATTGTCTTATACATATTGTTACAACTAACAAGATTTTTTAGTAGCAAAAGTCAACAATCTGGTTATGTCAGTTTTTGGTTTCATTCTTTAAAAAACGGAAAGAAAAATGTGCATCTTATTATCTCGTTTCTATCGCATTTACTTTTAAGAAAATATTGGTGTACTTCGTAAATTAATTTCACTACAAATTCCATATCTGACCATAGTATGTAACCAAAAAACATGTTCGTGGGATGTAAGATTTAATCATGTTGTTTTGTTTATTACAATAATTTATATGACCTACAACCGTAGGGGATCATAGGCAACGTTTGTAAGGAATCTTATCATCACAAAGCTTCAATAATGGGTTTGAATGGATTAAGTTATAGTTTTAGAAAACATAACTTTTGGGTTACAGTTTGTCGGATTTCTTTGCCATTGCAGTGGAAATCCCTCTTCACATGCCATCGAGCCAGGGTTTACAGGTTCACTTATGTTTAGGTTATTACTATAGATTTTAGCCGTGGATGTTTATATATTCATTTCCGTGTATTATTTTGCGAACAATCGCGTTGTTTTTACATCTACGATGAGATTGTCTCAAATCACATGTCACAACTTACACATATTTCATAAAAGGATTCGTGTGTGTTTAATTGTGAAAAAACATTGTTTATTTTCTTTGAAAATTTTCCACAACTAAACAACTCTTAATTTCTACTAATATGTTACTTGTTAATAAATATTAAAAGCTTAAGAAGATATACAAATTCAGGATATCCACGAATCAATAAAGTTCAATTTTCTTTATGTTTATTTTGCGCATGAATTGAACTTTATTAAGACCAGCATATCCCAAATATAATACCATCTTAAGATATATTGTCCATGTAGACTATAGCATATAACAAAACAACATTTCTGTTTTTCAAGCAATGTGGGATGTAACAGAAGTATATTCATGTAAAAACTGTCCCGAACCATCATTGTTATTAATCAACATGTCAAGAATAAATGGGTATGTCTTAAGGAGCATGGAACACTTTTATGCTAAAACCAAAAACCAAATCGCAAATTTTGGTTTTTCATATCGTATACTTTTTAATTTTGGTTTTCGATATCGGTTTTATACATGCAACCAAAAGCCGACCCAAACATTCGATTTTCAAAAAGTGGAAACCATTCTTTCGGTTTTTCAATTGGCCGGTTTTTTTGCGCCTTCTATCGGCTTTTCGGTTTTTTTTTCGGTTTTTCGGTTTTATGCTCACCCCAGTATCTCTAACTAGAAACATATTGCATTTCACTGTTGCTAGAGAGCAATACAAAAACCATGAATGCTTTAAAGCCCTTTGATTCTCGTTATTGATAATTTCTTGTGTATATTATACGTGTATTTTCAAAATAACGTTTTTTGATCAAATTGTTAGACGTGTATTATTTTAGTATAAGTATTTGGGCTTTGATATTAGTGATAGGCCTAACTTTGTATTTTCACTGTGATTATATATTGTATCGGTGTCTTTAATGAATGAGAGGCCAAATCCTAATTTAAATAAAATTGATCCTACCCCAATTTTTCTCCCCAAAATCGTATTCTTTTCTTGTATCTTATAACCGGTATAAAAAAAAAAGAAATTGTGACGGCAGTGACAGTAGAAGACAGGGAAGAAATCACTTTGTAACATTGTTATATGGGAAGTGATTTGCACACTCCTTAATTTGATTGGCACACTCAAATTTGGTGTGTCTTGACACATATACCCTTATAAAGTAAACATGATTAGAAGTGATATAAGGGCATATGTGTCAAGACACACTAAATTTGAGTGTGTCAATAAATTTGAGGAGTGTGCAAATCACCTCCCTTGTTATATTGCTTTGGATTGGTGGATTTGTAGGAGAATTAAAAAAAAGGTGTCCTTTTCTTTTTGACGAGGTTTATTTGCGGATATGTTTTGTGACGTGTGTTGAAGAAAAAACTTTGTCTAGAAATCATGTTAAAGATGCCAACTCATTGATATACCTTTAAGCGCGGTATTTCATTATTTTGGGGGCAGCTCCGTGTGTACTCCCGTGTGCTTTTAATACTACGGTTATTAATGATCCGGCATGAAATATGGACACAAGTGCATCATCTCATCTCAATTTTAATACAAGTAATTTAAATACTATTTATAATAAATGTTTATATCCATCTGTTTGTGTTGGTGATGGAAAACAATACCCATCACCAATATTGGCCATAGCATCTTACCTACTCTTAATCGTCATTTGTACCTTCATAACATACTTGTTACCCCAAATATTATCAAAAATCTAATTTTTGTTCATCAATTTACTAAAGAAAATAACTGTACCATTGAATTTGATACCTTTGGTTTTTTGGTAAAGGATTTCTTAACCCGTCATATTCTCCTAAGATGTGATAGTTCAGGAGATCTTTATCCGGTAACCCAGCCTTCTCTTACCCCTCATGCTTTGCTTTCTATCAATCCCACTACATGGCACCGACGCCTCAGAATCCCGGTGAAGAGGTGCTACGTTCTCTTGTGTCTCGTCAGTTTATTTCGTGTACTAATGAAAAATCTTCACATGTTTGTCATGCTTGTCAACTTGGGAAACATGTGAGACTTTCGTTTTCTAGTTCACATTCTATCATTACTCGATGTTTTGAGATTGTTCACCCAGATATTTGGACTTCTCCTATTGTTAGTTCTGGTGGTTTTAAATATTATATGTTATTTCTTGATCATTATTCTCATTACTTGTGGATTTACCCTTTACGAAATAAATCTGATGTCTTTCAAAAGTTCTTACATTTTCGTTCTTATGTAAATAATCAGTTTAAATGTGATATCACGGCCTTTCAGTGTGGCCCATGGTGATGAGTTCGACAACACCAACCTTCTTGATTTGTTTGCTAAAAATGGCATTCAAATTAAATTCTCTTGCCCAAAGACCTCTCAACAAAATGGAAAATCAGAACGTATGATACGCACCATTGATAATATCATTCGTACCTTTCTTTTACAAGCTCGCCTTCCACCATCTTTTTGGGTCGAGGCATTACATATGGTTGCCTACTTACTCAATCTACTTCCTTCATCCGCCATCCAAAATGAAATACCATGCACAAAATTGTTTAACAAACAACCCGATTACTCACGTTTACGTACTTTTGATTGCCTTTGTTACCCACATCTCGATTCACCTCACAAACTAGCATACCGCGCTACTCGTTTCATATTTTTAGGATATCCCTCTTATCATCGTAGGTATCGATGCCTTGACCTCTCCACCAATAAAATCATTCTTTCTCGTCATGTAACATTTGATGAACTTCAATTTCCATATGGTTCTATAACACCATCTAACCCACCGTCTTACACATTTCTCGAGCCTACACCATCTCCTCTTACCCGTCATATCCTTCATAACCCCACCATGCACCAATCTGTTCCAAATGAGCATAACGCCCCTACGACCCCACAAACCCTCGACCTAACACCACCCGCTACTCCAACCCACAACATACTTACACCAACCACAACACCCACAACCGAACCAACGCACACTCAATCTCCTAACCGAGCTTCACCTTCTATGACACAACATAC
The DNA here is from genome assembly GCA_025667525.1 of Glebionis coronaria. Taxonomy (NCBI): domain Eukaryota; kingdom Viridiplantae; phylum Streptophyta; class Magnoliopsida; order Asterales; family Asteraceae; genus Glebionis; species Glebionis coronaria. Next base: position 698,291,201 of record CM046875.1, read on the forward strand.
ACCACTACCTATCCCGCCCGCTCGAACTCATCTTATGGTCACACGTGCCAAGTTGGCACGGTTAAACCCAATACTCATTTTCATGGTCATGTCCATTACATTTCTTCCTTTTCTAAGTCTCCTTTCTTTGCCTTAACTGATCTGAATTGGTGAGATGCTATGTATGATGAATATAATGCATTAATTAAAAATGGTACTTGGATTCTTGTTCCAAAACCCCCAAATGTTAACGTAGTTCGATCTATGTGGTTGTTTCGGCACAAATATCATGCCAACGGTTCTTTGAGCAGATATAAGGCCCGTCTCGTGGCTAATGGTAGCACTCAACAGATTGGTGTTGATTGTAATGATACTTTTAGTCCGGTTGTTCAATCAGCTACTATACGAACTGTTATGAGTCTTGCATTATCTCGTAATTGACCCATTCATCAACTTGGTGTAAAGAATGCTTTTCTTAATGGTGATCTTTCTGAGACTGTTTATATGTATCAGCCACCGGGGTTTATGGACGGTCGGTTTCCACATCATGTTTTTCAATTACAAAGGTCTTTATATGGACTGAAACAAGCACCTCGTGCTTGGTTTCAGCAGTTTGCAGGTTATGCCCTAAGCGTTGGTTTCTCGCCAAGTCAATGTGACTCATCTTTATTCATATACAGCCGTGGTACTGAAGTTGCATATTTTTTATCTACGTTTATGATATTGTACTAACTGCTTCATCTACAGATCTACTTCAGCGTATTATCGCATCACTACATAGGGAGTTTGATATGACTGACTTGGGGGCTCTTAATTACTTTTTGGGGATTTCTATTACCCGTGACTCTAGAGGCATGTTCCTCTCTTAGAAGAAATATGCTTTGCTACTTATAGACAGGGCACACATGGATAAATTTAACCCAACTCGAACTCCAGTTGACACGGAACCCATGCTTGGTTCTGGCGGGGATCTTGTTACTGATCCTTCCTTATATCGTAGTCTTGCAGGTGGTTTGCAGTACTTGACATTTACTCGTCCAGATATATATCTTATGTGGTACGGCAGGTGTGCCTTCATATGCATGATCCTAGAGAGCCTCACTTAGCAGCTCTCAAGCGAGTTCTTCGTTATGTTTGTGGCACGTTGGACTTCGGCCTCCAACTTTATGCTTCTTCTACTAGTTCTCTGGTTGCTTATTCTGATGCAGATTGGGCTTGTTGTCCTTGTAAAACCCGTATGCTTTTACCATGAATAGTGCCCTTAAGATCGTTCGTCCTAGATTAAAACTTACCCTATTTAGTATTGATCACATTCATGTGCTAATAATCAAGCAAGTGCATACGTGTATGACATGATAAGTATCGATTACGTACAAACTCATGATAAACAGGTAATAGATATTTCACGAGAACATAATTAAATCATGATCACCATTTTAAAACACGAACTAAAATAATCACGTAAATACATATAATATAATTACGAGCATAAATAGATACGTTAAGGTACGGTAAATATTTAACGAGAACACACTAAACATGAACACCAATAAACACGAATAAACACGTAACAAATTAAAACACGTCAAACACGAACACGAGAGCACACTATAATATTTTAGACACGGAAAACATTTGGGCTACCCCTTGTGGGGCCCCATATCCACGAATTAAGGAAGAGAAATGGGCCTAGCCCATCATTTTTACTAAACAAGGGGGTTAAGGGGAAAAAGTCTTTCATTTATCACATTTTATCAAAAATAACTAAAACCCTAATTTTGTTCTTCCTCCTCCTCCCTTGTTCTTGTGTGCCGCCACCTTCAAGACACCATAGGAGGGTGTTTGATGATCTTGGATAATAAAATCATTGCTAGAAATCGTGTTTGTTCATCTTCTATTGATCCACACATTCGGTATAACTTTTTAACCTTTCTTTTTAATCTTTTCTTTTGATTTGATTTAGTAAAATTAATTAAGAACATGATGTTTTTTAAACCTAATTAAAAACATAAAATAAACATGTATTTGATTAAGGGGTAAATTAAAAAGGGTGTTTATGGGTGTTTTAGTTGGCCGCCGCCTAGCCCGTGCCCTAGGGGGGTCACGGCTTGGTCATTAAGCCACCACCGAGACCATATGGTCCCGGTTTGGTGGTGTGGGTCCCACGGCAGCAAGGAACCAAGGGGAACCCCGATTTGGTTCGGGGTACGGTGTCGATTTCATGCCCGGTTCACGGTTCGTTGGTTAAAACACGATTTATGCTACATGTTAATTTTATGAATCATGAACTTAGGATATAAGTTAATTAATAACATGAGATATTAATTAAACCATGACTTAGGTTATTTTTAATTATTAATTTAGCATGATATTAATTTAACCTAAGTATTTTTGTGTTATAAGTTATAATTAATTAATTATTTAAAACATGCTTATAATTAATTAATTTAGACATGACTTAGGTTATATTATTAATACATATTAATATACATTTTAACCTAAGTAATTTATTCCATTTTAATTAAAACATGTTATACTTTAATTAAAATGCTTAACCTATAGTTTAATTAAAATGCATGAAATAATAATTAAACTATACACCATATCATATGACTTAAGAAATAAGCTTATAAACACTTAGACTTATATTTTAGCTTATGCAACCAGCTTAATTCTAATTATGGAAACTTCTATTTATAGAAACTTAATTAAATAAGGCAACTAATCTATTAATGGAAACCTTCTATATATGGAAATCTATCTATTTCAGGCAGCTAATCTAATCATGGAAACCTTCTATATATGGAAACTTATTTAATTAAGGCAGCTGATCTAATTTTGGAAACTTTCTATTTTTAGAAACTAATCTGTTTTAAGGAGTGAATTCTATTTTTGAAAACTTTCTATTTTAGGAAACTTTCTATTTTGGAAACTTTCTATTTTTGGAAACTTTCTATTTTTGGTAACTTTCTATTTTTGGAAACTTTCTATTTTTGGAAACTTTCTATTTTTGGAAACTTTCTATTTTTGGAAACCTGCTATTTTTGGAAAGTTACTTATTATTACACAGTAAGTATAATAATACATGAATTACCAGTAATACTTTATCAGATTAATCAGAGTACAAGGTAAACACAGATAGGGCTTTAAACAGTAAACCATGACCTAAAACATACAAAGTAAGCTAAGATGAGACATAAAACCCAGTACGTAATCAGTGATTCGATACTTATACACGTGTGTATTCATGTAGCGTTAGTGATCCAGAAGTAGGAGTCTTTCTTCCGTTCATTCACTGGACTTGAGGTACGGATTCCCGTCCTTTCAGTATGGACATTCTTTCCTTATTAGGATTTCCCCGTATGCAGCCAACTGTTTTCCCCAGTATTTGTTTTATTGTTTTGAACTGCTTATGTTTAATTAGCATAATCTATAGCCATATACAAGCATGACCAGTTTCACCTAGTTATGGAGGTACCATAACCATAACATTGGAGGCACCAATGTTATGACTTCCCCACGGCGGAGTGATTGCTCGTGGCGTCCCTTTCAGTTTGGCCATATTATTATATCATGTGGGGCGTATGGGTGCATCCTAGTTACATGTTTTATTCAGTATTTCATGGTGAATGTGGTGTGTGCCTTGCATCCTTCACAAGGAGTTGATCCCTCCTACCCAGACCAGTATATTAATTAGAGGCATCCCCTCTAATCAGCATGATGAGGTCACCCCTCCAAGTATTCATGCACGTGACCTTTTCATGACCTATATGGGCTATGGTATTTATATGTTAAAACAGTTTTCATAAGATAAACATAAGGCTTTTCAAACTATAAAACCAGTTTTCTCAATACTTAACCAGTCTACTCAGAACTTAGTCTTCCGCTGTTATATGTTACATGCTTATCCTATTTTATGCTATATTGTATATCCGTGCACTGAGCGTCTTGCTCAGCCGTTACTTTCCTTTCCATGTCCCAAAACGGTAGGTACCCTAGGAAAGACTCAAGCATTTGGAGGACGTACATAGGATGGAAGCTGACAGAGACTTCTCTTCCTTTTTGCCTTCATATACTTATGCTTGTTTAGTCCTTCATTCATTTATGTTGCTTTATTATGTTTTGGGCTTATGTTGGGGACCGATGTTTGATTCCGGTTTACCCTATGGTCATGTATGTTTTATTACATATTACCTTGCATGCTTTGATGACACGCCATAATTATGCGTGACATTCTATTTATCAAAATGGGGTGTTACAATTATGGTATCAGAGCCAAGGCTTCGACCTGTAGGCTCTAAAACTCGACCTGTGACTAGTGGGTAGTCACCAGGAGCTTCCTAAGCCAACGTTAGTTATTCCACGTATTGATGTTTTCAGCACATTGTTGTTTTAACCATGATGTTTTCAGCACCTTGAGGTTTTAACATTGACGTTTTCATCGATATTGTTTTACTAATATGGATGGACAACCGTCATTCATATTTAGTTATGTGTCATTGTTTCATGCATAATGTTCCTCGTAAACTGTGGCTATATGGACTGAACCCCAGTAGTTCATAATTAGTCACATAATTTTTTTTTTTTTGATAAGTTTTGACAGATAAGTTTCATTTATTCATGTTTCATGTATCATTGTTGCAGGGATTATGACTAAGTAATGGTTGGTACATGACTGGCCCTATTTAGTCGCATGTGCTTTTATCGAAACTTTTAACTTTGGGACCGACCCATAGGCGTCCCCTCGCCATGTCTTTTGTTTTGGGACCGACCCATAGGCGTCCCCTCGCACATATAAAAGGTTTTTATAAACTACATTACGCATTCATGCACTGTTTTCATGCATAAAATTTTTCTCATGATTTATTGGCATAAAATTTATTTCATGTCCCCTCATAAGTTACTATGTTTTTATGTCAAGTATGTTTTCATACTGTCATGGTTAACTTCGGTTTCATGCTGAATATGTTATACACTCCTTTATGATAGATCGTTTTATGTTCCTTCATGATAATTCCATTTTCATGTTGATTACGTCTTACGCCTCTTTTGTTATTTATGCTTTCACGCAAGACATTGTTGGATTTCATTGAATTCTGCTTTCATGATTGTCATGGTTGGTTTTCATTGATCATGCTGTCAGGCAAATCATCGTTGAACTTTGTGTAACCACACTTTAGCGTTTCTCTAAGCAACCAGAATGATGTCTATGCTAATACTGCCAGGTTATCATGGTGGTTTTCCTAACTGTTTAACCGTTATACTTTCCTTAAATCATGATAAATGATCGACCCCATACCGATCATTTCATGTGTATTCCACGTGTACTCTACGTACCGTATTCCATGTATATTACATGTACCTAAATCCATGTGTATTTCATTTGTAATACTTCGCGAATATTCGCTAGTCGATTCTGAATCATCTCAGGCGTATTTTCTATTGCTGATATTCTACTAGATTGCTGATGCCGCTCATAACTTGGAGATGTTACTAAAGGTTGATGCTGCTGACGTTCGGAGACGCTACGAGATGCGGATGTTGTTCACAACCTAGAGATCCTACGAGACAAAGACAAAGGCGTCAGAGCAAAGCTATTGGATGAGAAGATACTTCACCATCAGACGATTTTATCAATCATTGTCCCTAATTCTTAGTTACATGTCACACGTCATTCGGCTGTCATTTCAGCCATATGAGTGCAAACCGGTACAAGCCGGCCACTCAGCTGAATAGTTACATGAATCACGGTCATGAGAATGACCATCATGGAACTGACAGACAGGACGATAGTAACCACTACTATGACAGCAACTATCCTAGAAATCACAACCGAGGCTCCAGCCGCGGACGTGATCAGACATACAAAGGATCAGTAGTCCAACCGATCCGCCAAGTCTGGCATAATAACCTAATATTGTAGTTCTATTATTTTACGTCTCGAGACGCATGTCAAGACATCAGTCAAGACACATGTCTCATGTATACTTTCTGAGGACACATGTCAAGATACCAGTCAAGACATATGTCATGCTTATAGTTCCAAGACACGAGTCAAGACACATGACTCACGTCCAACTATGGAACATTTCTAAGAAATTCAGGGTAGCCTCCAAGGGTATATCCATTTTGTTGTGCCATGTATTAATCAGGCCACAAGAATTTCAATACCATTATCGGCGCATCAGTGAGAACTGTCACGTTGCCGATGTCACTTTCATTTCTTTCACCAGACTTTATATATTCATGACCATGGAGGACGCCTTTCGTATTCCCATGTATACGAAGGTTTTCCTTCAGCTTAATGATGAGATCCAAGCTGCAAACGCATTTCCTCGGACAGACACAAGTTGAATTTTATCCTAATTATGGACTATGAACAGCACACCATGCTACGATTCATAATTATGTACAGTAATGTTCAGGCTCCTGAATACTTTCAGCTTGATTTTCCATCGGAAAATCTGTGCAAATTATCTATGCTTACAAGCATGTGCATTGTTAGCCATGGTCGCTAAAAATTTTCTAGCTGTCAGTAAGACACGACCACTTAACTCTTTTACGCATAGCCAGTTGATTATTCCAAAGTCTTCCTATACATTCCAGGAGAACCTACAAGGAGAAGGATGGTACCATGAGATTATGTGTCGACTACCGTCGACTTAAACAAATCACCATTCATGACCGTTATTCTCCTCCACGTATTGACGACATGTCCAATCAAATGTATAGTGTTAATCACTTTTCCAAGATCGAACTCATGAACAAGTTGCCAATAGTGACAGGTGAAAGAGCAGGACATGTTCATGACTGCTATTCGTGCACGACTCGGTCATGCTAGATTTATGATTTTGGATTAGTCTCATCAATGCTCCAACAACATTATGGACTTAATAAATTGTGTTTCCATGAATACCTAAACAAATTCATCAGCATTTTCATTGAGGATAACCTGATTTCATTTAAGCCTAGAGAAGAACAGGAAGACCATATCTGCACTATGTTGCAAATTCTTGACAAGAGAAATTTTACCCTAGAAAATTTTCCAATATCAATTCTGTTTCATTACAGTGACACGCTGAATCACATGGGTTCCTACGGTTAATCTTACCATGACTCTGCTTATGCGTAAAGGAGAGAACCCTACACTACATTAGGTGTTCTAGGAAATCCTACGCTAGGAGAAGTCTGATTCAAAGACTCAGAGTTTCGCAACCTTCTATGTATCAAGTTTCTACGAAGCAGGATACAGCTACGTCCATATCTACGTACCTGACATACCAACAAGCTAAGATAGGACACCAACAAACTGGGATGTTCCATCATCTGAAATTGTGAACTAAAATGGGACAAGATCTACACGGATTTTGGTTACCAGATTAATGCAAACTTAGAAGAAGCATGATGCTATCTGGGTTATTGCAAACAGTTTGATCAAGTCTGCAGAATCATTACATCCGCAAGGATTGTAGAACCGACAGATTGATCGGACATGTTCCAGCCAAGGCTCATCCGACCACTTGGTAATCCCGCAGCTATCGGGTCAGACAAAGATTCCCAATTGTACTCCTAAATTACTTCACGTCTTCATTCTGATTCCACGACTTGCTTTCGCGCTCGCGTTCATGACACTATTCACGTTCATGATCGTATATGGGCTTACGATTTTACGTTCATTTCGTTCTGGGAAGTTTTGCAAGAACTTGAGAGACCAGACCCAAGTTTAGTATAACTCTCCATCATCAGATAGACGTTTCACGTCATATTCCACGTCTCACCTTGTAGCGTTTGGCATTACCGCCATTGTATTCTATGATCACGATATGTTTCACATGTCATGTTCATTCCACGTTCCTCATATCATGATCAAGATAGGTTACACGTATCATGGATCACGATATGTTTACTCATACTACACTCGCCATATCTCCACGTAGCACGTTCAAAAATCTTTCACGTATCACGTTCAAAATTTTTCACGTACTACGTTTCTCTATGTCTCGCGCATAGTTTCTAATTATCAGTTAAGTCAGATTGTCTTGCATCGTAACGTTCAGTTACCCTTGTACGTTAACTCTTTTTCCTCGATCGAATTTAGGGGATCTACCTTCCGTTGATAACCAAGAATTTCTTCGTATTCCAAGTCAAGGTCAGGAGGACCAAGATTTATCATTAGTGTCAGGATATTCTGAAGGAACCATTCCAAGAGGGAGGCCACTTGGAAACGGACAAGTTCATCCGGACTTCTTATCCATTTTTTCTCTTATCGATTAGATATGTCCTTTCAGTCACGTCACGTTCCATGTCTTTTCAAGACATGTCACGTTCCACGTTCCCTTCTACCATGTCACCTTCATTTCTGTTATTTTGCATACTTTCCAGTTTGATTCGGGTATGTTTCGCTTCCAGTTACTTTATCTATAATTCAGGGACGAATTATTCTTTTTAGGGGGGGAGAATTGTAAAACCCGCATGCTTTTACCATGAATAGTGCCCTTAAGATCGTACGTCCTAGATTAAAACTTACCCTATTTAGTATTGATCACATTCATGTGCTAATAATCAAGCAAGTGCATACGTGTATGACATGATAAGTATCGATTACGTACAAACTCATGATAAACAGGTAATAGATATTTCACGAGAACATAATTAAATCATGATCACCATTTTAAAACACGAACTAAAATAATCACGTAAATACATATAATATAATTACGAGCATAAATAGATACGTTAAGGTACGGTAAATATTTAACGAGAACACACTAAACATGAACACCAATAAACACGAATAAACACGTAACAAATTAAAACACGTCAAACACGAACACGAGAGCACACTATAATATTTTAGACACGAAAAACATTTGGGCTACCCCTTGTGGGCCCCATATCCACGAATTAAGGAAGAGAAATGGGCCTAGCCCATCATTTTTACTAAACAAGGGGGTTAAGGGGAAAAAGTCTTTCATTTATCACATTTTATCAAAAACAACTAAAACCCTAATTTTGTTCTTCCTCCTCCTCCCTTGTTCTTGTGTGCCGCCACCTTCAAGACACCATAGGAGGGTGTTTGATGATCTTGGATAATAAAATCATTGCTAGAAATCGTGTTTGTTCATCTTCTATTGATCCACACATTCGGTATAACTTTTTAACCTTTCTTTTTAATCTTTTCTTTTGATTTGATTTAGTAAAATTAATTAAGAACATGATGTTTTTAAAACCTAATTAAAAACATAAAATAAACATGTATTTGATTAAGGGGTAAATTAAAAAGGGTGTTTATGGGTGTTTTAGTTGGTCGCCGCCTAGCCCGTGCCCTAGGGGGGTCACGGCTTGGTCATTAAGCCACCACCGAGACCATATGGTCCCGGTTTGGTGGTGTGGGTCCCACGGCAGCAAGGAACCAAGGGGAACCCCGATTTGGTTCAGGGTACGGTGTCGATTTCATGCCCGGTTCACGGTTCGTTGGTTAAAACACGATTTATGCTACATGTTAATTTTATGAATCATGAACTTAGGATATAAGTTAATTAATAACATGAGATATTAATTAAACCATGACTTAGGTTATTTTTAATTATTAATTTAGCATGATATTAATTTAACCTAAGTATTTTTGTGTTATAAGTTATAAATAATTAATTATTTAAAACATGCTTATAATTAATTAATTTAGACATGACTTAGGTTATATTATTAATACATATTAATATACATTTTAACCTAAGTAATTTATTCCATTTTAATTAAAACATGTTATACTTTAATTAAAATGCTTAACCTATAGTTTAATTAAAATGCATGAAATAATAATTAAACTATACACCATATCATATGACTTAAGAAATAAGCTTATAAACACTTAGACTTATATTTTAGCTTATGCAACCAGCTTAATTCTAATTATGGAAACTTCTATTTATAGAAACTTAATTAAATAAGGCAACTAATCTATTAATAGAAACCTTATATATATGGAAATCTATCTATTTCAGGCAGCTAATCTAATCATGGAAACCTTCTATATATGGAAACTTATTTAATTAAGGCAGCTGATCTAATTTTGGAAACTTTCTATTTTTAGAAACTAATCTATTTTAAGCAGTGAATTCTATTTTTGGAAACTTTCTATTTTAGGAAACTTTCTATTTTTGGAAACTTTCTATTTTTGGAAACTTTCTATTTTTGGTAACTTTCTATTTTTGGAAACTTTCTATTTTTGGAAACTTTCTATTTTTGGAAACTTTCTATTTTTGGAAACTTTCTATTTTTGGAAACCTGCTATTTTTGGAAAGTTACTTATTATTACACAGTAAGTATAATAATACATGAATTACCAGTAATACTTTATCAGATTAATCAGAGTACAAGGTAAACACAGATAGGGCTTTAAACAGTAAACCATGACCTAAAACATACAAAGTAAGCTAAGATGAGACATAAAACCCAGTACGTAATCAGTGATTCGATACTTATACACGTGTGTATTCATGAAGCGTTAGTGATCCAGAAGTAGGAGTCTTTCTTCCGTTCATTCACTGGACTTAAGGTACGGATTCCCGTCCTTTCAGTATGGACATTCTATCCTTATTAGGATTTCCCTGTATGCAGCCAACTGTTTTCCCCAGTATTTATTTTATTGTTTTGAACTGCTTATGTTTAATTAGCATAATCTATAGCCATATACAAGCATGACCATTTTCACCTAGTTATGGAGGTACCATAACCATAACATTGGAGGCACCAATGTTATGACTTCCCCACGGTGGAGTGATTGCTCGTGGCGTCCCTTTCAGTTTGGCCATATTATTATATCATGTGGGGCGTATGGGTGCATCCTAGTTACATGTTTTATTCAGTATTTCATGGTGAATGTGGTGTGTGCCTTGCATCCTTCACAAGGAGTTGATCCCTCCTACCCAGACCAGTATATTAATTAGAGGCATCCCCTCTAATCAGCATGATGAGGTCACCCCTCAAAGTATTCATGCACGTGACCTTTTCATGACCTATATGGGCTATGGTATTTATATGTTAAAACAGTTTTCATAAGATAAACATAAGGCTTTTCAAACTATAAAACCAGTTTTCTCAATACTTAACCAGACTACTCAGAACTTAGTCTTCCGCTGTTATATGTTACATGCTTATCCTATTTCATGCTATATTGTATATCCGTGCACTGAGCGTCTTGCTCAGCCGTTACTTTCCTTTCCATGTCCCAAAACGGCAGGTACCCTAGGAAAGACTCAAGCATTTGGAGGACGTACATAGGATGGAAGCTGACAGAGACTTCTCTTCCTTTTTGCCTTCATATACTTATGCTTGTTTAGTCCTTCATTCATTTATGTTGCTTTATTATGTTTTGGGCTTATGTTGGGGACCGATGTTTGATTCCGGTTTATCCTATGGTCATGTATGTTTTATTACATATTACCTTGCATGCTTTGATGACACGCCATAATTATGCGTGACATTCCATTTATCAAAATGGGGTGTTACAGTCCTACTACTAGGCGTTCTACTTCTGGTTATTGTGTTTTCTTGGGGGATAACCTTCTCTAGTGGTCTTCTAAAAGGCAACATACTGTTTCTAGATCGAATGCTGAGGCTGAATACAGAGGTGTTTCAAATGCTCGTAACCTTCTTTGTGGTAAATCGTCAAGTGATAAAAAAAATACACTATTACAACGAGAATTAAATTATCTTTATATCAAGGGACACGTTTATATATTTTCGACGAACTTTTTTTTGAGAAAATCATATATGATTCGTATCACGGATCATATATGATTTTCTAAAATCATATATGATTCGTGATACGAATCATATATGATTTTTTCAGAAAAAAGTTCGTCGAAAGTATATACATATGCCCCTCGATAGAAAGATGATTCAATTCTCGTCACGATGGTATGTTTCATTTTGCGTAACGGTTAACGGTTTATGAGATATTTATTTTTTAAAAATATGGATTTTTTTGTTAGATATAAAAATAGATGGTTGTGATTGGTTGATTGGGTATATGTTAAAAAGAGAGTTTATGTTGAATTATTACCTGTCGATGTGTTGCTTGATTTTGTAGCATCTAAAATCATTTAAAGTTTATCAAAAACATAACGAATGGGAAAAGATTTGCACACTCGAATCTTCTGACGTGAGGTTTTGGGCTAGCCGAAAGAGATTAGGATTGACTTACATAGCGTGCGTGTTTTATGAAATAAACGTTACTTATCGGGTGTGTTTTATATAGTTTGGTCGCGTGTTGTTTTTCGTTCACGATAATGTCGTGTTATTGTAATCAATTTGTTATATGATTGGCGAGTATCTTGGAATGAAGAAAGAAACTAATTAGGGCCCGTTTGGTTACCGATTTACCATGGGTTTTTGTCTATCAACTTTTCATATTTGATGTTTGGTAGAGAAATATGGGCCCATAGGTTTGGGCTAAATACCTCAAATCATGGCATACGAAAATGTCAAGGGAGTACGTAAGTTTACAAAACACTACTGCCATTTATTATCTTTTTCTTTAAATTGTGGGGTCACTTTTTTTCCTTAACATTCATTTCAGTTTCATAATCATATCACATCCTTAAATTTAATTAATTTTACTTACTCTTTCGTCTCAAATTAATAGTCCTCCGACAAAAAAAAACACATTGTTTTAGAAAACATCACTATCACTTCATTCTCTCTCTTAATTTTTTGCAAAAAGACACTCTTACCTTTATGTAATTAATTAAAACTTTATACATAATTTGTAATTCCTTGTACCACTGGGTGCAATATGGTAAATTCGTTACATTACATACATCTATTTTTGGAAAGGGATTATAATTTTTAGATGTCCGAAAATAGTATAAGTGACTATAAATTTAGGACGGAGGGAGTAATAGATTTTAAAATAATAATATAATATTATTTATATATATTCTCTCTCCTATTCTTATAAATAATTTATATTCAAAACCCAAATTTAAATATAAACTTAAATCACACATTTTATAAATCTATAACTAAAATAAAACCCGGCTTTAAACCAAACGGACCCTTAGTTTACATGTTCTGTACATTACTGTTTCATGACAAAAGTAATTCTTTACGTTATTGTAATCCCAAGACTGTATTATGTACTAGAATTAATGTCCAACGTCTAAACAGGAATGAATTAAATTACAAAAAATCCATCTATAAAAAAATTGGGAGTTTGTATGAATTTTCGGGAATAGAATAGAAGTACCGCTAAACATGTTGCCTTATTAAGCGATGCTAGTCCAAACACGTTGATCAATATACCATGTGATATCTTAACTGAGATTTTTTTCTTTCACCGTCCAATGTGGGATTGAATATTGAAAATGTTTTTACCAAAAATGTGACAATCTATGCATCAAAGGTTTATCAACTTAAACTTACTCGAATAACAAATAAAAGATTCGTGTTATTATTAAATATATGAAAACGCAAAATGAGATAAAATGAAATAAAATGACATATCTATAATTCTAAACAAAAATAAAAATAATAACTAAGGTCGTAAACAAATTGAACATTCGATAAATAGTTTATAAACTGTTAAAAAATTGTTGATGTCGTTCACTTATATTAATTGTCTTGCATGAATTCATGGTATTAAAAATTCTATAAGTGTGATGTTACTATAAATAAAAGGTATAGATTTAAGGAGTAACTTGACAATTCAAAAAGCTCCATTTCATTTCTAAACGTTCATATCTAAAGCTTTTAAAAGCAAGAGACGTTTGTCGTTTTAAAGATACCACGTTCCAAATGATGACGTTGTTTACCTCTATTTGTATGGCATTAAAAGGTTAAGGACTCGTAGTAATTTAACTTATTTCACTGAGTTTCATTAGTTTTACTATTTGCATTTCTTAAACATGATACTATTCTCAACATGTAACATTCGTAGACACCATGGTATATAAGTAAACAGCACCAATGTGTCCTGGAACGTATCTTTCAACCACACACTACTCAAGATCGACCTCCGTAACAAAACCTATCTTTCTAAACATAATTTAGTGGTTGGTCGAGCTAGTTGTGACTTCAGTTTGAATTGAAAGGTAGTTTTTGATAATCTCGTTATTTTTCGTAGCCGAATAATTAAAAGCTAAGGATTTTCAGGTATCAAAGTATCGAAATGCTGCCTTTGCATTCTCATCCAAAATCGAACAGAACGGTTGAAAAGTTATATAAATTTACAATGCACACGCAATGATGAATCAAGTTAGTTGATCCTTACTTTGTAAACCAAAAATTTCAATTAGTTATTGAAGAAAGATAAGTTAGGGTAAATATTAAAAGTTAAGAAGCCATATAAGTTTGGGAAATGTCTTAGAGCTGAAGTTACAATTTTAATTTATAAATGAACTTCACTTAGACAACATTTCCTAAACATGATACGTATTATTCTAAACATGTATAGTTCGCGTAGACCGTAGTATAAAACGAAACAACATATCATTTCTTCCATGGATGTGGGATGCATCGATGAAATGTTCTTAAAACACAATAATTCAAATGTCGACTCTCAACTTTAGTTTTCGAATCTATATCATGTGAGTGTTCGTTATACGCTTATCATTTGAAGAATTGTAGACAAGCTTTTTCGGTCAAGCAATACTAATCGTTTGTACTAGAAACATATAGTTTATTGCTTAGAATACACTCAAATGGTAACCAATGTATCCAGTATGTATATTACTCCTGAAGTCCTGATGTGGCTAATTAACTAGCAATATCTTTTTCTTTAATCTATGTGAGATTAATTCATTTTAATTAAAAAAACTGATTTTCTGTCTATACTTTGCTTTAATATTTTGTTATTTTTTATTGTAGGATGAAGATTAATATCCGCTACTTGGTATCTAATATCGTCATCAAAATTAGTTATTTTTTACTACATTCACTTGCCTACCGCTTTGTTTCACTTTTCCTGCTAAAGATGAAGATTGGTCTTCGCTTGTTGCGAAAGTCTTCCATCAAGAAAACTCTAGTGTTTGATGTTTATAGGATATAATGGCCCAAGCCAGAATGTAATAGTATGTTATATGTTTCAGTATAAAAGAATATCAATTACCAAGTAATTGCACCTTTTAATCTTTTCTGAAACCTAGATAATTAAATGAAGCACATATATAAAAAGTTGAAAGTTAGTATAAATTTTCAGGCACATAGTCTAAAAACCCTATAACTTCTAATTTGTTTAGGAGATATATACCGTATGCATGGAAACATAACGCTCATTCTAACGTATCTTTTCTTATAAAGCATGTACTAGTAGTATATAAACTAGCAACATGTTCTTTCTTTTATCTATGTGGGATTAAATTCATGTTTGTTTGTAATACTTTTATAGTAATACTTTTACATGAAAAATGTCAGCTTTGAAATATGATAGCATATTTTTGTAGATGAGATTCTGTGTATAAATGTAGTCACCACTAACAAAGATTTAAGTATCTAAATTAGTGTGCTTCTATGGTTATACATTTCGAACTATACATGCAAAGGTTGGACAGTAAGATATTAACAGTACCCATTATTTTATTACTTCTCTATGTTTTTGGCGGGAAAATCTCCTTTAGTGCCTCCACTTTTGGACGTGACACGTATCTCACATACGTGTTTTGCCCTTAACCCTTTAAGCTCTTTCTCTAAACATACAGCTCATCTCACACACGCAGATTTCTCATCTAAATGAATTATCTCACACAGATTTTCTCCATCTCTAATTCATCAAACCCGCAAACCAGTATCGAATCATAGCAAAACAGATCTAACGATACCCAGTATCCTGAAAAGAGACCCCACTGATCCGGCGACCTCAGTATCCACTGAGGTAATTGATTTTTATTTTTATCTTTTTATTTGTGGATATGAATTTTGAATTATAGATAATTGATGTTAGAAAGTTTGGATTTTCACTAATATTTAGCTAACTTGATTTTTTTTATCTTCAGTTTCAAGATGGAGAAAAAGATGAACACAACACATCTATGCCACTGTTTTATATTAGATCACCATCACAACACAACACAACCATCGCTGCATCCCCGTTTCCCCAATATCAAAATGCGTTTTTATACCTGTTGATATTTTGGGTTTCTTTTAGTGTTTCGGTAAGAAAGAAATCGCCAGATCTATGTCTTCTATAGATCCACACACTTGATTTTTAAAGGTCTGATCTTTTTTTATTTTAGTTTTATTAATGTGTTTATTTTATAAAATTGGTTGTTTTTCTAATTCCTTTAAATTAAAATTTTATTAATATCTTGGTTAATGTTATGAAACCTTAGGATTCTAGGGAGGATGGTGCGGTTGTTTGGATGGCAACAGATTCACAACAAAAACATATAAATAAATGGCAACAGATTCACAACAAAAACATATAAATAAAAGTTTCTTTATTCCTGATTTTAGTGTCTTTTTGTGGGTTTTGGGTTTCATATGTTATACAAAGCGACTGTTTGTTGATAGTTTCCTCCATATTTGGTGGGTTTTAGATTAGTTACATGAAGTATAATGGGGGTAATATAGGTTCAGGTGAAAGAGTTCGATAATGTCCTATGTGGTCGGATATGCGCAATCATCATTACTATTATACGTTTATGGTAGGCGCTTTGTGAGATGATTGCTACTGTAATGGCTTTTTTTATTAGTTTTTGCGGGTTTCGACGGGAAAAAAAGAACCGCGTGTCCTTATGTATGTTACATGCATCTGTCTGTGGGTAGAAAATGATATCATTGGTTGGTGACGATTGGCTTAAGGTTAATCGTTGCCCCAATCTTTTGTACGATGATTCGATTGACGATTGGCTAAGGGCTAATCGTTTTGCCCCAAATATATGATTGGTTGGCGACGATTAGCTAAGGGTTAATCGTTGCCCTAATCTTTGCTATGTTGCTTTGGTTATATGATAGCTATTATGAGATTGTTGCTTGGAACTATCGGATACGCTTTGATCTTATGAATGAAATAGCCTTTGTATTGGTTGCCCGACTTTTTCAAAGGCAACGATTAATTATCTCGGTATGAAAAATTGGAACTGAAGCTGTATACTTTTTCAAAAGGCAATGATGAGTTATATCGGTAGGAAGAACTGGAATTGAAGCATTCAGCATGTCGGCACGACAACTTGCAAAAGTTGCAGCCACGACATATATGCGCTGTTTCTCCAAGTCTATACTATTCTGAGCCAATAAAAAAATAATCACACGCCTTCTGTATGTTAAAAATCACCAGAAAGATATATCAGGTGTAAAAATAAAATCATTTTTCCATACCTTTGTTGAATATATGAATTTATATTCGAAAGGTGTAGTTAAATGTCTCCTAAATTTGAATAAAACTTGAACTTTAAATACAAAGACGAAAGCAAGTTCATGACACCGAAGGGTATGTGTTTGTAAGGTTATTTATGGATTTCGCACGATGATGTTTTGTATAGCCATTTTTTAGCTATAGCTTTTGGGATATTAAGTTCTGATCTGTTTTATACCCTGTGTAATACAGATGCCGGGAAAAAGAAAAGACACCTCGAAAGCTTTCAGCGACTTGAACCAGCCCATCTAGTGGTGGCAAAGAAAGGGGCATACAACTGAACATAACTCAAACCGACACACGTGAGCAGGTACCAGAGTGAAGGTGAGCGTAAACTTCTGGATGAGGTATTGATTTTGTTGTTGTATCCTGAGTTGGTGCGTGTTTCCTTTCGTGCATTAGGTTTTTAGTAATATAGAGTACCGTATAGAGTTCCTAAAAGCACTAAAATATGTTGCGCGTTAGTTGTGCTTCAAAGTTTGGATTCTATCTGAACACTTCATATTTCTGTTATACATATCAGAATATATGAGTAAATGGTGCATCAAAGACATAATATACAGACTACATGTATATTATTTTTAAGCTATTCAACATTTTGCTTACATGTGAAGATCTTGAACTTAAAAGACCACAAAATCAGACCACAAAATCTTAATATGGGGAAAACGTTTTTGTTAATATCGAGATGTAGATCACAATATATAAGTGTACAAATATTGCAGTGGTGGTTTTATGAGACTGTCATACTGGACTAAAACCCTTTACCTAATTGGTTAGAAGTATGAATATACTTTGACCATGAGTTTCTGAGTTGGTGTGAATTCGTAGATGTGTGGACCTTATATGTGAGATATAATGCTATATTTTATAGAAAAATGAAAAGAACAGATGCTAAACATGATATTATAGACATGATATTATAGACCAAAGCTTCTGATGATTATTCGAGGTCAGTTTCGACTTATAAAATTCGGCTTCACTTTGATTTTTTTGTTTATTTTTATTGGGTTTTTGATAAAATGGAAGAAAGATTGATTCTGAAAAATGTTCAAGAATTTCGAGATAGATAAGTTCACATTTTTAGGTGTAATGGCAAGTAATCAAAAGGGTTTGAACCAAATCTCCAAATTTCTTATATTGACTTTTTAAGTCAACTGTTGAATTGATTAACTTTTATTGCAGGAAATGTCGAATGTTAATAGTATTAATGCAGCAGCAATCAAGTTGGGGAGATATTCGAGCTCAAAGATAGATGCTCAATGCTTGCAAGAAGGCTTGATTATCGGCTTTCTTTTTTGTTTTCTTTTTCTTTTGGTCAGCATGTGCATCAAGAGTAGGGATGTAATACTGTAATAGATAACGATATGCAAACCGCTGCGAAGCGCGGGTGAAACATTCTTGTTATATAATGTAATGAAATTGCAAGCATATCACCTTTCAGAAATAAATTAAACAAAATAACTTGAGCAATATGTTCTAATATTTGTACTTACATGTTAGTAGTTTTTTTTATAGATCTCAAGTAATTAACATAGTATTGGTTCAAGTTTGTGATTTGGGTATAGGTGAGGGTAACATAAACACCCAAAGGTACGTAATAGGCTATAGTCCGGGGTTTTTCCAAACAAATGCGTATAAGGTATTTCATTAGTAATGGTAGTGGAAGGCAATATATTTATTAGATAAGTGTCCATATTAAGAGCCTCAACCCAGAATGTTGGCGGGAGGTTTGCTTGAAAAAGTAAGGTTCGGATGAGGTTATTGATGGTGCGAATCATTCGTTCGGACTTACCATTTTGTTGGGAGGTTTTTGGACAAGAAAAACGAAACTGAATGCCATTGTCAGCAAAATGTTTATGAAAAGTGTTGTTGTCGAACTAACCACCATGATCACACTGAAATGACCGTATTTCACACCTAAACTGAGTATGAACATAGTTACGAAACATGACAAATTTAGACAAAACATATGATTTATTAACCAATGGATAGACCCAAACAAATTGTGAATAATGATCTAGAAAAAAAACATAGTATTTAAAACCAGAGAGACTTGGAATGGGTGAAGTCCACACATCCGAGTGAATAATGTCAAAACAAGTTGTCACGACAGTACCAGAACTAACAAATGGAAGCCTCACGTGTTTGCCAAGTTGACAAGCATGACAAAGCACGGGAGGTTTCTCTTTATTACACGAAATAAAATTATTAGAGACAAGCCGACGTAACAATTCACTTCCTGGATGACCAAGTGTCGTTGGTGCCACGTATGCTGACTGACAAGAAAGGCATGGGGAATCGGAGATGGAGCTGTGACAAGGTAAAGATCCCATGTGCTATCACATCGGAGAAGCACCCGACGAGTTACAAATCTTTGACAAAAAACCCAAACGCATCAAATTCAACAGTGCAACTGTTATCACGAACAAACTGACGAACACAAATTAAAATTTTCACAATATGGGGAGTAATAAGAACGTTATTGGTATCAATGTAGTCTAACACATACAACCATTTAGACGTATGTTCCATGTATACTATAGTATATAAACAAATAACATTTCATTTCTTTCACCGATGTGGGATGCTTTGTTAAGATGATTTTTATTATATAAAGACACAATGATTTAGTTTTCATATTTCTCATGCTTTCTTATATTTAGTTTTGAAAAAGAAAACGACAAGAACACAAGTATGTATCTTTTTCTTCCCCTTAGATTTCATGCCACCGAAAGTGAGCTTATGTAACATAAGCCTAAAACCAAATAAGTCGTAAGTCAGTTATATAAGCCGAAACGAACAACCCCAATGTCTTTGTAAGAATTATTGATCACTAGCTACATGACTCTTTTGGGTTAATTGCCACTTGAATAAATTAGAATCACATACTAACTAACTTTTAGGCCTCATTTGTTTTTTCAGTGGTTTTACCTCTTCATCTGCAAACCATGTCTGCAGAAAAAGAGGTGCATCTAATATCTTTATTTACATGAAAAAGACCGTTTGTTTTTATACTATTGAAGTACTTCTTTTCTACTTTTTATCTCTTCATCTTTTTCACTACCTTTACGTTTTCGTTATTAAATTTATGTTTTTGTCAGTAATCTTACGTTGTCCTCAGTAATTTTACGCATTCGTCAGTATTTTTATGTTTTCATCAGTAAATTTACGTTTTCCTCAGTAATTTTACGTTTTCATAAGTACTTCCACGTTTTGTCAGAAAATTTACGTTTTCGTCAGTAAGTTTACATTTTGGTCAATATTTTTATGTTTTAGTCAGTAAATTTATATTTTCGCCAGTAATTTTACGTTTTCGTCAGAAAATTTACATTCCCGTCATAAAATTTAAGTTTTCGTTATAAAAATTACGTTTTCGTTAGTAAATTTACGTTTTCAGCAGTAAATTTACGTTTTCGTCATTAATTTAACGTTTTCGTCATAAAATTTAAGTTTTCTTCGTAAAATTTATGTTTTCGTCAGAAAATTTACGTTTTCGGCAGAAAATTTACGTTATCGTCAGTAAATATACGTTTTTGCCAGAAAATTTACCTTTTCGTCTCTAGAATTACGTTTTCATCAGAAAATTTACATTTTTGTCAGTAATTTTACGTTTTGGTCCATAATTTTACGTTTTCATCAGTAAATTTACATTTTCGTTAGAAATTTTACGTTTTCGTCAGTAATTTTACGTTTCCGTAAGTAAATTTACGTTTTCGTCACTTTACGTTTTCGACAGAAAATTTATGTTTCGTCATAAAATTTAAGTTTTCTTCATAAAATTTACGTTTTCATAAGAAAATTTACGTTTTCGTTAGTAAATTTTCGTTTTCGTCAGTAAATTTACGTATTCGCCAGTAATTTTACGTTTCCGTCAGTAAATTTACGTTTTCGTCACTAAATTTACGTTTTCGACAATATATTTACGTTTTCGTCAGAAAATTTATGTTTTTGTCAAAAATTTAAGATTTCGTCATAAAATTTACGTTTTTGTCATAAAATTAACGTTTTATTCAGAAAATTTAGGTTTTTGTTAGAAAATTTACGTTTTCGTCTGTAAATTTGCGTTTTCGCCATAAAATTTACCTTTACGTCTCTAAATTTTCTTTTTCATCAGAAAATTTACATTTTGTCAGTAGTTTTACGTTTTCGTCAGTAATTTTACGTTTTCGTCAATAAATTTACGTTTTCGTCTAAACTTACGTTTTCGTCATTAAATTTACGTTTTCACGAAAACGTAAATTTTCGGACGAAAACGTAAATTTTCCGACGAAAACGTAAATTTACTGACGAAAACATAAATTTACTGACGAAAACGTAAATTTACAGACGAAAACGTAAATTTACAGACGAAAACGTAAAAATACAGACGAAAACGTAAAAATACTGTCGAAAACGTAAATTTACTTACGAAAACGTAATTTTCTGACGAAAACATAAATTTTATGTCGAAAACGTAAGTTTATTGACGAAAACGTAAATTTTCCGACGAAAACGTAAATTTCTGACGAAAACGTAAATTTTCTGACGAAAACGTTAATTTACTGACAAAAACGTAAATCTTCTGACAAATACGTAAATTTAGTGACGAAAAGGTAAATTTTCTGGCGAAAACGTAAATTTTGTGACGAAAACGTAAGTTTCTGACGAAAAAGTAAATTTTAGGACGAAAACTTAAATTTTCTGACGAAAACTTAAATTTTGACGAAAACGTAAATTTTCTGACGCAAACGGAAATTTACTGATGAAAACCTACAATTACTGACGAAAACGTAAAATTACTGACAAAAACGTAAATTTTCTGACGAAAACGTAAATTTAGTGATGATAATGTAAATTTTTTGACGAAAACTTAAATTTACTGACGAAAATGTAAATTTACTGACGAAAACCTAAATTTACTGACGAAAACGTAAATTTTCTGCCGAAAACGTAAATTTACTGACGAAAACGTAGAGTTACTGACGAAAACGTAAAATATCAGAGAAAAACGAATATTAAAAGTGTTGGTGGGAGGTGAGTGTTCGAGAAGTGAAAAAAAGAGAAAGTTTTTGTTTTTAAAGTGAAGAGATGATAAGTGATTTTTTTATCACTTTTGTCTGAAAAAAAACAAACATTAAAACGCTGGCCGTTTCAGACAAAAAGATTAAATGAGGTTATAAGAGGTTATTTGGAAAAATACAAACAAGGCCTTAATGTCTTAATTACATTATATACTACTTCAAATATGATTATCTTGACACTAAACTAGAATCAAATGAATACATATGTTATGTCATATTCATATAATTAACGTAAACATGTATATTTCTTGACTTACCCTCAACCAATGTTTTCAAACCCGACTCAACCTGGCCGGGTCAACTGACTGACCCGGTTCTGGTCGAAAAAAACGGGTCATATTGACCCAGGTTTTACATTTTCGAAACCCGGCTAGATCCGTCGAGTTTGGGGTGACCCGAGTCAACCCAGTTCTTGAGACCCGAACAGGTTTTGATTTTTTCTGTTTTTTCAAATATGTAAATTTTAATTATTTGCAATGGAATTTTGTTTTTACTTATTATATTGATTGGTAAACAACTTATATTTTCAATAAATTCAAGTTTTTATATATAATTTTTGTTAATTATTAAAAATATATTTTTAAAACCAGGTTGATCCGGACCCAATGACTCGACCGGATCGATTTAAAATCAAGATTTGAAAACATTTCCCTCAACCCCTTGGGGCCTTGTCACATAGAACTATTGCTTTAAATTGGTCCTCGCGTTCCCAAGTAAACTCGGGTCCTCGGCATGCATTCCAACGCACTTTAACAATAGGTATACGGCTTTGTTTGAGTCGTTTAACTTCACGTTCCATAATTTCGACGGGTTCTTCTACGAACACAAGTTTGTCGTTGAGTTGAATTTCGTCCATAGGTATAACAAGCGTTTCGTCGGATAAACATTTCTTCAAGTTGCAAATGTGAAACACATTATGCACGCGATTTAGTTCTTGCGGTAAATCTAAACGATAGGCAGCGTCGCCTATGCGTTGAATAATTTCAAATGGTCCAATATATCTAGGGTTTAGCTTTCCTCGTTTACCAAAACGAATTACACCTTTCCATGGTGCAACTTTCAACGTTACCCGATCTCTGACTTTAAATTCCAAAGGCTTTCGTCTTTTGTCGGCATGAAACTTTTTTCGATCACGAGCCGCTTGCATACGACTCTTGATTTGTGCGACTTTCTCCATTGTTTCGTAATAATGCGGCAGCAATCAACTTTCAACATTACCCGATCTCCGACTTTAAATTCCAAAACAGTAACATGTTATGTACGTTACTGTTTCATGATAAAAGTAATTCTTTTTGTTATTGTAATCCCAAGACTATATTATGTACTTGAATTAATGTCCAACGTCTAAACGGGAATGAATTAAATTACAAAAAATCCATCTATAAAAAAATTGGGAGTTTGTATGAATTTTCGGGAATAGAATAGAAGTACCGCTAAACATGTTGCTTCATTTAGCGATTCACCATGATATCCCGAATATACAATACTAGTCCAAACACATTGATCAATGTACCATGTGATATGTTAACTGAGATTTATTTCTTTCACCGTCGAATGTGGGATTGAATGTTCAAAATGTTTTCACCGAAAATGTATAATTGTATACCATCTATGCATCAAAGGTTTATGGACTCAAACTTACTCGAATATCAAATAAAAGTCGTGTTAATTAGTGAGTGTGTTATGTTTCAATGACCTTAGTTGTAAATTTGTGATGTTATGCATTTGGGCGTTACATAACGTTTTGATTACAAGAATGGACGGTGTGTAATAGTTGTTTTTACAAGATTATATTAGAGAAGAAAAAAAGATAAAAATTAGGTTAGAGATATTTGTTAAGAATAAAGAAAGTTTAGTCAATGTAAATATCAAAAGATTAAGAAGTTATATAAGTTAGAATAAACACTAAAAATCTCATTGTTGTTACATGGGTTTTGCTAATGACAGCCCTAAGGGTTGTCGTTATGAAGTAAATTTTTATTACAATTGGTTGTAATGAAATAAATAAGCCAATCACAATCAAGTATTAATTGTTAATTCATATTTTCAGGGATTGTCTCCACTTTTTTCGGAATATTCATCCAATCATAATCATTTATAATAATCATGTAATAAATGTTTAATTCTTAACGACAACCCTTAGGGCTGTCATTAGCAAAACCCTTGTTACATTGTTTATGAGATCGTCTCGAATCATCTTGTTACAACTTACAACTGATGTGTTGCTTTTGACAAGTAACAAAGTAGTTTAATATCTCATTTAAATCACATGAGTGTCATGTTTTAGATTCATAATACCGTTGCTTTAATCAAATTTATTCATGTACACAACATTTAAATTTGTCATTGCCGTGTAGTTTTTCAATCTTTATTGTCGATTAAAGCTAAAAAAAATAATGTCATTTTTATTGTTCTTAAATAAATGGTTGCAATGTACAACTCTTAAAAGCTATTAATAACGATCCACTATGACTATGAACTCTAGATCTTCGTAAACAGATTCTTAAGCACTTGTCAAGGAATTCCTTTCTAATCGATACTAAAAAGTTAAGAAGTTGTATTAGTTTAGGGTTCTGAGGATCTTATGAAGCTCAATCTTACATTGTATATGACCCTCATTAATAGGGGTAAGGGTGTGCCTCGGCCACTCTAAAAGTTGTGACAAGTAATGTCGAACGAAAAAAGATAAAAACAAAAAGTTAAGAACTTGCATAATTTTCCGGACATTCGATTTGACATTAGTTGTAAAATTCTTTTTTATTATGAATTAAACTAAATCAAACAATATATCCGAAATATAGTGCTACTTTTAACACGTATCAACAAAACAAACTATAGCATATAATATAAATAGAAAACGTTTCATATCCTCAACCAATGTGGGATATAAGGTGGATGTGACTTTTTAATAGAACAGTTTTTGAATGAATTTTTGGCCATTCTTAAACTCTTCACACTAAAAGCTATATATAACATACATATATCTTTCGAGTTTCGACCTATATATATACTAACCTAAGATCTTCTAAACCGCAAGTGCGACTCATCGGTAAAAATAACAGTCTTACAAAGCCGAGGTCTAGGGCTCAAATACAACAAGGAGAAAACAAACTTCCTCGTGGCACAATAAAATAAATAAAATTTACTTAATTTAAGTCAATATAACTTTTCCTTATTAAAACTCAATGAATATTA
This sequence comes from Glebionis coronaria, assembly GCA_025667525.1. Taxonomy (NCBI): domain Eukaryota; kingdom Viridiplantae; phylum Streptophyta; class Magnoliopsida; order Asterales; family Asteraceae; genus Glebionis; species Glebionis coronaria. Next base: position 698,316,794 of record CM046875.1, read on the forward strand.
AAATAAGTAAAATAAACTCACAACTTTTTTTTACTCTTTGTCCTAATAAAAAAAGACATTAAAAACTTTACACTTTTGCTTACTCTTTTTTAGTAAGAATATAAATTTTTTGTTCTCCCCTCTATTACATACTCTTTTTCTTAAGAATAAGAGTTGATAAAATAACTTTTGGTGATTATTTTTTATAAAAAATAATAGAAAATACTTTTACCGCCCCTTATTCCTCACTCTTATCACATTTAATCTAATAATCAAATGTTATCAATTTTGTAATATATATGACCACGGAAGCTCGGTTGCGCCAGGCTATCCAAATGAAGTAGTATCATTACCTTCATAACAAACTGTACTTTTATATTTCTGAACATAAAGTTTAAGTCTTTGTTAAAAGATTGATCTAAATTTAAGGCTTTTATAATAAGCAAAAAATAAGAGTTCGTATAAATTTCCACCAATGGAATCAAACTGTGCTATATATATTACACCTGTCTACACAAAGAATTGATTTGCGAACCATTTGGTATGTAGGGAAACTATAACACTTTTATTTATTAATCAAATAAATTAAATTAATTAAATTAACATAAAACAGATAACATAATATAAATAACAGAAAAATAAATACAGACATAACTATAAACGATAATTAAATAAAACACTAAAATAATAAAAAGACTTACTAAATCACCAGCAAGTCGAGGCACGCGTAAGACACGCTTAGAACTAAATAGTTGAGGCACGTGTTTGACACGCTTCCCTTAAAACAGATTCGTCGTGTGTTTCCCAGGGTACAACAGCCGAAACAGTAAGTTGTACTATCGGACTCAACCAAACTGCCCGGAATTTCATCTTTACAGATGCGTACTCCATATGTTGGAAATCAATAATAATACTTATTGATTTGATGTGTGAAAAAAACTATGGAATTAGGCCTCTATTTATACACAATAGACTCCCTTCCAGTTTACTCATCCCACCGATGTGAGACAAAAAATAAACTATTTTCCTCTTTAAGCATGGTACCAAATGCCTAACTTTGAGACACGATATCTCGTTCACATCACCTTCATTTTAGACACATAAAGGCTCATTGAGAAGCTCTCTTCAAGGAGAACGCGAACCTATAAAGTATCACTAATATATATGACACATACATATACATAATTGTGTCCAAAGTTGGTCAAAAGTTATTTTGCTAACAATATTTTCCAACAATCCCCCACATGAATAGAGATCGGTTGTAATACACAAAAGTTTAAATAAAATTCCAACAGTTGAATCTTGCATAGGATAGGTAGGTGTGACCATTTGAACCTTCCCTTGTGAGATGCACTTAGTCTCCTAGATCTAAGAAGACGCGATGTATTTGAACTTAGCCTCTGTTTACGTAGACGACAATACACACTCACACAAGACTCTCCCTGATATTGTCAAGTCCTCATAGTCGTGTTCGTTATGGTCATGAACACTAGCCTGGTTCTGCAAGAGCTCTTAGAAATTGCGTCCCCACAATTTCTTTTGAAGCGACCCATACTTCTCTCTCACATAGGTGATTTCATCTTGAATCATTAAAAACATATGTTTTATGATTTCATATTGAATCATCATGCTTTATGATTTCATCATGAATCTATTAAGCCATATGTTTAACCTCTCAATAAGTCACATTGTTCTAGGAATGGACTAGGAAAGTTACTGTATTAAGTAACTCCCCCACATTGACGTGACTTCCCCTACATTTCTATGATTAGGTTGTCCTATTAAACCCAGATCTTGGGATCTCCAGTCAACTGGGTTAGGTTTTCCTTCATAGAAACTCATTCTTTCAAGGACTTTAGTCCCATTCCTTTAGACGACTCACTAACTAACTCTCTGCTTAAGCCTTTCGTAAGCGGATCCGCGATGTTATCCTTTGACATTACGTAGTCAATCGTGATAACTCTAGTTGAGAGTAGTTGTTGCAACAATCACAATCTATGATGGATATGTCTCGACTTACCGTTTACATTTGTGATATGAGCTCTGTCAAATTCTATTGACTATCACACTTTATAAACATGGTCGTTACCGGTATACGCCATCTTGGTATGTCCTTTACGAATTAACGTAAACTATCCTGCATATTTTATAAATTTATCTCAAATAATAAATTCATATTTCATCATAGATTTATCTATAATTGTCTCTTTGAAATACTTTCAAGATTTCTAGGACATAGCTTTCCACTTAGGATAAATACATCCCCTCTAGTGGATTTAGATTCTTATATGTAAGAATCTATATTGGCATTACTCTATCACTTGATAGTAGTAGGATATCTTCCATAATGCAATATTATTAATCTCATAGTACTCAAGTAATACTTATTCAAATGGTCCCCACTTGAATTACTAATATATCTGCTTGCCTGATTATAAGTTCTAAATCAGATCATACACACGTCATTAGACACACAAGATACCCAATATTCTTTGAGTATTCAAAATGGGAAACAATTTTACCTCTATTTTAAATAGATTTAAAAAGATGTCACTGGACTCTAGCTAGGCCGGAATCCCCCACATTGAACCTCTCAATAATATTGTTTTTCTTAATGTTTGACTTCAAACTAAATCCATATGGGTTCAACAAGCCCAACAACTAATGAAATTCATGTCCAATATTGACTCCAATAGATCATTAGTGGATTTATTCATCTTGTTATCACTTCTAGTGATAAGTATACTATTCATGTATAAACACAAGAGTACATATTTACTATTGATCATACGTACATACATCAATTTTGAATCCACATTCTGACATGATATGGTCAAAAAGCTTGATGTTATTGCTTGGGAGCTTTCCTTAAGCCATATAATGACTTAATAAGCCTACAAATTTTTAGTCTAGGAACCATGAAACTCTCATGTTGGTTCATGTATAGTTCCTTCTCTAAATCCCTGTTTAGAAATATCGTTTTCACATCCACATAAGGAAATTTAAAAATTTCTTATGCGACAATATAGTACCATCCTAATCGATGATATTCACGTAATATGCGAACAAGTATCAAAGAAAGTTAGACCTTCTTGTTTTCTAAATTCTTTGATTACCAATCTTGCTTTGCACATGTCAATGGTGATGCCATCGACTTTCATCTTCTTCTTAAAGATTCACTTATAGCCTAGTGGTTTACAAACTTGAGTTAAATCCACGAGCATGTAAGTTTACTTTTGTAAAATAGAATCTATTTCACTTTTAATGGCTTATTTCCATTGTTACCCTTTCAAAGAAGTTAAGGCTTGTCAATAAGAAGTAGGCTCATTTCCTACTATAAAAGACACAAAACTTAATCCAACCATTATACCGATTCATCTCATTTTGTTTCTCATAGGTTTAACCTCTTCTTGGGTCAATCTTGTCTCTCTTCTAAGAGATCAATATAATCTCGTTGTCTCTGACCTTGGACAACCTCGTCATCTATTCTAGATGATCTTTCAATTTCCTTCATAAACAAGGAATATATTTTCGAAGAATGAATCATCCTTTAATTCCATTACTATGTCTATTTTCGATTCATGTATAATGAAACGATAAGCACTGCTATTCACAACAAATCATGTGAACATACAATCCATGGGTTTAGGTCCAATCTTTCGAACCATGAACTTCATACGGATATCTTAGCTAGATACCCCCACATTTGTAAGTACTTATAAGATAGTTTTCTTCTCACCCATAGTTTGTAAGAAATATCTTATTTTATTTACAAGGGATCTTATCTAAAAGATAAGCAATCGATATAATCGCCTTCCCCCACATGCCATGGCTTAAACCTGGACTTAAGAACATGACATTAACCATTTCTTCTAAGGCATGATTCTTTTCTATATCAAGAGCAATGAATTTGTGTCTTATTCTAAGTTTAGCATAAAAATTTAGAAATAGAGACACATATTCACCTATAATAACTTCGAATCACCTTATTATCGATAATAAGTTGGTTCTCAACTTATGTATATAGATCAAGCTTGTCTATATCCTTACTCTCAAGTAAGTGTAAATAGCAATATTTTGTACCACATTAATCCAATATGGTGAAGTACACGATACTCTATACCTTAGTAGGTATCAATTCTAAATCACATAAAACCATGTGAATCATATCAAGGTTTTTGGTTATTTCTGTTCAACCAAGAGAAAAGACTTATCAATTTGGCTTTAACCTAAGTTTTGATTTTGTAATCCGTGTCAATACAAAAATGGGTATCCAATTTGGTTTAATTGGACAACATGTTGAGTAAAAATTTAAAACATGTCAAAGTGATTCATAACATACATTTAAAAATGACCAATATAAAATATAATCAACTTACCCATTTTAAAGGCATAACCCGTATGCACTAAATTTATGTTATTCGTTAAATCGATTTTTATTTGATTCAAACACATATGAAAGCCAAATTTCATTAAGCAACCATCCGGACATAAGATTCCCACGAATCTCTGGCACACACAACTTTGGTTAACTTAGTTTTTTTTCCAGATGTAAATCACATCTTTTTCCTTGATATTAGCAGTTGGAGAGTTGCCGAAACTCGTTCTCTCCATTCTCAACTACAATATAAGAGTTAAAAAAACTCTTATCACTATATACATGACATGATACAGAAGTGCTGATGCACCATTATCTATGGTTGGATTCACTCATGACCTCAGTTTTCATGTCATTCTAGCCATTTAACACATAGTTACGGCACAAAAGGTTTCTGAATGCTTTAAAGCATCTACCGTACACATAAATCGAGTATCGATCTCCCATTTTACAAGTAAGGGAGCAGATCCTTTAGATGTCACTCGTGACATTCCAAATAATTTGTTAATCCGATGTCTCATAATTATTTTGAAACTAATTTTTGTTACTATTAACAACGTTCTAAATCACATAGTTTTTCTTATCCAAAACGAATTAAATCGAATTTTGATTCAAACCACTAATGTTTTGTACGATCCGTTACACAAAACCACTTTAAAGAAAGTCTTTCGACTAAACAATTAAAGAATGTCTCCTATGACATAATCTTTCTAACAAAACCACATATGTTATCAATCTTCATCACAAAGATCTTAATAGATCAATTTCATATGATCAATTTCTACAACGAAACTCAACAAGGTTTCAGTAGATCAATTCTTTAAAAAAAACTCAACAAGGTTTTAATAGATATGTCTTTAAACTCAACAATATTTTTATAGGTATATCTATAAACTCAACAAGGTTTTTATAGGTATATTTATAAACTCAACAAGGTTTCAAGAATATATATGGTTTATAATTAGACTCGGCCCAATTTACAATGAATTACACAAGTCAAAAACTCTTCCCCTAATTTAATAAAAATAGTGTATGTAATCTGATATTTAATGATAACTCATACCATTGTCAACATCTTGTTTCAAAGAAATTCTTCTTGATTTCATTGAACACGTTTCAAAAGTCTAATAAAATAAGATCTTGCACTTTATGAGATCAATGAATACGTTCTAATAATCTCATAAAATAGCAACTTATCTTTTATGAGATTTGTGTCAAAGAAACTCCACTTGGTTTAAATGAATCTAAATTCACCATGATTCCAAACATGCTGTAACTGCGCACCAATTACATTTACAAGATTCACTAGCGTCACAATTTTGTTACCACAAGTAAATTTGTCAATATTCTAACGGAATACAGTTAAGAACTATTAAAACAATTTGGTATCTAATAAACTCAACATGGTTTATATAAACTTGTACCAAATCCGATTCAAAGAAACTCAATCGTGACTTCAGTAAATCTAGGTTAAAACTATAACATATGTAATAAACAAACTAAACGATCAGTTTGAACGCAAACTCATCATGGTTTCAAAACAAACTGATACGATAAACTGTTTTAAAAAAATCGTTTATAGATCTGTAACACCAGATCTGTTAATTAAAATTCTGTTTACTTAAAAACTAATTTCCTAAAGAAACATAATCTTGGTTTCGGGAGAATACAGTTTGTATAAAAATAAGTTAATTAAATTAATATGATTTTAGCAAAAAAGTGTTTAATTCTGTTACACATAATCTGTTTTAAGACTGTAGGGAAACTATAACACTTTTATTTATAAATCAAATAAATTAAATTAATTAAATTAACATAAAACAAATAACAAAATATAAATAACAGAAAAATAAATACAGACATAACTATAAACGATAATTAAATAAAACACTAAAATAATAAAAAGACTTACTAAATCACCAGCAAGTCGAGGCACGCGTAAGACACGCTTAGAACTAAATAGTTGAGGCACGTGTTTGACACGCTTCCCTTAAAACAGATTCGTCGTCTGTTTCCCAGGGTACAACAGCCGAAACAGTAAGTTGTACTGTCGGACTTAACCAAACTGCCCGGAATTTCATCTTTATAGATGCGTACTCCATATGTTGGAAATCAATAATAATACTTATTGATTTGATGTGTGAAAAAATCTATGGAATTAGGCCTCTATTTATACACAATAGACTCCCTTCTAGTTTACTCATCCCACCGATGTGGGACTAAAAATAAACTATTTTCCTCTTTAAGCATGGTACCGAATGCCTAACTTTGAGACACGATATCTCATTCACATCACCTTCATTTTTGACACATAAAGGCTCATTGAGAAGCTCTCTTCTAGGAGAACGCGAACCTATAAAGTATCACTAATATATATGACACATACATATACATAATTGTGTCCAAAGTTGGTCAAAAGTTATTTTTCCAATAATATTTTCCAACATGGTATACTATTAACTAGTACAACTTTCTTTCTTTTTTCTTTGTGGGAGTATTAAATTACACAAAAAGCATGTTAATTAAAATTACTTGCTTTTTTAGAAATGCAATTTAGTCTCGACTGAAATTCAATCCGTGAGTTATACCAGTGTATACCCTGTGCAAGCGGGGGCAGTTGCACAGGGCCACATATTCTGTGGGGCCTCCAATTTATACAGTGAGTAGTAATAAAGATGTTCTTAAATCCTGTATAATGTTTAATATGTAGCCACATTTTAAGGAGATACCTAAAAATGGCCTTATAAAATCAAAAAAGTCCAACTTTAATTTACTACTCAAAAGAGAGATAAAATTGTTGCTGCATAAAATATAAGTGGTGGATTAAGTTTAAGTTTAAACCATATAACAATCTTGCATGATCATGTCAAAACACAAGATAGATAAAACATAATGGCGATCACAAGTTTAAGAAGGAAAACGTTGATTATTTTTAGTTTTGTGCATGAAAACTCAGTTGCATAGTTTGATAAAAAAAAAATTATGTTCGTGTTTGATGGGGCCTCATTTCCTGATATCGCACAGGGCCACCGAAATTAATGGGACGGCCCTGTATACCATCCATAATGAGTAGGTTCCGTGACCGAAACTATAGAAGACCTAAGGAAGAGAAACCCTTAAAGCTCAGAGTTTCGCATTAATCTAAAATTTACCTAATTAATTATCTATGTACATCTTGTCAGAACTAACAAAGATTTTAGTTTCCAAATTAAATTATGTTGTTATGTCGTTTTTTACATCTTAAGAAAATAATAAAGAAACAATTTAGCCAACTGTTTAATAGAATACTTTTTGTAGCTGTATAATTATAAGCTAAGTTGTTTAGAATATCAAAGGGTATGCATGTTGCGTTAACATTTTTATTTAAAATCGAATCAAATGGTTAAAAGCTATATGAAATTTTCGATGCAAACTCAATGATGAATAAGGTCAATCTTTACGTAGTACTACTTTTTAAACAAAATATTTCAAGCATTTATTGAAGAAAGATAAGTTAGACTAAATAATAAAAAGTTAAGAAGACATATAAGTTTAGGAAACAAAAGGAGGACGAAGTTACAGTTTTAATTTATAAATGAACTTCGCCCATGCAACATTTCCTAAACATGATACTGTTCTAAACACGTATAGTCCGTGCTGTTCTAAACACGTATAGTCCGTGCAGAACGTAATATAAAACCAAACAACATCTCATTTCTTCCACCGATGTGGGATGAGAGGCGGAGTTAGAATTTCAAGTTAAAGGGGCCGAATTTTCTTTTTTTACTCTAAAAAGGCGACATATATGATATATAAATATAAACCGTTTGTGTAAAAAGTTTGAAGTTTGTGTAAATTTTCAGGCATATAGTCAAACAACCCTATAACTTATGATTTGTTTAGGAGAGATATACCGTATGCCTGGAAATGTAGCACTCGTTCTAAAACATATGTTTCATATACCATGTGGTATATGAACTAGGAACATATTGTTTCATTTATCTATGTGGGATTGAATTCATACATTACGAACTGACATAAGTGCTTTATGATCCTCTTTTACATGCAAGTTTTTGGTTTAGTGTGCTTCTATTGTTATACATTTCGAACTTTACATGCAAAGGTTGGACAGTAATATATTATATAATGTAATGAAATTCAAAACTAAAATCAAACCAGATAACATAAGCAAATAATTAACATAGTATTATGTCACATCATCTTCTTCAATTCTCGGAAGGTGCAAAAGCTATACGGTTGTCAGAGTTATTCAACAAAATAAGATAGATTCATCAACCTTATATGGTTACCTACATCTCCTATATATATTATTATATCTGCAATTCATTTGTGGTGTGCTTGAAGTTATGAAATTTGTTAAGGGTGAGTTCGATGCTACTGTTAGAGTTGTCTTACAAACTGCAAAATAGAAAAGAAAAAAAAAAGACAAAGCAAACAAGGATTACGAGTAATGTAAATTTTTATAACAAAAACCTTTTTATACAAAAAGCATCGTAGCGAAACGCAAGTTTTAAAAGCTTGTAGAAGAAATCATAAGTTAAGTTAGAGTACATATCAAAAATGAAGAATTCATATAAGTTTATGACATGTTTGAGATGGTGAAATCCATCTTTGGATGGATTTCACAAACCAAACATATCATAAACATCATACTATTCTTAAGACTGAAGGTTTATGTAGACCATAATATATAACCATTCAACATTTTATTTCTTCCGTCGATGTGGTATAAATTGATAGGATGGTATTACTTATAACAAACAACTTTAAGGTCCGTCATGAAGACCTCCAATTTATAATGGAGGCTGTGACGTAGCTATGTAGAATGAAGGACGGGTCACGACTCACCTACAAAGCTTAAAAACATGCATATTAGTGTAGTTTAAAGCTCGATTTATTATAATATATTAACAATTGACCAACATCACTAAATGAACAAATTTGGTGCAATATTTTTATATATTTATACGTCATCATATTTTTACCACTTGCTAGCATTCTTTAAAAAAATGTTAACCCATCTCAAAACAAATTCTTGACTATGTCTGAATGAAAACCTTCACATTCAATTAAAGAACTAAAAATTTAAACATAGTAAGTAAGGTATGCATAAAGTTCAAAAGCTATACATTTGTCCCGAGTTATTCAACGAAATAACATAAATTAAACCATACATATTTGCAGTTCATTTATGGGGAGCTTAACGTTATGAAATTTGTCGAGGATGAGTTCGATGTTGCGGTTAGAGTTGTTTTACAAGCTCCGAAATGAAAAGAAGACAAAGCTAAAAAGGATTACATGGAGTATAGTTTTTTTTTATAACAGAAAACGTTTTATACGAAAAGCACGCAACAAAATCCAGGCTTTTCGTAAAAGACAAGTTAGAGTAGAAATGTTAAAAAAATCATATAAGTTTACGACATTATTGATATTGACGAGTTCCAATTTTGGAGATCTCACAAGAACAAACATATTAAAACTTCATACGTTATATAAATAAACAACATTTCATTTTTTCCACCGATGTGGGATGCATCCCGTAGGATATCTACTACCTATATAAAGGAGGGTTTTGTAAACTAGATCTTCACTCAAAATTCTGAAATAATGACACCTGTAAAATCATAAATAATCAACGGTTGTGGTGCATTCTCATCTTAAAGCAATCAATGAAACAAAACCTCTCCCTAAAAAAACTCGATTCAAAGCATAGATTGATTGAAATTAAATATTTGATCCATTTTTTCTGAACTAAACAAATTAACCAAAAACCCTTAAAAACATAACCCTTAAATTCAATCTCAATCACTAAGAACGAAACCCTAAATTATTCGAATTTTGATGGTTCAATACAAGAATTATGTTTTTTAAATTCTTTTTGGCAGTTTCAGAATCTTCAATCGATTATAGGTTTGTTTACTTTTTTTGTTAATCTGATTCAGTTAACTCTAATTTATATCACTTGGGTGTTTTTGTACTTAACTGTTAATTTTAGATCTATTGACCAGTGAATTTATGTTTTCTTATGTTTTTTTTAACGATTGCAATTGTATGTTTGATTTAGAACACATCTAAATCAAACATTGAGCGGATAAAAAAGAACACTAAGAACAATCGGAAGTATATTGATATAGAACACATCTAAATCAAACATTGAGCGGATAAAAAAGAACACTAAGAACAATCGGAAGTATATTGATATAGAACACATCTAAAAAAAGACACGAGGTGTTGTTTTTGTTTACGATTCGATGAAACAATAAATGTCAAAAACAAGTTTAACCCAAAATATTGATTAGATTTGTGGAGTTAAAATATAGGTTCGTTGATAACTTATATGTTGGGGTTCTGCATGGTGCTGTAGTGGTGCCACTCATCATGGCTACTCTAGAATCAACCGAGGATGTTGAAATTAAGAATAGACGAAATTATTGAAAAAAACCGAGATATGAGTTATGGTGAAAGTTTATCTTGATACTGTTTATGAAAGTTCATTAAGTGAACCATAATTCAAGGTAAATTGTGTTTGTTCTTCCTTTTCAGAGATTAATTTTGGTGATCCATTTGGATTGGTATAAAGCCAACCCTTTAAGTATTAAAATTCAGTTTATAGTAAAAAAACAGCTTCCGTATATGCAAGCGCTGAGGTTTATGTAAATATAATCTTTTAATAGCATACATTAATTATACTAATAATTGAATGTCCATAGTAAGCGATGTACGAGGGTTATGGCGATTGCTTACAGGATATCACTAGAAAGAAAAAATAGTTAAAGAAGTACTTTGCAGACTTCTTACAACTGAGAAGACCTTACATCAGTGTTATTAGTATTAAGTACAATCTATACCAGAATACCGACTCCTTTTTTTATTTTTTATGAATTATTTCGTTGTTTTTTCACTTGCAGATCATGAGACTAGGACGTATAGTCAGCATGGAGGATGGCATTTTGGTGGATAGAGTTTGTCGAGAGTGCTTCTGGTTGTTATTCTTTTGTTAACAATAAAACCAAGGAAATCATAATGGGATTTTTAGGTGGAGGGTAAAGTCAACATTTGGACATTGAGACTCCAAGGAGCCCACTAAAATGTGGTGGTTACTGCTCTAATCGAAGTGGTTATAATAATGTAGTGTGACAAATGGTAAAAGTTCAATGAGGGTATCTAATTGACGCAGTGGAACCAACTATCGGTTAGTTCTTCTTTAACTCATCATCAACTTAGCTCAATCAGCCGTAAATAAGATATTTGTACTCAACTAAATTTAGTGACATCTCAGTTATTTATGCGCAATTGAGTTTAAGAGCCGCTGTTAATTAATTTAGTTCTTTGTAATAACCTGCTATCCTAATCTAAATAATGTCAAATTTATATTCACCGGGTACTAACCCTTTATCCAAAAATAATGTCAAATTTGAATCAACGAGGACAAACCTATGCAGATGCTTCTTATGGATTGCCAACACTTGAAAAAAAAATTCCAAGAGAAAATAAGGTGGCTAAGATATGAGTTGTGGTAAAGTAGCTCTCTTTTTCTTTGTGGTCAATTATAACATTTTCAACAATGTAGATTCTGTGACATATTAAGTAATTTATTGAAGGCTGACATAGCACTTATGTACAAGTGTTTTATGCAATTTGCAACTAATTTCTTATGGTTATCTTTCGGAATGACCAAGTTGTAAGTATAATATGGCACTCATATTATTTGAGTGATATCGATTTTCTGCTGTATTCTATAATTATACTTTGACTATATAATTCAATGGAATTGTGTACCCAAATGTAATTTTTTGATACATTACAAGTCGAGTGTACCAAGGGGACATTGTTGTAACTGTATCCTGTTAAGCATAATCTATTTAGAGTTCTTGAGCTACATCTTACTCTTAAATGCTAGAAGGTATGTGAAAATATCATGTATACGGTTTTTAATTAATTAGTTAATGTGTAGCCTATCGTCTTAACTCAGTATAAACGTAGAGGGTGTTAAGGTTTCTCTCAATGTACATTGCATCATCCATGATTTATGTGAACCTTCTAGATAGGAATCTATAGTTATGTTGATACTTCTAATTCACTAATAACTTATGAGGTTATGATGGAAATTATAACATCTGTGTACTTCTTGGCTTTCTTTGTATTTTTTATAATGTGATTGTGTATGCATCATCTCATAAACACATCTATCTAAAAGTTATCTATATGTTGAAAGCGAGTAAATAATTTTTGTGTTTTTGTGGTAAATGCAGAGAACCAAAAGTGGCTGTATTTGCTTCAGGAAAGAAACAAGAAAGTTCAGTGGTCAAGGACGAATCAATGTGTAATCACAAAGAAGCTTTAGAACTTGCTGATGTGTGATATGTCCTCCATTACTCTGAAGCGACTCAATTAACCATTCTATACATATGATAATAGTGATAGTATGTACCTGATATGTTGTTTATCGTAAATTATATAGTAATCCAATTTTCTCTTATAATGTTTGGAAATATTTCTATCTTATTTACTTAAGCATATTAAATTTTGTTAACCATACCATAGTTTGCCATCCTTTACACACACATAGTTTTACCAAGGATATGCACTTTATTTTTCAGACAATCTGATAGTCTTGTGTATAAATTCATGCATATATTTGTAGGGGTGAGCATCAGGTCCGGTCCGGACCGGACCGGATCGGATCGGATTGATTAAGGCTGGACCGGAACGATGACCGAAATGGTCCGTAATCCCGAAGCGAGACCCAAAAGAAATGGTTCGATCCGGTCCGGGTCGATCTGGACCGGTCCTATTATGCATAATCGACGGGGTTTTGGTAGGACTGAACACCAGACCGGACCAGATCTTCCGAACCGAGGACCGAATTAGTCCAAAATCTCGGACCAAGGACCGGACCAATATTGTACGATCCGGGCCAGTCTGGCCCAGTCCGGTTTTCCGGTCCGGTCCGGGTCACCGATTAAAATGCTCAGCCCTGTGTATATGTACTCATGTTTGAAGGTTGTAAGCTATTTTTGTTATCCTTTTAACTTTAGTTTTTTAAATATTTTGATAATTTAATGTTAATTATATCTTCAATGCTATAGTTTTATCTTATTTTATATCTCGAACACTAATCTTGAAGCTAGCCGCCCATCGAGCGAGGCCTTGAAGCTAGTTATAATTATATAAAGACGCAATAATTTAGTTTTCATATTTCTCATTCTCTCTCTTATGTTTAGTTTTGAGAAGAAAATCGACGAGGCACATGCATGTTTCTTTTTCTTCCCCATAGATTGCTTGCTACTTTAGAACATAAGCCTAAAACATAAGCTAGTTATATAAGCCAAAACAAATATCCATGTCTTTGTAACAAATTATTGATACTTACCCTTTAGGGTTTAGTACCACTTGAAGAATTAGAATCATATATTAACTAATGACAAAATAGACCACTACAAATATTATTATTTTGACCCTAAATCTACGATGGGTAAAACACTCAATGACTTTTCATTATTTTAACAAGTATTTGAAGATGTTTTTTTACATTACACACAAGACTTTTTGACAGATTTTTTACAAAGACTTTGGAAACAACAAGTCTTTTGTAAAATTCCTTACTCACACAATGTGTTTGTATTAAATGTTATTAATGCAAAAAGCTATATCAAAAGTTTGTGCATTGGATATGCTCTAAACTAGAAACATATGACTAAATATGTGTTATCATATTCTTATAATAAACGTATAATTTCTAAAAAACGCATGGACTTACCTCAACATCCCTTATCCACATACCTAAGAGAGGAGGGTGTGGCAACAAGTCAACCCCTCAAAAATTTGCCCAGTCATCTACCAACTCAGCGCCACATCACACCAACACAACTAACCAAAATACCTCTTCACACACAACACACCGATCCCCTCTTCATTTGGGCCCCACCACTATCTTTTATTTTTCCTTTTTTCATTTTCACACAAATTAAAATTTATTTCACTTAAATAAAACATTAAAAATACGGAAATAAAAATTACAAATACGGAATAAAATTAAAAACTATACGATACGATACGGTACGATTCGACAGAATTTAATCGGTTTCGGTATCCGAATCAGATTCCGATGAAATACCCCACGATCTCTTGATGAATTCGCGTGTCTTTTCCCACTTGATCTGCTTCGCCAACTCTTGTTTCTACCGTTCTTCTTCTGCTAATGCCTCACGTAATGCTTCTTCATCATTAAGCAGTTGATATTCTTGTTCCTCAATAAGACGGAACTCAGCAGGTACCTGGTATTCTTCAACAGGGCTCTCTGGTTGATGAATAGTAGGAACGGATGATTCACCCATCATGTTTGGGTAAGGTTGTGAAGGATAAGGTTGTGGAGGGTAAGGTTGTGGAGGGTAAGGTTGTGTAAGGATTGTCTCTGGTACCTTTTCCGGTGTCGATGGGTTGCTTCAAGTAGCTTTTCGTTTGTTTTATTTCTTGTTTGCAAAAGTATTTCCTTGAGACATGTTTTAGAGTATGGTTTTGTGTGAGGAAAAAAAAGTAAATGGAAGTGGTATTTATAGTGAAAATATAGCCGTTGGAACCCATGTTAAATATAGTTGTTGGAAAATTCAAATTTAAACATAGCCGTTGGAAAATTCATTACTGAAATTAAAATTACAACATAGAAAATAAAATAATATTACTGAAATTAAAATAACATTATTTAAATTAAACTAGAATACCGAAATTAAAATTCTCTAATCCATTCTTTTTTAGAATCCATCTGTTTTTTGATTTTAACGCCTTCTTCAACCAAAGCATCATGTATTTCATCGTCTTTGTTCGATTCTTTTTACAAAAATTCGATTATCTGATCACGCCACTCTTTTGGAATATCCTTGCATTTTTCACATGCCTCCTGCAGTTCAAATTTAGAAGAGGGTGCATTTTCAATTTGAGGGCTAAATCCATAATCGCTTTCTGTCGAATGTTGTCTTCCTTAATTAGTTTAGCAACTAACTTTTTTATTTGATCATAAGTGTGTGGAGCCGAACAAGCCATTCTAGTAGTATTTTTTTGATTTTAGAGAATGAATATGATTGTTAAAATTGTTAAATAGGGGAGATTTTATATAAAGATTAAGAAAAAAAACATTTCAAATCAAACGGCTAAAAAATCTACCAACGGATATATTTGACCAGCTTCCGTCGTCTTCAACATTTCGCATTTGCGAAATTGACACGGCGAATAGGGGGGGTCAGTGTAGCGACGAGCCACGAAGAAGCTCGACGAGGGGCCACGTCATCGCGACGAGATACCCCTCGTCGTTACACCCTCCTCTCTAAGTGTGTGCTATTGACCTTGTTATATCTTCAACTCTTCTTTCACTACTAATATTATTCTTTCGGCAGATATAAAGAATGCTAAGATTGGGGATTATTACTCGCTTTATTATGGTCTTCTCCGCGATAAGGTTGATTGATGGTTTTTCAAGTCTATGTTTCGTAATGAAAATTATTGATCGCTAGTTGCTAGTTAACCATTTGGTATGTTACCTAGCATCATTTCTTTATGTTTTTCTAGTGAGAATTTGGGATAGAATAATTGATTTCCATATAAAAAAGTATTACAGTATTAAATTACAAAATAAGGAAGTTACATAAATTTATGCTGATTTCTAATATATACCACCTAATTAATCGAACGGTTTTTAGTATTCTCGCTATTTTCGAACAGACCGGTTGAAAAGCTATATAAATTTACAACGCACAGAACTCATGAATAAAGTCAATCCTTAATTTGTAAACCAAAAATTTCATGCAGTAAATATTACAAAGTTAAGAATGCATACAAGTTCAGGAAACGTTCTTGTCGACGAAGTTACAATTTTAATTTATAAATGAACTTCACTCGCTCAACATTTCCTAAACATGATACTCTTCTAAACACGTATAACCCGTGTAGACCGGAGTATAAAACCAAACAACATTTCATTTCTTCCACCGATGTGGGATGCAAAAATTGAATGAGATGTTCTTAAAACACAATAATTTTACGCTTATCATTTGAAGAATTAGACAAGATTTTACACTAGAAACATGTAGCTTATAGCTTAGAAACATGTATCCGGTAGGTATATTACTCTTGAAGTCCTGATGTGGCTAATTATGCATATGGCTGCACACGAGTCAATCCATCTCGAGCTGTGATCCTTGACTTCTTTTCTAATGGTTTGTTCAAATCACATATCATTAACACTCATTTTATTAGCAATGTCATTAACATGGAAAAATCTTTAGGAATTATCCTAAACAGCTTCAGTGGTCCGGAACAAAGAGCCGTTGACGCCCTTTGGGATGGTAAATGCATCTTGGACGGCTCGACTCCACCTATTTATCTATACGGGCCATTGGTCACAGCTGGCAATCAAGTGGATCTCATCGAAAACGCGTGCTTAAAAAGTTAAAAGGCTTAACTCCCAACCAAGTACAAGCTTTGTGAAACTGTGAATTTATATTATCATAACTAGACGATTACTTGCACATAACAGCGGAAATGCCTAATGACATATAATTAATGATATGCTAATTGATTCGGTGGTCGAACTCGTGACCCAAAAATTTCCTTACAATAGATAGTTAACGATATATTAATTGACCCGTTGGTCGAACCGGTAACCCGGTGACTCATCTGGATTGAACCGGTAGGCGAGCCCGTGCCCGTTGACTCGATCGGGTTGACTCGGTGATCGAACCCGTGACCCGGTGACTCGACAGGATTGACCCGGTGGTCGAAATCAGTGACCCTGCGGCTCGAAAGGATTGATCCGGTTGTCGAACCTCTGGGTCTAAACGAGCCGAGACAGTTTGTGAGTTACTTGAGATCGACTCGTAAACTACTCGAAATCGACTTGATCTAAATGAGTCGAGATCGAGTTCGAGCTACTCGAGTATATATTCGAGTCGAGTTCGAGCTCGAATAAACTCGGCTCGAGAAGCTCGCGAGCCTTATCGAGCTTATTTTGTTACCCTTATATATAGATAAATCAAGTCGAGTCGATCTTGATATGACGAGTATTTATCGAGTTCGAGCATGACATGTGTGAATAATCAAGCTCGCATCGAGTTTCGAGCTCGAATTTTATATGACGAGCCGAGCTCGAGCTTGAAATATAAAGCTCGGTCGATCTCGAGCCGAGTTTTGAGTTCGAGTTTTTTTATTTGAGTCGAGCTCGAGCTTGACAGTACTCGGCTCGACTCGGCTCGTTTACACCTCTAGTCGAACCTGTGAACCGGTAACTCGATCGGGTTAACCCGATGGTCGAACCCGTGACTCGAAAAGATTGACCCGATGGTCGAACCCGTTACCCGGTGACTCAATCGGGTTGGTCCGATGGTCGAACCGTGACCCATGACTTGACCGAGTTGACCCGTTCGTCGAACCCGTGACCAAGTTACTCGACCGAATTAATCCGGTGGTCGAACCTGTGACCCGGTAGCTTATCTAATTGTTTATGGTTTAATTTTTCAACAGTTCCTATTATATCCAACTTTTATACATTTAATTTTTCAACAATTCTTAAAATAAGTAGGTTTTCAACAATTCTAAAATTAACTCATTTTCAACATTCAAAGTTTTGTGGTTTTTCTTTTATAGACAAGTACCCGCGCATAGCGGTGAAAATTGAATACCGGTATGTGATATTGTGGTAAGTGTTTCGTGTAAGGTTCAAAATAAAACGTGAAAGGATCAAAGTGTAATTGAAAACGGTTGTAACATGCGATAATTAAATTATAGCAAAGCCAAATCTTCTTAACATGTATATAATAATATACAAAATCCTTAGTAAAACTAAAAGTAAAACAGTACAGATATTAATAACTTACGATGCATGTCATTCGTCGTGTAAAACTTCCTAATAAACAATATTTGAGTATAGACTTTTCCTCCATAAAACTCTTTTAACTAATTTGACTAATTCTTTTGTTAACACAAGAATCACCGAGTAACTTTGTTACACATATTCTTATATCACCTTTTACATTTAATTTTGTACATTGTTTTTGACTACGTTTGCCTTAATAGAAAAGTGTTATTTTTATATGTACTTAAATTGTGTTTTTTCAAACATTTAAAGTTAAGTGTAGCTATGATTTTTAGATGTGATAATTTTTTCTAACTACTTGTAAATTTCGCATAGATGTGTTGTGTGATATTTTGTTTTGAGGAATTAATTTTTATGACTAAATTAACTTTGTAATAGGAAATCAACCAATTTTCATTAAAAATGATAAACGTGCATTTACTAAAATTCAACATGCAAATCAAGAAAAGATATAGTAGCATAAATATTATTTTAAGTTATGCTTAAATCACTTATAATTTTCACGTCAGTTATGTTGGTGTAGAAACAAATTTGCTCTTAAAATACAAGTGAAATGGGACTCAAGTTTTAAATTGTCAGGAAGCAATTTTGGATCATTCTTTTGGTCCAAAGGAAAATTATTTTGATGCAATTTTGGTAAATAATCTTTGTAAGTGATTAATAGCATTTGAGAATAACCAAGATTGAGTCGTGTCTTTTTAAGCAAATAGTTATACACGTTTGTCATGGACAAAAATCAAATAGTTAAGCAAATATATGCTCATAAACTCCACTTTTGAGGAGTTATGTGTAGACAATACATGCTAATCTTCTTTGCAATAGACCAAACTATAACTTCACACAAGGATAATAAATCATAAGTTAAATATAGATAACAACAACAAACACTTAAACAATGAAAACTATAACTCATAAAGTCCACTTTTGAGGAGTTATGTGTAGATAATACATACTAATCCTCTTTGCAATAGACCAAACTATAACTTCACACAAGGATAATAAATCATAAGTTAAATATAGATAACAACATCAAACACTTAAACAATGAAAACTATAACTCATAAAGTCCACTTTTGAGGAGTTATGTGTAGATAATACATACTAATCCTCTTTGCAATAGACCAAACTATAACTTCACACAAGGATAATAAATCATAAGTTAAATATAGATAATAACAACAAACACTTAAACAATGAAAAACATAACCTATACAAAGACGATTATGATTTAGATTAATAATAATAAATAGAATTTGACGGATACATTAAGATACATTCTACTTCCACAAAACGTCTTTATGTGATACAACAGGCTAATGTCACTTGGCAGATCTTTTAGATGCAGAGTCTTTATGTGCTACAACAGGGTAATGCGGTAATGCCAACTGGTTGGTCTTTCAGATGCAGAGTAGGCAGACTTTCAACAAAGTTATCGGATTAGGATGTGAGGCGCGGTTAGGAGTGGATGAAACAGTATAAAAACTAAATGAAAAACAACGAGAACAAATTAGAACACAATATATACGATGCGGATTTATGTTACGAGGATGAATGGAATACAGAAGACGATATGTATATGTAAATGTAATAATTTACACGAGTGATAGGATTGAGAGATCAAGGTTCTTTATTTAGCCATTTTGTTTGTTTGAATTTTGAATTTAAACATTGTGTTAAAAGAGATGACAGAATTACACGTAATTATGTAAAAATTATTTCCATGTTTGTTATAAACAACCAATGCCAACCTTGCTTATATGTTATAGCCATATATGTGTTTTATTACCTGGCTAAAATATTAAAATATATTCCTAAGATAGATTTCAGTTATCACATTATTGATGAGTTTCTGAAAATAATGTGAGTATTCTTGTATATCTACATGTCGTGTGTATTGTAATAAATTCTTCAATATTTCCATAGTTGTATAATTTTTCAACTTTTCAACATTTCAACAAATAAGATACACCGTTTATAGGGTATATAGATAAAATGACTCACAAAGATTCAAATAAGATGCTTGGACTCATGAATTGAGATCAATGTTGCAAAACAAGGTGTACAAGGCCGATTAATCGCTATAAGGACATGAACCTTGCCGATTAATGTAAAGGCGATTAATGGCAGCCAACTGTGATCAATAGCGGTCAAGGGAGGTCAAACTTGCGGGAAACCTGCAAATCTTGCCAAAATACCAGAAACTCACTATAAACTTGTGTTTATCACTTATAATAACTATTTATAAGTATGCTAAGTTGTATTTTAGAAATAATAATGTCGAAAATACCTAAAACTCGTTAGAAATACCCAAAACTTGCCGAAAATACTCAAAATTTGCTAATCATACCGATCCGATTAATCACCAAGTAATCTTGCCTAAAACGATTACAAGCCACAAGATGATCGACCGACCGGCTAACAATTCATCATTTTTGCAACATTGATTGAAATGGTTTTATAAGAAAAATTAACAAAGCACCAAAATGGCGACTCATAAAATTTTACTACGTAGTATTCTAATCTATACTTGTTATCTTTCAAACAGAAGCAACTCGGTTAATAATGGCCAAGTACAATTAGTAAGTGATAAAATAATTGGATGAGAATTCCCATAACTAAGAAAATTGACCATAATGCAACTCGTTTTTGTTTTTCAGTTACATGCCATGAACTACGATATTGTTTGTACGTTATGATTAAGTTTCTTATTTATCTAAACTGATTTGAGTTTAAGTGTAAAGATCATTACTGAATGTATGGGTTCGTTGTCCAAATAAGAGAACTTGGTTACCATTACCTCACTTTCGAGATATAGATGACTTTTTTTCCGTGCCGACTAGGTGATGGATCAAATGTCATGTCAATCACGAATGTATTATGATGCTTACGAGTTGGTCAATGGTAGTGTTTGCCAAAGATATCCGCAATCTATTTGGATTGTAAACTAAGGTGGTGTTTGTTTCGTTAAGATGTTTTGGATCTTAATCTGAATACCGCCTCTTACTAGTAAGAGGCGGTCATAAAGTCTGAATCTGAATGAAATAATGTTGTTTGTTTTTTGTAATTGTCTAAATGGTTTAAATTATTCGTTTTTAAGTATATGTTCACAAGTACATGGTTTTGGTTCACCATGTCAACAAACGTGTTACGGTTATCACTTCCATTCCACAAAAACTGGCACGATTTTTAATCCAACGAGCTCAATAATATTAACCCAACGCAACTTGTCGTTCAGACTATATAACCCCAAATATTATATAACGATTTCAACCCACACAAAACAAGTTCCTAAATAACAAAATTCGGCGGTAACTAGTCTTGTACAAAGTTCTAATGTTTGGATTGTGTTTTATGTTTGGCCCAACAACTAATAAAAATAAATTATAAAGTTGGCCCAAGTACATAATGTAATATATTATGCCCTAATCCTTTCTTCTCTCACACCAAAAAAAACTTTACCAACCACTACATTTCATTGATTCATTCTCTCAAGTCTCAACTGTAAACTCTTCTTTCATTTTCACTTTCTTTATTTTCTTTCATCAATGCTAAACAAAATCTACAAATCTAATTTGTAGCCAATCAAAACCTTTGAAATTTTTGGTTTTCTTTCTTTAAACTCATAGAAGAACAACAGGCAATCATGCGTATGGATTTTTGTTAAAAACCAATTGTCTTTCTTGTAAATCGAACCCAAGTAAGTTTGAAGGGTGTGGGAGATGGCTTTTAAGAGCTAGTCAGACCTAAATTCTATGTCTGATCGAGATTGTGTCTGACTCGCATTGGAAAAACAAACAAGCCCCATGTCTGACCGCGTCTGACTGGTCAGATGTCAGAGGCGGTCAAACGTTTTTTTATGAAAACAAACACGCCCTAAGTCATAGATAGTATTGATTTTCTTTGGCTATATTTGATGTCGTTAGTCGATGATGATCTACTTTTAGTCGTATTGGTTGTTCAAGACTTTATCCTAATTCAAATAAAGCCCATCTTTCAAAAAAAAGATGGAAACTGGGTGCATCATTTGACTCTCATAGTCATGAAATGGTTTTGAAAACTGAACTGGCCTATTCGACTAGGGACCAAATTGAAGTGGACATCAGTCCGACTAGCCACGGAAAGTCGCTCGGATACGAACCGTAATGAACCCGTCAAACACTCCAATCAAACAAGGTTGTTCTTTGATATCTTGAATTGAATGCAATAAATCGACATAGTAAGTAAACTTTAAGCTAGTTAGACGCATGGTGTTGTATTGGAAGACACGTTGTATGGCAATCATTTTGCCCTATAGTGTTGCCATACTGTACCCTTCTCCACATCATTGGGCCACTATCCCGTATATAACTAAGCCAACAACAAACATACATACTTTTTTCACTTAGAGCCTAGGGTACCATAATGCCGTCTCTCGCGCCATACTTTATCCCCACAAATTGAATGACTTACCACACCAAAGGTTGGCGTCATATCACTTGCGTCCTATTCTTCAACTTACTTTTTGTGGCATTTTTAAATTTTATTAATAAAGTGAGTTATATGTGGACCTAATATACCACTTTTTAGTCTTTTAACATTACATTTGTCACGGCTCACTGCTATCTCATAAAATATGGTGTCATAGCATTCTGATGCCATATATACCATGGTACCACTTTTGGCTACGACACCATACGGGTGTATCTAGTGCTTTTATAAAAATATATCTACTTATAGAAACATGTCGCAACTTATTATAAGGAAATAGCTTTAGGATTTAGGTGTATGACATTGTCCTATGTTTACGTGTTTATTTTTTTTGTCTCAAAACTTGTACATATTTTAGCTTGTGTGTTGATTTTCGTAGTTGAATAATTAAAAGCCAATGGGTTTTAAAGTCGCAAAGCGTGGACATAATGCCTTATAGATTTACATTTAAAAATTAATCTGAAAGGTTATAAACGTTAAGTTAAAACAAATATTAAAAAATTAAAAAGCCATATAAGTTTATCATATGTTTGTAGGATAATTTATTTTTTATTTCACAACTAAAATTATCCTAAGCAACATATCATAAACATCATACTACTTTAAACACATTTTATTTATGTATGCCATAGTATATATCCAGATAATAATTAATTTCTTCTACCGATGTGGGATGCACAAATGAAATGATCATAATTTTAAAAGATACAATAATTTAAATATTGATACATTTGAATTTAGTTTCTAATCAATATCATATGCATGTTCATTGTATACTTATGTTTTATGTAGGGATAGAGTTGATCAAAATATGATATAGGTGCACAAATTTTTTGAACACTAATATAATTTTGTTGATAGAAAAATTTTAACCAAAATCTAGAAAATATATTTTGATTAATCGGGTATGTTTAAAATGCCTTTAGAAAAGAAAAACAATATTTAAAAATAAAATAGAATCAAACTCGTCCTTGGTTTTATGTTTGGATTACAGGAGAAAATTGACGACAACACGAATTTGTTTTTTCATTTCTTAATAATGTTGTCATTGTAATCTCAAAAGTATAGTTTATTTTTATTTTTATTTTTTTGTAAATTGTATTCTCAAAAGCATAGTTTATTATATTATATTTTATTTTACTTTTCTAAATTGGTTTAAGTAAACATTGAGCTATATCTCTATATTTCTTATTTAGTTTTCTTATATATGATTTAGGATACTCGTTTAATGGAAATTGTTAAATGTGTCTCTAATAGCCATGTTTCAGACATGTAATGACTGTTTGTTTTTTAATAATAACTATTTACTTTAGCAAAATCTTTGCTTATATGCATGTATAAAGAAGTATAATGAGTAAGGTTCAAATACCTTTTTTCTTTATAACTTCATGTATATGGTAATTTGTATGGTTTAATCCGTACAATCCTGGTTAATTAGATGCGGAATACTCGATCGCTAATGAAGAACACACACAGCAATAGAATCAACAGAAAAGAAATCGACGCCCACACAAGGCAATATCCCTAATCGATTACGATTAGTTTATTAAAAGAATGCGTACATAATCCCCTCCCCCCTCATCCCCTTTTATAGAGATGAGGGGGAAAGTCGGTTCCGATTACAAGGAAAGAAACCTACGGGTTGGGCTTGGGACACAAGCGACCAACCGGCCTTTTATTCGACTAAGTAATTAGGAAGCTTGACAATAGACTTAGTCTAATAGAAGACTAAACATAAAAATTTCCACCTTAGGCTTATATTAGCCTATCCCAACACTAAGCAATTCTAGGCAGTGTTGTAACTTGCGTCCAGGTACCACCTTCGTCAAGGCATCCGCAGCTTTGTGTTCAGTACCCACCTTCAAAACTTCAACGGTCTTTGCTTCCAAGACTTCTCTAATAAAGTGATAACGCACATTAATATGCTTAGTCCTTTCATGAAAAACATAATTCCGCGATAAGTGAATCGCGCCCTGATTATCACAATTAATTGCAACAGTGTTGAGCTTCACGCCCAACTCTTCCAAGAGTCCCCTTAGCCAAATAGCTTCCTTCACAGCCTCCGTAAGGGCCATATACTCTGCCTCTGTAGTTGAAAGAGCCACCACGTGTTGTAGCGTTGCCTTCCAGCTTACAACACATCCTTGTACTAAAAATGCGTAACCAGTGAGAGACCTACCTTTATCCGGATCCTTAGCGTAGTCTGAATCAACAAAACCTGTTACGTCCACATGGTTGCCATGATTTGTCCCATACACCAAACCTACGTTTACAGTGCCCTGCAAATATTTCATAATCCACTTCACTGCTTTCCAATGGAGTTTACCCGGATTCGCCAAATACCTGCTAACTACACTTACTGCATACGCTATGTCTGGCCTCGTGCACACCATCATGTACATTAAGCTCCCAACCGCATTTGCATACGGCACCCTACTCATTCTTTCAAAATCACAATCCCTAACCGGACAATCCTTCAACGACAGCTTGAAGTGCACATCCAATGGTGTCTGAACCGACTCCCCATTGTCCATTCTAAATCTATTTAAAACTTTAGTCTGTACCCCTTCACACCTTCAGGATACCCCAAAAGAACGCATTTTACAGCTCTCGGCTCGAGCTTACCTTGTTTAACGTGTGAATACGCGACACAGCCGAAAACCCTCAGCATCCCATAATCACTAGGATGTCCCGACCACATCTCCATATGCGTCTTCTTCTCAATCGCTTTCGATGGTGACCTATTTATAAGATATGCGGCCGTACATGTCGCTTCCGCCCAGAAGGTCTTGGGCAATCCAGACTGTATTAATAAACAACCTACCTTGTCCATGAGAGTTCTGTTCATCCGTTCTGCTAACCCATTCTGTTGCGGCGTCCCGGCAACGATCAAATGTCTAGCAATCCCACTCTCAGTGCATAGCTGATTAAACTCCCGGTTACAGAACTCAAGACCATTATCCGTCCTAAGCTTCTTAACCGTCCTCCCAGTCTGATTTTCTACTAACTGCTTCCACTCTTTGAACTTCCCAAATGCTTCGTGTTTGAACCTGAGAACATAAACCCATACCCTCCTGGAATAATCATCAACTATAGATAAGAAATACCGCTTACCTCCCAATGATTCCACCTGAGACGGACCCCATAAGTCTGAATGAACATAGTCTATCACTCCCTGAGTAGTGTGCCTTCCTACACCGAAACGGACTCGATGTGACTTTCCTAGAACACAATTCTCATAAAAATCGAGCTTACCTAGACTCTTCTTTCCAAACAAACCCTGCTTTTCCAGCACATGTAGTCCCGCCTCACTGATATGTCCCAGTCTTTTATGCCAAACCTACACAAGACTGTCTTTTTCTTCAACACTAGCATTAAGCTCACCGGCCAATGCATGGCCATCCAAAGAGTACACACAGTTCTCTCTTCTGGTTCCAGATAAAATAACCCTAGAACCATTAATCACCTTGATTTTGCCCGACTGCAATTTTACGGTATATCCCTCTTTTTCAAGAGTTCCTAGCGATATCAAGTTTCTTTTCAATTCAGGAATGTACCTGACATTGTGTAACACAAAACTTGACCCATCTTTCAGTTGTACCTTTACCTTGCCAATACCCCTGATCTTGCACTCCCTGTTGTCGCCCAACAGTACGCTGCCCCCATCACATTCCAGAAAATCAAAAAATACATCTAACCTGGGTGACATGTGATATGAACCTCCTGAATCCATGATCTAATCTTGCAGTCTTTCTGCACTCATCGCCATCATCACCTCATAATCATCGTAAATCGAACCACTGGAGCTTGGTTGATCATCTTTCTTGACGTAACCTTTTGACTTCTTGCGATTGTTCTTCGGACAGTCTCTTCTCAAGTGCTCCTCAGATTGGCAAATAAAGCATTTGAGTCTTCCACCTCGAGACTTCGATCTTGACTTTCCCTTTGACTGATGTGAATTTCTACGATCAGTTCTTCCCCTCACGTATAACCCTTCACCATCATCCCCCTTCGCCTTGGATCTTTCTTTGATTTCCTTTGAATTTAGTGTGGCCATCACGTCCTCCAAGTCAAAGCTTCCCGTCCATAAAGCAAGGTATCCACAAAGTGTTCGTATGATGCTGGTAAAGAAGTGAGTAACAATAAAGCAAGATCTTCATCTTCGAATTTTACCTCAATATTTGCTGAATCAAGAACGATTTTGTTGAACTCATCTATATGCTCGGAAATCTTTCGTCCAGTCGGCATGTAGAATGTATACAACTTCTTCTTCAGGTACAACTTGTTGGCCAATGACTTTGTCATATAAAAAGACTCGAGCTTTGACCAAACGCCCGCTGCAGTCGTCTCTCCGGTAACCTCTCTCAGGACCTTGTTACCTAAACACAAAATCATGGCACTGTGAGCTTTCTTGTCAAGCTTAGATTTCTCTTCAGCTTCCATATTCGCGGGTAAAACCTCCAGAGCTGCTTCACATCCGTTCTGGATTAATAAAGCACGCATCTTGATTCTCCATAACCCGAAATCACCAGTTCCATCGAATTTCTCGATGTCAAACTTGGCTCCCGTCATTCTTTATCCCTTTATTAGTTTGCTAAACCTTGTGAAAAACCTCACAATCACGAATTACGAAGTTCCCTTGTGTAAAAATAGCTTAAAGGATTAATCTTTTGTTTTATAAAAGAAAAACAATCAAATCTTAATACTTTTATACCCAATATAAATTATTTGGCCCAAAACAATTCCTTGGCCCAAAAATATTGATATTGGCCCAAACTTAAACAACAAACCCTCGGTATTTTTTTTAGTTTGTACTGGTGTTGACTTTTACTCAACCCTGCCGTCTTCTTCTTCTCTTCTTTCTTCTATCAATGGCGACCAAAGAAAAAAAACAAGAACAGATCAATTCTTTGATCTTCGATAAATCGAAAACCAAAAAACCCTTTTTCGTCGACGACCTGCTGCTACCTTGATGATCTAAACTCGTCACCAATAATCTTCAACGATCTCCTAGTAACCAGACACTCGAACAACCGAGCTCTGATACCACTTGTAGGGTTTAATCCGTACAATCCTGGTTAACTAGATGCGGAATACTCGATCGCTAATGAAGAACACACACAGCAATAGAATCAACAGAAAAGAAATCGACGCCCACACAAGGTATTATCCCTAATCGATTACGATTAGTTTATTGAAAGAATGCGTACATAATCCCCTCCCCCCTCATCCCCTTTTATAGAGATGAGGGGGGAAGTCGGTTCCGATTACAAGGAAAGAAACCTACGGGTTGGGCATGGGACACAAGCGACCAACCGACCTTTTATTCGACTAAGTAATTAGGAAGCTTGACAATAGACTTAGGCTAATAGAAGACTAAACATAACATAATTAGTAAGGAAAAAAAAATATTGTGGTTTTAAGCTTGTGTAAAATTCGAGTTTATAAATTATTTACTGGATATAATCTCTTCATCCAAAAAAACCTTGCATGCAAGTTATTTTTGAAGTTTCTTTAACTTTTAGATTAGAAAAACACATAATGTTGATCAATTCATATTTAGACGTAGTGGCTCAAAAATGTCACAACTTACTACAGCTTTTTGCTCCAGTTAAAAATTATCTTCGTATTCCATTGGTTCCGTTAGGTATATGACATTATCTTGTAGTTACTGTTTTTAGTTTGTTTGACTCGGAGTTTGTACATTTTTCATCAAGCAGTTTTTAAACTATTTTATCGAATTTTTCTAATAATTTGAGTATTTTTTCGATGCCTTGATGATTTTCATGGAAAATCAAACCCAAAGGCAAAAACGCTACATGGATTTATGATGCACATTGATGAATGAGGTTCAATCATTACTTTATAAGTAAAAATTTTCATACCATAATTAAAGAAAAAGAAGTTAAGCTAGCGTTAATATTGAAAATGAAGAGTTCATATAAGTTTAGGACATATCATAAACATCATGAAATTCTAAAGACAAACAACATTTTATTTCTCCCACCTATGTGGAATGCTAACATATGAGAAATGCTATACTTACAAAATTTTACACAAGAACATTCGTACAATGACATGTCTAGTTTATTATCGGATGTATAAAGAGAGAAACTAAAAGTGAGATAAAGAGTGTCACATATTAAAAGACATGTCATTTTCTTAAAAGTTAAAAAAATACAATGGTTTAGTTTTTATCTTTCTCACGCTCTGTTATGTTTGGTTTTGAAAAGAAAATCGACGAGAACACAGTTCTAATCTTATCATAAATCCAAAACCAAACAAGCCATAAATGGTTATATAAGCCGAAACAAACAACCCCTATGTCTTTGTAAGCATTACTGATTATTAATTAAAATTATATGACTAAATATATATGATGTCATATTCTTATCATTAAAGTAAAATTTCTAAAAAACCATGGACTTACCTCAACATCCTACATAGGTGAGTGCTATTGATCGACCTTGTTATTAGTACTTAAATTCCTTGATTGGCTGCATAAAATTAATCCATATAGACTATATAGTATGAATGTCCGTAGTTATATCTTCAACTCTTCTTGCACTACTAATATGTTTCTTTTGGCAGTTAGACTCTCTTTCAAACATGAATACATATAAATTTACAATGTACAGCACTGATGAATAAAGTCAATTCTTACTTTGTAAACCAAAAATTTCATGCAGCAAATACTAAAAAGTTAAGAAGCCATATAAGTTTAGGAACTTTTTTAATCAGTGAAGTTACAATTTTACTTTATAAATGAACTTCACTCACTAAACATTTCCTAAACATGATACTATTCTAAACACGTATAGCTCGTGTAGACCGTAGTATAAAACTAGCCAATATTTCATTTCTTCGACCGATGTGGGATGCATGGATGAGATGTTCTGAAAACACAATAATTCAAATGTCGACTTCAAATTATAGTTTTCGAATCTATACCATGTGATGTGAGTGTTCATTATAGCTTAAAATACACTCAAATGGTAACCAATTAATGTATGGAGTAGGTATATTACTCCTGAAGTCTTGATGTGGCTAATTAGGCATATGGCTGCACACGGGTCAATCCATTATCGAGCATCAAAGTTGTGATCCTTGGCGTGTTTTCTACCGCTCCTTTTCAAGTTGGTAAATGCCTGAACTTAATTACCAACTTACTACTGCTACACCAGCGTGCTTACGGCCTATATGTGTTGATGGTCCACGATACTTGTGCAAACATTGAATCAACAAGAATATATGAAGAACATTTGCACAATTAAACCAATTGACTAACTAATAACAAAGCTTGTACTTTTCATCGTTTGTATATCTTATTAATAATGAATCAACAAAAATACAAGACTTGCCCGGTTGTTTGTGGAATAACAACCGGGCGATGAATGACAAACTAAACTCCCATGTTCATAGCTAGTTAAGCTTATGCAACAATGTAGGATGAAACCCCTATCTACTAAAGTGTTACATGTGTGTTTCTATGGTGGGAATCATTGACTATTCTATTGAAAAGACCACATATATATAGTGGGAGTGTGAAGCTTCCTTGAGAAGCTTTACTAAAGTACAAGTAACCACCTTGTACTTTGTTGTCTTTATCTTTTGCACCTTCGACAAAGTAAGCCTTCCTCTTGAACCTTTGTCTTCATTGCTAATAAGACATGTTCCCACTAATACTTCAGACATTCTTTATGTCTTCTACGTTCTTCAGGTCTTTGATTAAGTAATAGTCTCGAGGAGTTAGTAAGTTGTTATGTCATCACTTACTAACTCCATCATCCTTGGTTCTTTGTATCACTTACTGAAATATGCGTCAGCTAATGACGAGTCTATCTCGTAGACTCTAAAGAACTCCAAAGAATGACACACTGAACTTATAACATACGAAGTTCAGTGACTAACACTACTTAGGATACTTTACATCCAAATCCTGTGCAAGGGACAAATCAGGCACTGAATTGGTTCAAGAATCTCCCCCTATTTGGATAGAAAAGTAGCCTAAGTTAAATTGCAGTAAGTAAGCATAAAGGCTTCTTCTTACCTGCTATGTTACAACAAAGTATACCAAGAATAACTAGCTTCACAAGTTCAAGTAATTCGCTAACTTGTATCGTCTTGTCCCTGTTGTAGTTGTTACTAAATTCTACAATGTCTGATGTTGTAACTTGAACCCTTGAACAACTCCTGATGTATAACTCATAATACCTGATATATATAAAGCTGTATAACAGTAACTTCACCTTAGGTCATCAGGGAAGTATGTATATGCAGGTAGAGCGGAGTGGTTCAGATGTCTATTCAGCGACATCTTCAAAGATCAGACAATGTACCTCCTGTTCAGCAACCCATCTTCAGTGACTTTGCTCAATCAGCCAACTGTAAACTTCTAAGTCCGTGAAGGTTATATGTTGTGATATATGATAGTGTGTATGTAAAGTGAGTAAACTTGATATTTCTTCACATAAACACAAGTTTACTTCCGTCCTCGTTTCTCTCCCCCTCAAAATTTACTACGGAACCAAGCAACTTTTGACCGGCTACATTCAATTACACAATCATAGCGTGATGGTGTTCATCTCGCCTGAAGTACAACTCCCCTGAATTTCATCTCCTATCAAAAGCCTGATGTTATCAAACCCCTGTATAATTTATTAATGTTTCCGAATTTCCTGTGTTTGTACAACCTGGTTTCATAAAAACTCTGTGGCTGAGGTTATAGCGGATGGGGTCACAGCGGTAGGGGAGGGGGACAGCTGCTGGGGAGGGGGGGTGGCTGTAGAGATCAACAGCTGGAGAGTTCAACCAATGGCTGTGGGGATCAACAACTGGAAAGTTCAGCCAATGGCTGTGGTTTGAGGTAATAACCTATGAAGATATCTTCTTTCTTTATCTTGGTGTGAGAAAATAGTTCCTGAGTGACCAAGTCCTTTAAATGCAAATGTTGAAGGCTCTGAAGATAGCAGATTGAGTGTCTTGCACTCGAACAAATCCTTTGTTGATGTAGTTTCTTCAGCAACTTGAGTTCAGTGTAAGGATTTGTTTAGGTTCAGTGGTTTGGGGATCAACTGTTGAATGCGGATCGAGTTCAACTCTCTGTATGTTCATAACTGTTGTGTCTTAAACACCTTGTAGTTTAATAACCCTGATGTTACTTCATACAAAAAGACGCATGATGTTAGCTAATTCTTGATGTATTAAAACGCCTGTGGTTTTATCAACCCCTGTGGTTTTATCAACCCCTGCCCTGTGGTTTTATCAACCCTGTGAACTCTATCTGCAGAGACTTTAAAACGGCTGTGGGGTCAAGTCATTATCAACCTAACCGGCTGTGGTTTCGTCTCCCCTGTAGCCTTTATCAGCCAATTTAACTCAAACTTCCACCTTGTGAGTTGTTAACGGTCTGGGGTTTCGGGTAGCAAGCTGGCTGTTGTGGCGAATCAACAGCTGGAAATTCAAATCAACAGCTGGAGGTTATGACAACAATAGCTGTGGAATTAGAAAGGCTGTGGGTGTGGGTCACAGGGGTTGTGGGTTCAGATACAGCGGGTTGGGGGTACAATGGTTGTTGCTATGGGGATCAACAGCTTCGGCTTTAACTGGCTGTGGGTTCAATGGTTCTGTGGGGTACATATTCAGTCAGCTGTGGCTGTGGGTTTAGGGAGACAGGGGTTCACTGATAAGGGATCGGGTTCAGGTGAACATGGGAGTTCGCTGGGTAATTTCTTTCAGCTATATGTAGTTGACAGCGAAAAGGTCCAAGTTACAGCAGTTTGGGTTCATTTACACAACTTGAATGACCCAACTACTTGGTTCCATACCAAGGTTACCCCTTTTTTTATTAACATTACACATCCATCTATATTTTTTATAGACAGTCGACTGGGTCAGTGTACTTGTTGATCATGAGTCCAGGTTAGCTGTGAAGTAGTTCAGGCACCGGCTCAGCAGGCACAGGCATAGGTACAGGCACAAGCTCAGATCAGTTGGGCCAGGCACAGGCTTAAAAACCACTGCTGATGATTATTTCATCAGCTTCCTTCTACCACCAATATATTATCAACTTTCACTTGATACCCGATAGCAAAGACGAGGAAGCTCAGTGTTTGTACGTAGGTACAGTCTCTTTTTTCAAAGGCCTACGTCAGCCTTTTTGTCAGCTTTTATTCACACCCCAACTCATATTTTTTTCACTGATTTGTTTATATCATACCCTAGCTGGTAAATAATCAACACACCTCCTATTTTCGTGAAATGTAGCTGAACAAACTCATCTTCATTCGAGTTATTGACAACTACATATTTTCGTTACCCACTTGTTTCACATTCAATCAGCTCCTGTTGAATGAACACATTCCCATTATCTTCAATAACCAATTTCACCAATTTTATCCTCAGATCCTAAATCGTAATCCCCCATTTGTTCATTCTTTTTGATGAACAAATTTACTCATCCTCTATAACCAACTGTAACATTAATCCTTTAATCCAAACACAACTTTATCTTTCTCAAACCCCATTAACATATCGAAAGAACAATCGAAAGAACAGCTCTAATAACATCATACATCCATTTCAACAACCTCATAAATTCGAAAAAGCTACATGTTTCTAGTACAAACGGTAAGTTTTGCTTGACCGAAAAAGCTTGTCTATAATTCTTCAAATGATAGGCGTATAATGAACACTCACATGCTATAGATTCAAAAACTAAAGTTGAGAGTCGACATTTGAATTATTGTGTTTTACGAACATTTCATCCATGCATCCCACATCGATGGAAGAAATGATATGTTGTTTCGTTTTATACTACGGTCTACGCAAACTATACATGTTTAGAATAGTATCATGTTTAGGAAATGTTGTCCGAGTGAAGTTCATTTATAAATTAAAATTGTAACTTCACCTACTAGAACATTTCCCAAACTTATATGACTTCTTAACTTTTTTACCCTAACTTATCTTTCTTCAATAACTGCTTGAAAAATTTGGTGTACGAAGTAAGGATTAACTAACTAGATTCATCAGTGCGTGTGCATTATAAATTAATATAACTTTTCAACTGTTCTGCTCGATTTTGGATGAGAACGCTAAGGCAACATGTCTATACTTTGATACATGAAAATCCTTAGCTTTTAATTATTCAACTACGAAAAATAACGAGATTATCAAAAACTACCTTTCAATTCAAACTGGAGTCACAACTAGCTGGACCAACCACTAAATTATGTTTAGAAATATACGTCCCAGGACACATTGGTGCTGTTTACTTATATACCATGGTGTCTACGAATGTTGCATGTTGAAAATAGTATCATGTTTAAGAAACGTCGTTGGTATTGAGGTTCATGTAAATAGTAAAACTAATGAACCTCAATGAAACAAGCGTCTCTTAAATTACTACGAGTCCTTAACCTTTTAATGCCATACAAATAGAGGTAAAACAACGTCATCATTTGGAACGTGGTATCCATGCGGCTGTTTTGGTAACATTATTTTTGGAGCTTTAAAACGAAAAACGTCTCTTGCTTTTAAAAGCTTTAGATATGAACGTTTAGAAATAAAAATGGAGCTTTTTGAATTGTTAAGTTACTCCTTAAATCTATATCTTTTAGTTATAGATATGACCAACAATTTTTTATCGAACGGTTTATAAACTATTTATGGAATGTTCCGTTTGTTTACGACTTATTATTTTTATTTAGAATTATAGATATGTCATTTTATTTAATTTTATCTCATTTTGTGTTTTCTTATATTTAATAATAACACGTATCTTTTGGGTAAACGTTATAAATACACAACGTACTTATATCCATTATACCCACTGAACTTTTTAATGTTCGATTTTCACACTCGCCACGTAGGACTTTGGTCAAACCATTTGAGTTTACTTTTGACTTAACGGAACAACCGGTTACCGTTAGTACTATCGTTAACTTGAATTTTGTTTCACAATTTTAGTCCCCTTATCTAACTAACACCATCATCATCTAACATCATCATCAACTATCAATCAAATTCCCAGAAAATCAAAAACAAGAATCTGAGAATTTGTACTATCAGAAAATCAAAAGTAGTAAACTACGAGAATATATAACTAATCTTTGGCAATTCATGGGAGGATCATAATGAAACACCATTATCGATGATTGAGTGGTACCTCTTTTTCAAATGCTTGGTGAGTACTGTATTTTATGTGAACAAGTTTCCAGTAAATAAGAAATATTCATAAAGACGGTATAATGGTCTATCACAAATCATACCATCTTGAAGCATCGAAGTAAAACTTATGTTAGCAGAGGGTAACTAAAGAAACATAACAGTTATATGCCAAAAAAAAGTTCACTCAAAATCAACAAGTAATGTAAATGAACGCATAGTACTTGTATTAGGCAGATGCACCTTCATGTTTTGAAAATAGAAACTAAAGATCTTGAAAAGCAAAGACTAGCAGAAACTAAGGATCTGTTTAGTTGTAGAAAAATCCCTCACTTTTCTAAAAAAAATTTCATTTGAAAAGTGAAAAATAGAAAACTTGTTTATTAGCATTTTTTCCAATATTTTTCAAAAAATGGAAAATTTTCATTATCTACTTTTAAATAAAAAATAGAAAAACTCTATTTTACATTTTTCTTTTTTTTTCCCCTTCCACCTAAACACTTTTCCACTTTTTTTAAAAAAAAAACTATCTAAACAAGTTTTAAAAAATTTCAACTCTTCTCCAGGAAAAATTCTTTTTCCTTCTCTAAAAAATTAGAAACAGAAAATTATGAAAAATTTTGTACAATGAGTCGGAAATCACGGTTACCAAAAAAAAAAGACTTATCCTTAATTGAACTGCATATTTTGAATTAACAGGCCAATTAAATAGACAGAGAAGCTACTATATATACAGTATAGTTTTCTAGACACCAGTATCATTAGTTTATCTCTCTTTCATACAATATCAAATTCTATCTCTTTTTTATACAATATCAACCATCAAATGCATACAGGTAAGTTTGGAAATGCTTTCTCCTATGCATATCATTTGTTTTCATTTCTTAGCAATCGTGCATATTTTTATTCATATGCTTTGTTATTTTGAATGACGGCATAGGTATACAAATATATACTACTACCTATTTTAAGTATCTCCATCTTAGTTATTATAACCAGTGGGACAGCGGCCTGCGCATTACGGCAGGTGCTTTGCACATTCTGCGTAGGGTTTTAAAAGCTATAGTTAGTCGGCGTAGCAAAATTGGCGCTCGGGTGACCTGAGTTTGTATATCCTATAATAATATCTAGAGAAAATAGAAAGAACTTTTGTAAGACGTAAACAAATATAACCTATATAATGGAGTCCAGGGCAGAAGTGCTTACATGTTGAAGTATTTACCATATTCGAACGCAATTTGGGTTGTTGAATATCTGAATGAGTAGTTGAAGCCAAATTAAGGAAGTTGTTAAAGATATCTCAGAATTAAGGTTACCACAGCTTAATGTAAGCCATCATTGGTATCAAAGGGTTACTGCAGTTGAATGTAAGCCATCATTGGTATCGAAAGGTACATGTTGATGGTTAAATATCTTTCAGCATGGTACCAACAGATCGATGTGACGACTGATGATGCATACTATCTTGGCATGCCGATTTTTAGAAGATGTGATTGTAGGTGTCTATAAAGCAAGTGTGTATTTTTTTCTTCTAAAGGCACCCATTAAATGTTGTTTAGAATCATTTTCATATGATAACTTTAAGTTAACAAATATTGATTTAATTTTCATAGTTAGTACATTGTTAGGCAAGTGTAAGTAATAGTATCTTACGCGAGTGGTATATGTGGCTATTTGTAGATATCAAATGCATATTTGCAAACTAGAACTCTAAGGCACATTTATCAGGAAAAAAAATGGAAAACGACCCATTTACCCTGACGATGTTCTTGATTGCTTATGCTTCAAGGAAAAAGTGGAAAACAAACCATTTATGGTATGGAATTTGAAGACGGTGGTGTATGCTTTTGGATGGAAAGTATGTTTAGGCTCCGGTGGAATCGAAGAATAGAAAGATTGTAAAGTGAGCTGGAAAGACAAAAATACGTCGTATGTTGCGGCAATTGAGTATATTTATACTGCAAGTATTTTCGAGAATAAAGAAATATAATAATTATTAGGTTTCGAGAATAAAGAAATATAATAAAGAGATATTGTGATTATTAGGTTTAGTGATCTTAGGTCCTCTCATGGTCCAAGATTATGGTAATGAACATAGGGACGTCTCACAAAAATTTAAGAGTTATTCGATTCTTTTTCTACGTGTTTTTATCTTGGACACCTTTTTACTTCTAATAAGCATTGTAAATAACGCGTTGCTGAATGCAGAAAATTATCCCAAATGGCAATATGCAAGTTAAGGTTGAGGGAATGTCTAAATCGGAGACAGTATACCCTTCGAATTTCAATTGTGATTGTGATAAAGCTATTGTGTTAAGTTGATCATTTCGTTTGAACATGTTTTTTGAAGTTATTTTCTGTTTGATTTGATTTAGATTTGCTATACGTGTTTCAGTATGTTGTTTAACTTATAAATAAATGTTTAGCCGTGCAACGCACAAGTATTATTCTTGTTTTAGGTTGTTATTACAAACATTCAAAATATTTTAAATTAATCATTAAGGAATAAAACCTTAGAAAGAAAAAGATACAATAAATACGTTTTAATAAGTTATATGTTTTTCGTTTACAAACATAGATTAGTGTTTGATGACATTATACTTTGTAATCAATATGACATATGAGTGTGCATGCCACTTGGCGCATAAACCTCTTTTTTTTTTCTCCAAAAGGAAAAAGCTCATTATTTCACGTTATAAACATCATCTAAAAAGAATTCAGCAACGTTTGGTTTCAAGAATTCAAAGCTGATAGTTTGCATGTATGGAAACTAATTCAATCCCACATAGGCAAAAGAAAGAAGATGTTGCTAGTTAATATACCACATGGTTTCAAGAACATATGTGTTGGGACTAGCATTATGGTTCTAGGCGTGCACTTAGTCTCCACTGAACAAATCAAAAGTTATACTGGACTCTAATTATATGCCTGCAAATTTATACAAACTCCAAACATTTTATGAGGCTTCGAAAAGATTTATACAAACTTCACATTATGAGGTTTCGAAAAGAATTAAAGGTGCAATTATGTCTTCGTCCGAGTGGGTACTCGGATCCGGCGTGTGCATGTAGGAGTTATGAGGACGATAACACCAAGTGGAAGTTTCTGTGTGAGAAAAGTTTTCCAAGCTCCACCATGGAAACCAAGTGGACGATACCTGTAGAAGGATACAAAACCACTGCTCAGGTTTCAATTTCTGCTCGACGTGTTTGTGTTTGATGGATGCTTACAGTTTTATGTGTTTTCATTAGAGGTGGCAAAATGGGCGGGCGGACTAAACGGGGAGGGGCTAAACGGGCGGCGGGCCAAACGGGCGGGCGAATCGAGCGGGTTAAACGGGCGCAAGCTAAAATGAGTAAAAGGACATATAAAAACGTAGAACTAAAAAATAAAAATAATTTTTTAAAAGCCGAGGATAAAAACTAAATATAAAATATCCGTCGAGTAGCCTAATTAGTGTTTTACATGTGCGTCCATTAAGCCCATAAGTTTCTTACATATGCGCCCGTTTAACCAATTAATAATAAATAATAGACAAAAAGTGCCCAGACCTTTTTTGAAAATATCAAAATGGACATGAATGTGGAGTTGTATTATGGAAACACATAACTAGTTCTTCAACCATTTCAAAACTTCTGTTAACTAGTTAAGAATCATTAAATCATACATTTCAAAAGAACGCGCAAGTCATGGGTTTTTTTCTCAACAATAGTCAATTATGAATTGCCTTTTGAGTTTCTAGTAAAGAATGCATACCTAGGCTCGAGCTCGAACACAATAAAAGCAACCGAGTTGAGCTTGTGCAGCTCGAGAATGGATTGACTCGTGTGCAACCATATGCATAATTAGCCACATCATGACTTCAGGAGCAATATACCTACTAATTATTGGTTACCATTTTATTAATAGAATACATTGATAGGTTACATACTGATGATATTACAAGGAAACATAACCCCAAATGAGTGTATTTTAAGTTATAGGCTACATGTTTCTAGTACAAACAGTAAGTTTTGCTTGACCGGAAAAGCTTATGTCTACAATTCTTCAAAAGATAAGTGTATAATGAACACGCACATGCTATAGATTCGAAAAGTAAAGTTTAGAATTGTGACTTAAGAACATCTCATCCATGCATCCGACATCGGTGAAAGAAATGAAATGTTGTTTGTTTTTTACTACGGTCTACACGGGTTATATGTTTTCAGAATAGTATCATGTTTAGGAAAATGTTGATGGAGTGAGGTTCATGTATAATTGAAACTTTGAACTCGTTCAATTGACCATTTCCTAAATTTGTATGATTTCTTAACTTTTTATTATTTATCTAACTTATCTTTCATTAATAACTTTTTTTTATTGAACGGCTTTCTAATAAGTTCTTAATTTTCTAATATTTACACTAAAAGTTTGTTTGTTAAATT
This sequence comes from Glebionis coronaria, assembly GCA_025667525.1. NCBI lineage: Eukaryota > Viridiplantae > Streptophyta > Magnoliopsida > Asterales > Asteraceae > Glebionis > Glebionis coronaria. Next base: position 698,356,074 of record CM046875.1, read on the forward strand.
TTTTAGAGTAATGTTTAATTAAAAGGTAAAAAATCAATATATAAATTAAGTCATTAGTAGTGTGTTCGTTTTGTGCTTAAAACTAAGATACGGTTTTTCTGAAAAAGCCACCATGAACAGGGTCTCCATATTAAGTTCATGAGTTAATTCATTATTTTACAAATTTAACCTCCAACTTTTTCTCTTATTTAATTTTTAAAAGTATAATATTAATTTTTTTTAATTCAAACACTTTATTCAGTATACAAAACAAAGAGTAATATAACCCTTTACAAATAAACATTATTTATCTAAACATACACATTAATTTTACAGGACTTATTCAAAAAACAAAACAAACAAGCTTAAGGTACACAACCTCAATGAACAGGACCTGTTTTCAAAACTCCATGTTGCGGGCTGTAGGTAAGTTAAAACAGTTAAAGCAATTGCTGCAAGAGTTACTGAAACGAGGCTTTATTCGCCCTGGCGCACCACCAGGAGGTGCACCGTTTCTGTCTATCAGGAAGAAGGTCTGTATCATGATCCCCTAAATTCTAGAGAAGTACAAAAGAATCACCTTCTCGCAGTTGTACAGAATCCCCGATAGGAGAAAATTATATAAGCAACTCCCCATATGTGAATTCCAGTTGAAGAAGTGGCATTTCTGAACCACCCTATTTCAGCAGAAAGAAATTTCAGACAATCCTGCGAAGGTGAAGGCCATCACCTGATGGTCCCGACCGACGCCTGTGAACGAAGTACAAAACTTTCTAGAACTCGATTGACTGTTACCGCAGAAATTGACGACAGTTCTCCCTAAAAATTTCTTCCATGGCTATTCAAAAAGATTTCCATCAGAAGGTTCCATAATCCCATGCAGGAGGTTGATAGAAGCAGTATCACACATTGATTCAGCTATGTTCATATCTAATGCCTGCCATCCCAGCAGGTTTAAGATAGGACACCGACATGCTAATGAGTTATTACAACCATTAGAAATTTCTAAGCATAAATGAGATAAGATTCCATGGAGGTTATTATCACTTACCACGGACTCAGACAAAGCATGATGCTATCTAAGTCGTGGTTAACCAGTTAAACCAGCCTACACGTCTTCTTTTATCCGAGATGATTACGCAGTAACAAATCTGCAGGAAATTTAGAAATAGATCGTATGATTCCAAGGTATTCCATCCACAATCTTGTAAGATGGAAATTAGCGTTCGCGAATCGCGCTCACGTTCATGTTCACGATCACGTGTACGTACACATTCACGTTCACGTTTATTTTCACTTTCACGTTTACATCTCATTCGCAATATGATCTGTTTCAGTTTATGTTTTATGCTATCTCATGATTTAAGCTCACGTTCGCGTTCATAACATTGTTCACGTTCAAGTCTGTGTTTCATTCCGCGATACACGTTTCACAGTTTATTACCGAATACGGTAAGCTTGAGAAACTAGACTCAAGTATAGCACAACTATTCCGTAACCAGGCAGACGTTTCACATCTCAGGCCTTATCGTTTGGCATTCCTTCCTCAGTCAGCATACGTTCATGATATGTTCGGGTAGCACGTCCACAGTATGCTTCACGTATCACATTCACGATATACTTCATGCACAACGTTCCTTATATAATCGCGAACCACGTTCATAATTGCTCACGTAGCACGTTCACAATTGTTCACGTAGTTCATCCCTATATATTTCCAGCAGCTTGCCCAAAAATATAAATGTTATCTTTTCAGGATAATTGTACGTACAGTTTCATGTATACTACCTGTTATATCTTATTCATCCTATCAGATTCAGAGAATCCATCTTAAGTATGTAACCAGAAACTATTCAGCATCACCAGGACAGGGTCATCAGGACGAATATTTTTATTATTATGTTTAGACCTTGAAGGATTCGTTTCGAGCGGGAGACCACTCGAAACGGAGGAGTCCATCCGGACCTCTCATCCTTTTCTTCAATATATCCAGTTAAGTTCTTCAGTCAGGTTACGTTCCATGTCCTCTTCAGCCATGTCGCGTTGCATGATCACTTTAGTCATGTCATGTTTATACCTATCAACAGCATTATGTCTTAATTAGAAGACGAATTATCCTTCAGCTTATTTGTCCTTTTAGTTTACGTGCTCTTTCAGTTCTTATAGCTTCATCAGTTTATTACCTTTAATTCGAGGACGAATTTCTCCTTTTTAGAGGGGAAGAATTGTAAAACCAAGGCATAATCGCATTCTTAATTCGAGGACGAATTATTTTTTTTAGAGGGGAAGAATTGTAAAACCCGTATTTAAAATCTTTGAATATTAAATACGCGTAGTTTCAGCTCTAACTTTAATTAAACGTAAACAGTAAATACGTAGTCCCTGTTTATTTAAATACTACAACAAAATAGTTATTCAGAAAATAATTATTAAGTTCAGAATCTATTACGTAGGTATTATTATTTTAAAGAAAAGACTGTTACATATTCAGAAATAAATAAAAACATGACGAGTGTTTAAACACGAACACGCAAGTTATATGATTTTTTTTTAAATGAAGCAAATCGAAAACGAAATCCTAGATTTTATATGGGCTGCGTTTTAAAAAAAAAGAGAACAAGAAAAGAAAACTTGGGCTTAGGAGCCCAGCCCATTTTGCAAGGAAATAAACGGGGGGTTATCCACCCTTTTTGTCACTACAGTAAACACAAATATTAGGGTTGCGAGTTCTTTTCCCTGGTTGTGGCTGCCGACAGAAAGGACATAGAAGAAAGGGTGTTTCGATAATAAAAAAAAAAAAATTAACAACTGATTAGTGTATTTTCCTTCATCCGTCCTAACATCACATCCAAGGTAATGATCCGTTCTTTTCTTTCTTTGATCACGAATTCTGGAAGTTCATAGCATGAACTCATGAACCTTAAGTATGAAACCTGTATAACCATTTAGCTCAGTCAAGTTTGATTATTTTGTACGAAAACCGAGAGTTGTATTAACTCTCGGTGGGTTTTGAATGTACACAGCCGAGACCTATATGGTCTCGGTGGTTTTCCTTTGGTGATCAGGCTGAAACAAACCCCAAACAGGGGTATCGGGTGCTAAGGGGGTGTTTGTTTATACGTACAGTGGGTAAAAGTTGACAGCAGGGGGCGTTTGGGATTAATATAACAAGGGGTGTGTTTGGAGTTGAAAACAGTGTGAATAAATAAGCAAGCAGTGGGAACCACTGCATTAGCAGTGGGAACCACTGCATTAACGGTGGGAACCAAACATAAACAAAACAGTGGGAACCACTGTTGGGTGACGTCTGCAGCAAGGGACCATGACGTGGGCCCGGTTTGGTTAAACCGAGACGTGGGGGTCTCGGGAACACGGGCCTTCGGGATCTCGCGTATAATATTAAACGCGAGGAATTAACAAATTAATTAAATCATTTTTTTATAAAGGAGCTTTATAAATAATTTAATTATATTGGCTGATTTTATTAAGTTAATTAGTGAAATTAAAGTGATATTGTTTTTATTTTTTAATGACTTAAAAATGCGTGAACTATAAATGATTTAATTTTCTAAAAAAAAATTAATTAATTTGGAAACCTTTTTTAATTCAGGAAACTTCTATTTCTATTTATAGTAATAGTATAATACCAGAATACAGTATAACACCATAATCCAAATACAGTATAATACACGGTAATCAGAAACACGGAATATACGTTACTCGGTAATTATTTAAAGAACAATGGGATTTATCAGAAATACACCAGGCGATCAGATTTATCAGTTCATACGCAATCAGTAAAATAATGCGAGAACACGCAAAATGGATTAAGAATAATAATAAACAGTAAACAGTAACCAGACAACTCATCTCAGCGTCCATATTTATGTAGTATCCGTGAAGTCGGAGTAGATCCTTCAGCTTCCATTCTTATCTCATTACTGGACACGAGGTACGGATTTCCGTCCTTTCAGTAAGGACTTCCTTTCTATGCATGATTAGGATTCCCCGTCTTCAGCCAAATGTTTTCCTCAGTATATTTTTATGTTTATCAGTAATCATGTTAATAACTAAAAAAAAATTACCTGAGAATTATATACAAGCACGACCAGTTTATGTACTAGTTACGGAGGTACCGTAACCACGGCACTAGAGGCACCGGTGTCGTGACTCACATGCAGGAGAGTGATATCCTGCATCGTCCCACTCATGTTCAGGTTGGCCATTTTTATATGTATGTTTAGTGGGGCGTATGGATGCATCCTAGGCTTATAAGTGTTACAAGTTATCAGGGTGAATGTGGTGTGTGCTCTACATCCTTCACATTGGAGCCGATCCCTCCACCCAGTACAGTTATTTAGAGGTCACCCCTCTACAGCATGACGAGGTCACCCCTCCAGTTATTCATGCACGGTTGTTACAGCACGTGACCTATATAAGCTCTGGCAAATTAAAATACAGTAAATGCATGTTTTCAGATTTATTAGATAACAGTTCAGCTTTATTATTTACAAATCAGACTTTACAGATTATGCACAGATTTCCGCTGCAACTTTACTTATCAGTCTTACAGCTCCAGTATTTTACCATCTGTTTCATTTCAGTAGTTCCTTATCATGCTTTATATCCGTTCACTGAGCGTTATGCTCAGCCGTAGTTCCCTTTCATGTTCTAACGGCAGGTACCCCAGGACGCTCTTAGGATTCTGAGAGCATGTGCATTTGGATGGAAGCTATCCAGACTTCTTACTTTATGTACTTACATTATTCTGCTTATTTGGACATTGTTTAGTCCTTTCCTTCAGTATTTTATTTTTCATGTTTTGAGCTTAGGTTGGATTACCGATGTTTGATTCCGGTATTTCCGTTATGGTCATTTAATGTTTTAGGACATTTACCTTATGCTTTGATGACACGCCATAAATACATGTAAAGGTCCACTTATCCAAGTGGGGTGTTACAATGTCGGTCTAAACTACATTATTTTACAATACTTGGCAATCTTTTTAATGATATCGATGATTTAAAATGTCGGCATGACTCGAGCAAATATGCGATTTGGGAGTATCATATCTTAGGCTCATAAATGAATGCTATGAGAAAAGTTACAGTCAGATATTGAACACAACTAGCAAGAAAAACAAACCGATAACGGTTTGCCGTAACATACCTACACGGCATATTTGTATACCTATGCACACTATTGTTAGAGGCCTTTCTCGAAGCAGTCTCCCTACCCAAGGGTAGGGGTATGACCGCCTACATCTTTCCCCCCGCTCCAGCGGGATTAGGTATTGTCATTGTCATTCAGCTTAAATCTGAATAACTGCTGCCCATTCATATCTTTGTCCTAAAGTTATTTCAAGCGACACAACATGGATGTCAGTACATGTCATTCACGGTACTTTGTTTGAATACTATTTCGCCTAATGGTTTCTTTTATTTAACCTCTGCGCCTTCCAGTTCACTTCTTTTGTTTGAATACTATTTCGCCTAATACGACACTCAGAGTGCTTATCTTTTAGCTTAATACGACACCATAAGTTAGTAGCTTATTTGAGCTATTTCCTTAAATAGTTGAAATAAGGACTTAAATAGCTCGAATAAGCATTTAATAGCTCAAATAAGCACTCAAATAGCTCAAATAAGTACTTAAAAGCTGAAAACAACATTAATAAGCTAAACCCACTAAATGATGCTTTAAACCCACATAAGTTAAACCTAATATAGCTTAAATAAGCAATTCTCTAATAAGCATTAAAAACAATACTCCTAAAAAGCAAATAAACCCTAAAAACAATACTAGTATATCAGATTTATCAAACCAATAAGCATTAATATTCAAAATCGTACCAATCACGATAATCAAAATAGGATAGAGATTTGTAAATTACCTTTGATGACAGAGATATGAAGATGGTGATAACCTGCGATAGAGATACGAGGATAATGATGACCGGCGACAGTTGGACCGACGCCGGCTACGGTGGTTATTGCTGATGTGGGTATTAAGATTAGGTTAGTGATAGAAAGAAAACAAAGGGGAAAATAGTTGTCGGTGTCTAAAAGGGAAAAGTAGAAAACAAAAAAATAGTTTTTTAGTTTTGTGTGTAAAAGGGTAAAATAGGAATTTTGTATTTTCAAGAATTTTTTTTTGGAAAACGATAATTTGAACGCGTTTTCTGTTTTCCTTTTTTTCTAGAAAACATTTTGTAGAAAACTAAACGCACCATAAGCGACGACCCACAGTCTTTAAGAAATTTCTTGTACTTTTTTATTTGAGCATTTAAATACTTTTTTTAACTTTTTGACTTATTATCTTGCACCTTTAGGAAACACCTTTTGTTTAACGCATGAGAATTATTGCAGGATCGTGTCTTATGGACAATACAAATGTAGCAGACCAGGAGCAACATTTGAGGAAGAGTGTCATGGTCAAGAGAACTAACTTATGAAGAAGCTAAACCTTTTCTATCACTTAGCTTCATTGATGGTTCGGAATGGATTAAGTTGTAAAAATTTTAAACGATCTTCATAATCGTGCATATTTTTGTCAATAATCTTTCTTTTTTCATATATAAGGGTAATTTTTGTGTGGAAGCAGGTGATTCAAACCTCAAAATCGACCATTTGTTATGTCGATGTGTTGTTTGATCTTGTAGCATCTAAAATTACTTATAGTTTTAAACATAACGAATATGAGAAGATTTTCACACCAAGGATCTTCCAATGTGTGATTTCGGACTAGCCGGAAGAGATTAGGATTGATTGACAGAGCGCGATTGTTTTAAAGCATGACATTACATGATAATGTCACGTTATTGTAATCGATTGGTTTCTTGATAAAATAATTCTGTACATAGTGTTTTGTTTAATTGATAGTAACTAATCAGTCTACGAGGTGAGTTCTACATAGAACATGAACCAATAAAAGAAAAAAGGAATCAATCTCAACCATCTATTTTTTCCATCAAAAAATAAAAACTCATCTTTCATCTTTTTCTTAAAAACGCCATATCTTTCAAACGATAAATCGTCAGATTACGAAAAATACACCATTGCGACAAAAAAATTCTTATCTTTCAGTAGATAGGCACTTTGATATATTTTTGACGATTTTTTATTATTGCGATTTTCGACTATAAAAATCACATGTGATTCGGAAAAATTACTTGTGATTTTTTATGAAAAATTAAATTTTTTACAAAATAAATAAATCACTTTTATTATTATTTATTAGCGTAATTATTTACATAGTCAAATGTAAACACATAACAAGTTACGTCTCTAGCTTTTTCATATATTTTCGATGATCTTTTGTTGAAATTTTCGTCAAACAAATTACACATAATTTGTAAAATCACTAGTAATTTGTAAAATCTGTTTGTGATTTGTATTTCTAAAATTCATGTGTGATTCCATATATCGCATGTGATTTCATAAATTTACATATGATATTAACGTAACAAATCACGTGTGATTTCAGAAATCTTTAAATTGTAAATAATTTTACAAATTCACGTGTGTTTTATAAAGTAATAAATCACATGTGATCCGTGAGTGCGGAAATTAAAAAAAATCGTCGAAAGTATATAGAAGTACGAATCATTAAAAAGAAAATTTATCACAAATCACATGTGATTTGGTAAAAATCATGTCATTTGACACAAATCACAAGTGTTTGAAAAAATTACATAAGGTTTGGCGAAAATTATGATTTTAGATTTAGTATAAGTAACTTGTTATTCGGATCAATCACATTTAATTATCATTAAATCACATGTAATTTAAGCAGAATTACATGTGATTAAAATAAACTCATAACTAATTCAAAAGCAAATTTGCTTTATATATTTTACATGAATCACATGTAAAAACACATAGAGAATCACATGTAATTAAAGTAAAATTACATGTAATCAAACAAAATCACATGTAATTCAGAAGCCAGTTTACTTTCTATATTTTATATGAATGACAACAAAATATTTTTATATATTGACAGAATTACATGTGATTCAAACATAATCACATGTGATTCATCTAAAGTGGGTTTGTTATAAGAAGTTAAGGTTTCGAAATATTTGAATCACAAGTAATGCAAGCAAAATCACATGTAATTATCATCGACATACATGTAATTCAAGCAGATAATTTAATATATTAACAAGATTACATGTGATTAGAAAAATCACATGTGATTCATTTAAAGTGAGTTTGTTAGAAGAAGTTAAGGTTTTAAAATGCTTGAATCACATGTAATGCAAATAAAATCATATGTAATTTTCACAGAATCACATGCAATTCAAGCAGAATTACATGTGATTCAAACAAAATCACATGTAAATTAGAAGCCAATTTGTTTTATATATTTTACATAAATGAAAACAGATAATACATAATTAAAAAAGTTACATGTGATTCATCTAAAGTGGGTTTGTTAGAAAAAGATAAGGTTTCAGAATGCTTGAATTACATGTAATGCAAGCAAAATCATTTGTAATTATCATCGAATCACATGCAATTCAAGCAGAATTACATGTGATTCAAACAAAATCACATGTAACTTAGAAGCCAATTTGCTTTATATATTTTACATAATGAAAACAGATAATACGTGATTAAAAAAATCACATGTGATTCATCTAATGTGGGTTTGTTAGAAAAAGTTACGGTTTCGGAATGCTTGAATCACATGTAATGCAAGCAAAATCACATGTAATTATCACCGAATCACATGTAATTCAGAAGCCAATTTGTTTTACATATATTTTTTCTTTGGTAAAGGGGACTCCACCCCGGTAAAATGAAGATATTTTATATTAATGGCAACAAACATTTTAATATATTGACATAATTACATGTGATTCAAACATTTTAATGTAATTCACATAAATCACATGTGATTTTAAAGTAATAACGAAAATATTTTTGTCATTTAATAGACGGTTATTTTCATATACTTTTAACAATTTTACAATGTTGAAATTCTCGTGAAAAAAAATACACGTGATTTTCACAAATTTCATGTGACATTACAAAATTCAAATGTGATTTTTAAAATAATAAATCAAACATGGGTTTTCGAAAATCACATGTAATTTTTCGAGAATCACATGTGATTTTTTTACGAAAATTTTTAAAAAAAGTTCGCCGAAAGTATATAGAACTGCATATATATAGAAAGATAATTTAATTCCCGTCGTGACGGTATACTTATTTTTTCATAACGATTAACGGTTTGAGAGATATTTAATTTTTAAGAAATATGATGAAAGTGTGTTTTTTAATTAAATTTTAAAAAATTAATATATACCACTAGATGTGATTTAAATTGATGTGGGAGATTGCTTCCTTTTTTATTTTTTGGATGCATGTTCTTTAGGGAACTTTTGTCATGGGTCTACATGTTTTTTAAATGTAATCCCATTACTAAATTATGTACTGATTTCAGAATTTATATATAATAACTAAAAAGATTGCCTTAAATTACAAATGAATTTATATTTAAAATCTAAAAAGATTGACTTAAATTACAAATAAGTTCGTGTATAAAAAGTTAGGACTTCGTATTAATATTTTCGGGCAGGAAACAAAGCCCACTAAATCTTTTATTAACGAACTTCAAAACCTGCTCAAATATTTAACACTAGTCCAAACACATTGTTCCCTATATCATGTGGTTTATTAAGTATCATTTTTTTCTATCATTGTCCAATGTAGAATTGAAGGTTATAAAATGTATTCACCCAAAATACAATATATACACGTTGCCAAACTTTTTTTTTTTATGTGCATGCAATGTGAAGTGTGGTATAATCCTTTTCACTTGCAAATCATCAGGCTTTGTGATTCGACGGCATCTCTTTATTTTAACATTTGAACTAACAAGATTTTTTGGTATCAAAAGTCAACAATCTGGTGATGTCAGTTTTTGGTTTCATTCTTTACAAAATGGAAAGCAAAATGGGCATCTTATTATCTCGTTTCTATCGCATAGACTTTTAAGAAAATATTGGTGTACTTCGTAAATGAATTTCACTACAAATTGCATATCTGACCATAATATGTAACCAAAAAACATTTTTGTGGGATGTAAGATTTAATCATGTTGTTTTGTTTATTACAATAATTTATATGACCTACACCTGTAGGGGACCATAGGCAACGTTTGTAAGGACTCTTATGATCACGGTTAAGAGAATTAACTTAAGGTGAACCTACGCAATTTTTATCACAAAGCTTCAATAATGGGTTTGAATGGATTAAGTTATAATTTTAGAAAACATAACTTTTGGGTTATAGTTTGTCGAGAGAATTGCATGAATCGTCCTTGAAGTTTAGACATTTTGCAGGTTTTGTCCCAAATGTTTTGAAAGTGCTCATATGATCCCAAAATCAAACTATTTTGTAAATTTCCATCATTGAGGTTTTGCTATCTTACATGTTTCGTCCCAAATATTTTGGCCATTTTGCGTGTTTTGTCACAAGAATTTTCCCCATAAGGACGATACTTTAAAATTTCCATGATTCTTGTACTTTCATAACGTTTATGACAAATCATGCATTTTGGCCAAACTTTAGGGACGATTTATGCAATTTACTCTAGTTTGTCGGATTTCTTAGCCCTTGCAGTGGAAATCCCTCTTCATATGCCATCGAGCCAGGGTTTACAGGTTTCGGTTATTACTATAGAAATTTTAGCCGTGGATGTTTAGATATTCATTTTAGTGTATATATTTTGCTAACAATCTCGTTGTTTTTACATTGTAAATTAATGACCATTGGCCTTTTTAACCGTGGCTATTCTGACATTCATTTATGTGTATACATCTTGCTAATAATCTTGTTGTTTTCATCTACGATGAGATCGTCTCAAATCACCTAGCCACAACTTACAGATATTTCTTAAAAGGATTAGTGTGTGTTTAGTTGTGAAAAAATATCTTTCTTTTTTATGAAAATTTTTCACAACTAAACAACTGTTACTTTCAAATATTATTAGCCTAAGAAGCTATTCAGATGTCTCTTAAACATGTTAATTGTTAATAATATTAAAAGCTACAAGAAGATATACAAATTTAGGATATCCGCGAATCAATAAAGTTCAATTTTTTATTTTTATTTTGCGCATGAACTTTATTAAGATCAGCATATCCCAAATATAATACCATCTTCAGATATATTGTCCATGTAGACTATAGCATATAACAAAACAACAATTCTTTTTTTCAAGCAATGTGGGATATTCATGTAAAAACTGTCCCGAACCATCCTTGTTATTAATCAACATGTCAAGAATAAATGGGTATGTCTTAAGGAGCATGGAACACTTTTATGCTAAAACCAAAAATCAAATCGCAAATTTCGGTTTTTCATATCGTATACTATTTAATTTTGGTTTTCGATTTCGGTTTTATACATGCAACCAAAAGCCGACCCAAACATTCGGTTTTTAAAAATGTGGAAACCATTCTTTCGGTTTTTCAATTGGCCGATTTTTTTTGCGCCTTCTATCGGCTTTTCGGTTTTTGTTTCGGTTTTTCGGTTTTATGCTCACCTCAGTATCTTTAACTGGAAACATGTTGCTAGAGAGCAATACAAAAACCATGAATGCTTTAAAGCCCTTTGATTCTCGTTATTGATAATTTCTTGTGTATATTATACGTGTATTTTCAAAATAACGTTTTTTATCAAATTGTTAGACGTATATTATTTTAGTATAAGTATTTGGGCTTTGATGTTAGTGATAGGCCTAGCCCGTTATTTACTTTGCATCTAGAATAATCTATGAGTGATTATATATTGTCTCGGTGTCTTTAATGAATGAAAGGCCAAATGATAATTTGAATATGGTATCAAGAGCAAAATTGATCCTACCCTAATTTTTCTCCCCAAAATCATATTCTTTTCTTCTATCTTATAACGGTAGAAAAAAAAAAGAAAAAAAAAAGAAATAGTGACGGCAGTGACAGTAGAAGACGGGGAAGAAATCACTTTGTATCATTGTTATATTGCTGTGGATTGGTGGATTTGTAGGCGTGTATACAGAAAATTAAAAAAAAGGTGTCCTTTTCTTTTTGACGAGGTTTATTTGCGGATATGTTTTGTGACGTGTGTTGAAGAAAAGACTTTGTCTAGAAATCATGTTAAAGATGCCAACTCATTGATATACCTTTAAGCGCGGTATTTCATTATTTTGGGGGCAGCTCCGTGTGTACTCCCGTGTGCTTTTAATACTACGGTTATTAATGATCCGGCATGAAATATAGACACAGGTGCATCATCTCATCTCAATTTTAATACAAGTAATTTAAATACTATTTATAATAAATGTTTATATCCATCTGTTTGTGTTGGTGATGGAAAACAATACCCATCACCAATACTAGCCATAGCATCTTACCTACTCTTAATCGTCATTTGCACCTTCATAACATACTTGTTACCCCAAATATTATCAAAAATCTAATTTTTGTTCGTCAATTTACTAAAGAAAATAAATGTACCATTGAATTTGATGCCTTTGGTTTTTCGGTAAAGGATTTCTTAACCCGTCATATTCTCCTAAGATGTGATAGTTCAGGATATCTTTATCCGGTAACCCAACCTTCTCTTACCCCTCATGCTTTGCTTTCTGTCAATCCCACTACGTGGCACCGACGCCTCAGAATCCCGTTGAAGAGGTGCTACGTTCTCTTGTGCCTCGTCAGTTTACTTCGTGTACTAATGAAAAATCTTCACATGTTTGTCATGCTTGTCAACTTGGGAAACAGGTGAGACTTCCGTTTTCTAGTTCACATTCTATCATTACTCGTTGTTTTGAGATTGTTCACTCAGATATTTTGACTTCTCCTATTGTTAGTATTGTTAGTTCTGGTGGTTTTAAATATTATGTGTTATTTCTTGATCATTATTCTCATTACTTGTAGATTTACCATTTACGAAATAAATCTGATGTCTTTCAAAATTTCTTACATTTTCGTTCTTATGTAAATAATCAGTTTAAATGTGATATCACGGCCTTTCAGTGTGACCATGGTGGTGAGTTCGACAACACCAACCTTCTTGATTTGTTTGCTAAAAATGGCATTCAAATTAGATTATCTTGCCCAAAGACCTCTCAACAAAATGAAAAATCAGAACGGATGATACACACCATTGATAATGCCATTCGTACCCTTCTTTTACAAGCTCGCCTTCCACCATCTTTTTGGGTCGAGGCATTACATATGGCTGCCTACTTACTCAATCTACTTCCTTCATCCGCCATCCAAAATGAAATACCATGCACAAAATTGTTTAACAAACAAACCGATTACTCACGTTTACGTACTTTTGATTGCCTTTGTTACCCACATCTCGAATCACCTCACAAACTAGCATCCCGCGCTACTCGTTGCATATTTTTAAGATATCCCGCTTATCATCGTGGGTATCGATGCCTTGACCTCTCCACCAATAAAATCATTCTTTCTCGTCATGTAACATTTGATGAACTTCAATTTCCATATGGTTCTATAACACCATCTAACCCACCGTCTTACACATTTCTCGATCCTACACCATCTCCTCTTACCCGTCATATCCTTCATAACCCCACCATGCACCAACCTGTTCCAAATGAGCATAACGCCCCTACGACCCCACAAACCCTCGACCTAACACCACCTGCTACTCCAACCCACAACATACTTACACCAACCACAACACCCACAACCGAACCAACTCACACTCAATCTCCTAACCCAGCTTCACCTTCTATGACACAACATACACCACTACATATCCCTCCCGCTCGAACTCATCTTATGGTCACACGTGCCCAAGTTGGAACCGTTAAACCCAATCCTCATTTTCATGGTCATGTCCATTACATTTCTCCCTTTTCTAAGTCTCCTTTCTTTGCCTTATCTGATCTGAATTGGTGAGATGCTATGTATGATGAATATAATGCATTAATTAAAATGGTACTTGGATTCTTGTTCCAAAACCCCCAAATGTTAACGTAGTTCGATCTATGTGGTTGTTTCGGCACAAATATCATGCCAACGGTTCTTTGAGCAGATATAAGGCCCGTCTCGTGGCTAATGGTAGCACTCAATAGATTGGTGTTGATTGTGATGATACTTTTAGTCCGGTTGTTAAACCAGCTACTATACAAACTGTTTTGAGTCTTGCATTATCTCGTAATTGACCCATTCATCTACTTGATGTAAAGAATGCTTTTCTTAATGGTGATCTTTCTGAGACTATTTATATGTATCAGCCACCGGGGTTTGTGGACAGTCGGTTTCCACATCATGTTTGTCAATTACAAAGGTCTTTATATGGACTGAAACAAGCACCTCGTGCTTGGTTTTAGCGGTTTGCAGGTTATGCCCAAAGCGTTGGTTTCTCGCCAAGTCAATGTGACTCATCTTTGTTCATATACAGCCGTGGTACTGAGGTTGCATATTTGTTGATCTACGTTGATGATATTGTACTAACTGCTTCATCTACAGGTCTACTTCAGCGTATTATCGCATCACTACATAGGGAGTTTGATATGACTAACTTGGGGGCTCTTAATTACTTTTTGGGGATTTCTGTTACTTGTGACTCTAGAGGCATGTTCCTCTCTCAGAAGAAATATGCTTTGCAACTTATAGACAGTGCACACATGGCTAAATTTAACCCAACTCGAACTCCAGTTGACACGGAACCCAAGCTTGGTTCTGGCGGGGATCTTGTGACTGATCCTTCCTTATATCGTAGTCTTGCAGGTGGTTTGCAGTACTTGACATTTACTCGTCCAGATATATCTTATGCGGTACAGCATGTGTGCCTTCATATGCATGATCCTAGAGAGCCTCACTTAGCAGCTCTCAATCGAGTTCTTCGTTATGTTCGTGGCACGTTGGACTTCGGCCTCCAACTTTATGCTTCTTCTACTAGTTCTCTGGTTGCTTATTCTGATGAAGATTGGGCTGGTTGCCCTACTACTAGGCGTTCTACTTCTGGTTATTGTGTTTTCTTGGGGGATAACCTTCTCTAGTGGTCTTCTAAAAGGCAACATACTATTTCTAGATCGAATGCTGAGGCTGAATACAGAGGTGTTTCAAATGCAGTTGCTGAAACGGCCTGGCTTCGTAACCTTCTTCGTTGTAAATCATCAAGTGATAAAAAATACACTATTACAACGAGAATTAAATTATCTTTCTATCAAGGGGCATGTTTATATATTTTCGACGAACTTTTTATGAGAAAATCAAATATGATTCGTATCACGGATCATATATGATTTTCTAAAATCATATATGATTCGTGATACGAATCATATATGATTTTTTCAGAAAAAAGTTCGTCGAAAGTATATACATATGCCCCTCGATAAAAAGATGATTTAATTCTCGTCACGATGGTATGTTTCGTTTTGCGTAACGGTTAACGGTTTATGAGATATTTATTTTTAAAAATATGGATTTTTTTGTTAGATATAAAAAATAAATGGTTGTAATTGGTTGATTGGGTATATGTTAAAAAGAGAGTTTATATTGAATTTTTACCTGTCGATGTGTTGCTTGATTTTGTAGCATCTAAAATCAGTTAAAGTTTATAAAAAACATAACGAATGGGAAAAGATTTGCACACTCGAATCTTCTAACGTGAGGTTTTGGGCTAGCCGAAAGAGATTAGGATTGACTTACACAGCGTGAGTGTTTTATGAAATAAACGTTACTTATCGGGTGTGTTTTATATAGTTTGGTCGCGTGTTGTTTTTCGTTTCACGATAATGTCGTGTTATTGTAATCATTGTTATATGATTGGCGAGTATCTAGGAATGAAGAGAGAAACTAATTAGGGCCCTTTTGGTTACCGGTTTACCATGGGTTTTTGTCTATCAACTTTTCATATTTGATGTTTGGTAGAGAAATATGGGCCCATAGGTTTGGGCTAAATACCTCAAATCATGGCATACGAAAATGTCAAGGGAGTACGTAAGTTTACAAAACATTACTGCCATTTATTGTCTTTTTCTTTAATTTGTGGGGTCACTTTTTTTCCTTAACATTCATTTCATTTTCATAATCATATCACATCCTTAAATTTAATTAATTTTACTTACTCCCTCCGTCCCAAATTAATAGTCTTCCGACAAAAAACACATTATTTTAGAAAACATCACTATCACTTATTCTCTCTCTTACTTTTTTGCAAAAAGACACTTTTACCCTTATACAATTAATTAAAACTTTATACATAATTTGTAATTTCTTGTACCACCGGGTGCAATATGGTAAATTCGCTACATTACATACATCTATTTTTGGAAAGGGATTATAATTTTTGGACGTCCGAAAGTAGTATAAGTGACTATAAATTTAGGACGAAGGGAGTAATAGATTTTAAAATAATAATATAATATTATTTATATATATTCTCTCTCCTATTTTTTAAATAATTTATATTCAAAACCCAAATTTAAACATAAATTTAGGGCCTGTATGGTTTGTAGTCGGGTTTAGGATTAAGATTTAAAATTTTGGATTTTAATTTAGGTTTGGGTTTAATATAAGAGAGAGAAATATATTATAAAATACATAATTAATTGATTATGTTTTAATAAATTATTTAAAATTAAAATGAAGTATTTAAAAATACCAATTAAAAAGAAATGAATGGTTGATATAATACATGAGCCCACTATTTGTTACACAGTTGGTTAAAGTCATCTTGAACCAGACTTTTCAGGATAGAAGATAATTAGATTTTAACCCCAAAATTTGGGCCCACCTTCATGCACCAAACAGAAGTATTTAACTTTAACTTTTAAGCGGATCTGAAATCCTGAATACCAAACGTGTCCTTAAACCACACATTTTATAAATCTATAACTAAAGTAAAACCCGACTTTAAACCAAACGGACCCTTAGTTTACATGTTCTGTACGTTACTGTTTCATGATAAAAGTAATTCTTTACGTTGTTGTAATCCCAAGACTGTATTATGTACTAGAATTAATGTCCAACTTCTAAACGGGAATGAATTAAATTACAAAAAATCCATCTATAAAAAAATTGGGAGTTTGTATGAATTTTCGGGAATAGAATAGAAGTACCGCTAAACATGTTGCTTTATTTAGCGATGCAACATCATATCCCGAATATACAATACTAGTCCAAACACGTTGATCAATATACCATGTGATATCTTAACTGAGATTTTTTTCTTTCACCGTCCAATGTGGGATTGAATATTGAAAATGTTTTCACCGAAAATGTGACAATCTATGCATCAAAGGTTTATCAACTCAAACTTAATCGAATAACAAATAAAAGATACGTGTTATTATTAAACATAAGAAAACACAAAATGAGATAAAATGAAATAAAATGACATATCTATAATTCTAAACAAAAATAAAAATAATAACTAAGGTCGTAAACAAATTGAACATTCGATAAATAGTTTATAAATCGTTGGATAAAAAAATTGTTGATGTCGTTCGCTTATATTGTCTTGCATGAATTCATGGTATTAAAAATTCCATAAGTGTGATGTTAGTATGTTACTATAAAATAGAAGGTACAGATATAAGGATTATCTTTCGACCACACACTACTCAAGACCTCTATAACAAAACCTATCTTTCTAAACATAAATTAGTGGTTGGTCGAGCTAGTTGACTCCAGTTTGAATTAATTAGTAGTTTTTGATAATCTCGTTATTTTTCGTAGCCGAATATTTAAAAGCTAAGGATTTTCATGTATCAAATTATAGACATGCTGCCTTAACGTTCTCGTCCAAAATCGAACAGAACGGTTTAAAAGTTATATAAATTTACCATGCACACGCACTGACGAATCAAGTTAGTTAATCCTTACTTTGTAAACCAAAAATTTCAAGCAATTATTAAGGAAAGATAAGTTAGGGTGAATATTAAAAAGTTAAGAAGCCATATAAGTTTGGGAAATGTCTTAGAGCTGAAGTTACAATTTTAATTTATAAATGATTTTCACTTAGACAACATTTCCTAAACATGATACGTATTATTCTAAACATGTATAGTTCGCGTAGACCGTAGTATAAAACGAAACAACATATCATTTCTTCCATCCATGTGGGATGCATGGATGAAATGTTCTTAAAACACAATAATTCAAATGCCGACTCTAAACATTAGTTTTCGAATCTATACCATGTGAGTGTTCATTATACGACTATCATATGAAAATTGTAGACAAGCTTTTTTGGTCAAGCAAAACTTACCGTTTGTACTAGAAACATGTAGCCTATAACTTAAAATACACTCAAATGGTAACCAATGTATCCAGTTGGTATATTACTCCTGAAGTCCTGATGTGACTAATTATGCATATGGTTGCACATGAGTCGATCCGTTCTAGAGCATCAAAGCTGTGATCCTTGACTTCATTTCTAATGCTCCTTTTCAGGTTGCTAAGTGCCTCAACTTACCAACTTACTACTTCTACACCAGCGTGCTTACGGTCTATGTGTGTTTTTATGCCTCTAGACTTAACCAAACCACTCCTAAGACTATTAGATATCTAAATCTTTCTTTGATATGCCCTTTGCTTCGTTTGATAAAGAAAGCAACTCATACACGCATATCATTAACATTAATTTTATTAGAACTGCCATTAACATGGCCAATCTTAAGGAATTATTCTAAAACAGCTTCACCAGTCTCGAACAAAGAGTGGTCGATGCTCTATGGGATGGTAAATGCACCTTGGCCGGTTCAACTCTACCTATTAATCTAATCGGGCCATTGATCACAGTTGGCAATCAAGTGGATCTCAACATAAACAAGTGTTCATGAAAAAATAATTGAAGGAAATAGCTTTTGGGTAAAAGAGAAGCGAGCAAAGATTCGTGTGGGTGTTGTGCAATGCTTCACCAGTAATGATAAGTCGAATTCGGGTGTTAAAGAGTTCATTCTTGATGATATTCTTCTAGACGGGTTTTTAACTAGGACTAGTGATAAGTGTCTGGTGGTGAAAAACTGGGCTTCACAGCCTTCTATACTTCGTCATGACTCGGTGGGTCGATTTGTGAGTCATTTTGAGTGGAACTCGGCTGTTGAAGCAGTGGTTGCTGGGGTATCAGAGCAAAAGACGAATAAGTTTTTGGTTCAAGAAACGAATGATCCTCGCGAGTTATTTTCTTTGAGTTAATACATTCAAAGAACATTTTAACCAAAATGCAACTCATTTCGTTTTTCAGATACATGCCATGAATTACAATATTGTCTGTACATTAAAATTAAGTTTCTTCTAGTTCTTCACTTCTTTGTCTAAATTGATTTGAGTAACTCGCATTTAGCTATCTATTTATAAATTTGTGAAGATAATTATTGAAATGATTATTTAAATACGGTGTTTATAGGTTCGTTGTTCAAATGAGAGAACTTGGTTATCATTACCTCACTTTCGGGATATAGACGGCTTTTTTCTGAGTCGATTAGGGCGTTCAATTGTTCATTTCAATCACGAATGCGTATATGCTGCTTATGAGTTGGTCAATGGTAGTGTTTATCAAACATATGAGCGATCATAGATTGGTTTTGAAAACCGGACTGGCATGTTCAATTAAAGTCCATCTTTCCATAAAAAACCAAAAAAAAGTTGGAAACCGACATGAATGCCATGGTCATGAAATGGTTTTGAAAACCGGACTGGCATGTTCAATTGGGGACAGAAGTAGCCATCACTCTGACTAGACACTGTCTGACTAGCCACTGAGAGGCGTTTAGATACGAATCGAAGTAACCGGTCAAACCCGGCTAAAGCCAGTAACCGGACCAAACCAACTTTCTTTTCTACTTGGTTTTCCTCCAATCAAACAACGTTGTTATTTGATTTCTAGCATTTGAACTCTATAAATCGACATAGTAAGTAGAGTTTAAGCTAGTTAGATGCATGGTGTTGTGTCGGAAGACACGTTAGTTGCCCTATTGTACAGCCATACGACACCCTTCTTCACGTCGTTGGGCCGTTATCCGGTATATAACCAAGCCAACAACAATGTTAGTTGCATTTCTTCTTTAAAACTCTTACCGTTGGATAACATGTGGAGGGTAAAAAAACTACACACTGTTTTCACTTACAAACACCTATATATAGAAACATGTCGCAACTTATTACAAGGAAATAGCGTTAAAATTTGTCTTGTGTTTACGTGTTTAGCTTGTTTGACTCAAAGCTTGTACATATTTTAGCCTGTGTGGCATCTTTCGTTGTTGCATAATTAAAAACGGAAGGGTATTAAAGTCTCAAAGTATGGACATGTTGCCTTAAAGATCTTCATTTAAAAATCAATTTGAAAGGTTAACATTTGAAAGTTAACAAGCTATATAAGTTTATGATATACTTGGTTATAATGAATGAGAAAAGTTATTTTGCATCCTTATTTTTTGTTGGAAACCAAGGAACAAATCCTCACCCTTCATCTATTTGTGATCTAATGGTAGAGATTAACCTAAGATTTAAAAAAAAAACATGGAGGGGTCATTTTTGCCAAAATGTTCAAAAGTTAGAAAAATGGGCGGAGGTACCAAAATTATAAATATGACGGAGTAATGAATTATCACTAGTGATATTTCACTAGCGAAAATCAATGAAATATCACTGTTAATAAAAGAATGAAATATCACTGTGATATTACGCAGTAACTATTTAACGAAATATCACTAGTGATTTCATTGGTTTATCTCTAGTGATATTTCATTGTTTTTATCAGTAACGAAATATCACTTGTGATAACCAATTTTCGTCATATTTACAATTTAGTCCTTCCGCCGATTTTTTGCAAATTTTAGACATTTTGGCAAAAGTAGTCCCTCCGTGTTTTTTTTAATCTTAGGTAATGGATGGCTAGGATTAGTCCCTTAGATTTCAACAAAAAACAAGTTTCCAAAATAACCGGACTCTATATGGATATATACTATGGCATACACGAATAAAATGTGTTTAAAGTAGTATGATGTTTATGATGTGTTTGTTAGGATAAGTTTACTTGTGAAATAAAAAATAAATTCATTATGAGTCCGGTTATTAAAGAACCTTGTATTTTGGTGGAATCCAAGGGACAGATCTAGACCATCCATTGATAAGGACCAGATCAAATGATAAAAAACACGGAAGGACTAAAGTTGTCAATATGTAAAAGATGATCCAAGGACTAGAAATGATAATATGCAGAAACTCTCGACCAACCTCTCGATTCATTTCTCTCTCTCTCTCTCTGAAATTTCACACAGCAGAAGTGTTCTCTCTCACCAACCATTAAACCCTAAGCAAAAAATCCAAAAACCTACACAAATTAACCGTGCTAATCACGAAATAAACACAAAAAATGCAATAAGAGACTATTAAATCATCTGATCCCGCAAAAAAAGGGTTCAAAACGAACCGATTCATGAAGCTGATGATACCCAGATCTGTTATTTAAATACTTTTGTGATATTGAATGTGTTGTTAGGAGGGTTGAAGATTGAAAGGAGAATTAATTTGTATATTCCTCAAATGATTCAAGTAAAGAAATCATTGTTGCCTTCAGTTATGCGAGTGTATGGATGATAACAAGGTACCATCACTGGTGATAATGCATGTTTTAATTTAAATTGTTCATATGATGTAAATTATGGTTTAATGTATAGATGTTGATTCATCTTCTAGTTTAATGTACAGACTTCAAGTATTAATGTGCAAGCCCACTATTTGGACACTCGTATTCAAGATATGTCATGTTGAAAGAAATGAATATTCATCTTCATCAGAAGAGTTGATTTCGTTGTGCTTATACTTATATTTTCCAATTGTACGATGGTTTTTCAGATCTGTAAATCGATGTTATTGTTTGTAATATGTTGTTATTTATTGTGTCATATCATGTACTTGTATTTAGATTGCAACAAGAGTTTCATGGAACTTAGTTTATTAGTGGAAAAAAATGAGTTTTCACTAAGTTTGGGCATAGATAACATTTATCACCGGTGATAAATATAACGTTTATCACCGGTGATAGATGTAATGTTTATCACCGGTGATTTATGTAACGTTTATCACTGGTGATAAACGTACTTTTTATAAATGTAACGTTTATCACAAGTGATAGATGTAGCGTTCATCATCATCAGTGATACCGTTGAAAAATGTAACATTTATCACTGGTGATAAATTTATCACCGGTGATAAATGTAACGTCCATCACCGGTGATAAATTTATTGGCATATATAAATTTAACGTTTATCATCGGTGTAAAACCGTTGATAAATGTAACATTAATCACTCGTGATAAATTTATCACCGGTGATAAATGTAACGTTCATCACCGGTGATAACCTATAGATGAAACGTGTATGACTGGTAGTGATAAATAAACGTTTATCACCAGTGATTTATGTTAACGTTTATCACCGGTGATAAATGTATAACCGATCATAAATGTAATGGTGATAAATTTATCATCGATGATAAACTTATCACCGGTGATAAATTTAACGTTTATCATCGATGATAAACTTAACGTTCAGCACCGGTGATAAACTTAACGTTCCATCACCAGTGATAAACTCATAAACATGGTAGTGATAAACGTTACATTTATCACCGGGATAAATGTAACGTTTATCACCGGTGATAAATGTAACGTTTATCACTGGTGATAAATGTAACGTTTATCACCATTGATAAATGTAACATTTATCAACCTGTAGTCACTTGTGTTTTAACACTGATCATCCTAATTGTAATATCACATGTGATAAATATAACATCAAGTTAAACTTTATGGATGATAAAAGATGTTAAAACACGGATGAATCTTAAAATATCACACGATTGATACAACTTTATTATAAAGCATTCACATCAAGAAAACGCATCAATCCAATTGAAGTTCAAGTAAAATTAAGGCTAAATAGTGTAACTAATAAGTAAAATTACATTATCATCAACTTAAAACATCATAGGTAAATAAGATACCATGTTAAAAATTACAAAAAGAACAAAAAAGCTTGTGAGCAAAATTTTCTTAAGTAATTGAACCAACAGTCAAAGTTTTATGAGCTTGTCTATTGCGATAAAAAGGCACAAAACTCCTTGTACCTGAAAAAGATAAAAATACTTTTAGAAACACATAGTGATAATGTATAAAGAAATATAAAGCAATGAAATATCCAAGTGATAAGGTTAAAAGGCATACGTTCAGTTGTAAACTCTACCTAACTTGCAATCACCTCCCAATATGAGATATATCATAGAAGCACTTACTCGTGGTATGTGAGCGACGATCCTTCATCTTACTTCATTCGGATTGAACCTAAGGTGCATTTCTCTATCCCATAGCAGTACCACTACCACAACCACCACAAATCTTGCCACCACCCCAAGCACCTCCACTACTAGTTTTGCATACGCTTCTAGTAGCACAAACATGTTCGCTACTTCTAACAAAGATAGCTTGTACATACCTGCTGAACTATAACATGAAGATAGAAGTGAATGCCTCATTCTGCAAGCTGCTGCCAATTAAACCCAATTTCACTAGATGCACCTTAGGTCACATACCAACAACGCGTCTTATGGATTTCCTTGACCACTCTTAACTTAAATAATCGCCTGTTTGAAACCAAGAACCATAATAACACCCTACACTATACCTACAAAAACAAAATCCTAATGAATATCAGATAAATCGAATAATACATTAGGTTTACAGCTCATTTGGGCATTTTAACAAACATGTTATGCGCAACAAATACTTGCAAGGACAATAACAGTTTACTCTCTCATAAGAAACCACCAAAATTACAATCATCTTCCACTCTATAATAACAAAGTTCAATTCTAGTTCCCAACACTCTAATTAGATCAATACGTCTGTTAGATCATATTTATAAATGTTTATAAAAATAAGATTACTTACTTTTAAGGTGTTTGGGACGGATCTGGCGGTGGTGGTGAGTTTATAGGCGCGTAGGTGACGTAGTCTGGTGCGATGGTAGCTAGTTAGTGGTAATGAGGATGAAGAGAACAATGGTGATTAAGTATTTGGGGAAAGAGGAGGGAGGCACTCTAAACACACTTTAACTGTGTGAAAAAAAACGAAAGCAAAATGAAAGAACTAAAGAAAAGTCTGTGTATATTCGGACAAGTAAATAAGATTAATTAATTAATTAAATCTTAGATTAATCCCTACCATTAGATCAAAGTTAAATGGAAGGTGAGGATTTATCCCTTGAATTCCACCAAAAAACAAAGATGCAAAATAACTTTTCTCTATCCATATAACAATTCAATTCTTCTACCGATGTGGTATCCACATATGAGTTGACACAATAATTTATATATGGATACATTTGAATTTAGTTTCTAATCTATACCATATGCATGTCCATTATATACTTATGTTTTATGCACGGATAGAGTTGATGAAAATATGATGGGTAAATTTTCTCGAACAATAATATAATATTATTGAAATTAAATTTTTAAACAAATCTGAAAAACATATTTTAATATACCAGCTGGTGTATTTAAAATGCATTTTATAAAAAATCGATGTTTAAAAATAAAAATACAATTAAAAAAATTCATAAGTATTTCAAATATCAACAGACCTTTTTGCTCGACGTTGGTTTTATGTTTGGTTTACACGAGAAAATTGACGACAAAACGAACCTGTTTTTCTCATTTCTTAATAATGTTGTCATTGTAATCTCAAAAGTATATTTTATTTTATTTTATTTATTTTTTTCTAAAATTGTAATCTCAAAAGTATAGTTTATTATATTATATTTTTCTAAATTGGTTTAAGCAACTGACATTAAGCTATATTTCTTTCTTTTTAATATATAAAGTTGGTTTTTAACCGAAAAAAATCCATTTTCTTATTTTATTTTTCTTATATATGGTTTAGGATATTCGTTTGTTGGAAATTGTTAAACGTATCTCTAATGGCCATGTTTAAAATATTCATGCATGCAATGACTATTTTTTAATAATAACTATTCACCTTTGCGTTTAATTTCTCTCAACACTTTTATGCGCAACAAAATTTTAACGTTTTTTTGTTTCTTAAACGTCACCTTAAGGTTACGTTAGCATAATCTTTGCTTATATGCATGTATAAATAAGTATAATGAGTTAAGTTCAAATATATTTTTTCTTAATAACTTCATGCATAATCGTAAGTTAAAAATTATTTGTAGTTTTAAGCTTTTCAGGTGGTAATGCCTTAGCGGGGAACTCTTCCACAATATATGTTCCTTCATCGTCATCGGAATATTCAGAATTAGCCGAACAATATGTGAACTGTGAATTTATATTATCATAAAAAAATGATTTACAACGATTCAGATAAGAAGCATGGACTCATGAATTGAAATGGTTTTATAAAAAAATAAAACAAAGCCACAAAATGTCGACAGATGAATTTTTTCTTCATGATCCTTATGAGTTTCAACATGTGATGTCGTTAGTCATTGGTTATGACATTCATGCTTGTACATTGTCTTGGAAACTAGGTGCATGAAAATATACCATAAAGGTTTAGCTAGTACATTCATGCTTGAAAAGTTGGAAACTATGACATTGATGGTTGTACACAGTGGCCGAATTAGGATATTACATAATGAGGGGTAAAAAATTTTTTTTGACACTATCGACAAGACTGTGAAAAAAATAAAGAATCGAAATAATAGATCGAGTATTATTACTTACATAATGAATGACTTATAAAGTTTTAAAATGTTAAATGTTGGATTTTAGTGTGAGTGAGGGGGTAATTTAAGTTTTTAAAATTTTATAAAAATTACATTAAAATCTCAACTATTTTGTCTAGCCATGGGGTGCGCCGCCACCCCATACACTGTGAATACATCCGCCCCAGTTTGTACATTGTCTCGTGTTTACGTGTTTAGCTTGTTTGACTCAAAGCTTGTACATATTTTAGCATGTGTGGTGTTTTTCGTTATTGGATAATCAAAAGCCAGAGGGTTTTAAAGTCTCAAACCGTGGACACACTACAACAAATTTGTCCATTATTCACACTCTTTTCTTCGCACTTTACAAACCGTGAATATTTTATCTTAAAATGTTCACGCTTATAAGTGTGTTAAGTATTCTTCACACTTATTTATGTGATATTAAAAAAGTTCACACTTAAAAATGCGATGTTGTTAAATATTTTTTCTTAACACTTCTTAGCGTGAAGAATTAAAAAAAAACTCACTCTTCTATGCGAGATCCTTTTTTGCTACACTAATAAACAAAACAGAATATATATGTATTAGAGCAAAAGCTCACGCTTGTTTGTGTGATGTTTCTTTTTCATACAAAATATCTAAAAAATTATGATATAAATTAAATAATAAAAAACTAAATGAACAAACTCCTCCGTTTCTTGTATCAATTCGATCAAAATTGTACAGTATGTGTTAGTTGTATACCCTCCTTTCTTCTTTCCCATAAAGACAAATAAAATTATAAAAAAACTCCAATCATTTTTATATTTTTTGTGGATAGAGTCACCTGACCTCTCTCCCTTATTCTCTCTCTCACATCTAAATTCTCACACAAAAACACCAAAACACACACTAAAAAACACACACAGTTACTCGGCGGTGACACGTCAGATATTCATTTCCGATCTACTTTTTTCAGTTATTCAAAAACTTTAAATTTTAATCCATCAAATTAAATTTCAGATCATTTCGATCGATCACTCTTATAGATTCGTTAAAATCATATCGATTGATCGATCAATAATCAGATATGAAGATGATGATTTTTGATCGGTATATACTATAAGCTTCAGATCCATCACTCTTAGGTATGTACTTAATATATTAGTGAGATGTTATTAGTTAGCTCAAATAAGGTGATTTTTCATATTGTTGAATCACACAGTTAGGTAACTGTGTGTGTGTGTGTGTGTGTGTGTGTGTGTGTTTGGTTGAGATGGTTGTATAAACGTGAAGTCGTTGTTACTTTAACTGTAAGCTATTTGCTGCTACTGGAATTAAGGTCAGTTTGAGTCGCCAAAGGTGCCATTGGCGGTTGCGGTTAAGTTTAATGATTATTTAAGGCCTATAGGGAAGCGTTGATCAAGGTGTGTATCTGTAATTTTGTATAGAGGAAGTATTGGTGGTGATAATTTGGGGAATAGGGAGTTGTTTGGGGCGCCGGTGGTGAGATAAGATTTGATGATTATGGAAGGCCGGTAGTGAATGAGGAGAGAGGTGGTGGTGAGAGTGTGAAAGCGAAGGCGAGAGTTGAAGTGAGTGAGGATGTTGCAAATGAGGAAATATTGTAAAAATCGTTTGCTAGTCAGCCCGGTCAACTACCTTGTAGCTAGTTATCGTCGTTGGCTGTGATTAGGCGTTGACTAAGCGGGGATAATTGCTGATTCCTGTGATTATACATTTTTGCTCTTTTGTTTTAAATATACAATTAAAGGTGGAACATCAAATTAAACGATGGATCTCTATCTGGACTAATTGTTATTTCAGCTTCTCCTAGGGTCCTGCCAGTAGAGCAGTCATTTCCCCTGGTGATCTAATAGTGGCAATTAACGATACTAGTACAAAAATAATGGACATTTATGATGCAGTAGAACGCATGCAATAATTTATAATTTAGTATGTTTTTAATTGTTTCTTGGATAATAATACTCCCCTTGAACTTTAAAGTAAAGTATAGACTATTAACTGACTTTCAGGGGCCCTGAAGTACAGCTAAAGTACCAAGTGGATCCGAGATAATTGAGCTATCCTTAAGGTACGTTCATTTGCTTCAATTCCTTCAATTGAAATTTGATGCAAGCTTCATATGTGTGATCGTTTGTGTAAACTATAAGTCTTTAAATTTATAATCACGTGTTGTGTAGACGAGAAAACTTCTCTTTAAATCCAGTAAAGTTAAGAGTCTGCCAGACACCTAGTCTAGGAAAGGGTACCTCTAAGATTGGATACATAAAGTTAACATCAAAATGCTTCTGGTATGGTAACTACTTACTACTATTGATTGATGTAGACGGATATATTTCATAACTTGTAATTGTATTTGTAAAGAATTATTTTAACAAAAAAAGCCGTTCCAGGTGCTATCAAGGAAGCAATTGAGACTTTTAAGGAGAGAAAATGTTGACGGTTTTGTATTGGACCTTCTCAATAATAGGTAATATTCTTATAAGTTATAATGATATGTTGTTTTGGTATCTAATTGTAATGCTTTCTAAAAGATGATTAAATTTGCAGTGGTGGTCTTTTTCCCGAAGGAATTGAGATCCGCTAAGATATGGTAGGTTTCTGTAGAACTTTTTATTGGCTCTAAGAGTGTTGTATAACTAGCTTTTATGTATAAAAACATGGTTTAATGAAACCCATTCGCTTCAGAATGTGTGATACCTGTTTTAAGTTTTTATCCGTAAACGGGTCAAATTAGTAAAAAAAGGTATTGGTATATAAAGGAAGTATCTCGAATGGGTTGAAAGCTGCTTAAATTGCTATTACGCAAGTTCAAGTTCTTATGGTAAACGGATGCAAATCAAGTTGGATAAAGGGGTGATTGTGTGCTAGCAGTGGTGTTCAAGATATATATGATACCGATGGAACCAATGCAATACCTGCTTCAAAACCTCTAGTCGTGCTGGTAATTCCATCTATACTCTTCTTTTCATTAATGTGCTGTAATCGCTTTCATTGTTAAGTCACAATTGCGATTTAGATTGTTGTGACTTAAGTAGAGTGCGCCAAGCAATTTTTCTATATATGCTTGACGTGTCAAATATCATCATGAAAAATAAGTAAACAGGTTGAAATGGCCAGCTAGACTAGGAAGTAGCATTGACTAAGCCGAGACATCTATTGAGGTTGACTGAGAAGATGGGAAAATTATGTCACTAAACTGTAAAGTGTAAACTGCATTTACTTTCTCAACCTTTCGAGTGTTCAAATTTAAATAGTTATTTATCACTCCCGGTCTCTGATTTAGGCTAGATATCTCTGTACCTTTCCTTTGATCAGTATGCTTGCAAGATGAACTACAAAAACAAGAAAATGGTCAATCTATCATGCACCATAGTTACATTTTTTAGATGCTGCAACACAGGAGCCATGTGCAGCTAATCGACATAACAAGCAAACCGACATTCCCTTTAAGATCTTTGATATGGTATTATGATCTTGTATGTTTTAGCACCACTTATTGGAGTATTGATGTAGATGCCGTTTAGATGTAAATATTGTACCATACCCATTCTGGTTTACCCATTTTAGACCAATTGGCCGGTAATAATAGTATCTCTAAAATCCTTAGGACGTGAGTCCAAATATCAGGCTTAGCAACTGTCAACGAAGGAGAATGTAGATGCCGAAGTGTGCGATTATTGTTTTCTAATACTTCTGTAGTTTTTTGCAGGTCGACATTGATTCACAGAACAGTCCTGAGCTTTGGATTCCCAAGCCACAAAAATAATTGTTCTTTGTTGATCTGAACTAGAAGGATGTGAAAACACGAATAGTGTCATAAGCTGCACAGAATTAGCGTGGATTAAATGTAACTTTGAATTTGAATGTGATCACTTTCTGATAATCCGATTTAAACATGTATGCATAATTCATTTTACTGATTTGCCTTGTGTATGCATGGAGTTCAGTTATACACGTTTTCTTCATTTTCTGAGTTTTTGGCAAATCTATAGTGACGATCCAAACTTGTGTCACTAACAGGTTTAGTGACGACTTTTATATTGTTAGTGACATACCTTGCTGAAGTGAAGACAATTTTTCTTTTTGTATTGTTACAAAATCCTGACACTTAAAAGTGTGAGGAACAGTTTTTATATCATGAAGCTTGTTAGAGCACACGGTATGGTTGAGCCGTCGTGCTCGTGTCGTGGGAAAAAAGTGATGCCACATCACTTTTTACTTCCACGACACCAAAACTCTCCACGATGGCTCAACCCCCCTCCGTGGTTAACACGAGAATTCTCGTGTCGTCGTCACCCAACAATTTTTTTTTCAACAATTAATTTTAAACTAAAAACACATTCCATTCATAAATAAAAATACAAATACAAATTTTTAAAAAATAATACACGAAAAAAAATAAAAAAATTACGTTTAAAAAAAATAACAATAATTAAAAAAAACATCAATGATTAAGGTTCCATAAATTCTCAACGAGATCACGTCGAAGAGAATCGTGAACTTTCCTATCCCGAAGTTCCTTATTTTTCCTTCTAAATGTCTCACACCGTTCGACCCAAGTTCGTTGGAGATTGGCTTCAAGCGGAGCATACATATGGTCATATTCACTAATGTCAAACTTTTGGTCTTCCAATATCATGTTATGTAGTATAATGCAACAATACATGATTCTTTTAAGCGTGCTGACTTGGAAACTTCGTGCGGGTTGTTGAATAATCGCCCACCGACCTTGTAATACCCCGAACGCTCTCTCAATATCTTTTCTAGCGCTTTCTTGAACCCTTTTAAATTTCATTTTCTTTTCGTCCGTTGCAATTGTATACGACTTAACAAAAGAAGCCCATTGAGGGTAAATTCCATCTGCTAAATAATACCCTTGCTTGTATGTTTTACCGTTAACAACAAATTCAGTATCTGGAGCCTCGTCCAAAACAAGGTTATCAAATAACGGTGAACCATATAAAACATTAAGGTCGTTATTTGCCCCCGGCACCCCAAAATAAGAATGCCATATCCATAACTTTTGATCAGCAACAACCTCGAGCATAAGTGTTGGGTATTTTTTATCACACCTTTTAAATTGACCATGTAACGCTTTAGGAAAATTTTTCCATTCTCAATGCATACAATCTATGCTACCAAGCATACCCGGGAGATTATGTTTCCTATTGTGCAAATCATAAATATGTTGTACATCCTCAGGAGAAGGCGTTCTAAGATACTTTTCAACATACAATACATAAATGCATTTGGTAAAGTTCCATAAGCATTCACGTGAACAATGTTCGGCTACTTGCAAATATTCATCTAGTAAATCGGGTGTTGTACCATACGCCAATTGGCGTATTGCCGTTCATAGTGGGGCTAAAACCTAAATGATCTGTTGCATCCTTACGTTGTTTAAAGAAATAGAAGTAGGGTGGTAGTGGATGAACGTTGTAAATACTTATATCATGAACTATTTTTCTAAAAAGGGTAGAACTCATACGATACCTTCGGCGGAATTGATCCTCCGGATACTTTGGTGGAGTTTCAAGGTCACCAGAATAATCGGCCATAAGTCTTCTTTCCGCATCTTCTCGTTCATGTGGGATGTATGTTCTAACGCGAGGACCGGCATTACTCCTAGTTTCTTGCTCTTCCTCATCTAACATCTCAATTTGTTCCCAATATTCAAGATATCGGGCATAATCTTCCAATCTTCTTGATCGTAGTTTTCGTAAATAGAGGACAAATCGGAACTTCCGGGATTCATATTGATAAAATAGTATGTGAATTTTAGAAAATTGTATGTGTTTGTGTGATATATAGTGAAATTATATGAAAAGGGGGTATTTAACCCTATAAAACGGTCAAAAACGTGGAAAAAGAAAGTAGCCGTTACCCAACGGTCATTTTTTTCAAATTTTCAAAAAAACTAAAAAAAACACATAAAGCGACCCATGGCGCGAGCCACGGTGTGGTTGGCTGCGCCATGGGGTCGCGCCGTGGCCATGGCGTCGGCTGGTAGTTGCCAGCCCAAACTCGACGACGCGAGCCACGGTGTGGTTGGCGCCGCCAAGGCCTCGCGCCGTCGTGGCCAGCCCACTGGCCAGCCACCATACCGTGTCCGCTTACAAAATCTTCACACTTTTAGGTGTGAAGAATTAAAAGGTCGCACTTAAAAATGTGAAGAAATAATTCAAAATTATCACACTTTAAAGTGTGAAGAATTGTTTCAAAATCTTCACAGATTCTTCGCACTTCAAAGTGTGAAATTTTTATAAATTTTCACACTTAATTGTGTGAAATTATTTGATACACCAATATTTTTTACACACAAGTAAGTGTGAACTTTTAAATTCTGCACACTTTAAAGCATGAAGATCAACTCTAATAATTTTGAATAATCACATATTTTGTTGTAGTGACATGTTGCCTTATAGATTTTCATTTAAAAATTAATTTTAACGGTTAAAAATATTAAGTTAGAACAAATATTAAAATGTTAACAAGCCATATAAGTTTAGGACAAGTTGATACCAGACAAGTTCGATTTTTTATTTCACACATGAACCTGTCTAAAGCAAACATATCATAAGCATCATACTACTCTTAGCACATTTGATCAGTGCATACCATTGTATATATTCAAATTACAATTTGTTTCTTCCACCGACGTGGGATGCATAGGTGAAATGGTCTTAAACTCTTAATTATAAAAATACACAGTAATTTAAATGTTGACTCATCTGAATTTAGTTTTCTAATCTAGACCATGTGCGTGTTCCTTATATTCTTATGTTTTATGTTTGGTTTACAAGACCTGATTCTTTCATTGTTAGTGTAATTGAGGATAGGGACATATGATTATACTTGAAAATAAGTTTGTATGCTCGGATCGTTTGTGGTTTCACTTACAGGAAAGGAACTCATGAGTGAGTACTTATCAGCTAGTTGTATTATCAATCGGTAATGAATAAAGTCAATCCTTTTAAACCAAAAATAAAGAAGTTATTAAGGAAACATAAGAGAAAAAAATATTAATAGGTTAAGAAGCTATTTAAGTTCAGTATACATCCAAATTAGCGAGGTTCAATTTTTTTATTTTTACATTAAATTCACTTAAAGGACACCATGGCATATAACTAAAGAACAATTCATTTCTTCAACGAATGTGGGATATAATTGGTTGACATATATAGCGCGAGTGTTCGTTCAGTTTATATAAACGTTGCCTACCGACTTTGTTTTTTAGAGGTCGATTATTTGTTGTATTCTGTTTGAAAGCATGATATTTCAGGATATCGTCAAGATTTAACATAATTTTCCGAGGAAGGTAACATATATATAACTATAAGAAACACAATGAATCAAGAAGTGTTGACACTTCCACACGACTCAAAATGAAACAAATATCAACCGCTAAGCCTTTCAAACCTTACATGCACACGACGGATAACCACTCGGACCAAGACATAACTGCACCTTTAATTCTTTTCAAAACCTCATAAAATATTTGGAGTTTGTATAAAAAAACAGACATATAATCAGACTCCACTAGAACTTTTGATTTGTTAAGTGGAGAGTGAGTGGACGCCTAGAACCATAACACTAGTCCTAACACATATGTTCTTAAAACCATGTGGTATATTAACTAGAAACATCTTCTTTCTTTTGCCTATGAGGGATTGAATTGGTGCTAAATTCTTTTTAGATCAATGTTTATATTATTTTGCATATAGTCATGTCAATTTTTTGTTTGGCAATTGGTTGTTGGTATGCTTATATTATTTTGCATTTGGAAAAGAATATATAAAACAGATTTCCATGTTTCGATCCATAAACTTGTTTAACTTAACCGGAGCTGTTTGAAATCGGGTTTTGGTTATATTTTAACCAGTTTTTTTTTTTGTAACCGTGATTTTCGACTCATTGGCCGACTAATCCATGGGGTTTGGTCTAAATTGGTTTTTAATCGGATCAGTTTAGTTTTAACCGGTTTTTTACCTACTGCCGACCATTTTCCTAAAACCCTGGTTAGCATGCTTATATTATTTTGTAGAGGTGACAAATCTTGCCCATTTAGTTAAATATAGGAACGTTTTGATACTTTTACAAAAAGGTTATGACACTTTTTGCCATTCATTATTGAAAATGGGTTAAACGGACGCACATGTAAGAAAATAAATGGGCTTAATGGGCGCATATGTAAAATACTAATTAAATACTCGGCGGTTTTTTTATATTTAAATTTTTATCCATGTCTTTTAAATAAATATTTTTATTTTTTATTTCTACGTTTTTATTTGTTTTTGCATTGAGAAAGGGTAATATAAAACAGATTTACCATGTTTGTTTTTCAACCTCTGGACCTATTTGGCTGACTAATGATTGGCCCAATAATCTTTTAAGACTTTTTACGGCTCACGCTGGGCAGAGTATT
Organism: Glebionis coronaria; assembly: GCA_025667525.1. Classification (NCBI taxonomy): domain Eukaryota; kingdom Viridiplantae; phylum Streptophyta; class Magnoliopsida; order Asterales; family Asteraceae; genus Glebionis; species Glebionis coronaria. Next base: position 698,390,198 of record CM046875.1, read on the forward strand.
TTAATCACTGCAGCATAAATAAATAAATATTTAACACTAGGAAATGAAGAGAACTTTTCTACTCGCTCACATTGAAAAAAGATTCGAAGAACATTTTTTGTTGTTTAAGATCCGTATTAGATGAATAGTTCGAAAACATAAACCTTTTTGTCGATCGAAGACGAACCATGCGATAAACGTATAAGAATTTCTCACATGCAAAGTATTAGACTCAGCTGACCACATGTAAAAGTTTATTTTGCCAGTAAATGTTTTAAAAGGTAATATGTTTTTATATTTAAGATAACAGTTCTTAATTAACTCCAAGAAAACGAAATAACATAATTGTAACTTTTGAAAATTTCATCGACCTTCACATTTTCGGTAAAAACAAAATATGCCAAACCGCATGTAGATAAATTTCCGCGATTGTTTTGGCATGAAACACCCAAGTTAACCGATATTTCAATCGATTCTTTCGCTTATAACTGGATTCTAATCGACGATCGGGTCCTAGTAACAAAAAGGCTAACTGTAAGATTATATCAATTATAAATATCACGAGAGATATAAAAATACATATTTTAAATAACTAAAATATATAATTTTGTATCACCCGCAGCATTTAAAACTATAAGAAATGAATACTAACGAGTTGTAAATAATTTCATACCCCTCCCTAATTTTATAGGATCTTCTCCTCACATGGTTATGCTCCACCAGCCGATGTGGAACTAACAATTTTACTACTTTATGTTTCATTGGATTTTGATATTTTTTGCTTCAAGATAAGGATTGAGCCAAAAACAATATGGTCGTATAGTTTTATTAGCTTTGGCTAGTGCTTTAGTTCAGTGACACCAACAACGCACTAGTCGATAAAGACTTAGCTAGTTTTGGTATCCTTTGTTGAAGAAGAAATAGAGCCAATTTCCAGGTAAACACTTTCAACGACTCAAGGGTTTGGAACTTTTTTTATTTCATCATTCCAGAATTCACCGTGCTTTGGCTCCATGGCACTCCTGCTCGGTGTGTGTATGCGGCGAGTTGAAGCTTTCAAATGATGCCAAGGTGTTTTGCTTGCTATTTCGACCACTTTGGTGATTCATGAAATGAGGAGATCTATTATTGAGTACAAATTTATCACTAGTTACACTTAATTTACTTATATTTTTTCGATCTCTAATGTTTGTTTGTGGTTGTGTAGAAAATTGACCATAATGCAACTCATTTTGTTTGTACGTTAAATTTTATTCTTTAAATATGGTGTTATGCGTAGGGATGGCAAAAAACCCCGAACCCGATGGGAAACCAGAAACTCGAAATAATTGGGGCGGGGCGGGTTATCTTTATCGGGTTATGGGGCGGGTATGGGGCTTAAACGGGGATTTTTAATCGGGTATGGGGCAAAAGCGGGGAATAAGGTCCCCGACCCACCCCGCCCGATTACCCGATTAATATATACACATACACAAATATAAGTAATTTTATATAGTATTTTCTTACTATCTGCGTCATAATAAATATTTTTTTAGTATTTATTCTTTTCAATATTGCAAATTGTTATTATAGAAGTTTGTTTAATGTATTGTAAGTTTTTTGTGGTGTAACGTAACACTAATTATGTATAATAGTATCTTTTAAAACCTTATAAGTCTTGCTTGTAATCCATATATTATTAGTAAGTTTTTAATAATTCAAGCTTATTTAGCGGTCTAAAAATAATAATCAATGTAAAATGGTGCGGTTTTGATAAAACATTTCACCCAAAGATGGCACCCGATAAGATCCCCGATTAGTATGTGGCGGGTTTGGGGGAGCTTTGCGCCCTAACGGGGCACCCCGATTAAATGGACTGGGGTGGGTTTGGAGAGAACTTTATTAATCGGGTTTGGGGATGGGAATGATCGCCCCGCCCCAAACCCGCCCCAAACCCGCCCCGTTGGCATCCCTAGTTATGCGTTAGTTGTCCAAATAAGAGAACTTGGTTATCATTACCTCACCTTTGGATATAGACGGCTTTTTCCAAGTCATTTTGGTGAATCAATTGTTCATGTCAATCGCGAATGCAATTATGATGCTTACGACTTGGTCAATGGTAGTTTTTATTAAAGATATCCGCGGTCATAAATTGGTTTTGAAAATCGGACTGGCATATTCAATTAAAGTTCCATCTTTCCATAAAAAAAAGTTGCAAACCGACATGAATACCACGGTCATGAAATGGTTTTAAAAACCGGACTAGCATGTTCAATTAGGGACAGAAGTAGCCACCACTCATACTAGCCACTGTCCGACTAGCCACCGAAAGACGTTCAGATACGAATTGAGTGATCGGTCAAACCCGGCTAAAACTAGTTAATCGGGTCAAATAGTAATTTTCTTATATTCGGTTTTTCTCTAATCAAACAAGCTTGTTGTTTGATTCATAGCATTTGAATTCTGTGAATCGACATAGAAAAGAGTCGTTAAGCTAGTAAGACACATGGTGTTGTGTCAGAAGACACGTTGTTGGGCAATTTGTTTGCCTTATAGCGCCGCCATACGCCATACTGCACCCTTCTTCACATCATCGCGCCGGCTCCCGTATATAACCAAAGTTGTTAGCTGCATTTTTCTTTAATATTCTTGCCGTTGGATAACATGTGGGAGGGTAACAAAAATACATATTTTTTCACTTATGAATATCTACTTATAGAAACATGTCCTAACTTATTGCAAGGAAATAGCTTTAGGATTTAGGTGTATGACATTGTCTTGTGTTTACGTGTTTAGCTTGTTTGACTCAAAGCTTGCACATATTTTAGTCTGTGTGGTGTTTTTCATTGTTGAATAAAAAGGGTTTTAAAGTCACAAGTTACCATAAATATTTTCATTAAAAATCAATTTGAAAGTTTAGAAATGTTAAGTTAGAACAAATATTAAAAAGTTAACAAGTCACATAAGTTTATGATATGCTGAGTATAATATTTTATTTTTTATTTCACAAATAAACCTATCATAAGCAACATATCATAAACATCATACTACTTTGAACACATATCTGTGTATATCATAGTATATATGCATATAAAAATTTATTTCTTCTACCAATGTGGGATGCACAATTGAATTGCTCTTAATTGTAAAAGACACAATAATCAAAATATGGATACATTTGAATTTAGTTTATGATATATACTTATGTTTTATGCAGGGATAGATTTGATCAAAATATGCTGGGTGCAAAAATTTTCTTGAACAATAGTATAACATTGTTGAAAGAATTTTTTTAAATAAAATCTAAAAAACTTATTTTGATTAACCAAATGTATTTAAAATGCATTTTATAAAAACCAATGTTTAAAAATAAAAATAAAATTAAAAAATTCATAAGTATTTCGAACATCCACAGACCTTTTTGCTCGACGTTGGTTTTACGTTTGGTTTACACGAGCAAATTGACGACAAAACGACCTCTTTCGCTCATTTCTTAATAATGTTGTCATTGTAATCTGAAAAGTATAGTTTATTTTATTTTATTTATTTTTTCTAAAATTGTAATCTCAAAAGTATAGTTTATTATATTATATTTTTCTAAATTGGTTTAAGTAACTAACATTAAGCTATATCTATTTACATTTGATATATAAAGTCGTTTTTAACCCAAAAAGAAGCATAATGAGTTAAGTTCAAATATATTTTTTCTTGATAACTTGATGCATATTCGTAAGGAAAAAATTTATTTGTAGTTTTAAGCTTTTCAGGTGGTAATGCCTTAGCGGGGAACTCTTCCACAATATATGTTCCTTCATCGTCATCAGAATATTCAGAATTAGCCGAAAAAGATGTGAAACTGTGAATTTATATTACTATAAAAAATGATTTACAATTATTCAGATAAGAAGCAAGGACTAATTGAAATGGTTTTATAAAAAAAATAAACAAAGCACCAAAATGTCGACACAGGAATTTTTTCTTCATGATCCTTATGAGTTTCTACATGTTATGTCGTTAGTCATTGGTTATGACATTCATGCTTGTACATTGTCTTGGAAACTAGGTGCATGAAATGGTCTTTAAAATATACCATAAAGGTTTAGCTGGTACATTCAGGCTTGAAAAGTTGGAAACTATGACATTGATGGTTGTACACAGTGGCGGAATTAGGATATTACATAATGATAGGTAAAAAACAAAGTTTGACACTAGCGACATGACTATGAGAAACAATGAAGAATCGAAATAATAAATCGAGTATTATTACTTACATAATGAATGATTTATAAGGCATTAAAGTGTTGAATGTTAGATTTTAGTGTGAGTGAGAGACAATTTAAGTTTTTTAAATTTTATAAAAATTACACTAAAATCTCATCTTTTTTGTCTAGCCATGAGATGCGTCGCCACCCCATACATTGAATACATCCGCCCCTACTTGTAGGGGTATTCACGGGTCGGTTCGGCTCGGTTAGTTGGAAGATTTTAACTATCCATCGCGGGACGGGTAATTAATTTTACTATCCAAAACCGAACCGCACTAGGTGGGTAACCGGACATGCGGGTACCCGAAGTGAGCGGTTACCCCCGGTTCGGTTCGCGGTTAACCATTTTTTAAGCGTAATTAAATTTAACATTATAAAGAATAACGTGTTCTAGAATATAATATGTCATTTTAGTATAATCAAATGATATCGAGTGTATAAAAGATATATAAAAGTAGTATAATCGAATATAAATGTTATTTTGTTTATATATAACGATTACTTTAATTAATTTTTACACACCAATTATAAAAAAAGCTTACATTAGGAGCTAAAAAGATTTTATCAAATAAGAGTGATGTCATAAAAGCGATAATACTTGAACGATTATTTAAATATATAGCCAAAAAAAGCATGTATAATATGCACGGTTCGGTTCGGTTAACCGCGGATATCTAAAAGTAAAAACCGAAACCGACCCGTGATGAGCGGGTTTTTTCGGTTTCGGTTTTTTTTTTGTTTCGGTTTTTTTGGTTTCGGATTTTTCGGTTTCGGATTGAGCGGTCCGGCTCGGTTCGTCGGTTTCTCGGTTTTTTTAAACACCCCTACCTACTTGTACATTGTCTTGTGTTTATGTGTTTAGCTTGTTTCACTCAAATCTTGTACATATTTTGGCATGTGTGGTGTTTTTTGTTGTTGAATAATCAAAAACCAGAGGGTCTTAAAGTCTCAAACTGTGGACATGTTGCCTTAAATATTTTCATTTAAAAATTAAGTTTAATGATTAGAAATGTTAAGTTAGAACAAATACTAAAAAGTTAACAAGCCATATAAGTTTAGGATAAGTTGATACCAGACAAGTCCAATTTTTTATTTCACACATGAACCTGTCTAAAGCAAACCTATCATAAACATCATACTACTCTTAGCACAATTGATCCGTGCATACCATTGTATATATTCAAATTCCAATTTGTTTTTTCCACCGATGAGGGATGCATGGTAATAACAAAGACACAGTAATTTAAATGTTGACTCATTAGAATCTAGTTTTCTAATCTCTACCATGTGCTAGTTCTTTATATTCTTATGTTTTATGTTTGGTTTACAAGACCTGATTCTTTCATTTGTTAGTGTAATTGAGGATATGGACATATGATTATACTTGAAAAAAAGGTTGTATGCTAGTTAGTGGTTTCAGTTACCAGAAAGGAGGAACTCATGAGTGAGTACTTAGCAGCAAGTTCTATTATCGAGAATTGAACTTATGAGCCGGTAATGAATAAAGTCAATCCTTTGTAAGCAAAAAACAAAGCAGTTTAAGGAAATAATAACTGAATACAAATATTAAAAGGTTAAGAAGCCATATAAGTTCAATATTCTAAACTAGCCGTGTACCCGTGCAAAACGGCGGCATGTACTCAGGTCGTTATATTTTGCGACCAATAAATATTGTATTTACGTAATAGTTAAAAGTTTTTTTAATACATATAAAATATCTCTTGAGAAAGTAACCGAAATTATAGTATTTCGTGCTTTATACTTATATGAAAAGAACATAGTTTGATTTTGAAAATATATCGAGCTAAAAGATACAAAATCCAATAATGCCATTTTTAGCCACTATTAAAAAACATATTACTGTAGTATAATATACCCATCACAATATGTAGTGTAATGTAATTCAATATTTGCTTGATGGGCTTTCACAAAAAGAAAAGAAAGCTATATTGGGCTTAAAATGAAAGGATAGTGAAAATAGGGTTTTATTAGTGTATATCATAAAGACACCATATACATCTTTCTTATTTCTTCTAAATCTTACTCACACTTCACAGTACAAGCCACCATAGACATCTTTCTTATTTCTTATTTCGTTTAAATCCCGTTGTGTAACTGCTCATTATGATAGAAGAAATCGAAATCGATTTGCAAGCAGTAACTCACAACATGGGGAATAAAAACGGTAATGGCGAGTGGTGGTTTCCGGCGAGATCCCGTTGTGTATTTGGTGGTGAGAGGTGACGACGGTGGCGAGGAAGACGGACGGTCGTGACGGTCGTGACGACGAAGGTGTTTAGGACGATGGCGGTGAAGACAACTGTGTGGTTAAGACGACAATAGTTTTTATAGATTGGTAATGAGGATGGTAATCTACGGTGGCTATATAGTGTTAGGGGCTTAAAATGTGTAATGGTTACTTAACTGTTACAAATATGAAATTGATTGGTATTATTCAAGATCTTAGAACAGTTTACAGAGACTTAATTTGTACTTTTTTATTATATTAAATGGGCTATATGAGTTAGAGCTGGAAGCTGTTACAAAATTTAAAATATTTATGTTTTTATTAATCTTTATTACTTCTAACAACTTGTATATATATCTTAATAAAGAAATGTTTTGTGTTGAAAAATTTGAGACTTCTAAATATAGAAAAAAGCTTAAATCTTTTATAAAGTAGTAAGATGTTATACTATTATTCTAAGCACGTCTTGTACGTGGACACCATGGTATATAACTAAAGAACAATTTATTTCTTCAATCAGAATTTTAATTATGCACGTTTTTATTTTTTAAACGTAACTGGTAACATTTAGCAAAATCTTATTTGTATGCATGTATAATGTGTTATGTTTAAAGATTTTTTATTTGACTAGTGAAATGAGAAGAGAATTGGTTGACATATATAGCATGAGTGTTCAGTTTATATAAACGTTGCTTACCGACTTTGTTTTTTAGAGGTCGATTGTTTGTTGTTTCTTGCTTGAAAGCATGATATAAGACGACCAAAGTAACAACCCACATGTGCCTAAACATAGAAAAAAGGCTTAGATATGGAACAAAATAGCAACCGCTGCGCCATTCAAACCTTACATGCACGAGCCAATCTGAGTACCACTCGGACCAAGAAATAATTGAACCTTTAAATCTTTTTGGAAACACAAAAAAGTTTGGAGATCGTATAAATTTTCAGGCATTTAATGAGAGTCCACTATAACTTTTGATTTAACACTAGTCATAACACATATGTTCTTCAAGCCATGTGGTATATTAACTAGCAACAACTTCTTTCTTCTCTCTATGTGGGATTGAATTGGTCTTTAAAGAAAAGATAATTAAGTTGAACTTAATTTTGTTTTTTCTTTTTAATAAAATTTTGAACTTACGTATAACCCTAATATATCGACTCATCAATTGAACCTTTAACGTATAACCGTAATATGTCGACTTATCAGTTGAACCTTTAACGTATAACCCTAACATATCGACTTATCAGTTGAACCTTTAACGTATAACCCTAGTATATCGACTCATTTGCTTAACCTTTAACGTATAACCATAACATATCCTCATCAGTTGAACCTTTAACGTATAACCTTAACATATCGACTCATCGATTGAATATTTAACGTATAACCATAACATATCGACTCATCAGTTGAACCTTTAATATAAAACCCTAGCATATCGACTAATCAGATGAATCTTTAACGTTTGAACTAATTCAAAACAATTTAAAAATATTTTAAATAATTTTTAATTTATTTAATATTAATTATAACAATTTATTTTGATTTTTATTATTAATTTTAATTATTTATAATATAAACAATTTATAAGTATTTTAAAAAATGTTTAATACAATAAGAAGGTCGCAGCGAAATGTGAGTTTTAATAGCTTGTAAAAGAAAATAAAAGTTAAGTCATAGTACATATTTAAAATGAAGAGTTCATATAAGTTTCTGACATGTTTGGTAAGATGAATTCCAATTTTGGATGGATTTCACAAGAACAAACATATCATAAACATCATACTATTCTTAAAATGTAAGGTTTATTTAGACCATGGTATATAACCAAGAAACATTTTATTTCTTCTATCGATGTGGGGTGCATGAATAGGATGGTCTTGATTATAACGAAACAATTTTAAAGCTCATCATAGAGACCTTCACAATACTAATAAAGACAGTGGCGTAGCTTGTAATAAAGTAAATGAACGTAGGTATCATTTTCAACCGCGCGTTGGGCTTAATGGGCCGACTAATGATTTCTCCAATAACAATTTACTCCATTAAAACTTACTTAAAGTAACTTCAACAATTATACTATAACTTTATAGAACTAGACGAGTACCCGCGCATAGCGGCGGGAATGTCTAGCGACAGATATTTAACTGTTTTTACTTTTTTTATTAGTTTCGTGTAACGGGTGTTTCTCGCATGCCTTATAATACACCAACAAAGTTGAGCTATTTTAATAAAGCTTTGCCAAGAAAATGAAACTTTCTTCGACTTTCTTGATATCCAATCAAAGCTTTTAAGTTGAATTTGATGGACAATTTTATTCATGCTCGCCATTTTTCATACTAAACACACGAGAATTACGTTCCTTCCATATCATATACGCGATCACCCATGTTACTACTTGCCATAGCTTGCCCGAGGTGCCATTTGAATTAGCACCGTGCTGCAACATATCGCAGATAGAAGAAGCATTAATCGGACCTCTTCTCTACCAATAAAAAATCTTTTCCTACACACTCATCGCCATATTGCAGTTAACTTTTGATTTGTTTAGTGGACACCAAGTGTATGCCTGGAACCATAACACTAGTCCTAATACATATGTTCTTCAAGCCATGTGGTATATTAACTAGCAACAACTTCTTTCTTCTCTCTATATGGGATTGAATTGGTTTTTACAGAAAAGATAATTAAGTTGAATTTATTGCTATTTTTTTAATAAAATTTACTGCTAATTTAAGTTGTCTGCTAACCTAATATATTACTGTATTTTATATACAACCTATATAACTGATACAGGTTTGCTATGAGATATCATCATCAAAATTAATTATTTGCTTTATTGCTTCGCTTTTCTGCTGTTTCGTTTTACTTTTTCCGCTAAAGATGAAGATTAGTCTCCGTTTGTTATTGTTGAAGTTCTTCATCAACAAAAGTTTAGCGTTTAATGTTTATTTAGCTTTCTCTTCCAGTCCGAGTTGGCGCCTCTTAGATTGCGTAAAATTATTAGAGAATATAACGGTCCAAACTCGAATGTGGGTTGGGCCCATTAAGATTTACAGTATGTTATATGTTGCACTATAAAAATATAATACAATACCAAGATTTATCGACACCTCTTAATCTTCTATAAAACCTGAATAATCGAATGAAACACACACATTATATAAAGTTGGAAGTTTTTATAAATTTTCAGGCATATAGTCAAACTACCCTATAACTTTTATTTGTCAGGAGCACCACATACCTAGAAACATAACACTCGTTCTAAAACACTAACATGGACCCGCGCAATGGTACGGCGAGTACTCCTAATTATTTTTTAGGCTAACAAATATTAATCTCTTATTCATTAAGTTTGTAATTTTTAAAGTTGTAAAAAATCGAAAAAAACCTCTAAATTAAAAAAAATTAATAGTTAATAAAAATATAACAAAATAGATATTGAATTAAAAAGTATAAAATATTAGAAAATATGGTGAAATTATATTATAAAAATAATAAATAAATAAAAAGTTTTTTTAATTTAAAAGAAAAAATGTTATTTAAATAGGTTGTTATAAATGTTTGTTAGAAAAGGTTGTTAGAAATGGTTATAATATATAATTTTGATTAAATTATCAACAACTTGTTTTATTTAATAGGAAAAAAAGTCTGAATTTTCAGCCTTTCTATTTTAAGAAGGTCAAACGTATCATAAACATCATACCACCCTATAGAAGTACGTTTCATGTATACTATAGTATATATAAACAAACAACATTTCATTTCTCACGACAACACAGTAAGTCGTAAGCTAGTTATATAAGCCAAAACAAATATCCATGTCTTTGTAAGAAATTTTGGGTTTAGTTCCACTTGAAGAAATTAGAATCATATATTAACTGATGACAAAATAGACTACTTCAAATATGATTATTTGGACCCTAAACTAGAAACATATGACTAAATATGTGATGTCATATTCTTATAATTAATCTAATATTTCAAAAAAACGCATGGACTTCCCTCAATCAGACCGGTTGAAAAGCTATTTAAATTTACAACGCATAGGATTACTTTGTAAACCAAAAATTTCATGCAGTAAATCTTAAAAAGTTAAGAAGGCATATAAGTTCGGGAAACGTTCTAGTCGACGAAGTTACAATTTTAATTTATAAAGGAACTTCACTCGCTCAACATTTCCTAAACATGATACTCTTCTGAACATGTATAACCTGTGTAGACCGTAGTATAAAACCAAACAACATTTCATTTCTTCCACCGATGTGGGATGCATGAATTGAATGAGATGTTCTTAAAACACAATAATTCAAATGCTGACATTAAACTTTAGTTTTCGAATCTATATCATGTGAGTGTTCATTATACGCTTATCATTTGAAGAATTGTAGACAAGCTTTTGTACTAGAAACATGTAGCTTATAGCTTAGAATACACTCAAATGATAACCAGTGTATCCAATAGGTATATTAGTACTCCTGAAGTCCTGATGTGGCTAATTATGCATATGGCTGCACACGAGTCGATCCATTCTAGAGCATCAAAGCTGTGATCCTTGACTTCTTTTCTAATGCTCCTTTTCAAGTTGCGAAATGCCTCAACTTACTAACTTACTACCTCTACACCAGCGTGCTTATGGCCTATGTGTTTTTTAAGCCTCCTGACCATTGACAATACCACTCCTAAGAGTATTAAATATCTAACCTTTCTCTGGAGATTCCAGGAGTACCACTACTGCACATTTTGTGTATGCCCTTTGCTTAGTTTTATAAAGAAGGAAACTCATAAGTGCATATCATCACCACTCATTTTATTTTTTAGTTAATCATAAAACTCATTTTTGTTTTTTAGTTACATGCCATGAAGTACAACATTGCTTATACGTAAAAAATAAGTTTATTCATTATCCAAATCGATTTGAGTAACCTACATTTAGCTATCTACTCATAAACAAGAGGGATGAATTTAAGTTTGTAAAGATCATTATATATAGAAAGTGATTATTGAATGTGGTGTTATGGGTTGGTTGTCCAAAACAGAGACCTTGGTTATCATTACCTAACCTTCGGGATATAGCCGGCCATTTTGCGAGTCGATTAGGGGGATCAATTGTTCATGTCAACTGCGAATGCGATTATGATGCTTATCAGTTGGTCAATGACAGTGTTTATCAAAGATATTCGTGATCTATTTGGAAAGTAGACCAAGTCATTGATTATATTGTTCTTTTTTGCTACATTTGATGTCGTTAGTCGATGGTGTTCTGCTTCTAGTGATCAGTATTGGTTGCTCAAGACCTTTATCCAAATTCAAATAGGGCACATCGTTAAAAAAAAATTGGAAACCAGGTGCATCAGTTGCATGAATGTCATAGTCATGAAATGGTTTTGAAAACCGGAATGGCCTGTTCAACCAAGGACCGAGTCGCTACAAGTTCAATTCGAATTCCCAGTGTCTGGCTAGCCACTGTCCATCTAGCTATTGTGTGGTATATTAACTAGCAACAACTTCTTTCTTTTATCTATGTGGGATTGAATTAGTTTTTATAGAAAAGATAATTAAGTTGAATTTACTGCTATTTTTTTAATAAAATTTACTGCTAATTTAAGGTGTCAGTTAACCTAATATATCACTGTATTTTATAGGGCTAATTCTTGAAATGCCCCAAATGAAAATTTCCCAAAATATCTTATGCAACTTATGCAACCTATGCAACTTATGCGACTTTTCTAAAAATGGTAAAATTTTGGGAAAATTTTGGAAAAACTTTGAATTTTTTTTCTATTTTTGGAAAAGTCGCATAAGTCGCATAAGTTGCATAAGTTGCATAAGGCATTTTGGGAAATTTTCATTTGATGGGTGCAAAAAGGGAAACAGGGTAACATTTTGGGGCATTTCAAGAATTAGCCCGTATTTTATATACAAGCTATTTAACCGATACAGGTTTGCTATGGGATATTATTATTAGAATTAATTATTTGCTTTATTGCTTTTGCTTTAATATCGCTTTGTTTGAATTTTTTCGCTAAAGATGAAAATTAGTATCCGCTTGTTGTTAAAGTTCTTCTACAACAAAATTTTAGTGTTTAATGTTTGCTTAGCCTTCTCATCCAATGAGAGTTTGCACCTTTTAATCTTTTCTGGTATCTAGATAATTGAATGGAACACATTTATATAAAAAGTTTGAAGTTTGTATAAATTTTCAGACAAAAAGTTCGAAGTTTGTATAAATTTTCAGGCATATAGTCAAACTACCATATATCTTTTGATTTGTTTAGGATAGGAGCGCCGCATGCCGGAAAACATAACACTCATTCTAACGCATATCTTCGCGAAATCATGTGGTATATATAAACTAGCAACTTCTTCTTTCTTTTATCTAAGTGGGTTTGAATTCATGTTTGTATATGAACTGACGTAAATGCTTTATAAATGCCTCTTTACATGCAAAATATCAACTTTGAAAATATGACAACATATTCTTGTATATGACAGTTGTCCCAAGTTATTCAACAAAATAACATAGATTCATCAACCTTATATGGTTACCTACATCTGCTATATATATTATTATATCCGCAATCCATTTGTGGTATGCTTGAAGTTATGAAATTTGTTAAGGGTGAGTTCGATGCTACTGTTAGAGCTGTTTTACAAGCTCCGCAAATGAAAAAAAAGACGAAGCCAACAAGGATTACGTGCAATATAAATTTTTATAATAAAAAAATGTTTTATAAAAACTGTTTTATACAAAAAAACATCGCAGCGAAATGCGAGTATTTATAGCTTGTAAAAGAAATTAAAAGTTAAGTCATAATACATATTTAAAATAAGATTTAAGTTCTTTTGGATACCAAAGTTTTCTAAGATACAAGGGGACTCATCCCCACCATCCATCTCCATCTCATCCAAGGGCTGAGATTAAATCCCCATTTTACACTACAGTGGTATTTCTGTCAATTCACCCGCCGACTATATAAACAACTTTCTCCATCTTTCTCACAAAAAAACACACACCCCGTCTTTTACTTCTCTCTCTACTCCCCCCCCCCCCAGATCCACTTTCTCTCTCTATAAATTGAAGCGAATAATCACAACATCATCATGAATCCATCACAATCGATTAATTAGATCGATTAATTAACACGATTTCATAATAGGTTTGTCTATAATATGTTCTTATTTATTTTACCTTATTCTATTTAGAATAAGCTTATTAACTTATTATCATTAGCTTATTTTGAACGAAATATTTCGATTGAATATAGTTCTTATTTTGATCGAATTATTCCGATTGATTGTTCTTATTTGGTCAATTTATTCTAATTAGCTTTTAATAGATGATTTATGTGAATAAGCTTATTTGTTTGAATAAGATTTTGAATTAGATAAGAGTTATGAATAATCTTGGGAATTACATAGGAGTTATGTGAATAAGCTTACAAATTACACAAGAGTTATGAATAAGCTAGCTTATTAGCTTATTTTGACAAATCATAAGGTATTCTATGTAAGCTGAATTAAGTTTGCTGATGTAGGCTGCAATAAGCTTGATATATCATATATGATATATATATATATATATATATATATATATATATCATATATGATATATCATCACTTTTCATATATGACAGATATATCATATATGATATAATTATCATATATGATATATTAAACAAACCATAAGAAAAAACACACTTTGTATGAGTATTTTTCAAAAAATCAATATAAACTCTTGAGGACCTGTCTTCTATCATATATATGAGTAATTCGTTTTGGTGTTAAAATGTTGCATAATATGTTCTTTTCTTTCTTTTATAAATGCAGTTAGAAAAAGATGGTACGATTGCACGATTTGGAGCAAAGCAGTGAAGATGTTGATTATTACAAGAGGATGTGCATGAATATGCTTTAAGGATCAAGATTAAGTAGACGTCATTCATGAATTCGTCATTTAGTAATATGTTTTTTTCATTTTTTGATTTTGTGTAAATGGTTATCATATATGATATCAGAGGTATATCATATATGATTTTACATTAGGTTATGTTCTGTTTGAATTATAATATATGATTCTGTTAAAAAGTACATTTTTTATGTTATGAACAAGTGTTTAGTTATTAATTGTGCATACTCTTTGTTGTAATCATTAATTCATCAGATTCTTTGTTTAATATATCCAAGTTTTTATTGAGTATCATATATGATAGTGCATTATCATATACTCCGTATGACTTAATTTATCAAAACCATCATGACATAATACCAAGAAAGTTAAATCATATTAACAAGATGTTGTACGAGATACAAATTGATTACAAAATCGTTCATATACTTCAAAACTCCATTAGAAGATTACAAGAAAAAAACAAACAATAAACGTAAAAGAAAAATTCATGAGCTTCTTCATTAAGCTTCTTGGCCTTTTGGATGATTGTAATGTTCAACACGCCTTGTAAACAGCCTTATCTACACAAAAAAAGAAGATCTAATTCAATTTTCAAGCACATAATGATATATGATATATTTGATCATATATGATATTTAGCTTATATCATATATGATATAGCATATCATATATGATACTTCATTAGCAAGTCATACTAAATATGTCAAGCCAGATTAATCTATAAAAAAAAGAGTTAATTCAATTTTCAACCAAACAATCATATATGATATATTTCATCATATATGATATTTTAGCTTATATCATATATGATACTTCACAAACAGGTTACACTAAATATGTTCAGTGAGAATAAGCCATAAAACCTTATAATTCATGAAAATAAGCTAATAAGTTAGCTTATAAATCATCATAATAAAGCTGATGATAATCTATAAGCTTATTCACATTAAGCATCAAGTTACCTTATCATTCGACATGTTAAATTCACGTAACTTATCAAAAAAGTTATAAAAAATAAGATGAATTATAAGCTTAATCACATCGAATAAGCTAAAAAAAGATGATTCAAAACAGATCGAATGAACTTTACCTTATTTATGAACGGAATATCGATTTACGATGGTGATTATTAATGAATTTGATGTTTGTGATGATAGATTAAGACCTGAATATGTGTACATGTATGTGTTTTTGTGTGTGTTTTAGAGAGAAGAAGAAAAAAGAAAGATCGATCCAGATCTGGGATGTGGAAGGTGGTATGGGTGTTAGGTGGGAGGGGTAAAATGACGAAACTAACCCTCCGTTTTTTTTTTGTTTTTAATCTGGGCTGTTGGATGAGATGAGATGGACGGCTAAGATCAGTCCCCTTGTATCCAAAAGATACAAGGTATCCTAAATAACCGGACTCTTAAAATAAAGAGTTCATTTAAGTTTGTCACATGTTTATTAAGATGAACTCCAATTTTGGATAGATTTCACCAGAACAAACATATCATAAACATCATACTATTCCTAAGATGCAAGCTTTATGTAGACTATGGTATATAACCAAGCAACATTTTATTTTTCCATCGATGTGGGGTGCATTGATAGGATGGTCTTAAGTATAATGATTTTAAAGCTCATCTCATAGAGACCTTCACATTTATAATGAAGACAGTGGCATAGCTTGTAATGGGCTTAATGGGCTAACTAATGATTTCTCCAATAACAATTTACTCCATTACAACTTACTTAAATTAACTTCAACGTAACCTTGAAGTGGTCACACCGACCTCCTGGAAAGGGAGGGCTTTACCTGGTTTGAGTCTGTGTGGCGGTGATCTCAAACCCCGTAGATTAGTCGGCCAATGATTCGGAAATCATGGTTACCAAAAAAAAAATAACTTCAACGTTATACTGTAACTTTATAGAATTTTCACGTCTTGCTAAACTTAAAAGTTCAGTTTACGCCGAACGCATATCTTTCGACCCACACACTACTCAGGGGCCAGGACCTCCCTAACAAACACTATCTTTCTAAACAGATTTGCCAACTTTTTAATCAAACAGTTCTTAGCGGTTGGTCAAGCTGGTTGCGCCTCGAGTTCGAATCGAACGGTAGTTTTTGGTAATCTCCTTATGTTTCGCAGCCGAATAATTTAAAGCTAAAGATTTTCATGTATCAAAGTGAAGACATGCTGCCTTAACGTTCTCATCCAAAATCGAACAGAACCGTTGAAAGGCTATATAACTTTACGATGCACACTCAGAGATGAATAAAGTCAATCCTTACTTTGTAAACCAAAAATTTCAATCAATTATTAAAAAGTTCAGAAGCCATATAAGTTCGGGAAATGTTCTAGTAGGTGAAGTTACAATTTTAATTTATAAATAAACTTCACTCACACAACATTTCCTAAGCATCATACTATTCTAAACACGTATAGATTTTTTAGACCGTAGCATAAAACCAAACAACATTTCATTTCCTCCACCGATGTGGGATGCATGGATCAGATGGTCTTAAGACAAAATAATTTAAACGTCGACTCTAAACTTTAGTTTTCGAATCTATACCACGTGACTATGTGAGTGTTCATTGTACGCTTATCATTTGAAGAATCGTATACAAGCTTTTTCGGTCAAGCAAAACTTACCGTTTGTACTAGAAACATGTAGCTTATAACTTAGAATACACTCAAATGGTAACCAATGTATCCGGTAGGTATATTACTCCTAAAGTCCTGATGTGGCTAATTATGCATATGGCTGCACATGAGTCAATCCATTCTCAAGCATCAAAGCCGTGATCCTTCACTTGTTTTCTATGCTCCTTTTCAAGTTGTGAAATGCCTCAACTTACCAACTTACTACTTTTACACCAGTGTGCTTAGGATATGTGTTTTTTTAGGAGTATCAAGTATCTAAACCTTTCTCTAGAGTATGTACCACTACTACAAATTTCTGATATGCCCTTTGCTTCGTTTGATATAGAAAGCAACTCATACGCGCATATCATTAACACTCATTTTATTAGCACTGCATTAACATGGCAAAATCTCCAGGAATCATTGTAAACAGCTTCATAGGTCTTGAATGAAGAGCTGTTGACACCCTCCGAGATGGTAAATGAACCTCGGGCCACCTATTATATATCTATGGTTTTTGGTTTTGCATCAAAAAGATAATTTATTAGAAGGGCTCGAAGGATATGAGTATTAGAGAATAGATTATGGTTTAGTATATTCGGATCAATCTCCAAATGTGGGCTTAGAGCTCATTAACGTCAAGTTAATGTTATCTTTGCAAAATATGATCTAACTTATGTCGATGTGTTGTTTGATCTTCTAGCCTCTAAAATTATTTATAATTTATTTAACACATAACGAATATAAGAAGATTTGTACACCAAGGTTCATCTAATGTGCGATTTTGGACTAGCCGAGGGAGATTAGGATTGATGGACATAATGTGAGTGTTTTATTAAAGTAAACGTTACTTACATAATGTCATGATTTAATGACTCAAAGTTACTCGCATAATTGATATGTGTTTATATGCATGTCAAGTGTGGTATAATCCTTTTTACTTCCAAATCATGAGTTGTGTAATAGGAAGGCGTCTCTTTGTTTTAATAATCGGGCTTAATTGCCCTAAAATAACATGTCAGACTATACACATATCATGCGATAAATTATCATCCACTCTTATGGGTTCAATAGTTAACAAGAATTTAGTTTGTGTATTTATATTAGATTTATAGTTATAATTTTTAAATCATAAAAGTATCAAACCGTACACATATTACTTCCCTAGTTCGACGATGTTCTTTAAAAATGGAACCAAATATTCGTGTATACCAATGTTTAGATAGCTCTATTGGCAAAAGTATAGTATCAATTAGCATGTCAACAGTCTATGTTTATCAGATTGAACCACGATTTCATCAAAAGCTAGCAAGAATACATTTAAAGAAATTGTACTACATAATTAACAAAACATTTTAATATCTCGTTTGACTCAATCTTTAATTTGTATATAAATCTTCGTGTTCTTGTTAAAGAACAAAGAAAGTTTAGGTGTAGTATATATTAAAAAGTTAAGAAGCTCTATAAATTTAGGAGTGTGCTAGTAGCCGGTGAGGTTCATTTTGTATTTTATACATGAGCTCCACCACATATTAGCATAATCCTAAACATGATATTATTCTCAACACAAGCGTCTTATGTACACCATAGTATATAATCAAAGAACATTTTGTTTCTTTGAACTATGTGGGATTAAAGATTTAATCATATTGTTTTTAAATACAATTATATGACCTACAATTAAGTGTATTATGGGCAATATCACATAGCACCATTAACGGTTTTGACCGGATTAAATTGTAACTTTGGGAAACATAACTGAGGTTACATTTTGTTGGGTCGGCTTTCTTTGTCCCTCCAAAAGAAATCCTCCTAAATTTATATGCTTTCGAGTATGGGTTTACTTATTTCCAGTCTTTAGAGTAAATTTTTACATAGTAGATGAGACCGGCTCGAATCATCTTCGATGTTTTAATTAAATTTATCAAAGTATACAACAATTAAATTTGTCATTGTCGTGTAATTATTGCAATCTTTAAATTATTGTCGATAAAAGATCGTGCGAGGTACTCTAGTTTTCTAGTGTTCTTTACTAAATGGTCGCATCGTTCAACTCTCAATATTTATTACTAACAAGTAATGATCCAAGTACACAAAAGTATGACTATGAACTCTAGATCTTTGTAAATAAATTTCGGGTACTTGTTAAGAAATTCCATTCGAATAGATATTAAAAAAGTTAAGAAGTCGTATAAAGTTAGGGTGTTTATGAGTTTAGGGGGCTCAATCTAAATATTTTTTTTAACATAATCTAAATAGTGTTTATGAACTCTGTAAACTAATATGCACCCCAAACATAATACTACTATTTCTAACACATCTATTTGTACACAACATAGCATATAACCATATAACATTTGATCTCTTCTACCAATGTGGGATACAAATAGGTTGACTCATGAGATACATGCATTCTAGCCAAGTATTAAGTGATCAATCGATTATAAAGTTGTATTATGCACGATCAAAGCGACGATCGATGTCTAAATTTGCGCTTTCCGGTAAGTCAAACTAAATTAGTAGAGAGCTTGAATTAAATCATACAGTCATGTCAATTTTTTGTTTGGCAATTGGTTGTTGGCATGCTTATATTGTTTTGCATTTGGAAAAGAATATATAAAACAGATTTTCATGTGTTATTCTTTGAGTCAACCGGACATGTTTCCATCAGCAAACTTGCTTAATTTAACCGGAGCTGTTTGAAACTGGTTTCTGGTTAGATTTTAACCATATTTGTTCGGTCTAAATTGGTTTTTAATCGGCGGTTCGGTTTTAACCGGTTTTTAAACGAATGGTGACCATTTTACTAAATCGGTTACCAGTCATCGAATCTGTTTGAGAAAAAACATTTAAAAAAACGATATTTTAAAACCAGTTTTGGTTTTTTGGTACGGATCATAAACCTGCCAACCCCTGGTTGGCATGCTTATATTGTTTTGCATTTAGAAAGGGATATATAAAACAGATTTACCATGTTTGATTTTCAACCTCTGGACCTAGTTGGCTGACTAATTATTGGCTCAATAACCTTTCAAGACTTTTGAAGGCTCACACTGGGCTGAGTAAATCTATCTATTAATACTATTAAAGCAAGGTTGCTATATCATCTTTGACTAGGTGTTGCCTTCTAATTGGTTAATCAAGTTAAATATTATTAAACGATGGCATCATAGAAAGTAGTTTTTTGCATTTATTTTCTTAGTTAAAAGTATTTGATATGTATTTACTTTTGTACTATTTTTTAGATATGCTTTTTTGGCATTTGGAACCTGAAATTTCAATAGTTAATTTGATTGGTAAAAACGGAGGTGATGCGGTTATCCAAGTTAGATGTTTTAACCAACAAAGTTTTCAGGTAACTGTCACTGCTCATCAGGAGTAAATGCTTAGTAACAATGAGAAATTAAAGGTGCATCTTCAATATTCACCTTTTAACTTTGATTATTCTTAGCAAGTTCTCCTATTTGGTTCTTTGTTTTCTAAATCCCATGTTTCTTTTTTTTTCTCTTAATTTGACAAAAAACTTGGATTAGTTAATATGAATTGAGGCAGAGATGAACACTATGTTTGTTCGATGATCACCAAGTGTTTAATGAAAAAAGAAGTTTCAATATCTTTGGAGCTGATTGATTAGATTAGTTTTTCTTTAAATACATTGATAAATAAATGTGAATTTTTATGATGTTAGTTACATTCCATATTTATTTAAAAAAATTGGGAACATGATAGGTTGTTTGTGCCAACAAAAGACTTGGTTAACTCCCAAGGATAAATCTTACTTATAGAATTTGGTTAGCATAATATTTTATACAAGTAAGAGTATTACGTACATTTTATCATTTTCCACTTTTTTTTACATTAAGTTGGTCATATTTTATACAAGTAAGAGTATTACTTATAGAATTTGGTTAGCATAATATTTTATACAAGTAAGAGTATTACGTACTTTTTTTCTTACTTATAGAAAGGGAAATAGTATAAAACAGATTTACCATGTTTGATTTTCAACCTCTAGACCTAGTTGGCTGACTAATGATTGGCCCAATAACCTTTCAAGACTTTTGAAGGCTCACGTTGGGCTGAGTATTTTAGTCACTGCATCATAAATCTATCTATTAATACTATTAAAACAAGATTGCTATATTATCTTTGACTAGGTGATGCCTTCTAATTGGTTAATCAAATTAAATATTATTAAATGATGACATCATAAAAAGTATTTGATATGTATTTACTTTTGTACTTTTTTTTTACTCAGCAATATTTTATCAAATTTTATTAAAAATTATAATTTATATATTAGGAGAAGGCAAACGGGCAATAAGCTGCGCCGCTAGCCCTTTTTGTATAGCAAAACCAAGTCTATTAAATACAACGTTTGTGGATTTAGGAGTCAAAACATTACTATTCATTACACGTTGTATTCCCGTAAGTAGCTCCACCGCCTCAGGTGAAAGGAAAGCAAATGTATCAAACGCGAAAGGAATAAACACGTGTTGATTTTCAACACATGCTTTCTCGCATTTAGTCACTTTGCACGAGGCGGCTTTTATAGCAGCTTGACCCGTTGTAAAATCTCGACTGTCTAGCCCCACGAGAGGAGAAACCCTTGTCATATCAACGCACGCATGTTTACCTCCAACCCATCCAAAAACCAAAACATCAGCGGGTCTCAGTGTGGATCTTCCATCTGACGGGTCGGTCAAGAAATTCACAGGTGCCTCTTTCTTGGTGGAGATCCCGGCACGCCTACATATGTCGTAAAGAACGTCCCAAACAAAATCATGTCGATACTTGAAGCCCGGAAGTTCTTTACAATGAACCGCATGTTCCCCAAAAGAATCCAAACATGCCTTGCGACAAATAGGGCATATAGTATCAACCGAAAATAATGGAATCATAAGGCGATACTTAAGGATAGTGCGGTATTCCACCGGCGACATATGTTGACCGAGCCCGACTATAAGGATAGCTTGTAGGAAATCTTGAGCATGTGGTGCGCACAGACACTTGAAAACTGTTTTCTGTCTAACCGTCATGTCAAAGTGGGCTTCCATATCTTTGACCATCTCACTAAAAAGGGCACTCGCCAATGTTTCTTGGGCTTTAGATGGGGCGGTGTCCTTATTAGCGAAAACGCTAAAATCAAAGCTTGGAATCGTATCACGAAGACAAGTCAAAGTAGAAACGTAATCATCGTCCATACCACATATACCACTG
Organism: Glebionis coronaria; assembly: GCA_025667525.1. NCBI lineage: Eukaryota > Viridiplantae > Streptophyta > Magnoliopsida > Asterales > Asteraceae > Glebionis > Glebionis coronaria. The sequence goes on from CM046875.1 coordinate 698,412,435, forward strand.
TCACGTAAGATGTGGTCTTGTAGCACCCAAAGTTGGGCCCTCGAGGCCACAAAATCTTAGGAAGAGACCATTTTTGCTGAGTACAAGCCCAACCCACCAAGACGAATGGGTAAAGAAGCAAGTCTCCACTGCAAGTCACCAAAAAAGGTCCTCCACAAACCACTATATTTTCGATTGAACCACGCAACCCTTTGTCAAAAAACAAAGCCTCCTTCTCCATGTGTATAGGTTGACATATCCTTAAACCAAAATAAAGTTTAGCAATACCCATACATGAACGAAGAAAAAGGAGCTCACTTTGCGGGTCATGAAGTTGTGGAAGAAGACCCATAAAGTCAACAAAATTTATGGCTCTCTTCATAGCCAACCCACTAATAAAATCTGCATCTCTACTAACAGCTCCCCCAAGAAGTTTTACACCCAAAGACAGCCTACAAATATCAACCGGAAATAAACCCTCCCGAAGCTTCGTACCATTACAAGAGGGCCAAAAAATCTTTGTTTTCTTGATGTTAAGTTCAAGACCCAAACCTGGACCGGTCGTCTTTATAATGTCTAACACCTTGGATACCTCTTCTGAATCTCCAATAATGGTTCCATCATCAAGATACCAAGCATGAAGAAGAAGCTTGCAACAGTCTCTGATCTTATGTACAAGCGGGTGCAAGACAAGAGCAAAAAGAAGAGGTCCCAATGGGTTGCCTTGCTGCACTCCCGTGGCAGACCAAATATGCGTGTCTCCTATATACAACCTCGCTGCTTGACTATTTTTTAGATATGTTTTTTTGCCATTTGGAACCTGAAATTTCAATAGTTAATTTGATTGGTGAAAACGGAGGTGATACGGTTATCCAAGTAAGATGTTTCAACCAACAAAGTTTTTATGCATTTGAATTTCAAACTTATTTGTTCATCTCCATTTGTAAAATTTTCTCTGCTACTCGCTCTTTTAGTTCTTCTCCATTCAAGTTAATCTTATCATTGTTTTGTAGTTTTTCTTTTTTTCCGAATTTTTTGATTCTAAAGTTGTATTCGTACTAATTGTTTTGTTTTACTGTCATGTCACTGTCACTAATCATCAGGAGTAAATGCTTAGTAACAATGAGAAATTGAAGGTGCATCTTCAATATTCACCTTTTAACTTTGATTATTCTTAGCAAGTTCTCCTATTTGGTTCTTTGTTTTCTAAATCCCATGTTTCTTTTTTTTTTTGCTCTTAATTTGACAAAAAACTTGGATCAGTTAATATGAATTGAGGCTGAGATGAACACTATGTTTGTTCGATGATCACCAAGTGTTTAATGAAAAAAGAAGTTTCAATATCTTTAGAGCTGATTGATTAGATTAATTTTGCTTTATATACATTGATAAATAAATGTGACTTTTTATGATGTTAGTTACATTCCATATTTATTTTAAAAAATTGGGAACATGATAGGTTGTTTGTGCCAACAAAAGACTTGGTTAACTCCCAAGGATAAATCTTACTTATAGAATTTGGTTAGCATAAAATTTTATACAAGTAGGAGTATTACGTACATTTTATCGTTTTCCACTTTTTTTACATTAAGTTGGTCATATGTGCTACCTAGCCATGTCCAAGAGATGTTATAATATTGTGTTATTTACTTAATTTAATAAATGATGATATGATGTGTAGATTGGATCAAATTTTCTACTGCTGAGTGCTAACAAGAGTAGTCACTTCATAACTGGTACTAAGTGTGGTTGTTTATTTATTATACAATGATGCATTACTGTTGAGTTTTGATGCATATAATCTCAAAATTTATTTTATGTCTTCTATGGTACTTGGATGATGGTTGAATGAATTGGATCAGGTTCTTCATTAAGCGTGTAGTCAAATGATCATCTACATCAAAATTTTATTTTCGTTTATGTTGTTTGAACTTGAAAAAAGGTAAGCGTTAATAATTATATGATCTTCTCCCTGGTATGTCTATGCACATAAATTGTTGCGTATGATTGATTTTTATTTGTTTGTTTTTGATGTATAACTTATTCTCATTTGATAATCTTTGAAAATAAATATCGTTTTTCATGTTAACCGACCATTAAATGGTTTATGGAGATAAGTAATTTCTATACTTAGAAGATGCAAGGGGTTCTTTTAAAATTATTCAAAAAGGTTTGTTGTTCGTAATGCACTTTTAAAGTTTAACGAACTATCTCAATGAGCTAAGATAAAGACCATAGTTTTTCTCATGAACACGGCAACACAACTTATTCGCTATGTTATAATGAAATTTTCGTGCTTGACATGATTTATTGCTTTCAATAAAATACTTATTTACCATGTGACCCGTTTTAGCATGAGAAACATATTATCTTTTACTTAAACATGAATGTAGGGACATTAAACCATATCAAGTTTCTTGAACTTATTATAAATTTGAACCAAATGGTGCGATTTCTATTTCATGATACCCATGAAGCTAAAAAAATTACTTGCGGGAATATTTTGTTTCTGGGCATTGGGCACATTTCGACTGAGATCCCTTGAAAAGTTATTACTCCGTCTTCTTTATGTCTCTTATTTGGAGCAGGACAAGTAATAAAGATGATTTGAAAAAAAGGAAACAACGACAATGTTGTTAGCTCAAGTAAGTTGATTTGAGCATTCAGTTTCGTTACAAAGTGATAACTAATGTCCTTTTTGTGTTGCAGGTTTATGATATGAGAAAATAGTCTCGCGCACATGTGGAGCGAAACAACATACCTCGACTTTTTCATGGGTTCCTTCTTGATCAGGTACAAATGTACAATCAGGTGGCTTGATTTAATGTAAGGCCTTTGCATTTCTCTTCAATCAGGGGGCTGAGTATTTTAATCACTGCAGCGTAAATAAATAAATATTTAACACTAAGAAATGAAGAGAACTTTTCTACTCCCGGTCACATTGAGAAAAGATTAGAACAACTTTTGTTGTTTACGGTGATATTTCGATCCGTATTATATAGATAGTTCAAAAATATAAACCGTTTTGTCGAAGACAAATCACGCTATAAACGTATAAGAATTTGTTAAATCGAAAAGCGTTAAAAAGGGCTTTTAGTTCGCCTTATAAGTTGTATATAAGTGATGCTCTTTGTTTTTCATTTTATTGTTTCGTAGTCAATTGTACATTTGTACGTATTCTCACATGCAAAGTATTAGACTCAGCTGATCACATGTAAAGATATATTTTGCCACTAAATGTTTTAAAAGGTAATATCTTTTTATATTTAAGATGACAGATGTTAATCAACTAAAAAAAAGGCTAAACGAAATAAGATAATTGTAACTTTTAGAAATTTCGTCGACCTTCACAATTTCGGTGAAAACAAAATATCTCAAACCGCATGCAGATAAATTTCCGGGAACGTTGTGGCATGAAACACCCGATTTAACCGATATTTCAATCGACTTTTTCGCTCAAAACTGGAGTCCAACTATGTTGCACGGGGACGTATACGGAAACGGGGACGGGTACGAAGACGGGTACTTAGAAACGCTAATGCTCTAAAATTCAAGAAACGGGTACGGCCAGAAACGTTTATATATTATATATATTTTTATATTTTTATTAATAAAATAAATAAATATTACGCATCCAATGTAGAATTTGGTACAATGTATATGCAGTACAAAACTACTTTGGTATTTTCTGTGTATATGCAGTACAAAACTGAATAGAAAACATACAAAACTACAAAATAAAAATAAAAACAAAAACAAAAACAAAAAAATACAAAATGAAAAATGAAAAATTTTAAAAATAAAAGAGAGAATTGCATAAATCGTCCCTGAAGTTTGGTTATTTTGCAGGTTTTGTCTCAAATATTTCGAAAGTGCTAATATCGTCCTAAAACCAAACTATTTTGCAAATTTTCATCCTTTAAGTTTTGTTATCTTGCATGTTTCGTCCCAAATGTTTTGGCCATTTTGCGTGTTTCGTCCCAAGCAATATCCCCATAAAGGACGATACTTGCATTAAAGTTTTCAAATAGGGATCATTCTTGCACTTTCATAACGTTTAGGAAAAAACATGTATTTTCGCCATACTTTAGGGACGATTTTTGCAATTTACTCAAAATAAAATTACTAACTTTTCCACATATCACGTGAGAATGTGGGAGATTGCTAGACCACTATTGAATTTTATTTAATACTTTATTTTCCCTCTCCACCCATCTTCTTCCCCACCTTGTTCAGATCTACTGTACTAATTTACAAACAATATGTCTATCTCTCAATACAAGCCCAGAAACGCAACTTTAAGCCAACACTACAACAAAATGAGGCTAATGTAACATTTTATAAGCAACACTTTTGAATATGTTGCATTTTAAAGAAAGTTAAACTTAAGGCAACATTTTTAAAATAAGTGTTGCATTTTTAGATCTAATGCAACATTTTTACGAAAGTGTTGCAAATCTTGCAAAATTAAAAAAGTTGAACTGCCATCCCATCCTCTTAAAATTAATATTTATTTCACTTCACCGCCCATCCCAAATTATTTTTTTAACTTCACCGCCCATCCCAAATTATTTTTTTCACTTCTCCCGCCCATCCCAATTTTTTCCCCAAATCAGTTTCCTCTTTCTTACCCTAAATTGTTTTTTTTACTTCGATCCATGCCCATCAATTCTTATTATTTTCATCACCTATATTTGTTACTCCATGATCAGTTCTGCAGCCATGTTTTCTCGACTCTTGAACATTTTTTCAAGGTATCAAAACCACTACTAGTCTAAATATATGTTAAGAACTAGATTATAATGTTTGATTGTTAATCGTATCCCCAATAAATGTTAATTAGGTTATGGCATAAGAACCATTTTGTTTCTTTAATGTTACCAATACCCCTATTAATTTTGAAATAGATGCCAATAATAATTTTGAGATTATTTGGGTGAAATTATTGTTGTCTTATTCATATAGTGACTATACTACTCGCTGATTCCTTAATTTTCCTGCACCCTACCTTTTGGGATTCATTTAAATTTTCCTTAGGGTTTTAATATTGAGGTGAGGGTGGGGGTTGTTGCTTATATGGCTTGCTATTGTGTTGCCACTTATGTTTTGGCTTTATATATTTCACAAGTTAGTAATTCCATGTGTAACATATGTGTGCTTGGCATCATATATGTACATAAACAAATGGTGGAGAATTTATAGGTTGGAGTGTTGGACAAATGTTTCTGACGAGTTGGATGTCGTTTTTCAAGTTACCATTGAATCCTCTCTTTCACAGCTTTTCTGTTTTTGATATTTTAATTTCTTGCTAGTGTTATCCAATATCTATATATATCATATTATTTAGATAAATGTTTTCAAGAGATATGTTTAGTGGTGAAAAAGGCTTAATTGCATATATTGGTCTTAGTTTTTCCATCGCCTCAAGTTGGTGTGATTTTTTACTCCGTTTATTACTGATTTTGATTATGATTATTATGATATTAACTTTTAACTTTTTTCAACAATCATAACATTGAATTATCTAACTCATAATAAGTTAAGTGTATTGTAAAATTCTACATTATTACATGTATATTTAGTTATCAGTTATAACGTTTCACGCGATCATGATATCCTTTTCTATTGCCGCTCTCTTTTAAAGTCGTTTATTGCTTAGATACAAACTTGCTTTTTTTTCTGACTTCCATGGTTGAGGTAGTGCAGCCTTGCTGGATAAGCTCTCTTGAACCATACTACAGAATGTGGCACTTAAGTGAGAATGGAAAACATCATGGACAGTTTGATGCCATTATTATTGAACATAATGCTAATATTTACATCCAACGACCCTTCTATGGTTGATATCTAAAGTACCTCTAATACTAGTTGAATAATTAGGTACAATTTTCACTTAGGAAGTAGTTATACATAGATTTTTTTTTGTAACCGTGATTTCCGACTAATTGGCCGACTAATCCACGGGGTTTGAGCCCACCGCCACACAGACTCAAACCAGGTAAAGCCCTCCCTTTTCAGGAGGTTGGCGTGGCCACTTCAAGGGTTGTTTGCACATAGTGGGAATTGAACTTGAGACCTCACACACTTTGGAGTGATAGTCATAAATCTTTTTGCCACTAGACCACCCTTGAGTGGGTTTATACATAGTTTTTCAATAAGTTAATACTTAAAATCTCCATATATAACTGTTTCAAGATCCATTTTTTTAATTATTGAAATACTTTTGTTTAACGTATTCTTTGTATCATCCTTAGTATTTGTGCTAACCAGTTGCTCTCTTCATCAGGATTACTAATTATTGCGAAACAAATGAAGGTATATTGCAACTTTATGTTATTTTTTTAACAAAGTTATCTAATCATCTTCTATTACCTAGCCTTATTTTCGATGTCCGTTGATCGCTCATTTACAGAGATTCGAACTACGTTCTATTTGGGATCTTCTTGCTGCATTTGATGATCCTCTTCCCTTGCCAGCCAAAGCAGCTGCAGTTCCATTTGAGGGGCTTTTGTGAAAGAAATAGAAACTCTATCTTGGATGGGAAACAACACACACAAGTTAATTTCTTCATGTTCTGATGTTTTATTAGGAAACAAATCCGAGTCTCATGGCAGAGAATTTGAAAGATTTGACGCTTGCAGGTGTTGAGAAGCCCTTGGATAACCTGCTTCCTCGATATATTCCCGCGTACAATTGTGGTATGAATTTTTAGCTGTCAATAACTTGTAAAGGTAATACTAATATTGATGATGGTTTTCATGATAAACATCTATGCAGGGGTACAAATCTTCCTAGAAATACTTTGGTATTTATCATTGATCTACTTGGAAGAGCATGAATTTGTGGTGAACTGGCGATTGGCTACTCAGTAGGTTCCATCCCTAAGTGGAATAGCTCTTGGAAATCAAGCGATCTTTTTTATTTATCATGGGAAAGGGTCAGTTTGGGAACTGTTCACGTGGATTTTTTTTACATGTTGAAACTGGCCTAATCAGGTTAAATACATGCCCGCACGTTTTTGACCTTTTTTAAAAATCTTTTTTTATTATGAACGCTTTTATATGACTACAAACTCAGTAGTTTACAATAACAAATTAGTTTTCCAAGTAAAAATAATTTAGGTGGTCATGCTAATTTAAAAATAGCTTTGATAAACTCTTGACCCCTTTTACATGTTTCCCATTTAGCTAACTTATTTTCATTTCAGATAAAACATAGCATATCAGCCCATTTATCACTATATGAGTTAAAAGTGGCAATTTTTAACTCATGCTTAATGTACTTGTGGTTGGGGTTTCAAACTTAAATTGTGTTATATCTGCTAGTTACTGATGTGAAAGGATTCAGTTGGCCTGCTATTTTTAATATTCACTCCTTAATGCGGGATTTTCTTCTTGTACAGACTCTGCCGATTATCTAAGAAGTGGTGGTAAAACCAGATGAGTTTGTTGTTGGTTGACACGATGATTTCAAAACTATGCGTGGGCATGATATTGGACAGTTTCCAGGATTAACAAGGAAATATGTGAATCTCAGTTTCAATCCGAAGCATAATTCTTGGATCTGCCTTGTCGCGTGTAAGCTCATCTATGACATACACAACTTTCTTTTTTAGATTGTTTTGAATACACGTTCTACTGCAACAATGATTAGGAAACCAATATAATACATGAGGTCATGTTAAATGGATTCCATTTAAGGCATTCAGATACCTATTTCATTGCACCTGCCTACATGGTATTCTAGAAAAATTGAAATAATTATTCTGAGAATTATTAATTGGTAGTCATGAATTATTATCATAACTTTTAAATTTTACCCATTAAACCTTTATCATTTGGTTAGGATTTCCTAAATGGCTTTTATATAGTAGACGTGTTCTTATGAAGAAACTTATGACGAGTCTTCATAACGGACAATTTTGTCTGTTGGATCTTTTATAAAATGATAGTTTTTTTCCATAAGTGATTGGCCAATAATTTTAGGGTATGTGGTCTAGCTTGTCCCATAGGGTGCAGTTTGTTGTTCTTTTTTTGAATCTATTATGTGCATGTTTTAAGTGTGATCTGGAACCTTTGGTTCATGTTATCTAGCTTTGCAATAATTTGGAATTTGTGATGTGCTTGATTTTGCCGCATTTGGTGTCTGGTTTATTTGGTAGGCCTTCATGCGTTGGGTTTGCATCTATTCAGGTGTTTGGCTCAGGAGGTCTGTGCGCGCCTGTTTTAGTTTTGTAGTTTTTTGGTATTTGGTTCAATATTTTTGTGTGCATCTTTTGTGGTTATGTGCTTATTTTTTATTTAGGTGTTTGTCTATGTAGGTTTGCAATTTTCTTTGGTTTTGCTGTTATATGGGTGTTTGGTCAATGCATCTTACTGCAATTGTTTATCAGGTTTATATTCCTTAGGTTTCTTTTTTCTAATGGGTGGTTTGGGTGTTTTAATTGTGGGCCTATTTTGTTCTTTGTTGGCTGGCTGGGAGTTGCTATTATGGTTTTTGCTTAGAGGAACGGAAATGAGCAGAAAAAAGAGGTATGACTTGCAACATTCAGCGAGATAAAATCGCATATGTGAGTCAACATTTTTACATTACTCGAACGGTCTTATCTGTTTCTTATACTTATGTGATTATGTCATACTTTATAATTATGCAAGATCCAATATGGAGTCCGGACTCTATGTGGTTATTGTTTAACCTTCTGGAAAGGTAAACTCATTCTCCGTTTCTCTCATATTAGTTCAAGTATTTGAAAGATAATTTCAAATGTAGGATTTATTTGTTCAATTTTTTGATAGTTTATAGAGCCACATAATGATGCTCTATCCAATAAAAATATATACACAATGGTTGTATTTGTGTAATTCTGTGTCGAACGTGTATTATGTTTATGGGAACTGTGATAGTTGAACGATTACTCTAGCCTGCTCATATGTAGGGTGTTTCGAATTGCTTATTTAATTATAATCAGAAAATCAGTTCCAGTGTTATAATACAACTAGTAATTTCCTTATAAGGAGGTAATTTGTCCTTACTTCAAAGATGTTCAAATAACACTCTTTTTTGCAAAATATATTTCCTTAGATATAAGAATTTTAGTAGTTTGACTGCACCACTTAATCTTGTAAACTTAGTGTTTATGTTGGTATTATTACCTTTATGTTCTGTTTAGCATATGGAAATTCAAACAAATTCAAACATCATTCCGTTAACTATTGTTTATTTCCTAACTTGTGCTGCTGGTTCTTGAAACGACGTGAAGCAATTGCCTGAACCGACCCACTAATAGGTATACACGTTTTGAGATACCTTGCATTTTTTTTATGTTACATGGTACTGTGGTGATGCTTCTTTTATGCAAAGCTTGCCTTTGCATCCAAATATGAAAGCATAAAATGGACTAACTAAATTGTTTCTTTATAGTTTATGTGTAGGTGGTTTAAGGAGTGTTGATGCATCTACGGGAGCAAATAGGAGAGAACCAAACATCATCCATAGTGATAATGCTGATGATTAATTATAATAGAAGGTAAGTTTACGTATCACTTCTCGCTTTGAAGTCATTGTATACAAAGTATGGACGTTCCATATAACAAATTCGATATACTTCTTTCTTCCATTGATATTGAATCTATAAACGCATGAACTTTTAGCAAGCTCATCAGCACTTACCTGATGAAAAATGTTCCGCAGGTTCGTAGACTTATTTTAGTTTCTTTTAAGAACACTCTTGCAACATACACCAACCAACAAGAAGCAAACTCCCACCTGGCCGAGTCCTATTTCATGCCGATAGTATACTATATCTGATGATTTTGAGCTGCATTATAGATGTTTATGTCATGATCAATACTATGGACTTTCCATCATGCTTATATTTTGATTATATACTAACAGATAACAATATGCAGAAAATAGCTGAAGATGCCGCTATGGAATACGCCATACATCACAGCTATATGTGCCTTGCTACTCTCAGGAATATCTCTATATTCAATGACATTTCCAGAAAACAAGCCATTTGTGAGTTTGAAAAAACAAGCCACTGGCGGAGCAAATTATGCTTTAGGAAGAAAGACGATTAATATATGAAACATGGGCAGAACTGGAAACAAGACCAAAGGAAGGAGACATCAAAATAGAGTTGGAAAAATCGAACTTACGAGCCACGTTCAGCTTGCATAATTATCATTAACATAGTATTATTTAGTCATTCAAATGTATGTATACACACGCTTATATTATTAAAAAAATTATGTTTTCGATGCCTACTTTCTCTAACAAACACCCCGCAACAAAGCGTACTATTAATGACATTGTACAAATTTATTAATGTGCAATTAATTGTATTGTACAAATTTATTAATGTGTTTTATCCAGTTTATCTGAATCATTACCCATTTGAAGCGTAAATAATACAAACGTGAACTCTTGTAGTATATAACATTTTAATTGAATGGAACAAAAAATAAACAAATAGAATAAAATTGTTGCAATTAATATTGGAGAGTGTTGCACTTATATATCACGAAACAACAACTAAAAGTGTTGCCTTTGATAAATAAAAGTGTTGTCGTAGATTAGTGTTTATGTATGTAAGTGTTGCATTTAACATACAAAGTGTTGCTTTAGAGTAAAAAAAATGTTGCGTTTGAGTATAAGAAGTGTTGCACTTCAAGTGCTACATTCGATCGACTAAGGCAACAATTTTCAAAAGTGTTGCATTTTCTTTCCAAAGTGTTACTTTAGACCTAAGGCGACGTTGCCTAACGCAGCACTTCAAAAAGTGTTGCCTTAACCATAATGTAACACTTTTAGAGTGTAATCCAACACTTTTTGAGTGTTGCCTTAGGTTCATTTTTTAGTAGTGCAAGAAACGTTTCCCAAAAGTTTCTGTCTCAACACCAAACGTTTCTATTCTACGTGAAACGTTTCACTTTTTCCGGAGATGTTTCTGAGGCGTTTCCATGCGTTTCCAGACGTTTCCCGTTTCCGAAACGTTTCCGCGATGGGCACGGCGTCCCGAGAGGCGTTTCCGTGCAACATAGGAGTCCAATTGCGCGACCGAGTCCAAGTTCAACTGTTAATGTTGAACAAAAGGCTTAACTTTAGGATTATATAATTTATAAATATCACGAGAGAAATAAAAATACATATTTTAAATAACTAAAATATGTAATTTTGTATCACCCGCAACATTTAAAACTATAAGAAATGAATACTGACGAGTAGTAAATAATTTCATACCCCTTTCTAATTTTATAGGATATTCTCGTCACTCGGTTATGTTCCACTAGCCGATGTGGGACTAACAATTTTACTACTTTATGTTTCATTGGATTTTTTTATTTTCTGCTTCACGATAAGGATTGATCCAAAAACAATATGGTCGTATAGTTTTATTAGCTTTGGCTCCTGCCTTAGTTCAGTGACGGCAACAACGCACTCGTCGATAAAGATCCAGCTTGTCTTGGTATCCTTTGCTAAAGAAGAAATTTCCAATTCCAGGTAAACACATTGAACGAATCAAGGGTTTGGAATTTTTTTTATTATATCATTCCAGACTTCAATTCACCGCGCATTGGCTCCATGGCACTCAGCTCGGTGTATGCGGCAAGTTGAAGCCTTCAAATGATGCCAAGGTGTCTTGCTTTCTATTTCGACCAGCTTGGTGATTGATGAAATGAGGAGATCTATTATTGAGTACAAATTTGTCACTAGTTACACTTAGCTTACTTATACTTTTTTGATCTCTAATGTTTGGTTGTGGTTGTGGAGAAAATTGACCATAATGCAACTCATTTTGTTTGTACGTTAAAATTTCTTCTTTAAATATGGTGTTATGCGTTAGTTGTCCAGATAAGAGAACTTGGTTATCATTACCTCACCTTCAAGATATAGACGGCTTTTTCCAAGTCATTTAGGTGGATCAATTGTTCATGTCAATTACGAATGCGATTATGATGCTTACGACTTGGTCAATGGTAGTGTTTATCAAAGATATCAGCGGTCATAGATTGGTTTTGAAAATCGGACTAGCATGTTCAATTAAAGTCCACCTTTCTATTAAAAAACAAAAAAAAGTTGGAAACCAACATAAATGCTATGGTCATGAAATGGTTTTAAAAACTCAACTAGCATTTTCAATTGGGGACAGAAGTAGCCACCACTCTTACTAGCCACAATCCGACTAACCACTGAGAGACGTTCAGATACGAATCGAGTGACCGGTTAAACCTGGCTAAAACCAGTTAATCGGGTCAAATCGAAATTTTCTTCTATTCGGTTTTTTTCCAATCAAACAAGCTTGTTGTTTGATTTATAGCATTTAAATTATGTGAATCGACATATAAAACAGTCGTTAAGCTAGTTAGACACATCGCGTTGTGTCAGAAGACATGTTATTGGGAAATGTGTTTGCCTTATAGCGCCGCCATACTGTACCCTTCTTCACATCATCGCGCCGGCTTCGGTATATAACCAAAGCCAACAACTGTGTTAGTTGCATTTTTTCTTTAATATATTCTTTGTCGTTGGATAGCATGTGGGAGTGTAACAAAAATACACTTTTTCACTTATGAATATCTACTTATAGAAACATGTCGCAACTTATTACAAGGAAATAGCTTTAGGCTTTAGGTGTATGAGTGTATGACAATATGACATTGTCTTGTGTTTACGTGTAAAGCTTGTTTGACTCAAAGCTTGTACATATTTTAGTCTGTGTAGTGTTTTTCGTTGTTGAATAATCAAAAACCAAAGGGTTTTAAAGTCACAAGTTGCCTTAAATATTTTCATTAAAAATCAATTTGAAAGTTTAAAAATGTTAAGTTAGAACAAATATTAAAAAGTTAACAAGCCACATAAGTTTATGATATGTTAAGTATGATGTTTTTAATTTTTTTATTTCACAAATGAACCTATCATAAGCAACATATCATAAACAGCATACAACTTTGAACACATTTTATCCGTGTATATCATAGTATATATCCATATAACAATTTATTTCTTCCACCGATGTGAGATGCATAATTGAATTGCTCTTAATGGTAAAAGACAATAATTAAATATTGATACATTTGAATTTAGTTTCTGATATATAAAATATGCATGTTCATTATATACCTATGTTTTATGAGGGATAGATTTGATCGAAATATGATTGGTGCACAAATTTTCTTGAACAGTAGTATAATATTGTTGAATTAAAACTTTAAACAAACCTAAAAAACATATTTTAATCTACCAGGTATTTAAAATGTATTAAAAAACAATGCTTAAAAATAAAAATACATTAAAAAATTCACAGTTTCAAACTTCCGTGGACCTTTTTGCTTGTCCTTGGTTTTATGTTTGGTTTACAAGACAAAATTGACAACAACATGAACCTGTTTCTTTCATTTGTTAATAATGTTGTCATTGTAATTTAAAAAGTATAGTTTACTTTTTTTTTTCTTCTAAAATTGTAATCTCCAAAGTATAGCTTATTGTACTTTATTTTTCTAAATTAGTTTAAGTAAGGTTACCCACAACGCAACTGAATTCGATCGATCGTAAGTCGGTCACGACCGAGTCCCGCCGTTGCGGTGATTCGGTCGTGATTTTTGTTGGAGGCAATCGGGTCATATGTAGGATATATTGGAGCACTCGGTCACCAATTTTCTTTCTTCTTTTTTTTTTCTTTTTTACATATTTTGTGGAAAATTTATATTAGTTTTAATTAAGTTTTAATTAGATAAATTTTATTAAAAAATTCTTAATTTTAATATGTTGAGTTTTGTTTAATTCCATACAACATATAATAATTTGACAATTTTTGGAGTTAGTTTTAGCTAATACATTTTATCCTCTTTACTTCTAATAAATTTTTTTAATCATTTCTTTAACGATATTTAAGTATAAATATTATTGTAATGTTTTTTATTTTATTTAAAAAATTATTTGAAAAAAAATATTTATATTAAAAAACTGAACTAGGTCGCAGTAGGTCGTCTTATTGGGGCAAATAGGTCGCACTAGATCGTAGGAGAGAGAAAGCTGAAAAATTAGGTCGCGACCTAATAGCGTTGTGGGTAGCGTAACTGATCACATTGAGCTATATCTATTTCCATTTCTTATTTAATTTCTTATTTAATTTTCTTATAAATTGTTTAAGATATTCGTTTGTTGGAAATTGTTAAATGTATCTCCAACGGCTATGTTTAATAATAACTATTCACCTTGCGTTTAATTTCTCCAACCAGTTTTATGTGCCACAAAATTTTAAAGTTTTTTTGTTTCTTAAACGTCAACTTAAGGTTACTTTAGCATAATCTTTGCTTATATGCATGTCAAAAGAAGTATAACGAGTTATGTTCAAATATATTTTTTCTTAATAACTTCATGCATATTCGTAAGTAGTGGATCAAAAGCCAGAGGGTTTTAAAGTCTCAAACTGTGGACATGTTGCCTTAAAGATTTTCATTTAAAAATTAATTTTAAAGGTTAGAAATGTTAAGTTAGAACAAATATTAAAAAATTAACAAGACATATAAGTTTAGGATAAGTTGATACTAGACAAGTTCAATTTTTTATTTCACACATGAACCTGTCTAAAGCAAACATATCATAAGCATCATACTACTCTTAGCACATTTGATCCGTGCATACCATTGTATATATTCAAATTACAATTTGTTTCTTCCACAGACGTGGGATGCATGAGTGAAATGGTCTTAAACTCTTAATTATAAAAATACACAGTAATTTAAATGTTGACTCATCTGAATTTAGTTTTCTAATCTAGACCATGTGCGTGTTCCTTATATTCTTATGTTTTATGTTTGGTTTATAAGACCTGATTCTTTCATTGTTAGTGTAATTGAGGATATGGACATATGATTATACTTGAAAATAAGGTTGTATTCTCTTAATCTCTTTGAGGAGGTATGAAATGTATACTCTTTGAGTCCCTGACTTCCCTGCTTGGTTTTAGTTACCAAAAAGGAGGAACTCATGAGTGAGTACATAGCAATGAATAAAGTCAATCCTTTGTAAACCAGAAAATAAAGCATTTAAAAACATATGAAAATAAAAATATTAAAAAGTTTAAGAAGCCATATAAGTTCAGTATACATCCAAATTAGCGAGGTTCAATTTTTTGAGTTATACATGAACTTCACTAAAAGGACACCATCACATATAACTAAAGAAAAACCCTAATTTCATCAATGGCGGCTACGACTTCCTATCATCTGATCGGATCTCAATCTCCTATGCAACATCCATTCGCTTGTTAATATCTGATTATTGATTCGTTCCGATTCTAAATCATATCTTAATAGGCTCGACGATTGTTGGTAGGTAACGATTTTTGATGTAGGATTTTCGTTTTGTCGTCTTTTTTTAGGGGTTTGTGTGATTCATTCAATTGTTTTCTGCCATCATCAACACCTCTAACCCTTAACCTTTCAATCCTTATTATCCCGTTTTTTCCTTCCCTATTTTTTTGCTTTTTATTTTATTTTGTGCGGATCTCCCTTCAATCCAAACCATGGTGGCTCCCAAAACCAACGAAGACCATATGAGCAAGATTTCCCAATCGGTTTTTGTGACGAACTTTCCGGACTCTATTCAATCTGGTGATCTTTGGAAGGAGTGTAGTGTTTATGGTACTGTTATCGACGTGTTTATTCCCAATAAGCGAGCTAAGTCAGGTAAAAGATTCGCGTTTGTTCGATTCATTAAGGTTAATAACATTGCTAGGTTAGTGGAGAACCTCTGTACCATATGGATTGGCCGCCATCACTTGTACGCGAATAAGGTACGGTTCGCACGACCTCAAAAACTTAATGTGTCTTTCACAAAGGAGCCATCTGGGATTCCTACTAATGCGTCAAATTCAAAGGGTCTTAATCCTCCATTGAGACCTTCTGATAATAGGGTCCCTTCATTTGTTTCGGTGTTGGCTGGGAATTCAAATAGCTCCCCTGCTACGGTTTTGGGAGATGAATGTGAGGTTATCCGGGATTTGGATAATTGTGTGATGGGGGAAGTTAGGGAGTTTGCTTCTATTAATAATTTGTATGTTCTGTTATCGAATGAAGGGTTTCAACAACTGAAGTTGGTGTATTTGGGTGGTCTTTGGGTTATGATTGAGTTGTCATCATCTAAGGCCAAAGCGAGTTTCATGAAACATGCCGGCATTACCTCATGGTTTCGACAGGTCTGTAATGCACAATCTGATTTCGTTTCTAAGGAAAGGATAGTCTGGGTCGATATAGAGGGAGTCCCTCTTCATGTTTGGTCACGGGCTACATTTTCTAAGATTGGCTCTCGCTGGGGGGAAGTTATTAATCTGGAGGAGAGCACTGATCATAGTTTCGCTCGTAAGAGGATTTGCATTAAGACGTCTCAAGAAGAGAACATCCTTGAACGATTCAAAATCATTGTCCGTGGAAAAGTATTCATTTTAAGAGCCAAGGAGCTTTTCGTTTGGTCCCCGTCCTTTGTCGTTGTTAAGGATACTGATTATTGTTCGGATGTAGATGCTACCAAAGATAATATAAATATTCCTGAAGGTGTTGGAACTAATGTGAATGGCGATGAGGAAAGTGATGATGAGTGTGTTCCAGACACTATTTTTGGTGATCAGGAGGATGTCACGGGCCCTGGCTCATCTTGTAAGCGCAATTCAGCAGAAAAAGAGGTTTCTAGCGATCCGTTTAATCTCAGGGATCTCATTAATAAACAAGCTACGCCAAGCTCAGGCTGTGAGACTAGTTTGCCAAATCCACCAGGTTTCACACCTGATATTGGTTTATCTCCAAATGATGTTCAGAACGCAATTCATAAGGAAGCGGAAGTTAATTCTCCAATATCTGAGGGTCTTAACTCTCGTGTTATGGAGGATGTTCAGCCTACTACTACTCATGATCCTTCTAGATTTGAGCATAATGTTGAAACAGGGGGGTCTATTTTGGATGCACTTGAGAATATGATCAAGGTTGGAAATGTTATGGGATTCACCATGGAAGGGTGCGTGAAAGATATGGAGAGAATCATAGGGTCGCAAGGAGTTCGTGATGGTTTCCAATGAATTGCCTTTCCTTAAATGCTCAAGGCATCGGATCCAAGGCCAAATTAGATTGGATCAAGGAGTTAAATAATAAGCATAAGGTGAACTTTCTTTCCATCCAGGAAACTAAGTTAGATGTCATATCGGATATGGTGGTTAAAACTTTATGGGGTAATCATAGGTTCGAGTTCATTATCAGTGAGGCAGTGGGTAAGTCAGGTGGCATTCTATGTGCTTGGGATCCGAGTTTGTTTCATAAAGAGCGGCACATTATCTCGGATAATTTTGTTGCTTTATACGGCATCTGGACTCCTAAAAAGGTGAAAATTCTTGTGATTTCGGTTTACGCCCCACAACCTCTTACGTGTAAACGTATGCTATGGGAATACATCTCTCATCTTATCGACGGTTGGGATGGTCATTGCTTGGTTATGGGCGACTTCAACGAAGTTAGGTACCCGGGTGATCGTCTGGGTTCAGTGTTCAATGTTCAAGGCGCTAATGAATTCAATTGTTTCATTTCCAATTCGGGCCTTACTGAAATCCAATTGGAAGGATACTCCTTCACTTGGTCGCACCCGTCGGCCCAGAAAATGAGTAAACTCGACCGTTTTTTCGTTACTGATGGCCTCTTCTCCATCTTCCCTCACTTGTCGGCTGTTTGTCTTGACAGAAATCTCTCGGATCACCGGCCTATCTTGCTGCGGGAAGTGGTCGTGGATTACGGACCTTCTCCATTTCGCGCTTTTCATTCCTGGTTCAGTTATGAGGGGTTTGATCAAATGATAAAGGATACTTGGAACGGTATAACGTTGGATGATAGCAATCTGATGGTTCGGTTTAAAAAGAAACTTCAAGTGCTTAAAAAAGAGATTCGGATATGGGTTAAATCGTATAAACAGAAACAATTTGGTCGCTCTCTGGAAATTCGATCTAAGTTGCGGGATATTGACATTGAATTAGATAAAGGGGGCTCGAATGAAGTCATTCTTTTGGCTCGTATGGATTTGTTGAAACAGTTGAATGATATCCAATCTACCGAGGCTCGCGACAGAATTCAAAAGGCAAAAATTCAATGGGCGATCGAAGGAGACGAAAATTCTAAGTTTTTTCATGGAATCATCAATCGCAAACGCGCCAATCTAGCTGTTAAAGGCGTCATGGTAGATGGCAAATGGATAGATGATCCTAGTCATGTCAAAGAGGAGTTCAGAACACATTTTGCTAATCGTTTTTCAGCCCCGGTCCCTAACCATTGTAAGCTTAATTTTGCCTTCCCTAATAAGCTTAGTTCTGATCAAGCTTGTGAATTGGAGAGGATGGTTACTCGAGCAGAAGTGCGTGATGCCGTTTGGGGATGTGGTGAAAACAAATCTCCTGGTCCGGACGGATTTACATTTGAGTTCTTTCGGAAATATTGGGACACACTAGGCTCTGATTTTTGTGCGGCAGTAGAGTGGTTCTTCGACAAAGGTATGTTTGCTAGGTGGTGTAATTCCTCCTTTATTGCCCTGATCCCGAAAACCCATGATCCTAAGTTCGTCAGCGACTTTCGGCCCATCAGTTTGATTGGGAGTCTCTATAAGGTTGTCACTAAAATCCTTGCTAATCGTTTTTCGTCGGTTATCTCCGATCTTGTCTCGGATGTTCAAACCGCTTTTCTTCCTAATAGGCAAATCCTTGATGGCCCGTTCATTATCAATGAGATCTTATCCTGGTGTAAGCATAAGAAAAAACAAGCGATGGTTTTTAAAGTGGATTTTGCTAAAGCCTATGATTCTGTTCAGTGGAAATTTCTTGACGATGTTCTTGCTGCATTCGGTTTTGGTTCTAAATGGAGATTATGGATTCGAGGGAGTTTATATTCTGGTATGGCCTCGGTTCTTCTTAATGGCAGTCCGTCGTTAGAGTTTGAATTTCATCGGGGTCTTAAGCAAGGGGATCCACTGGCCCCTTACCTTTTTATTCTTATTATGGAGACTTTTCATCTCTTGATTTTAAGGGCTGCTGATGCGGGGATTTTTCAAGGGTTTAAAGTTAGTGATGATCTTAACATCTCCCACCTTTTTTACGCGGATGACGCGGTTTTTATTGGGAAATGGAACGATTCTAACCTTTCAGGTATCATTCAGATGCTTAGATGTTTTTCCCTGTTGTCTGGCCTTAATATTAATCTTTCCAAGAGCCATCTGCTTGGAGTCGGGGTTCCTTACGAAATGGTCCACATAGCTGCAACGAGAATAGGATGCTCTACGATGAGTACTCCTTTTAAATACTTAGGAGTAATGGTTGGTGACAATACTACAAAGATCCAGGCTTGGGACGACACTATTTCAAAGGTTAAGGCTCGCCTTTCCAATTGGAAAGGCAAAACTCTTTCAGTTGGTGGTAGACTTACTCTCCTTAAGTCGGTTCTTGGGTCGACTCCTATCTATGCGATGTCTATCTACAAAGTGCCAAAAGCGGTGTTGAATAAATTGGAATCTATCCGTCGTAATTTTTTTAATGGCGTTAATAGTGGTGAGAGAAAAATTTCTTGGGTCGGTTGGTCGAAGGTCCTCGCGTCCAAGAAACTTGGTGGATTAGGGGTTTCAAGTTTTTACGCCCTAAATAGAGCTCTCCTCTTTAAGTGGATTTGGAGATTTATTTCGGGCGATAACTCTTTATGGTATCGCTTTATTAAATCTATGTATGGGTCGTCTCTGCTTAATGTTTCTATGTCCAGGCCTTCGAATTGGATCTCTATCATCAAAGAAATTTCTCTGCTTAAAGATCAAGGCGTCGACCTGTTGTCTCATTGTCAAATCCGCGTTGGTAACGGGTTACGTACTCAATTTTGGAACGATATATGGCTTGCTGGTGCACCTCTTCGTGCTGTATTTCCACGTATTTATGCTCTAGAGACGTACAAAAACTGTTCGGTGGCATCTAAGTTACTTAACCCATTTACTGCCACCCTTCGTCGTGTTGTTAGAGGTGGAGTTGAATCGTCCCAACTAGCTCGTCTGGAGGAGTTAATTGGTTCTACCATTCTTTCTGATATGGAGGATAGATGGACATGGGACTTGAATAGCGATCGTGTATTTCGGGTAAAGGACGTGCGAAATCTTCTTGATGATCATTTTCTGCCGAAAGCTGCCACTGCTACTCGGTGGGTCAAGTACGTTCCGATTAGAATTAATGTTTTTGCTTGGAAACTTTATCTGGATCGTCTCCCAACCCGTTCCAATCTATTGCTTCGAGGCGTTCACATCCCTGATGTGTCATGCCCGCTTTGTGCTTCTGGCCTAGAGACGTCGTCACATCTTTTTTTTAGCTGCTGCCTTATTTCGGACGTAGTAAGGCTCGTTTGCCGTTGGTGGAATGTGACTTGGTCTCCTCTTGAATCTTATTCCGAATGGCTGAGTTGGTTTAACTCCATCAGGATCAACTCCTTTGCAAAAGGATTGCTGGAAGGGGTGTTTTACGTTTCGTGGTGGAGTGTCTGGATGTTTCGGAACCATCTGATGTTCTCGGCGCATATTCCTCGTAAGGACGTTATTTTTGATGACATTGTTTCTCGTTCGTTTGCCTTTTGTCATTCTAGATGTAGTCGTTCTTTTAATTGGGATAGTTGGTTACAACATCCTTATTTAATTTCTTTGTAATCATTCTAGCTCCTTGCTAGTTTCTTTAATAAAGTTGCCGTTCAAAAAAAAACATATAACTAAAGAACAATTCATTTCTTCAATCAATGTGGGATATAATTGGTTGACATATATAGCGCGAGTGTTCGTTCAGTTTATATAAATGTTGCCTAAGGACTTTGTTTTTTAGAGGTCGATTGTTTGTTGTTTTCTGTTTGAAAGCATGATATTTCAGGATAACGTCAAGATTTAACATAATTTTCCAAGGAAGCTAACATACATATAACTATAAAAACCACAATGAATCAAGAAGTGTTGACACCCCACACGACTCAAAATGAAACAAATATCAACTGCTAAGGCTTTCAAACAGTACATGCACCCGCCGGATCCGAGTATCACTCAGACCAAGACATAATTGCACCTTAAATTTTAGTCGAAACCTCGTAAAATATTTGGAGTTTGTATAAATTTCCATACACATACTCAGACTCCACTAGAACTTTTGATTTGTTAAGTGGAGAGTGAGTGCACGCCTAGAACCATAACACTAGTCCTAACACATATGTTCTTAAAACCATGTGGCATATTAACTAGCAATATCTTCTTTCTTTTGTCTATGTGGGATTGAATTGGTTTCCATACATGCAAACTATCAGCTTTGAATTATTGAAACCAAACGGTGCTGGATTCTTTTTAGATGATGTATATATATAACGTGAAATAATGAGCTTTTGTGTTTTGAAAAAAAAGGTTTAAAAAACATCATCTTCTTCAATTCTTCGAAGGTTCAAACGCTATATTAATTTGAATGAATTTCAAAAGATATATGGTTGTCGAGAGTTATTCAACAAAATAACATAGATTTAACCTTATATGGTTACTATATGTAGTTCATTTTTGGTGAGCTTAATTAATCTAAGCAATGTTTAATTACATGGCTGTAGAAGGCAAACGAGTAACAAGCTGCGCCGTAAGCCTTTTTTGAATTGTAAAGCTAATTCTAGTAAAAATCACATTTGTGGATTTAGGTGTCATAACGTTGCTATTCATAACGCGCTGAACTCTTTTCAGAAGCTCCGCCGCTTCAGGTGCAAGAAAACCGAAGGTATCAAATGCAAAAGGAATAAACACGTGTTGATTTTCAATGCATGCTTTTTCGTGTTTTGTCACTTTACATGAGGCGGCTTTCAAAGCAGCCTGAACCGCTGTAAAACCCCGGCTACTCATCCCCACAAGAGGAGAAACCCCGGTCAGATCCACACACACATGTTTTCCTCCAACCCATCCAAAAACTAGAATGTCCGCCGGTCTCAGTGTGGATCTTCCATCTATCGGATCAGTCAAGAAGTTCACAGGTGCTTCTTTCTTGGCAGAGATACCAGCACGCCTACATATGTCAAAAAGAACGTCTCTAACCATATCGTGTCGATACTTGAAGCCCGGGAGCTCTTTGCAATGAACTGCATGTTCCCCAAAAGAATCCAAACATGCCTTGCGACAAACAGGGCACATTGTATCAACCGGAAATAATGGGATCATTAGGCGATACATAAGAATATAACGGTATTCCACTGGTGACATATGTTGACCAAGCCCGTCTATAGGGATAGCTAGTTGGAAATCTTGAGCATGTGACGCGCGTAAACACTCATAAACCTCTTTCTGCCTCAAAGTCATGTCAAAGTGGACCTCCATATCCTTGACCATTTCACTAAAAAGGGTAGTCGCCAATATTTGTTAGGTTTTAGAGGTGGCGGTATCCGTATTAGTGAAACAACTAAAATCAAAGCTTGGAATCTTATCACGTAGACAAGCTAAAGCACAAGCATAATCATCATCCATACCACATACGCTACTGTCATGTAAAATGTAATATTGTAACACCCAAGATTGGGCCCTCGAGGCCACAAAAGCATAGGAGGAGACCTCTTTTGCCGAGTACAAACCCAAACAACCAATACGAATGGGTAAAGAAGCAATGCGCCACTATAAGTCTCCAAAGAATGCCCTCCACAAACCACTATGTTCTCAATTGGCCCACGCAAACCCTTGTCAAAAAACAAGGCCGCATCCTCCATGTGTACAGGTTGGCAAGTCCTTAGCCCAAAAACGAGCTTTGAAATACCCATGCATGATCGAAGTAAAATGAGCTCACTATGCGGTTCATGTAACTGTGGAAGAAGACTCATCAAATCAACTGCATTCGCGGCTCTCCACATGGCCATCCCTCTAATAAAGTTGACGTCTCTACTAACAGCTCCCCCAAGAAGCTTCACACCCGAAGACGGTCTCCGAATATCCATAGGAAACAAACCATCACGGACTTCACAACATTTCAAGAGGGCCAAAATACCTTTGTTTTCTTGATATTAAGTTCAAGACCCAAACCCGGACCACTCACCTTTATAATGTCAAACACCTTGGTAACCTCTTCTAACTCTCCAATAACAGTTCCATCATCAAGATACCAAGCATGAAGAAGAAGCTTGCAATTGTCTTTGATATTATGTACAAGCGGGTGTAATACAAGAGCGAATAGAAGAGGTCCCAATGGTTCACCTTGTTGCCAAGGTGTCTTACTTATATTTTTCGATCTCTAATGTTTGGTTATGGCTGTGGAGAAAATTGACCATAATGCGACTCATTTTTGTTTGTACATTAAAATTTCTTCTTTAAATATGGTGTTATTGGTTAGTTGTCCACATAAGAGAACTTGGTTATCATTACCTCATCTTCAGGATATAGACGGCTTTTCCAAGTCATTTAGGTGGATCAATTATTCATGTCAATCGCGAATGCGATTATGATGCTTACGACTTGGTCAATGGTAGTGTTTATCAAAGATATCCGCGGTCATAGATTGGTTTTGAAAATCGGACTGGCATGTTCAATTAAAGTCAATCTTACCATAAAAACAAAACAAAAAGTCGGAAACCCACATGAATGCCATGGTCATGAAATGGTTTTGAAAACCGGACTAGCATGTTCAATTGGGGCAGAAGTAGCCACCACTCTTACTAGCCACTGTCCGACTAGCCACTGAGAGACGTTCAGATACGAATCGAGTGACCGGTCAAACCCGGCTAAAACCAGTTAATCGGGTCAAATCGAAATTTTCTTCTATTCGGGTTTTCTCCAATCAAACAAGCTTGTTGTTTGATTTATAGCATTTGAGTTATGTGAATCGAGATAGGAAAGAGTCGTTAAGCTAGTAAGACACATGGTGTTGTGTCAGAAGACACGTTATTGGGCAATTTGTTGCCTTATAGCGCCGCCATACTGTACCCATCGCGCCGGCTCCAGTATATAACCAAAACCAACAACTGTGTTAGTTGCATTTTTTCTTTAATCTATTCTTGTCGTTGGATAGCATGTGGGAGTGTAACAAAAATACACTTTTTTCACTTATGAATATCTACTTATAGAAACATATCGCAACTTATTACAAGGAAATAGCTTTAAGATTTAAGTGTATGAGTGTATGACAATATGACATTGTCTTGTGTTTACGTGTTTAGCTTGTTTGACTCAAAGCTTGCACGAATTATAGTCTGTGTGGTGTTTTTCGTTGTTGAATAATCAAAATCCAAACGGTCTTAAAGTCACAAGTTGCCTTAAATATTTTCATTAAAAATCAATTTGAAAGTTTAGAAAGGTTAAGTTAAAACAAATATTAAAAAGTAACAAGCCACATAAGTTTATGATATGCTAAGTATGATGATTTTCATTTTTTTATTTCACAAATGAACCTATATCATAAGAAACATATCATAAACGTCATACTACTTTGAACACATTTTATCCGTGTATATCACAGTATATATTCATATAACAATTTATTTCTTCTACCGATGTGGGATGCACGATTGAATTGCTCTTAATTGTAAAAGACACAATAATTAAAATATTGATACATTTGAATTTAGTTTCTGATATATATATACAGTATGTATGTTCATTATATACTTATGTTTTATGCAAGGATAGATTTGATCAAAATATGCTGGGTGTAAAAATTTTCTGGAATAGTAGTATAACATTGTTCAAACCAATATTTTTAAAAAAATCTAAAAAACTTATTTCGATCAACCAAGTGTATTTAAAATGCATTTTATAAAAAACCGATGTTTAAAAATAAAAATACAATAAAAAAAATTCATAAGTATTTTGAATATCCACGAACCTTTTTGCTCGGCGTTGGTTTTATGTTTAGTTTACACGAGAAAATTGACGACACCACGAAGCTGTTTCTCTCATTTCTTAATAATGTTGTCATTGTAACCTGAAAAGTATAGTTTATTTTGTTTTATTTATTTTTTCTATTATTGTTGATGCGTACGACGTCGTAAAAAACCTTCTTATGTCGTTTTCTTAATCTATTGCAGTCGCTTTGATACGCCCAACAAAACAAGTACTGTAGTTTGCCCGTGCATGGAGAAACAAAATTTTAAAATAGTTCCTTATATTTTGCTACATGTTATAAATAGAACCTTAGACTTTTAACTATCTACACTGTTTTTCAAATAACAAATTTCATTTACTAAATATGAAGCGTAAACCTATCGATTCTTTTGAGAAAAACATACCGTTGAAAATATCGTTTAACTGCGAAATCAAATGAGCCTAATATTACATTGCTTTTGACATATGCATGATTTTATAAAATGTTGGAACTTAATACACATTTAAAATGTTTTTCAAAATAGTCCTTAAGGTTATTCTTTACCTCCAACCTCAGTCATTGACGAGAACAATCTTTCGTAGTATCAGAGGTGTTTGTTTTAGCTTATATAGTGGGCTTATAAGCTTATTAGCTTATATAAGCTTATAAGCCGAAATCAAGTGTTTGGTTAAGCTTATATAAGTAGGCTTATAAGCTTATATAAGGGGGTTTTGATAAGCCTCGCATTTGTGACTTTTATAAGGGATGGTGGGCTTATATAAAAAGACTTTTATACCCACATTTTATAACTACAACATTTAATATTTTTGTGTTTTTTTGTCATTTTACTTTGTTAATTTTAATAAGCTAAACCAAGCACTAAACATGGGCTTATAAGCTTATATCATATAAGCTATAAATGGCTTACATAATATAAGCTAAGCCCAACTTATAAGCTTAACCAAACACCACCTCAATTTACTGCAACCGTTAGTCCCGCACCATCCGTCGCGAAACACGGGCTATATACCTCGTATATATTATTCGTTGAAGTAAACGACGTCGTAAAGGACCAGCCAAAGTCGTTTTATTCTTTTATCAATGTCGTTTTAATAATCCTCCATCATGATAAAGAAATAATTTACATACCAGCCCCTTATATTATGTGATGTATTAAAAAAATCCTAGACTTTCAACTATTTATATATTTTTAGTTTACCAAAGTTTATTTATCGATTATGAAGCGTATATCTATCGATTATTTTGAAGGAAAAATACCGTTGAATAGATTGTCGAATTTTGAACCAAACAAGCTCAATATTGCAATGCTTCTGATAAACGTATAATTTTATAAATAATTTTGAAACTTAATAAACCATTTTAAGTATATCTTTATCGAAATACTCTTTGAGTTTATTCGTTTTTTGCAAAGTCAATCATTTACACGAATAACCTTCTGTATCATCGGTTCATTGCAACCATTAGTTTATTCGCAGCGAAGCACGGGCTATATGCCTCGTTGTAATCTCAAAAGTATAGTTTATTATATTATATTTTTCTAAATTGGTTTAAGTAAGTGACATTAAGCTATATTTATTTCTTTTTGATATATAAAGTTGGTTTTTAAACCAAAAAAATCCATTTTCTTATTTAATTTTCTTATAGATGGTTTAGGATATTCGTTTGTTGGAAATTGTTAAACGTATCTCTAATGGCTATGTTTCAGACATGCAATGACTGTTTGGTTTTTAATAATAACTTCACCCCTTGCGTTTAATTTCTCTCGGCCAACCATATGCGCCACAAAATTTTCACGTTTTTTTTTCTTAAATGTCACCTTAAGGTTACTTTAGCAACATCTTTGCTTATATGCATGTATACTATGAGTTAACTTCAAATATTTTCTCTTTATAACTTCATGTATCGTAATTCGTAAGGAAAAAGATTATTTGTGGTTTTAAGCTTGTGTAAAATTAGATGTAGTGGCTCAAAAATGTCACAACTGACAATTATTTTCGCATTCCATAGGTTCCGTTAGGTATATGACACTGTCTCATGGTTATTGTGTTTCGTTTCTTTGACTCGGAGTTTGCACATATAATATCAAGCACTTGTTATGGTATTTTCTCGTATTTTTTTTTGATAATTTGAGAATCTTTTGGATGCTTTGATGATTTTCAAGGAAAATCAAACCCAAAGGTTCAAAAGCTACACGAATTTACGATGCACATTGATGAACGAGGATCAATAATTACTTTGTAAATAAAAAGTTATAAAGAAAAAGAAGTTGACCTAGCCTAAATATTAAAAACAAAGAATTCATATATGGTTAGGACATACTCTCTCATAAACATCATACAATTCTAAAAATGAATGGTCCATGTAGTATATAAACAAACAATATTTCATTTCCCCCACCTATGTGGGATGTATTGTTTGGATAGTTTTAATTATATAAGAGAAATACTTGACTTACAAAACTTTTACAAAAGAACATTCATACAATGTCATGTCTATTTGATTATCGAATGTATTAATAGAGCAAAATTAAAAGTGAGACAAAGTGTCACAAAAGTATAGCTTATTGTACTTTATTTTTTGAAAATGTTAAGTTAGAATAAATATTAAAAAGTTAACAAGCTATATAAGTATATAATATACTTGGGTATAATGAGTTTTTTTTTTATTTCACAAATAAACTTATCCTAACCAACATATCATAAATATTATACTACTTTGAACACATTCTATCCGTGTATGCCATAGTATATATGCACGTAACAATTTTGTATCTTCTACCGATATGGGATCCACATATGAATTGACACAATAATTTATATATTGATACATTTTAATTTAGTTTCTACTCTATACTATTATACAAAGAGGTTAACTCTAAACCTAACTCCAATCTTAATTTTGAGCTTAAAATTAACAAAACAAACTACAAACCAAAATTTAAAATAAGAAGGTTAAATTTAAGCCATTAAATCATACTAGCATGGACCTGCGCAATGCAGCGGCGAGTATTCGTAATAATTTTTTAAGCTAACAAATATTAATCTCTTATTCATTAAGTTTATATTGTTAAAGTTGTAAAAGATCGAAAAAAACCTCTAAATTAAAAAAAAAATTAATAGTTAATAAAAATATAGCAAAATAGATATTGAATTAAAAAGCATAAAATTTTAGAAAATATGATCAAATTAGATTATAAAAATAATAAATAAATAAAAAGATTTTTCAATTTAAATGAAAAAAATGATATTTAAGTAGTTGTTACAAAAGTTTGTTACAAAAAGTTGTTAGAAAGGGTTATAGTATATAATGTTAATGAACATATCAACAACTTACTATTAGTAGGAAAAAAGGCTGAATTTTCAGTCTTGCTATTTTAAGAAGGTCCCAAATGCTTTATAAAGTAGTATAGATTTTGTTAGATTGATCTCATCCACTAATCTTTTTTGTAACAAACTTTTCTAACAACTTTTGTAACAAACTATTCAAAAACATTTATTTTTAAATTTAAATATTTTTTCAACTATTTTTTTTCATTAATCTAATTTCATCATATTTTTAAAAATTTCGTGTTGTTTAATTCAACATCTATTTTAATATATTTTTTTAATTATTTTTTTTTCATTTTTAGTGAGTTTATTATTTTGGCTTAACTTTTTTTTACAACTTTAACTTTAATTTGAATACAGACTTAACGGGTAAAAGTGTAACATTTGTTTAAAAAAAAATATTTATCGGATACTCGCCGCTGCATTGCGCGAGTAACAGGCTAGTCTATATTATACGCATGTCCATTATATACTTATGTTTTATGCATTGAAAGAGTTGATGAAAATATGATGAGTACACAAATTTTCTTGAACAATAATATAATATTGTTGAAATAAATTTTTTAAACAAATTTAAAAAACATATCTTAATCTATCAGGTGTATTTAAAATGTATTAAAAAATGTTTAAAAATAAAAGTATTTAAAAAAAATTCATAGTTTCGAACATCCATGGACCTTTTTGATCGTCCTTGGTTTTATGTATGGTTTAGAGGAGAAAATTGACGACAACACGAACCTGTTTTTTTTATTTTTTAATAATGTTGTCATTGTAATCTAAAAAGTATAGTTTACTTTTTATCTTTTTTTTTCTAAAATTGTAATCTAAAAAATATAGCTTATTGTTGACACTAGCGACAAGACTGTGAAAAAAAATGAAGAATCGAAATAATAAATCGAGTATATTACTTACATAATGGATGATTTATAAGAATTTAGAGTGTTGAATGTTGAATTTTAGTTTGAGTAAAGGGGCAATTTAAGTTTTTTAAAATTTTATAAAAAATTCACTAAAATCTCTTTTTTTTCTAGTCATGGGATGGAAAAAAACCCGAACCCGACGGAGAAACCCGAAACCCGGAATAATTGGGGAGGGGCGGGTTAACTTAATTAGGTTATGGGACGGGTTTGGGGCTTAAACGGGGATTCTTAATTGGGTTTGGGGCAAACTCGGGGAATAAGGTCCCTGACCCGCCTCGCCCGATTAATATACACATATACAAATATAAGTATTTTTATCTAATATTTTCTTACTATTTACGTCATAATAAATATTTCTTTAGTATTTTATCTTTTCACTATTGCAAATTGTTATTACAGAAACTTGTTTAATTTATTGTAAGTTCTTTGTGGTGTAACATATCATTATTTATGTATAATAGTATTGTTTTAAACATTATAAGTCTTGTTTGTAATTCATTATTATATAATTAGTATGTTTTTAATACTTCAAGCTTATTTCTAACATTCTAAAAATATTAATAAATGTAAAATAATGCGGTTTTGATAGAAAATTTCACCCAAAGAGGGTACCCGATAAGATCCCCGATTAGTATGGGGCGGGTTTGAGGGAGCATTGCGCCCCAACAGGGCACCCCGATTAAATCCCCGACAGGGATCGGGGCGGGTTTGGAGAGAACTTTGCTCATCGGGTTTGGGGATGGGAAAGGTCGCTCCGCCCCAAACCCGCCCCATTGCCATCCCGAGACTCATGATGCGTCGCCACCCATACACTGTGAATTCATTCGCCCCTGCTTGTACATTGTCTTGTGTTTACGTGTTTAGCTTGTTTGACTCAAAGCTTGTACATATTTTATCATGTGTGGTGTTTTTCGTTGTTGAATAATCAAAATCCCTTAAAGATTTTTATTTAAAAATTAGTTTTATAGGTTAGAAATGTTAAGTTAGAACAAATATTAAAAGGTTAACAAGCCATATAAGTTTAGGATAAGCTGATACCAGACAAGTTCAATTTTTATTTCACACATGAACCTGTCTAAAGCAAACCTATCATAAACATCATACTACTCTTAGCACATTTGATCCGTGCATACCATTGTATATATCCAAATAACAATTCATTTCTTCTATTAATGTGGGATGCATGGATGAAATGGTCTTAATTAAAAAAAACACAATAATTTAAATGTTGAGTCATTTGAATTTAGTTTTCTAATCTATACTATGTGCGTGTTTATTATATTCTTATGTTTTATGTTTGGTTTACAAAACCTCATTCTTTCATTTGTTAGTGTTATTGATGAGAGTGTTACTATATCCTCCTACAATATCCTCATACATATCCTCTTACACACATAATAATATTTTATATTTTATCTCCACTCATTATCTCTCCGCATCTAAACCGTCAGTTCTGACACGTGTCAGGATCCTATGAGTAGGCATATAAGTAGGAAGGAATTGTAGGAGGATAAATCATTTCTCTATTGATGATATGGACATATCATTATACTTGAAAATAAGGTTGTATTCTCTTTATCTCTTTGAGGAGGTACGAAGTGTATACTCTTTGATTCTTTGACTTCCCTGCTCGTTAGTGGTTTCAGTTACTAGAAAAGAACTCATGAGTGAGTACTTAGCCGCAAGTTGTATTATCAAGAGTTGAACTTATGAACCAGCAATGAATAATGTCAATCAGGGGCGGAGCCAAGGGGGACTAGTGGGTGCTAAGCCTCCCCCAACTAGCTTAATAAGTAGACTACAATCTTAAAAGCCTAATAATTTAAGATTAACAATGATTAGCCCCTGTCAATACTATTACACATCTAATATTTTTTTGTTTGAATATAAATATTATAACTAATAAATATAAGATTTTTGTTTTGGATATGAATGTACAAAGATACAATTTAGTCATGTCACAGAAAAATGATGTGACGGTCGAGCATCATTACCGGCTTGATGTGTTTATTTGTTGTTATCGGTAGTTGGTTGCAAGAGCTGAAAAATCATAGCTTCTTTGTCTTAGTGATCCAAGAATGACATATGTAAATTGGTGACAACGTATTATCCTGTAGATTCTTACTAAATACGATAAAATTGAGCTAGAACTTCAGCTGTGAACTCAATAATGATCCAAAAGCGAAGAATGATACTCAGTTTTCAAGGTTGTGTAAAGGATCAAAAGAAACTATGAAGCAAGAAACTTATCCTCTTATTGATATATTGATTCGTTTTTATCTTAACTCTTTTTGTTACAACTACAACATTTGACACTTTTTAATAATAAAGCATGTGAAAAGAAAGTTTCGTACTACACTGAGCGATGAATTCCTTCAACAATAGCTTGATTCTTATCGTTGAAATAGAGATTCTTTATAACTTTCACTGTTAACATAAATTAATGATTTTTACTCCAAAAAACAAAGATGTGTAAAAAAAAACGCAAGGTAGCGTACCACTCCTACTTGTCTCTTCTTTAGTTTCTTATTTATCATTAACATAAACTTCGTGTTTTAATATCTCAAATATTTTTTTATTTGCATGTTAGTTCGTAAGGCAAATAATTAGGGTACAATGTTAACCGCTAAACTGATAATCGTCATTTAAATTCTTACGATGATTGATTATAGCTTCGTATTAGTGTAAGATATTTGTTTCTATAATTTATTACGCATTTGGCTCTTCGTTTGATTTACCATATTTTCACGCTTTTATATATTGATTCGAAATATATCGTTATCATTTTAAAAGTATCTTCTAGCCATAACTTAAAATCCTGACTCTACGCCCCTGATGTCAATCCTTTGTAAACCAAAAATAAAGCAGTTTAAGGAATAATATGTGAGTACAAATATTAAAAGGTTAAGAAGCCATATAAGTTTAGTATACATCCAAATCGAGGAGGTTCAACTTTTTAATTTATACACGATCTTTACTAAAAGGACATATCCTAAAGGTTATACTCAGTGGCGGACATACCCTTTGGGTACGGGTTGGCGGCGCCCCCCATGGCTAGACCAAAAATACAAAATTATAGTGTATTTTTTCGTTAATTTTAAGCGTTTTTATAAAGTGCCCCCGACTCGAAACTCAAATTGCCCCCCACTCACGCATTAAAATCCACTATTTAACACTCTAAAACCTAAAAATCTCAATTTTAAGTTATAATACTCGAATTTTTATTCGGATTTTAACTTTTTTCATCTTGCTATTGTCAAAAAAAAAATTTGCCCCCCACAATAGAATTTCCTGCGTCCGCCACTGGTTATACTACTATTCTAAGCACGTATTAATTATGCATGTTTTTGTTTTTTAAATGTAACCGGTAACGTTTAGCAAAACCTTATTTGTATATCCAAACATGCTTAAAAATCATTGTACAATATGCATTCAATAGTTACACTTTAAGTATATATGAAATTGATTTTAAAAATAGGGTGATATATGAAATTAATCCCATGTAATAATGTGTTAAGTTTAAAGATTTTTTATTTGACTAGGTAAATGAGAAGAGAATTGGTTGACATATATAGCGCCAGTGTTCAGTTTATATAAACCTTTCCTATCGACTTTATTTTTTAGAGGTCGATTGTTTGTTGTTTCTTGTTTGAAAGCATGATATAAGACGACCAAAGTAACAACCCACATATGCCTAAACTATAAGAAACACAATGAATCAACAAGTGTTGTACATCAGCACTTCTTACCAATATCAACAACATAGAAAAAAAGCTAAATATGGAACAAAATAGCAACCGCTGCGCCATTCAAACCTTACATGCACGAGCCAATCCGAGTACCACTCGGACCAAGAAATAATTGAATCTTTAAATCTTTTTGGAAACACATAAAAAGTTTGGAGTTCGTATAAATTTCCAGGCATATAGTGAGAGTCCACTATAACTTTTGATTTGTTTAGTGGACACCAAGTATATGTCGGGAACCATAACATTAGTCCTAACACATATGTTCTTCAAGCCATGTGGTATATTAACTAGCAACAACTTCTTTCTTTTATCTATGTGGGATTGAATTAGTTTTTATAGAAAAGATAAATAAGTTGAATTTACTGCTATTTTTTTAAATAAAATTTACTGCTAATTTAAGGTGTCAGTTAACCTAATATATCACTGTATTTTATATACAACCTATTTAACCGATAAAGGTTTGCTATGGGATATTATTATCAGAATTAATTTTTTTTGAACGGCAGTTTGGTGCAGCGGAGTATCTTACGTGCCACCGAGGCACCAAGTCTCTCAACCCGAGTTCGAATCATCTCACGAAGAGAATATCAACCCCCACGCTAGCCATCCAGTTTCCCACTAAGGGGCTTCAAGGCATTGCGATGGGATTCAAACCCGGCTGCCAATTCTGAGAAAATCCCCCATATGGGAAATGACAGGAGTCGAACCCCTGACCTCGCTTTGTTTGAATTTTTTCGTTAAAGATGAAAATTAGTATCCGCTTGTTGTTAAAGTTCTTCTACAACAAAATTTTAGTGTTTAATGTTTGCTTAGCCTTCTCATCCAATGAGAGTTTGCACCTTTTAATCTTTTCTAATACCTTTTTTTTTAACGGCAACTTTTATTAAAACACTAGCAAGAAGCTAGAACAATTACAAAACAATCAAATACGGGTGTTGAAGCCATTTATCCCAAATAATTGAATGGAACACATTTATATAAAAATTTTGTGTAAATTTTCACGCATATAATCAAACTACCATATATAATTGAATGGAACACATTTATATAAAAAGTTTGAAGTTTGTATAAATTTTCAGGCAAAAAGTTCGAAGTTTGTATAAATTTTCAGGCATATAGTCAAACTACCATATATCTTTTGATTTGTTTAGGATAGGAGCGCCGCATGCCGGAAAACATAACACTCATTTTAACGCATATCTTCGTGAAATCATGTGGTATATATAAACTAGCAACTTCTTCTTTCTTTTATCTACGTGTGTTTGAATTCATGTTTGTATATGAACTTACGTAGATGCTTTATAAATGCCTCTTTACATGTAAAATATCAACTTTGAAAATATGACAACATATTCTTGTATATGAGATTTTGTCTATACAGTTGTCCCAAGTTATTCAACAAAATAACATAGATTCGTCAACCTTATATGGTTACCTACATCTGCTATATATATTATTATATCCACAATCCATTTGTGGTATGCTTGAAGTTATGAAATTTGTTAAGGGTGAGTTCGATGCTGCTGTTAGAGCTGTTTTACAAGCTCCGCAAATGAAAAAAAGAGACGAAGTCAACAAGGATTACGTGCAATATAAATTTTTATAATAAAAAAATGTTTTATAAAAATGTTTTATACAAAAAAACATCGCAGCGAAATGCGAGTATTAATAGCTTGTAAAAGAAATTAAAAGTTAAGTCATAGTATGATATTTAAAATAAAGAGTTCATATAAGTTTGTCACATGTTTATTAAGATGAACTCCAATTTTGGATAGATTTCACAAGAACAAACATATCATAAACATCATACTATTTCTAAGACGCAAGCTTTATGTAGACCATGGTATATAACCAAGCAACATTTTATTTTTCCATCGATGTGGGGTGCATTGATAGGATGGTCTTAAGTATAATGATTTTAAAGCTCATCATATCATAGAGACCTTCACATTTATAATGAAGACAGTGGCATAGCTTGTAATGGGCTTAATGGACTGACTAATGATTTCTCCAATAACAATTTACTCCATTACAACTTACTTAAATTAACTTCAACGTAACCTTGAAGTGGCCACGCCGACCTCTTGAAAAAGGAGGGTTTTACCTGGTTTGAGTCTGTGTGGCGGTGGGCTCAAACCCCGTGGATTAGTCGGCCAATGGTTCGGAAATCACGGTTACCAAAAAAAAAAATTAACTTCAACGTTATACTGTAACTTTATAGAATTTTCACGTCTTGCTAAACTTAAAAGTTTAATTTACGCCGAACGCATATCTTTCGACCCACACACTACTCAGGGGCCGGGACCTCCCTAACAAACACTATCTTTCTAAACAGCTTTGCCAACTTTTTAATCGAACAGTTTTTAGTAGTTGGTCAAGCTGGTTGCGCCTCGAGTTCGAATCAAATGGTAGTTTTTGGTAATCTCCTTATGTTTCGTAGCCGAATAATTTAAAGCTAAAGATTTTCATGCATCAAAGTGTAGACATGCTGCCTTGACGTTCTCATCCAAAATCGAATAGAACGGTTGAAAGGCTATATAACTTTACGATGCACACTCAGAGATGAATAAAGTCAATCCTTACTTTGTAAACCAAAAATTTCAATCAGTTATTAAAAAGTTCAGAAGCCATATAAGTTCGGGAAATGTTCTAGTAGGTGAAGTTACAATTTTAATTTATAAATGAACTTCACTCACACAACATTCCCTAAGCATCATACTATTCTAAACACGTATAGTTTTTTAGACAGTAGCATAAAACCATAACAACATTTCATTTTCTCCACCGATGTGGGATGCATGGATCAGATGGTCTTAAGATACAATAATTTAAACGTCCAATCTAAACTTTAGTTTTCGAATCTATACAATGTGACTATGTGAGTGTTCATTATACGCTTATCATTCAAAGAATCATATACAAGCTTTTTTGGTCAAGCAAAACTTACCGTTTGTACTAGAAACATGTAGCTTATAGCTTAGAATACACTCAAATGGTAACCATTGTATCCGGTAGGTATATATTACTCCTGAAGTCCTTATGTGGCTAATTATGCATATGGCTGCACATGAGTCAACTTACCAACTTACTACTTTTACACCAGTGTGCTTAGGATATGTGTTTTTTTTAAGAGTATTAAGTATCTAAACCTTTCTCTAGGGTATGTACCACTACTACAAATTTCTGATATGCCCTTTGCTTCGTTTGATATAGAAAGCAACTCATACGCGCATATCATTAACACTCATTTTATTAGCACTGCATTAACATGGCAAAATCTCTAGGAATCATTGTAAACAGCTTCATAGGTCTTGAATGAAGAGATGTTGACACCCTCCGAGATGGTAAATGAACCTCGGGCCACCTATTATATATCTATGGTTTTTGGTTTTGCATCCAAAAGACAATGTATTAGAGAATAGATTATGGTTTAGTATATTCGGATCAATCTCCAAATGTGGGCTTAGAGCTCATTAGCGTCAAGTTAATGTTATCTTTGCAAAATATGATCTAACTTATGTCGATGTGTTGTTTGATCTTCTAGCCTCTAAAATTATTTATAATTTATTTAACACATAACGAATATGAGAAAATTTGTACACCAAGGTTCATCTAATGTCCGATTTTGGACTAGCCGAGGGAGATTAGGATTGATGGACATAATGTGAGCGTTTTATTAAAATAAATGTTACTTACATAATGTCATGATTTAATGACTCAAAGTTACTCGCATAATTGATACGTGTTTATGTGCATGTCAAGTGTGGTATAATCCTTTTTACTTCCAAATCATGAGTTGTGTAATAAGAAGGCATCTCTTTGTTTTAATAACCGGGCTTAATTGCCCTAAAATAACATGTCAGACTATACACATATCATGCGATAAATTATCATCCACTCTTATGGGTTCAATAGTTAACAAGAATTTAGTTTGTCTATTTATATGAGATTTATAGTTATAATTTTTAAATCATAAAGTATCAAACCGTACACATATTACTTCCCTAGTTCGACGATGTTCTTTAAAAATGGAACTAAATATTCGTGTATACCAATGTTTAGATAGCTCTATTCGCAAAAGTATAGTATCAATTAGCATGTCAACAGTCTATGTTTATCAGATTGAACCACGATTTCATCAAAAGCTAGCAAGAATACATTTAAAGAAGTTGTACTACATAATTAACAAAACATTTTAATATCTCGTTTGACTCAATCTTTAATTTGTATATAAATCTTCGTGTTCTTGTTAAAGAACAAAGAAAGTTTAGGTGTAGTAAATATTAAAAAGTTAAGAAGCTCTATAAGTTTAGGAGTCTGCTAATGATGGGCGAGGTTTATGTTTTAGTTTGTACATGAACCCCACCACATATTAGCATAACCCTAAACACAATATTATTCTTAACACATGCTATTTATGCACACCATAGTATATAATCAAAGAACAATTCTTTCCTTCAAGGGATGTGGGATTTAAAATTTAATCATGTTGTTTTTCAATACAATTATATGACCTACAATTAAATAATTTCACAAAAGTGTATTATGGGCAATATCACATACGACCATTAACGGTTTTGACTGGATTAAATTGTAACTTTGGGAAACATAATTGAGGTTACAATTTGTCAGGTCGGATTTCTTTGTGATCGAGTATGGGTTTACTTATTTTCCGGTCTGTAGTGTAGGCTTGTTTAGCCATAGTTGTTTAAATATTCATTTTAGCGTAAATTTTGCTAATAATCTCGTTATTTTTACACAGTAGATGAGACCGTATCGAATCATCTTTGATGTTTTAATTCAATTTATCAAAGTATACAACATTTAAATTTGTCATTGCCGTGTAATTTTTGCAATATTTATTGTCGATAAAAGCTCGTGCGAGGTACTCTAGTTTTCTATTGTTCTTTACTAATTACTAAATGGTCGCATCGTTCAACTCTCAATAATTATTACTAACGAGTAATGATCCAAGTACACAAAAGTATGACTATGAATTCTAGATCTTTGTAAATGAATTTCGGAATACTTGTTAAGAAATTCCATTCGAATAGATATTAAAAAGTTAAGAAGTCGTATAAAGTTAGGGTGTTTATGAGTTTAGGGGGCTCAATCAGAATAGTTTATGAACTCCGTAAACTAATATGCACCTGAAACATAATACTACTATTTGTAATACATCTATTTGTATACAACATAGCATATAACCATATAACATTTAATCTCTTCAACCAATTTGGGATACAAATGGGTTGACTCATGAGATACATGCATTCTAGTCTATACGGTTTTGTGTTCATGATACGCCGATGTATCTTTAAAGAATCGAAGCCAGGTATTAAGTGATCAATCGATTATAAAGTTGTATTCAGCATGATCAAAGCAACGATCGATGTCTACTGCGCTTTTCCGTAAGTCAAACTAAATTAGTAGAGAGCTTGAATTAAATCATATAGTCATGTCAATTTTTTGTTTGGCAATTGGTTGTTGGCATGCTAATATTATTTTGCATTTGGAAAAGAATATATAAAACAGGTTTTCATGTGTTATTCTTTGAGTCAAGCGGACATGTTTCGATCAACAAACTTGTTTAATTTAACCGGAGCTGTTTGAAACTAGTTTTTGGTTAGATTTTAACCATATTTGGTCGGTCTAAATTGGTTTTAAATTGGTGGTTCGGTTTTAACCGGTTTTTAAACGAATGGTGACCATTTTACTAAATTGGTTACCAGTCGTCGAATCAGTTTGAGAAAAAACATTTTAAAAAACGATATTTTAAAACCAGTTTCGGTTTTTTTGGCCTTTTTGTCGAAGACAAACATGCTATAAACGTATAAAAATTTCTCACATGCAAAGTATTAGACTCATCTGATCACATGTAAAAATATTTTTTGCCAGTAAATGTTTTAAATGGTAATATGTTTTTATTTTAAGATAACAGTTCTTAATTAACTCCAAGAAAACAACTATAAGAAATAAGATAATTGTAACTTTTATAAATTTCGTCGACCTTCACAATTTCAGTAAAAAAAATATGCCAAACCGCATGTAGATAAAATTCCAGGATCGTTTTGGCACGAAACACCCGATTTAACCGATATTTTAATCAATTTTTCGCTCATAACTGGATTCTAATCGCCGATCGGGTCCTAGTAACAAAAAGGCTAACTGTAAGATTATATCAATTATAAATATCACGAGAGATATAAAAATACATATTTTAAATAACTAAAATATATAATTTTGTATCACCCGCAGCATTTAAAACTATAAGAAATGAATACTCACGAGTGGTAAATAATTTCATACCACTCCCTAATTTTATAGGATCTTCTCCTCACAATTTTACTACTTTATGTTTCATTGGATTTTGTTATTTTATGCTTTAAGATAAGGATTGATCAGCCAAAAACAATATGGTCGTATAGTTTTATTAGCTTTGGCTCGTGCTTTATTTCAGTGACGGAAACAATGCACTAGTCGATAAAGACCCAGCTAGTCTTGGTATCCTTTGTTGAAGAAGAAATAGAGCCAATTTACAGGTAAACGCTTTCAACGATTCAAGGGTTTGGAATCTTTTAATTTCATCATTCCAGAATTCATCGTGCTTTGGCTCCATGGCACTCCTACTCGGTGTGTGTATGCGGCGAGTTGAAGCCCTCATATGATGCCAAGGTGTCTTGCTTTCTATTTCGTCCACTTTGGTGATTGATGAAATGAGGATATCTATTATTGAGTACAAATTTATCACTAGTTACACTTAGCTTACTTAAATTTTTTCGATCTCTAATGTTTGTTTGTGGTTGTGTAGAAAATTGACCATAATGCAACACATTTTGTTTGTACGTTAAAATTTCTTCTTTAAATATGGTGTTATGCGTAGGGATGAAAAAAAAAACTCGAACCCGATAGGGAAACCAGAAACCCGAAATAATTGGGGCGGGGCGGGTTATCTTTATCGGGTTATGGGCGGGTATGGGGCTTAAACGGGGATTTTTAATTGGGCATGGGGCAAAAGCGGGGAATAAGGTCCCCGACCCGCCCCGCCCGATTACCCGATTAATATATACACATACACAAATGTAAGTAATTTTATATAGTATTTTCTTACTATCTGCATCATAATAAATATTTTTTTAGTATTTATTCTTTTCAGTATTGCAAATTGTTATTATAGAAGTTTGTTTAATGTATTGTAAGTTTTTTGTGGTGTAACGTAACACTAATTATGTATAATAGTATCTTTTAAAACCTTATAAGTCTTACTTGTAATCCATATATTATTAGTAAGTTTTTAATAGTTCAAGCTTATTTTTAGCGGTCTAAAAATAATAATCAATGTAAAATAGGGCGGTTTTGATAAAACATTTCACCCAAAGAGGGCACCCGATAAGATTCCCGATTAGTATGTGGCGGGTTTGGGGGACCTTTGCGCCCTAACAGGGCACCCCGATTAAATCCCTGACGGGGACCGGGGTGGGTTTGGGGAGAACTTTATTAATCGGGTTTGAGGATGGGAATGATCGCCCCACCCCAAACCCGCCCCGTTTCCATCCCTAGTTATGCGTTAGTTGTCCAAATAAGAGAACTTGGTTATCATTACCTCACCTTTGGATATAGACGGCTTTTTCCAAGTCATTTTGGTGAATCAATTGTTCATGTCAATCGCGAATGCGATTATGATGCTTACGACTTGGTCAATGGTAGTGTTTATTAAAGATATCTGCAGTCATAAATTGGTTTTGAAAATCGGACTGGCATATTCAATTAAAGTTCCATCTTTCCATAAAAAAAAAGTTGCAAACCGACATGAATACCACGGTCATGAAATGGTTTTGAAAACCGGACTAGCATGTTCAATTAGGGACAGAAGTAGCCACCACTCATACTAGCCACTGTCCGACTAGCCACTGAGAGACGTTCAGATACGAATTGAGTGATCGGTCAAACCCGGCTAAAACTAGTTAATCGGGTCAAATAGTAATTTTCTTATATTCGGTTTTTCTCTAATCAAACAAGCTTGTTGTTTGATTTATAGCATTTAAATTTTGTGAATCGACATAGAAAAGAGTCGTTAAGCTAGTAAGACACATGGTGTTGTGTCAGAAGACACGTTGTTTGTCAATTTGTTTGCCTTATAGCGCCGCCATGCGCCATACTGCACCCTTCTTCACATCATCACGCCGGCTCCCGTATATAACCAAAGTCGTTAGCTGCATTTTTCTTTAATATTCTTGCCGTTGGATAACATGTGGGAGGGTAACAAAAATACATATTTTTTCACTTATGAATATCTACTTATAGAAACATGTCCTAACTTATTGCAAGGAAATAGCTTTAGGATTTAGGTGTATGACATTGTCTTGTGTTTACGTGTTTAGCTTGTTTGACTTAAAGCTTGCACATATTTTAGTCTGTGTGGTGTTTTTCGTTGTTGAATAAAAAAGGTTTTAAAGTCACAAGTTACCATAAATATTTTTATTAAAAATCAATTTGAAAGTTTAGAAATGTTAAGTTAGAACAAATATTAAAAGGTTAACAAGTCACATAAGTTTATGATATGCTGAGTATAATATTTTATTTTTTATTTCACAAATAAACCTATCATAAGCAACATATCATAAACATCATACTACTTTGAACACATTTTATCTGTGTATATCATAGTATATATGCATATAAAAATTTATTTCTTCTACCAATGTGGGATGCACAATTGAATTGCTCTTAATTGTAAAGGACACAATAATCAAAATATGGATACATTTGAATTTAGTTTATGATATATACTTATGTTTTATGCAGGGATAGATTTGATCAAAATATGTTGGGTGCAAAAATTTTCTTGAACAATAGTATAACATTGTTGAAAGAATTTT
This sequence comes from Glebionis coronaria, assembly GCA_025667525.1. NCBI lineage: Eukaryota > Viridiplantae > Streptophyta > Magnoliopsida > Asterales > Asteraceae > Glebionis > Glebionis coronaria. The sequence goes on from CM046875.1 coordinate 698,454,156, forward strand.
TTTGGATAAAATCTAAAAAACTTATTTTGATTAACCAAGTGTATTTAAAATGCATTTTATAAAAACCGATGTTTAAAAATAAAAATACAATCAAAAAATTCATAAGTATTTCGAACATCCACAGACCTTTTTGCTCGACGTTGGTTTTATGTTTGGTTTACACGAGCAAATTGACGACAAAACGAACCTCTTTCGCTCATTTCTTAATAATGTTGTCATTGTAATCTGAAAAGTATAGTTTATTTTATTTTATTTATTTTTTCTAAAATTGTAATCTCAAAAGTATAGTTTATTATATTATATTTTTCTAGATTGGTTTAAGTAACTAACATTAAGCTATATCTATTTCCATTTGATATATAAAGTCGTTTTTAACCCAAAAAGAAGCATAATGAGTTAAGTTCAAATATACTTTTTCTTGATAACTTGATGCATATTGGTAAGGAAAAAATTTATTTGTAGTTTTAAGCTTTTCAGGTGGTAATGCCTTAGCGGGGAACTCTTCCACAGTATATGTTCCTTCATCGTCATCAGAATATTCAGAATTAGCCGAAAAAGATGTGAAACTGTGAATTTATATTACTATAAAAATTGATTTACAATTATTCAGATAAGAAGCATGGACTCATGAATTGAAATGGTTTTATAAAAAAAATAAACAAAGCACCAAAATGTCGACACAGGAATTTTTTCTTCATGATCCTTATGAGTTTCTACATGTTATGTCGTTAGTCATTGGTTATGACATTCATGCTTGTACATTGTCTTGGAAACTAGGTGCATGAAATGGTCTTGAAAATATACCATAAAGGTTTAGCTGGTACATTCATGCTTGAAAAGTTGGAAACTATGACATTGATGGTTGTACACAGTGGCGGAATTAGGATATTACATAATGATAGGTAAAAAACATTAAGGACTAAGTGTTATGCAGAATTTAACACTTAAACAAGAACACACAAGATGTAAAAAAACTTTCACTTTGATTATCAATGTCGAACTTGCTTACAATGAAAGATGTTTACGAATGAAAACTTATATAAAACTTGATATTAAACATTAACCTAAAGGCCTTCTTATATAGATACAAGAAGCCTTGTACAATAATCTACGTATCAACTATTCTAGGTAAAGATAAATATAGAAAATACATTGTCGTTTCTATCCTTACTAGAAGTATTCTAGAATATAATAAACGTGTAGATTATATCTTCCATCAGTGCTTGTCTTCAATGTATCAACGCTTGACTTTAACTTGTCAACGCTTGAGCTGTCAGCGCTTGCTTTGTTCTTGTCAACGCTTGAATTGTTCTTGTCAGCGCTCAAGTGATCTGGCCTTAATTTATTCCCAACAATCCTCCCCTAAACTTGATATCCACTCTTATGATCAAGTTTCTGAATAAGCATTAAGGACTAGGAGGAGTCTAACAAATCTTCTCATATTGGTAGTGAATAAATCTGATCAAATCCTTTGCCACGTCACTTGAATAATCTATCTCCAGCTGAGTATCCTTCATCTTTTCCAAAACAGCCTTGGATATGAAATACTGAGCATCCACAAGTAGATACTCAGCAAACTTTGTAGAACTCAAATGGTATACACCAGCAGCTGAATATAACCTCCATTGGAGACCACTGAGGTCATCTTCAAGATCCTTCCATATTGCAGGATCTTCATCTTTTGTCCCACACATTCTTTTGAATGTGGTCCAAAGTTTTATTCCATTAGCTGAAGTTGGTGCTTCAGCCTCATACTTGGTCTCCAGCAACCTCCAAAGGTCCACCAAGTCTTCTCTATCACAACTTGCAAATAAAGATATGAGAGTGGTAAAAGTGTGTACCTCCTTGCTAAATCTGCCAATCTTCCAGAATCCACATTCATCTTCTGCATAGCTCACAACTGGATTCCTGGAATCTAATGGTAACACTTGCACCATACCTGAAGCTTCTAATGGGGAGAGCTTGAGGCTCTTTCTCATAACTGCTTCACTTGGATATAGTGGATCCATATCTTTTGGAAACTCAAATTTAAATCCCTTCTTCACTAGCCTGGGAACTATAATAGCTTTCTTGATTTCCATTTCTTCTGCAAGTTGCTCCTTTCTTTCATCTGAAAGAAGTCTGAGAGTGTTTGCTTCCTGCACTCTCACCTAAATGGGATAAGCCCTATGTTCCAACTCATCAAATGTCAAAGCCTTCAACTTCTGATGTGTCCATCCAACTCCATGACATCTGAGCAACATAAAGTAGAGCTCTCTTCTATCCCTTTTCAACTCTGAGAGAATATTACTTGCCTTGTGTTTCAAAATTACCTTACAATCCTTCTGAACTCTAAGAAGAAGCTCTAAACCCCATATGTGATCTGAAATGGTCAAGTCTGGATTATCCATGCAGCTTTCTTCCCAAGAATTGTACATTTGAACCACTTCTGGCATGTCAAAGTCAACCTGCAATTTCAATTCTCTCATCTTTTCCCTAGCAAGCTCATCACCATACTCAAGCCTTTCAGGTTCTATAATCATCACACTTGAGTCTGAGCTAGCTCCATCACTTTCTTCTTCAGAAGTCACAACAAATGGTGACTTTTCCTTTTCACCTTGTTCCATCATTTGTTCAGCCAATCTTCTATCAAATTCAACTTGGGCTGCATCTTTTGGAACAAATTCTTCTACCATTTTACCCTTACCCTTATCTGATGGTGCAATGGTTGGTAAGGTAGATGGTAATACCTGAGTAGAAACCTCCTTGATGATAGATGATGACTGGGATACATCACCTTCATGTGCAGGTCTGTCAACGCCCAAATTTATCCTATCAGCGCCCAAAATACTTCTATCAGCGTCCAAATTTGCCTTGTCAACGCTCAAATATTTTCCCTCAGCGCCTTGTGTAACCTCTCTCAACATAGCTGTAAATGATAAATTTAGGTTGGTGGTAGAGATTAAGGACGTATCAAAACCTGTTTGTTTCTTCAAAGTTGTAAGGGCTTCAGCAACATCCATTGATTGACCATCCTGGCTGCCCTTATCACTCAGATTTATTTGATCTTCCTCCCCTTTGGAAGACTCCTCCATACCCCTCCTAGCATGATCACTTTCCAAAACAACAATCCTCTCCCTCAATTGCTTGAGTTCAAGGCCTTGTGAGCTGACAATGTGTACTAAGTCTGCATTTTGCTTTTGCAAGCTAATGCAGACTGCCGTCAATTCCAAAAGAGTCATTGGTTCCAGTCTGCCCTCTTCTAAAATGGGGATTTGACCTCCTAAATCAGATTCATTGGGCAAGGATGAGGACTTAATGATGGTGGGACTGCCTTGGCCAGCATCTAAGCCAGAACCAATAGTCCCAGCCTCATCCAGGTCACCAGCCACACTTGTGGTGGTGGTTCTCTCTGCTTCATGGCTAGGACCACCAGAGGAGAACACTCCAATAGTCCTTTGGCGTTTCACCAACCTATATTCAGGTGGTGTGGAAGATGGTGTGGAAGAATAGGTGGATGTGGGTTGGTTAAGGGGTGTTTGGGATTGTGAAGGTTGTGTGTCAGCGTTGGAAATAGGCACATCAACGCCAACATTTGATGTGTCAGCGTCAAAGGGTTCTTGGTCAATTTGCATTTGTTCAGGTGAGGGTAAAGGTTCAGGAATGGGTTCAAGTTGTGGTTGAGGGTCAATTTGAGGTTGGGGGTCTGTTTGGGGTTGTGGGTCTGGTTGAGGTTGTGCTGCTGCAATAACAGCAAGCATGGTTGGGGTTAAAGGTAAGTCTCTATGGGGTGGTGAATCCATCTTCATAAAAATAGCTTTCTTTTGCTCAGGGATCTTATAAAAATCATTGTGATCCCTTGAGCAGTAACCTTGATCATCAAAAATCATTTGCAGAAAACGGGGATAAGCTAAAGTCATTTTTGTCCCCTTGTTTTTACACATCCCTTCAAAAATCATTTTAGAATAGTTATATTTTTGCCCTGTTGCAATGCACACAATAGCACTAGCAATGGATCTATTGATCTTATTGTGTGCAGTACATTTGGGACTCAAACATTAAAGGAGGATATGTATGAGGTACTTCCAGGCTAGGGGAAATTCCTGCTTATGATACTTGTTTAGAGTACCTTCATCAGGAAAGGGATATCCCAAAGCCCTAAGCCCTTGTTCTATTTCATTTATGGGAAGGGTGACTATACCATCAGCATCATCAAGATGCAAGGCTTGGCGTACCAAAGCCTCAGTAACCACCCAAGACCTCCCATGAACAATAGAAGTTAATGTGGTCACTCCATTAACTGTTGAGGAACTAACAGTATTCCAAAACTACTTAATGTGTGTGACTGGAATGAGTGGTGCATGAGAAAGAGCATACCTTAATGGGGATGCGTTCAAATACGCCACCATTTGTGTGTATTGAGAAAACAGATCATCATCAGCTTCAAGATAAGCAATCATGTTGTGTTGTGATCTGAACCCCAATGCCAATTCTGCTGAGTTAAACTTTGGCGCCATTGATGAAAGCTGTTAATTTGAAGTGTAGAAGATGAGGTTGATAAGAGAAAAGTGTTAGACAAGAATTATAGATACCCTGTTTAAAATAGGAGCCAAATTTATAGGAGAGAAAGAATGCATGTGATTGGCCCCAAAATAGGCAAAGATTTTCAAAAATCAATCATGAAAATATTGAAAAAGTTATAAGTTATCTCATGCATTAAATGAAAGTAACAACTCCTAAAATTACGGCTTGAAAATATGTCAAAAAGTAACAACTGGGTAGGTCCCATTGAGTGTCAACGGTCAAAAATAACCTATCAACGCCCAACGGCTATAATCTTGTCAACGTTTGCCTAAAGCCATGTCAGCGTCAAATTTGGTCACAACAACGCTTGGAAAATTCTTGTCAGCGTCCAAAAATAAAAATATTTTAAAAAGTGAAAAATGACCTTAACAAGTAATTTATCCTAGAGAAGATAACCAAAAGCTGATAATTATCATAGGGCGGCAAGCACTATCCAGTTATGCACACTTGCATAAGCAAGATAGACATAACAGTCCTCTAGTGTCCCTTCCTAACCAAAATTTTTAACAACAAAGTTACCTTATAAAATCCTTGTTACTCCCAGGTAAATCCTATATCAAAATCATTCCCAAGTCTCCCAACAGACCACAACCAATTCTAGGCCAAAAATGTCTTGGCAGCATGCAAAGTTGATATACTATGCTTGCTACAGTGCCTCATGATTTAGTAAAACTAACTCATACTCACCTGTGGACACAATCTAGAATTGTGATAAGAGTATCATATGGATACCCAAACATCCTAAAGGTTCCTAAAACCTCCCCTTAAATTATGATACAAAAAGTTTGCTAAAATCATGCATGAACATAAAAATTTATGTCAAGATAGGAATGAAACATTCCAACCATCATCCATAAATAAAAACTTGTCCAAATGCTTCTCCATTTATCCATAAGCAACTCTGTATCCAATGGTATACTAACTCCATCTGCACATTTAGATTAAAAACCACAAAACTAACATTGTTGCTGACAACGCCCCGATAACACATGACAGCGTTGAGGGAAGCTTTGTCAGCGTTAGACAATTATATTGCTGACAACGTTGCAAAAACACTTATCAGCGTTCAAGCAACCTTTGTCAGTGTTAGAAAAAGATAGTGGAAAATCTAAATAATCAATAAGACCAATAATAATAATGCATCATCCTGTACATACTTTTACAAAAAGAATCCAAAACACATATTATGTGAGATTAACCATTCCAATACTTGTTACCAAGTATTGAAATCTCCCAGCATCAAAAGGTTTAGTTAATAAATCTGACACATTTTTCTCAGTGTCAACCCTATCTGGTTGTATTAAACCTTTTTCAAAGCAATCTCTTATAAAATGGTGTCTAATTTCTATGTGTTTAGTTTTAGAATGATGTACAGGATTCTTAATGATGCATAAAGTTCTATTATTGTCAACAAATATCTTAGTATGCATGAAATTATACCCATAATCCAATAGCTGGTTCTGAATCCACAACACTTGGCCACAACATGCTGCTGCAGACACATACTCTGCTTCAGTTGTAGAATTATCCACCACTGTTTGTTTCTTGCATTGCCAAGATATTAACCTACTCCCAAGAAACTGACATCCACCAGTTGTGGATTTCCTATCAAATTTATCACCTCCATAATCACTATCTGAATATACAATCAGCTCCAATGGTGAATCCTTTGGGTACCACAAACCAAGGCTAGGATAGCATCTTAGGTACCTAAAGATCCTCTTCACAGCATAAAGGTGACATTCTTTGGGAGTCACTTGATGGCGTGCACAAGCACACACAGCAAACATGATATCAGGTCTAGAAGCAGTAAGAAACATCAAGGATCCAATCATGGATCTATAATGCCTGACATCAACATCTTTCCCATCTCCAATCTTTCCCCAAGGGTGTTCTCTATCCATAGGAGTAATAGCCCTCTTTTCATGTGGAGAAAATCCAAACTTCTCCAAGATCTCAGCAACATATTTGTCCTGGGAGATGAAGATACCATCCTCTTTTTGCTGAACTTGTAAACCAAGAAAGAAGTTCATCTCCCCCATAGCACTCATCTTGAATTTGTCTGTCATAAGCTTGGAGAAATCCTCACTCATCTTTGGATCAGTAGACCCAAAAATGATATTATCAACATAGACCTGCACAAGTAACACATCTTTGCCTTTCTTAATTGTAAATAGTGTCTGATCTATGGTGCCCCTCTTGAATCCATTGTCCACCAAATAGGTAGACAGAGTACCATACCATGCTCTAGGGGCTTGATGAAGGCCATACATAGCCTTTTTAACTCTATACACTTTATCTGGATGCTCTGGATCCTCAAAACCAGGAGGTTGCATGAAATAAACTTCCTCAACAATGGTGCCATACAGGAAGGCACTCTTGACATCCATTTGATAGACTGTGAAGCCCATGCAGGAAGCATAGGCTAGAAAAATCCTAATAGCTTCAATCCTTGCAACTGGTGCAAAGACCTCCTCATAGTCTATCCCCTCCTCTTGTGTATAACCTTGAGCCACTAACCTTGCCTTGTTTCTGACCACAATACCTCTTTCATCTCTTTTGTTCCTAAGAACCCATCTTGTCCCTATAGGTCTGACATATATAGGACAATCAACCAGCTCCCAAACATCCTGAATTGCAAATTGGTGAAGCTCATCCTGCATTGCTTCCACCCAACTTGGTTCTTTGAGAGCATCAAATATTTTCTTGGGTTCTTCTTGTGACAGAAAACATGCAAACAAACATGCTTGCACAAGAGGGGTATCAACCTTCTTGTGTATATTGGCAATAAACCCACCAAGACCTTGATGAGATCTTCTAGTCTGAACTGGAGTCATAATATCACCAATGATCTGAGATGTGGGGTGATTCTTCATTGTGGAAGTGAGAACCCCTCCTTCAAAAAGTCTGGTGTCCTCAACCTCACGCTCCATGTTGCCAATATCTTCTTCATCAGACTCTCTTATATCAACATAAGGATGACCTTCTTCATAAGAATTAGAAGGTTCACCTTGTTCAAAAGTGGAAGAGAAAAGATGTTCAAAGGTGTTGTCAACGTCTGAACCTTGTTTGTCAGCGCTTGGGCTAACAACGCTTGAACTGTTGTTGTCAACGTCTGAGCCATCAACGTCTGAATTGGTCTTGTCAGCGCTAGATTTGCCTTTGTCAGCGCCTGAATAACCATGCACGTTTGTATCTGGTGGTATTTGGAAACCACCATTATCTTGTCCAGCAGCAGCATCAGCAGCAAAAGCATTTGTCCAAATAGGAATTGTGACATATTCAAATGTAGGAGATGCCTTTTCTGCTTGTGATCCAACCTTCTCATGAACCTGTGTACCTGAAACATTAACAACTTGTTCCTCCACAACATTTGAAGTTACCTTCACAATGTCTGGATTAGTGACAGGCATATAATTTAAAGTTTTAGATAAGGGTTCCAAATCAAACAACCAATTAGGACCACTTTCAGGATCACTAGGTTTATTCTCTAAGAACCTAACATGTACTCTCTCAACTATACGTTTGTCCTCTTTAAGATAAACCCTATAACCCTTGCTCTGGACTGAATACCCCATGAAATAGCCCTCATCACCTTTTGCACTAAATTTCCCTAAGGCATCACTAGTATCTAGCACTACTACATGACAACCAAAAGGTATGAGAAAACCAATATTAGGTTTTCTTCCCCAAAGTAACTCATAAGGTGTTTTGTTCTGAATTTTGTTAACCAATGCTCTATTTTGCACATAGCATGCTGTATTAACAGCCTCAGCCCAAAAGGCTATTGGAAAGTGAGCATCAGCCAACATTGTTCTGGCTGCTTCAATTAGGGTTCTATTTTTCCTCTCAGCAACCCCATTTTGTTGTGGGGTTCTAGCAATGCTAAATTGCCTAGTAATTCCTTTCCTGGCACAAAAATCATCTAGCTTCTTGTTCCTAAGTTCTCCACCATTATCACTCCTAAGCATTTTAACCTCATTTCCAGACCTTTTCTCAATCTGAGTGATAAAATCAATAAGAACATCAGCTGTGTCACTCTTCATAGCTAGAAAGAATGTCCAAGTAAACCTAGAAAAGTCATTTGTGACAACAAAGCAATATGACTTACCATTCAAACTTTCTATATTTGTTGGACCAAAGAGGTCCATGTGAAGCATATGAAGAGGTCTGGAACTAGTATGCACCTGTTTGGACTTGAATGAGACCTTGTGCTGCTTGCCTTTAAGACATGCAACACAAGAGTGGTCATTGTGGAAGGCCTTCTCAGGAAAACCATCAACTAAACCAAGCCTCACAAGTCTATTTATATTTTTAAAATTTATGTGCCCTAGTCTCCTGTGCCACAAATTACTCTCATCTACTGAGGCCTTAGCATAAAAACAAGAAATATTGGTATTCATTTTAATCCCATTTAAATTCACATTATATATGTCCTTATGCCTAGGTGTTCTATACTCAATATATTTCTCATCAGGGATCTTAAAATCCTTGCTTAACACCAAGCACTCAGTATCAGTGAAAAGAACTTTATTTTTGTTATCACAAACTTGTGATACACTAAACAAATTATAATCAAGTTCTTTTACCAGGAAGACGTTCTCAAAACGCAGATTATTGGTGAGAAGTGTTCCTTTGCCTGTGATTGTCCCATAACCACCTCCAAAGTATACCTTATCACCATCTTTAATAGGGGTGAAATTCGTCAGATAGTCTTCCTTCCCTGTCATGTGCCTTGAGCATCCACTATCCCAATATCCATAATCATTGATCTGTCTTTGAATGCCCTGCACATAAAGAAAACAAATTAGTTTTCTTTGGGAACCCAAGTCTCAAAAGACTTGGATTCATCTGGTTGTTCAATAAGAACAGACTTAGTTCTCATAACAACCCCATTCTCATCCTTTTTAGGATGAAATACCCAGTTAACCCCAATAGATTTAGTAATGACCCTTGATATGTAATTAAATCTATTGCAAGTCATTGAAATTCCATTATCATTAGGGTTTTGATCTTTCTTGGGTCTCCATGTTAAGCTTGAAGAAGCTTTAGACCTCTTACCTTGTGGCTGCAAATATTTAGGTCTGGTCACGTTTCTGTCATCGTTAGAATTTGTCCTGTCAACGCTGAAATTACCCTTGTCAGCGTTGAACCTAGGGTTTGCTACAGGAACCCATTGCCTATTTGACCAGGTGTTTGTCTTTTGAAAAGGTCTTTGTTCATGAGTGTTAGACCTTCTAGAAAAGAATGGGGCAGGTCTAATCACTTGTGGACTTTGCTGCACACAAGGTTTGGGTCTGATAACGTTTGACTTCCTAACAACGTTGACTTTCTTCCTATCAGCGCTGAAATTGTTCCTGTCAGCGCTGGCTTTGGGAGCGTTGACACACTTGTATGCCAAATGTGAAAAGCTACCACAAGTGTAACAGGCTTTCTTAGAAACAACCTTAGGTCTAGAAGAGAAGAAGCCTGTTCCATGATTGCTAACTTGGCTCTTAGGTGACCTATTATTCCTATACATCTCTGCATATTTAATGGTAGGTCTTCTAACAGTGTTTGAGCCTAGGTCAACAGCTTTACCAGTGATTAGGTGAGTAACCTTAATGGGTGGTGATTCATTGGGACTTTCACAAAGCAAACCTCCCTTAACAAATAAAGTAGGGTTAGCTTTCTTCCACTCATTTAGGTCAGTCAATTTTTGTTGATACTCTTCCACTGGAGTGATAACTCTTGGTGGAGGAATGAATTCCTCCTCTTGCCATTCTGGAATACCAGTCCAAGACAAGTCCTTTCTAAGGACACCATAGAAGTCACCAGCTGGTGGTGGAACCAGAGAGTAATCATTCATCCCAATCCCAGTCATGTCCTTAGGATCCCTTTGTTTAGCTACACAGTCTCCTAGGTTTTGGGTAGCTCTATCAAATCTTTGAATCTTGAGGTCAACATTATCTTTATTCTTAATGGCCTCATCTAACTTAGCCTGTAGGTCTCTATTAACCTTTGTCATGATGTTTCTAACATCCATACTACCCTCTAGCTCATGTTTTAAGATATTGATCTTATCTTTTAAGTCAAATTCCATTTTCTTGTATTCAGAAACGGTTTTCTCAGTTTCAGTAAGAGCTAGTTGGTAATTAGACAATTTACACCTTTCAGTACTCATATCATCTTTTAGTTTTAACACCTCTTTGTTAAGTCTTTCAGTGTTTAACCTACAACCTTTGCTACAAAAAGCATCATCATATACCTCATTATCAGATGAAGAGGAGGAGTGTGCCATGAGAGCATATTCAACATGCTCTTCTTCTTCAATATCAGCAACCAAAGCTTTATCCTCTTCAGCATTCTTAGCCAGATAGCTCCAATCCCATCCTGTACCATCAATTCCTTAAACTGCAACCATGGCTTTGGAATCCTGAGCTTTAACAACCTGACTTGAGGGTTTACCAGCATCAGATCTTCTAGGAGATCTGCATTCCCTCATGAAGTGCCCCATACGATGACAGTTGTAGCATTCAACTTTGGATTTATCAAATCCAGCTGTGTCTTTAGCATTGAAGGTCATCTTCTTTTTAAACCTTCTATTCCACCTATTTGCTCTTATACTAGCAAGAGCCATGTTCCACTTGATGTCCATCTCTTCCAAGTGCTCATCACTTATCTGCTCAAGGTCCTCATATGTAATCACTAAACCATTGGGCAAAGAAGCAATGTAAGCACAAACAGTATCCAAATCCAAACCAGCAGGTTTAACTCTTGGGGAGTCATTCTTGAATGTGTCAGCGTCTGAAAAAGAGACGTTGACAGGACTTGTTCCAGCGCTGACATATGATGATCCAGTAACTGGATGCATATAAGAGTCCTTCTGATTGAATTGACCTTCACTATGAGAGAAGAAGGCCATGTGGCTGGTGGTAGATTTGCTTCCATGCTCTGAAAGAGTTTCATCTTCCAACAGTCTTAGTTTGTTGTAGATGTCATCAAACGAGGAGCTCTTGTAAGTATTGTTGGCAAGAATAGATCTTGGCTCAATCTTCCATGCCTAACCAAGACTTTTAAGAAAGGAAGCATTGGTGTCAACATCACCAACTTGTGTCCCCATGAAGGACAACTTGCTTGTGATGTCAAGCAACCTGCTTCTCACACTACTCAGTTTCTCATTGGGTTGAGCTTTGAAGACAACATAATCATGCAGAAGTTGCTTTTTCTTTTCTTCCTTAGTGTCTGCATTGCCACCATATACAACTTCAAGTGCTTCCCAAAGATCCTTAGCAGATTCATAGCCTCTATATTTGTGCTGGTTTTCTTGTCCCAACGAGACTTTCAAAATATTTAGGGCTTTCATGTCAACCCTTTTCTTTGCAATATCTTCAGCACCTACAGCTCTACCATCTCCAGGTTTTTCTTACTTATCCTCTTCAGGGCATCCTTCAACAGTTGTTCTTTGACTAATGGCATCAAGAATCTTTTGAGCCTTATTGAATGAGTTTCCATATTCAATAATCTCCCAGAGTGTGTAGTCATAGATCCCCAGATATTGTTCAAAGTTAAACTTCCATAAGTCAAAGTTGGTTGCATCAAGCATGGGAATCTTGATGTTTGGTAAGGCTGAGGAGGAGGATGTTATTGCTTCAGACATGATGTTGTTAGGGTTTTGGTGTTTTTAGGGTTTCTGAGAAAATTAGGGTTTTGGTGTTCGTGTATGGTGTTCTTTAAAGATCAAAAGTTCCTCAACAATCTCTGATACCACTTGTTGATTCCAAACTTAGATCGATTAGCTTTGTGTATACGAGATTTAGATCAAGTAATACACGTAGAGAAACCTTTGTATATGCTTTATGAATCTAAGTGTTATGCGGAATTTAACACTTAAACAAGAACACACAAGATGTAAACAAACTTTCACTTCGATTATCAATGTCGAACTTGCTTACAATGAAAGATGTTTACGAATGAAAACTTATATAAAAATTGATATTAAACATTAACCTAAAGGCCTTCTTTTATAGATACAAGAAGCCTTGTACAATAATCTACGTATCAACTATTCTAGGTAAAGATAAATATAGAAAATACATTGTCGTTTCTATCCTTACTAGAAGTATTCTAGAATATAATAAACGTGTAGATTATATCTTCCATCGGTGCTTGTCTTCAATGTATCAACGCTTGACTTTAACTTGTCAACGCTTGAGCTGTCAGCGCTTGCTTTGTTCTTGTCAACGCTTGAATTGTTCTTGTCAGCGCTCAAGTGACCTGGCCTTAATTTATTCCCAACAAATATATAATGTAATGTAATTCAATATTTGCTTGATGGGCTTTCACAAAAAGAAAAGAAAGCAATATTGGGCTTAAAATGAAAGGATAGTGAAAATAGGGTTTTATTACTGTATATCATAAAGACACCATATACATCTTTCTTATTTCTTCTAAATCTTACTCACACTTCATAGTACAAGCCACCATAGACATCTTTCTTATTTCTCATTTCGTTTAAATCCCGTTGTGTAACTGCTCATTATCATAAAAGAAATCGAAATCGATTTACAAGCAGTAACTCACAACATGGGGAATAAAAACGGTAATGGCGAGTGGTGGTTTTCGGCGAGATCCCGTTGTGTATTTGGTGGTGAGAGGTGACGATGGTGGCGAGGAAGACGGACGGTCGTGACGACGAAGGTATTTAGGACGATGGTGGTGAAGACAACTGTGTGGTTAGGGCGACAATAGTTTTTATAGATTGGTAATGAGGATGGTAATCTACGGTGGCTATATAGTGTTAGGGGCTTAAAATGTGTAATGGTTACTTAACTGTTACAAATATGAAATTGATTGGTATTATTTAAGATTTTATAACAGTTTACAGAGACTTAATTTGTACTTTTTTATTATATTAAATGGGCTATATGAGTTAGAGCTGGAAGCTGTTACAAAATTTAAAATATTTATGTTTTATTAATCTTTATTACTTCTAACAACTTGTATATATTTTTTAATAAAGAAATGTTTTGGGCTGAAAAATTTAAGACTTCTAAATATAGAAAAAAGCTAAAATCTTTTATAAAGTAGTAAGATGTTATACTACTATTCTAAGCATGTATTGTACGTGGACACCATGGTATATAACTAAAGAACAATTTATTTCTTCAATCAGAATTTTAATTATGCATGTTTTTTTTTTAAACGTAACTGGTAACGTTTAGCAAAATCTTATTTGTATGCATGTATAATGTGTTATGTTTAAAGATTTTTTATTTGACTAGTGAAATGAGAAGAGAATTGGTTGACATATATAGCGCCAGTGTTCCGTTTATATAAACGTTGCTTACCGACTATGTTTATTAGAGGTCGATTGTTTGTTGTTTCTTGTTTGAAAGCATGATATAAGACGTCCAAAGTAACAACCCACACGTGCCTAAACATAGAAAAAAGGCTAGATATGGAACAAAATAGCAACCGTTGCGCCATTCAAACCTTACATGCACGATCCGATCTGAGTACCACTTGGACCAAGAAATAATTGAACCTTTAAATCTTTTTGGAAACACATAAAAAGTTTGGAGATCGTATAAATTTTCAGGCATTTAATGAGAGTCCACTATAACTTTTGATTTGTTTAGTGAACACCAAGTGTATGCCTGGAACCATAACACTAGTCATAACATATATGTTCTTCAAGCCATGTGGTATATTAACTAGCAACAACTTCTTTCTTCTCTCTATGTGGGATTGAATTGGTCTTTAAAGAAAAGATAATTAAGTTGAACTTAATTTTGTTTTTTCTTTTTAATAAAATTTTGAACTTACGTATAACCCTAACATATTGATTCATCAGTTGAATCTTTAACGTATAACCGTAACATATCGACTTATCAGTTGAACCTTTAACGTATAACCGTAACATATCGACTTATCAGTTGAACCTTTAACGTATAACCCTAGTATATCGACTCATTTGTTTAACCTTTAATGTATAACCATAACATATCCTCATCAGTTGAACCTTTAACGTATAACCCTAACATATCGACTCATCAGTTAAATATTTAACGTATAACCATAACATATCGACTCATCAGTTAAACCTTTAATGTATAACGCTAACATATCGACTAATCAGATGAATCTTTAACGTTTGAAATAATTCAAAATAATTTAAAAATATTTTAAATAATTTTTAATTTATTTAATATTAATTATAACAATTTATTTTGATTTTTATAATTAATTTTAATTGTTTATAATATAAACAATTTATAAGTATTTTAAAAAATGTTTAATACAATAAGAAGGTCGCAGCGAAATGCGAGTTTTAATAGCTTGTACAAGAAAATAAAAGTTAAGTCATAGTACATATTTAAAATGAAGAGTTCATATAAGTTTCTGACAGGTTTGGTAAGATGAATTCCAATTTTGGATGGATTTCACAAGAACAAACATATCATAAACATCATACTATTCTTAAGACGTAAGGTTTATTTAGACCATGGTATATAACCAAGAAACATTTTATTTCTTCCATCGATGTGGGGTGCATTAATAGGATGGTCTTGATTATAACCAAACGATTTTAAAGCTCATCATAGAGACCTTCACAATACTAATAAAGACAGTGGCGTAGCTTGTAATAAAGTAAATGAACGTAGGTATCATTTTTAACCGCGTGTTGGGCTTAATGGGCCGACTAATGATTTCTCCAATAACAATTTACTCCATTAAAACTTACTTAAATTAATTTCAACAATTATACTGTAACT
This sequence comes from Glebionis coronaria, assembly GCA_025667525.1. Classification (NCBI taxonomy): domain Eukaryota; kingdom Viridiplantae; phylum Streptophyta; class Magnoliopsida; order Asterales; family Asteraceae; genus Glebionis; species Glebionis coronaria. The sequence continues at coordinate 698,469,476 of CM046875.1, forward strand.
TTATAGAACTAGACGAGTACCCGCGCATAGCGGCGGGAATGTCTAGCTACAGATATTTAACTTTTTTTTACTTTTTTTATTAGTTTCGTGTAACGGGTGTTTCTCGCATGCCTTATAATACACCAACAAAGTTGAGCTATTTTAACAAAGCTAGGCCCCAACCACACTTAAATCCCCGACTATCACCTATCTTTGTAAAATATATAAGTCATGAATACTTGTGATGTTAAAGTATTTTCACACGAACCATAAGTGTACAATGAATATTTGAAGACAAACAAACATATCATTAGGTGATTACATTACATAAGTTTTTTATATACAGATGCAACAAAAACATGAGTTTTCTCATAAAGATCTAACAAGTGCATCCAAACTGGTTGTTAACAACTTCGATGATCTTGATTCAGAAAAGGGATCGAGTAGTTGATATGTACATAACCAGGTAACAACACAGGTCCATTTAAGTTGCGTTTTCTATAATCTTTTTTTTTCCTTGGGCCTTGAGTGCTTGATTCAGTGGTAACTTATTGTGGGAGGCTGCATTGATATTTTTAGCTGAGGTCACTGGAATGTATTGTACTGGTATTTCCGTGTTGATGGATCAAGAAGGGTGGAGGCTGAACGGACTTCAGGTGGTCGATTTGTAAGAGGCGATATGTTTGTCGGTTTGTACGCCTGTACGACAAGCATTTTCATCTCTTTCTCAACATGGAAATCAATCTTGTAGTGATGTATAAAGGAAACAATTGTCTTTTCTCGAATTAATAAAGCCATGGTTGACCTGACTTCAGGTGGTCGATTTGTAAGAAGCAATAAACGGGATATTATCTAACCTCCTCTTCCGCTTTCTTAAGTTCTAGTGCGCATAATGGTATGCATATTTCCACAACAGGTGTAGACACAATGGCCGGAATGCTTCCAATTTTGTCCCTAATCACCAGTGTGACTCGGGACCTATACAAAACATAAATAGGGTATTGTTAGAAGGTATTTTTTGGGGCAAGTATTTTTATCTAAGGATGTTATTTACATTGCGCAGACTTAAGAATCTTGTTTACAAGAAGTGCATGTGACATTCCAAGATATATCACTATATCAGCTTCTAACGATTCATACCAGTTTGCACACAGTCACACACTGCGTAACCCCATCCCCGCCCCTTGCCTCCGCCAAAATCCATCATCATACCTTGAATTACAAATTTAAACAACCATTCTAAACTTCTTGAATATCATCATGCATAAAGTGTTATAAAACTGTAAAAAAAAATAGACCCAATAATTTTTTTTTTGAAAGGCAACATTTTATTAGAACCACAAAAGAATTACAAAAACAAGGCATCTTACCCCCAATTAACAAGATAATTTAAATGAGGATGAGACCCAAACACGAAAAAACCCACATCAAACAAAACAAGCCTCTAAGCTCTACATACCACTCACATAACAATCCTAAACTAACACGGCAGAACCATCACAATTCGAAGGGTCACGAAACCAGCTTTGCCAAGAAAATAAAACTTTCTTTGACTTTCTTGTTATCCAATCAAAGATTTTAAGTTGAATTTCATGGACAATTTTATTCGTGCTCGCAATTTTCATACTAAACACACGAGAATTACGTTCCTTCCATATTATATACGCGATCACCCATGTTACTAGTTGCCACAACTTGCCCGAGGTGCCATTTGAATTAGCACCGTGCTGCAACATATCGGAGATAGAAGAAGCATTAATCAGAACTCTTCTCCACCAATAAAAAATCTTTTCCCACACACTCATCGCCAGATTGCAGTTAACTTTTGATTTGTTTAGTGGACACCAAGTGTATGCCTGGAACCATAACACTAGTCCTAATACATATGTTCTTCAAGCCATGTGGTACATTAACTAGCAACAACTTCTTTCTTCTCTCTATATGGGATTGAATTGGTTTTTATAGAAAAGATAATTAAGTTGAATTTATTGCTATTTTTTTAATAAAATTTACTGCTAACAAATATTAATCACTTATTCATTAAGTTTGTAATTTTTAAAGTTGTAAAAAATCGAAAAAAATATCTAAATTAAAAAAATTAATAGTTAATAAAAATATAGCAAAATAGAAATTGAATTAAAAAGTATAAAATGTTAGAAAATATGGTGAAATTATATTATAAAAATAATAAATAAATAAAAAGATTTTTTAATTTAAAAGAAAAAATGCTATTTAAATAGGTTGTTATAAATGTTTGTTTCAAAAGGTTGTTAGAAATGGTTATAATATGTAATCTTGATTAAATTATCAACAACTTGTTTTATTTAATAGTAAAAAAAGTCTGAATTTTCAGTCGTTCTATTTTAAGAAGGTCCCAAATACTTTATAAAGTACTATAGATATAGATATGTTTCATAAACCATGTGGTATATATAAACTAGCAATATCTTTTTTCATTTATCTATGTGGGATTACAACACTATCAAAGATCTTAGTATCTAATTAAATCATGATTTATGCAAGTCTTTAGTTTAGTGTGCTTCTATTATTATACATTTCAAACTATACATACAAAGGTTGGACACTAAAAGTAAGACATTATATAATGTAATAAAATTGAATGTATAACACCTTTCAGAAATAAAATCAAACAAGATAACATAAGCAAAAAAACAAGATAACATAATTAACCTAAAATTTCTAAAAAACGCATAGACTTCCCTCAATCAGACCGGTTGAAAAGCTATCTAAATTTACAACGCATAGGACTGACGAATAAAGTCAATCCTTACTTTGTAAACCAAAAATTTCATGTAGTAAATCTTAAAAAGTTAAGAAGGCATATAAGTTCGGGAAACGTTCTAGTCGACGAAGTTACAATTTTAATTTATAAATGAACTTCACTCGCTCAACATTTCCTAAACATGATACTCTTCTGAACATGTGTAACTTGTGTAGACCGTAGTATAAAACCAAACAACATTTCATTTCTTCCACCGATGTGGGATGCAAGAATTGAATGAGATGTTCTTAAAACACAATAATTCAAATGCCGACATTAAACTTTAGTTTTCGAATCTATATCATGGGAGTGTTCATTATACGCTTATCATTTGAAGAATTGTAGACAAGCTTTTGTACTAGAAACATGTAGCTTATAGCTTAGAATACACTCAAATGATAACCAGTGTATCCAATAGGTATATTAGTACTCCTGAAGTCCTGATGTGGCTAATTATGCATATGGCTGCGCACGAGTCGATCCATTCTAGAGCATCAAAGCTGTGATCTTTGACTTCTTTTCTAATGCTCCTTTTCAGAGACGAATAAAGTCAATCCTTACTTTGTAAACCAAAAATTTCAAGCAATTATTAAAAAGTTCAGAAGCCATATAAGTTCGGGAAATGTTCTAGTAGGTGAAGTTACAATTTTAATTTATAAATGAACTTCACTCACACAACATTCCCAAAGCATCATACTATTCTAAACATGTATAGTTTTTTAGACTGTAGCATAAAACCAAACAACATTTCATTTCCTCCACCGATGTGGGATGCATGGATCAGATGGTCTTAAGACACAATAATTTAAACGTCCACTCTAAACTTTAGTTTTCGAATCTATACAATGTGATTATGTGAGTGTTCATTATACGCTTATCATTCAAAGAATCGTATACAAGCTTTTTCGGTCAAGCAAAACTTACCGTTTGTACTAGAAACATGTAGCTTATAGCTTAGAATACACTCGAATGGTAACCAATGTATCCGGTAGGTATATTACTCCTGAAGTCCTGATGTGGCTAATTATGCATATGGCTGCACCTGAGTCAATCCATTCTCAAGCATCAAAGCCGTGATCCTTCACTTCTTTTCTATGCTCCTTTTCATGTTGTGAAATGCCTCAACTTACCAACTTACTACTTTTACACCAGTGTGCTTAGGATATGTGTTTTTTAAGAGTATTAAGTATCTAAACTTTTTTCTGGAGTATGTACCACTACTACAAATTTCTGATATGCCCTTTGCTTCGTTTGATATAGAAAACAACTCATACGCGCATATCATTAACACTCATTTTATTAGCATTGCATTAACATGGCAAAATCTCTAGGAATCATTGTAAACAGCTTCATAGGTCTTGAATGAAGAGATGTTGACACCCTCCGAGATGGTAAATGAACCTCGGGCCACCTATTATATATCTATGGTTTTTGGTTTTGCATCCAAAAGACAATGTATTAGAGAATAGATTATGGTTTAGTATATTCGGATCAATCTCCAAATGTGGGCTTAGAGCTCATTAGCGTCAAGTTAATGTTATCTTTGCAAAATATGATCTAACTTATGTCGATGTGTTGTTTGATCTTCTAGCCTCTAAAATTATTTATAATTTATTTAACACATAACGAATATGAGAAGATTTGTACACCAAGGTTCATCTAATGTGCGATTTTGGACTAGCCGAGGGAGATTAGGATTGATGGACATAATGTGAGAGTTTTATTAAAATAAATGTTACTTACATAATGTCATGATTTAATGACTCAAAGTTACTCGCATAATTGATACGTGTTTATGTGCATGTCAAGTGTGGTATAATCCTTTTTACTTCCAAATCATGAGTTGTGTATTAAGAAGGCATCTCTTTGTTTTAATAACCGGGCTTAATAGCCCTAAAATAACATGTCACACTATGCACATATCAAGCGATAAATTATCATCCACTCTTATGGGTTCAATAGTTAACAAGAATTTAGTTTGTCTATTTATATGAGATTTATAGTTATAATTTTTAAATCATAAAAGTATCAAACCGTACACATATTACTTCCCTAGTTCGACGATGTTCTTTAAAAATGGAACCAAATATTCGTGTATACCAATGTTTAGATAGCTCTATTGGCAAAAGTGAAAGTTTATGGACTTAAAATTAATAGTCGTGAGATAGGATCGAACTCGGGATCACGGGATTGCACACATAACGTAAAGGGTTAATTTATTTATTAAATATATTTTATATATATATTTATTAAATCAAACCAAAGCTTAACTAACGATCGTTGATAAATAAAAGTTAAGTTATAACGACCGTTATGGAATTAAATTGAAGCTAAAAGAAGGAAAACGGAAAAGTTCCGGAAGCCCTAGGTGGGCTTAATGGGGCGTCGGCCTAAGGAAGAAAAAGGAAGGGAGGAAAGATTTTCTTTCCTAATTGGGGATTAGCTTGGAGAACAAGTTTTGCTAAACCTATATAAACACCCCAAGGCCTTCATAATTTTTCACCCATCCTTCTCTTCTCTCTTGTCCTGCGATCGCAATACATAACCCACAAGGGTTATTCGTTGACTTTCGTTCTTTTATTTTATCTAGTCCTAGCCCCTCTCTAGGGTTGTTGGGTAGATATTCCATAAGCGTTGAAGCTCGGTTTGTTCGTGCTAGACTCACGGTTAACTCGTTGTATTACGTGTGTACAAGAGCGTGATATAATCTTCCTTTAGATTATATTCTTGGTGGTGTTCGTGATAAACCCTAGTTGCCGTTCGTTCCGTCGTCTTGTGGATCTTGCTAGGATAAAGGTATGTAACCCTAATCTTGATTAATATAATTGTGTTAAATTAATTGATCTTGTTAATCGCTTCCGCTATGCGTTCTTTCATCCATATTAGGGTTTTAAATAATTGTTATGAACTATATAAACCATCAGTGGCATCGAGAGCCGTTTTAACATGATTATAATTATCAAGATCTAAAGTTTTTTAACTAATAATGATTTGTGTTAAAAATTACATGTGTTTTTTAGGTTTTATGAAAAATTAGGGTTTTGTTTTTTATTATTATTAAAATCGACTTATGTCGAATTTTTTATAAAAAAAAAAAAAAAAATTTGTAAACCCTAAAATTACATGGTAATTGACTTTAGATGTTTTGCATGAATTAATTGTTATGTCATGTGTGGTTACGATCCGTAGTTTTTTAATTGTTAAGAGAATGTGGGAGATCCGTAATGAACGTGCATGTTTTTTACGGATCATATAATTTTGATTGCTATTTGCTTTATTTGATTCAAAGTTTTAAAATTAGGGAAGACTTTTTATGTTTATAAAAACCCTAGATTTGATGTTCTTTGAATAAATTGCTTTGCATGTGGCTTTTTGATTTAGTTTTTTTTTTGTACTACTTGTTTTCATACGTTTTTTTTATTGTATGTTGTAAACAAGGGTAATTTTTTTCCAAGAAAAATAATATGGACTAAATCTTATCAAAATTAATGAATTGATTTGAGATGTAAAATACATATGATTTGTGTTGATTAGAATTGCAATAGCAACTTAACGGCCTACTCAATTTTGACAAAATATAAAGTGGGTATAACGCACCGCTGGTCAAGTACCCGGTTAAGGAAGGAGGTGTTATGCTTCAGCGCTGACCAAATTCCCGGCTCGCCTGTTCAAAATTGGAATTACCTACGGTTGTTATTGGTATAATTCTTTAAGGTTGATTTAACTACATTGATTCACATCCGAAACACAATGAATAAGGTTATTGCTTTGTGCTATAACTGAGTTCTAGAAAAAGTACGGTGTGAATTTAGTTGTGTGTAAAATCTTTGATTGGTTGAACCAATACCTCAACTTGCAAATATATGATGAACTTTTAGTCTCACCAAAAAGTTTACTAAACGTTTTTTTATTAAACTTATGTTATGGAGATGTATGCATGCTTCTCCGTACATGATTTTGACACCAAAATCTATACCCTAAATTTAAGTCATATGCCCTCTAATTGACGAACACTTGAAGTTACAATTGTCGTCATATAAGATATCGGACGATGTTGTAATGGAGAGAAAACTTCATGACTGAATAAGATTGCACATGAAGGTTTTACGTTCTTTAGATTAGTCGACTTAATTGAGTTACTCAGTGAGAACTGGAAACTTAAGGCATAAAGAAGGGATAAAACATGTTTACAATGCAAATGATTTTGGCAATGTAAATCCCTTAACATATCTAGAAATTGCAATTTGATTTGGCAATTATTGTTCGACAAGTTACTGTGTTGAATACATTTTTCACTAGCAGATCAACTGATGTGATGAATCTATGTCAATATGGGTTCTAGTTTTTCAAGGAAATACTATGGTTTTATTACCGGGGAAATTTTATTTTCTTGAATTGTATTATCGAAAATACTAATGTTTGAACTTATTTCTGTAGAAATGGCTCAACCCGAAAGCAATCTGACAATAAGCTCGGCGTTCAAAGCTTTCTTTGAACGGCCTGAACTTACTGGCCCAAATTTCAATGACTGGTACCGCTCACTAAGAATTGTTCTAAGAGCAGCGGGTACTATCAATATCTTGGAAACTCCTTTTCCGGATGATCTTGCTGCAGGAGCATCTGATGCGGACAGGCTTCAACACGCCGCTAACGTTAAGAAGCACCATGAGGTGGCTGCTGTAATGTTAGGGAGAATGGCTCCAGCACTTCAAAGGAACTATGAGCTATTTCCACCTCAGGCAATGCTTGAGGAACTTAAGGCAGTGTATGAAACGCCACAGGCTGTAGAGATCTATGATCTTGTTGATGCTCTACACAGCTGTAAGCAAGCTCCTGGAAAGTCCGTAAGTGCACATTACTTGGAGATGAGAGGTTATATGGAATAGCTCATCGCACTAGGACAGCCCTTTGATCATGCTATGGCTATTAACTTGATCAACAGGTCCCTTAATAAGGACTTTGGTGATTTTGTTCGTAACTATAATATGCATTGCACGGGGAAGACAGTTAATGATTTGCATGCAATGCTCATTGACTTCGAAAAGGGTTTGAAAGATAAGGCATCCACTGCTACGCCTCAAGTACTCTATGTACAAAAGGGTAGAGTGTCTAAACCTAAACCGCAAGGGAATAAGAAGCAGAAAGGCAAAGGCAAGGCTGATAAGAGCAAGCAAGTTGCGACTACATCTAAGCCGAAGCAGAACTTTGCTAAGAAATCTCAGAAAGATGAGACTTGCCACTACTGCAAGATGACTGGACACTGGAAGAGGAATTGCTCTCTCTATCTCCATGAAATGGCAGAACATAAGAAGAAGGCTGAGCAAGTTGCTGCAGCACCATCTTCAGGTAACTTATTTATGATAGAGTTATTTAATCTTTCATACAAATCAAACTCCTGGGTATATGATACGGGATGTGGTATTAACATTTGTAATACCCTGCAGGGATTTGAGTTGAAGAGGAGAATATCCTATGGGGAACAATCTCTGCAAGTGGGCAATGGCGCACAAGCACCGGTTGAAGCTATAGGAATATTTAAATTAGTTTTACCTTCGGGTTTAGTACTGTCTTTAAATAATTGTCATTATGCACCTACAATTGTTAGGGGTGTTATTTCCTTTTCTTGTATGTTGGATCTTGGATTTACTCACACGATTGATAATAATAGAATTTCTGTTTTCAAAGATGGTCTATTCTATTTTGATGCAATTTCTGTGAATGGTGTTTTTGAAATTAACATGCATGATGAAAATTCCAAGAGAAAAATAATTCTGTTTTTAGCATGAATAAGAAGAGTAAGTTAGACAAGAACTCTTCTTATCTTTGGCATTGTAGGCTTGCCCATATTGGGAAGACTCGCATACAAAAGCTGCAACGTGATGGGCTTTTGGAAAGTATCAATGATGAATCATTTGATAAATGTGAATCTTGTATCTCTGGAAAGATGACCAAGAAACCTTTTAATAGCAATATTGAAAGGGCTACTAAACTACTTGGTTTGATACATACTGATGTGTGTGGACCACTTAGACATGTGTCAAGGAAAGGTGCTAGCTACTTCTTAACGTTTACGAATGATTATAGCCGTTATGGTTGTGTTTATTTACTTAAGCATAAACATGAGGTATTTGAAACATTCAAGACGTTTAAAGCAGAAGTAGAGTTACAACTAGGAAAGAAGATTAAAGCTCTTCGTTCTAACCGTGGTGGTGAATATTTAAGTCAAGAGTTTAAAGATTATTTAAGTAAGAATGGAATTGTTCAGAAACTTACTTCTCCGTATACTCCACAACAAAATGGTGTATCTGAAAGGAGAAATCGTACATTATTAGATATGGTGCGATCTATGTTTAATCTTACAACTTTACCATTATCTTTTTGGGATTATGCTCTTGAATCTGCTGTTCGTATTCTAAATATGGTTCCCACAAAGAAGGTAGATAAGACACCATATGAACTATGGCATGGCAAGAAGCCATATTTGTCTTATTTAAAAGTCTGGGGTTGTGAGGCGTATGTGAAACGTGACTCTGGAGATAAACTCCAACAACACTCAGTAAAATGTATCTTTGTAGGTTACCCTAAGGAAACTATGGGTTACTACTTCTATTATCCGGCTGAGAACAAAGTAGTTGTGGCTCGGTATGGAGACTTCCTTGAAAATGATCTTGTAAATCAAGAATTCAGTGGGAGAAATTATGATCTTGAAGAAATTCAAGAAGATACATTGCCTTCTGAAAATACTAGCGATGAAATTCCTGTAGAACCAGAAAGTCTGAGTGTTCCACCGGAATTAATTCCTCCACGTAGGTCTCAAAGGACTATACGTGCGCCGGACAAACTATGTCTTTACATAGAGGATGATGAGGAGGAAGTAGGGGATCTTGGTGAACCTGCTAACTATCGATCCGCAGTGTCTGATCCAGAAAAGTCAAAATGGATAGTTGCGATGAATGAGGAAATGAAATCCATGGAAATCAATGGTGTTTGGATTCTTGTAGACGCGCCTAAAAATGCTAAAGTAGTGAAAAATAGGTGGATCTATAAGAAGAAAACTGACATGGATGGAGATGTACAATCCTATAAAGCACGTTTAGTGGCTAAAGGTTTTACTCAAACTTTTGGCATAGACTACGAGGAGACATTTTCTCCTGTAGCAGACTTACGAGCTATTAGGATTCTCATAGCTATAGCAGCATACTATGACTATGAGATATGGCAAATGGATGTTAAAACTGCCTTCTTGAACGGTCGCTTAGGTGTATGAGTGTATGACAATATGACATTGTCTTGTGTTTACATGTTTAGCTTGTTTGACTTAAAGCTTGCACATATTTTAGTCTGTGTTGTGTTTTTTGTTGTTGAATAATCAAAACCAAAAGGGTTTTAAAGTCACAAGTTGCCTTAAATATTTTCATTAAAAAACAATTTGAAAGTTTAGAAATGTCAAGTTAGAACAATTTAAAAAGTTAACAAACCATATAAGCTTATGATAGGGTTAATTAGGTTGATTTCATTTTTTTATTTCAGAAATGAACCTATCCAACATATCATAAACATCATACTACTTTGAGCACGTTTTATCCGTATATGCCATAGTATATATCCAGATAACAGTTCATTTCTTGTACCGATGTTGGATGCACATATAAATTGCTCTTAATTGTAAAAGATACAATAATTCAAATATTGATACATTTGAATTCAGTTTCTAATCTATACCATATGCACGTTCATTATATATTTACGTTTTATGCAGTGATAGAGTTGATCAAAATATGATGGGTGCAAAATTTTTCTTGACCAATAATATAACATTGTTGAAAGAAAATTTTTGAACTTACCTAAAAATATATATTTTAATTAACCAAGTGCATATAAGATAAATTTAAAAATTATTTGGGATTTACATTCTATTTACTAGATATAATCTCTTTGTCCGAAAAAAACCTTAGATTCAAGTTATTTTGGATGTTTCTTTAACTTTTAAATTAGGAAAATACATAACGTTGATCATTTCATATTTTAGACGTAGTGGTTAAAAAATGTCACAACTTAGTACAGCCTTTTGCTTCAACTGAAAATTATTTTCGCATTCCACAGGTTCCATTAGGTATAGGACATTGTCTTGTGGTTATGTGTTTAGTTTGTTTGACTCAGAGTTTCTACATATTTCATCACGCACTTGTTATGGTATTTTATCGAATTTTTTTGATGCCTTGATGATTTTCATGGAAAATCAAACCCAAAGGTTAAAAAGATACACGAGTTTACGATGCACATTGATGAACGAGGTTCAATCATTACTTGTAAATAAAAGGTTTCATACCGTAATTAAAGAAAAAGAAGTTAAACTAGCCTTAATAATAAAGAAAAAGAGTTCATATAAGTTTACAATATGCTTATATTAGTGGTGTCCAATTTTGGATGGATCTCACAAGAACAAATATATCATAAACATCATACAATTTGAAAGAGTTATGGCTCATGCATGCCCAGTGGCGGACGCAGGAATTTAAAAGGTGGGGTGCAAAAAAAAAAATTTGGACAATGACATCAAAATACGAAAAAAAAAAATAGTATCAAAATGACAAAAATCGGGTATTTTCACTTAAAATGAGGGATTTCTAAGGTGTTAGAGAGTTGAATGTTGTGTTTTAATACGTAGGTGGGGGGCAATTTGGTTTATGAATGGGGGGCACGTTCGAAAAATGCTTAAAATCGGAAAAAAATTACACTAAAATTTCATTTTATCGGGCTAGCCATAGGGGGCGCCGCCACCCCAATCCTAACATGTATGTCCGCCACTGTGCATGCCGTAGTATATAAACAAACAATAGATCATAGTTGCTTAAAATGAGTAATTGTTATGTGATGTCATATGCTCGATAAGAAATTATAATTTGGGATCCAAATGTTTGTTTTATAAAAGGGTTGTCTTAAATAGCTTTTAAAAGTTATCCTTAATTGTTTTAGAAGGAAGTACGGCTTCCGTCCTGTTATAATAATTCAACAATAAAAAATATATATTTTAATAAAAATATAATTTTTCAGCTTTCAATCTCTTATTTCTACATAAATATAGTTTTTGTAGAAAAGTGTGTACACTTTTATTAATAAATCGAATTACAATAATAAGATTAACATAAAATAAGAGACAGAAAATAAATAACAGTAAAGACGAGGCACGTGTATAACACGCTTCCTTTAAAACAGATTCATCGTCTGTTTCTCAGGGTACAACGTCCAAAGCTGTTGTACAGCCGGACTAGACAAACTTGCATGAAAGATCACGGAAGCATTCTACGTTTCTGATCGATAACTGCTGGAAAAACCGTCAGGTAGTGGAGTAGAAAAAGGTTGCGTTCTATGTATCAAAACTGAATGAGGAGAGATTATTTTATAGCCAATTCATGTCTTGGTCACTAAGACAGAATATATGCTCCTAAAATAATCTGACATGCAAATCTGTTAAATATAAACATGATTTGCATATATTTTACATACACAAAAATATTATGTCATGACTTAATAAGAAAGTCTAAATCTATTCCTTAAACAGATGTACATAATTTTCTAGAAAAAATCCGAATTTGCAGCAAAAGAGATACTGAAATCTGCCAGCACCCACGCGAATTTCGGAGCTGCATTCGTGTTCGCAGGTCGCGCACTCATGCACAAGTTCAGTAGCTTTGAACCCGTTTTTTGCCTTGAAATCTCACTTTCTATACCACCCCTGCGCACGTAGGCGTGGGAGTAAAAACCCACAAATGAATATTGAAGGTAGAAAGTAAGAGTTCCTTATAAACATGTATTCATTTCTAGTTTTTGACGATGTGGGACAAACATTTTTTCCAAAATTTGTTTCACGTGACTCACGTTGAGTCACGATATCTCATCCATATTAACTCCATATTGGACATACTTTATCTCGTTGTGAAACTCTCTTTGAGGAGAACGCAAAGTTATTAAGTACTATGAATATATATGACATATACATATACTAAATTATGTCCAAAAAAAAAAACTAAATTATGTCCAAAGTATTACAAAACTCATTTTGTAAAATATTTGCCAACAATGTTAACATTAACCAATTAATTTACTGATTTTTTTATTTGTATTAACATAAAGTGAATGTGATATAGTAAACTCAAACTAAATTTTTTATCTATCTATTTTTGAAAGGGAAATATTAATTTAAGACGTTGACGTTCAAAAATAGTAACATAAAATATAATTTTAAGACGGAGTGAGTATTTTTACAACATTTTTGAACTGCTTTAAATGATCACCCTCATTTTTTACCGTCACTTATCATACAGCGGTTCAATACCGCTTTAAAAAAAACTCATTTAACCGTTTTAATAAATACTTCGTGTAGTAGTGTCAGCAATTGGAAATATTACATTTGTCAAGAGAATTTTGATTCATAAATCATTTTGGTATGTTAACTAGCAACATTTTTTTTCTTTTTCTATGTGGGATGGAATTGATGGAATTGAAGTCTATATAAAAATATATTATTGTTAATCTATTTTCTCTGTCCTATAATTATAATGTATGTTTTTTTTCGTGTTGTCTCAAAATTTATTGTTTTTTTTCAAAATTAGATAAAAAAATTTAGATTAAGTTACTATATCACATTTACTTGAAGATATTATTAGAAATTGTAAAAAAAATTGTAAATGAATTGGTTTAGGGTAAAATTGTCACTATCTAAAAAATAAAACTAAAAAATAATATTTTTATTAAAGTGCATGTTTTTTATTGGTAAGATATAATTACGAACCGGAGGGGTACAAAATAAGCAAGTTTATTCAATTTATTTATGGTTTTTGTTGTCTACTAATCAATACTAATATAGGACTACCACATCTCGATACCTCTTTTCACACCTAATAAAGATTTTAGTAATCCAAATTAAATTATACTTTTATGTCGTTTTTTGGCTTTGTGTGCTTCTACTGTTTTACATCTTTAGAAAATAAAGGAACAACTTTGCCAACTTTTTATTAGAATCAAACGGTTTTCTTTGTAGTCTAGTTATTTTTTGTAGCTGAAAAGCTAAGGATTTTAAAGTATCAAAGTGTAGACATGCTAACAGAGCATTTTTATTTAAAATAGAAGTATAGAACAGAACAGTTAAAAAGCTATATAAATTTATGATGCACACTCAATGATGAATAAACTCAATCCTTATTTTGTAAACTAAAAACTTCAATCAGTTATTAAAAAAGGGAGAATTGTATATATATCCTTGCAAAAAGTCAAAATTACATATATATATATCCAGCTTAAATTTAAAATTATATATATATCCTTATCAAACATGACAAATTGCATATATATTCAAATAATTATTTTTTATGACAAAATCTATATATAGGTAATATTCAAAAAATGACATGTCTTGCTAATGTATTATGTAAATAACCAAGCTCGCTAATATACATTCAAAATATGTTCCATCTCACTAACTTCTCGAATTAATGTACTAAAATACCCATGTTTTCTTCCAGTTTTCATTTATTCTTCAATCTGTAATATATAATTAATTTATGATATTGAATGAATTAAAAAAAAATTATTTAAAAAAAATTAATTTAAAAAAAAATTATTTTTGAAAACAAGTAATTTCGAAAAATATTTATTTTAAAATCGAAAAAAATAAAAAAAATAGAAAAATATTTAAAAAAATTAATTTATTTTCGAAAAAAATTAATTTCGAAAAAACTAATTTGAAAAAATCTGAAATGTAAAAACTTTAAAATGTCAAAAAACTTCTATAATTTAAAACTTCCATTTTTTTAAATCAAAGTTTCAAAAATAAAGTAGATTTATTTAAATTAAAATATTTTTTAAAATGTTTTTCAAAATGAATTTTTTTACTAATTAAATAGATTTAAATATGTAAATAACTATTTTGATATATATGCAACTTGTTATGTTTCATAAGGATATATATGCAATTATAAGTTTAAGTTGGATATATATGCAATTTATTATGTTTCATAAGGATATATATGCAATTTTAAATTTAAGTTGGATATATATGCAATTCTAACTATTTGCAATGATATATACGCAATTCACTCATTAAAGAAAGATTAGTTAGAGTTAATATTACTCAAATCTTAAGAAGTCATATGATTTTTGGAAACGTTTTGATAATCGAAGTTACAATTTTAATTTATAAATGAACTTTGCTCATGCAACATTTCCTAAACATCATACTATTTTAAAAACATATGGTTCGTGTACACCATAGTATATAACTAAACACCATTACATTTTTTCACAGATGCGGGATCTTAAGAAAATTAAATGTTGCCTCTAAGCTTTAGTTTTCAAATCTATACCATTTTGGTTTGGGTGTTTATCATATGCTTTTAATGGTGAAGAATTGCAGCTGCTTGGATTTTTTAATACTTGGGCTTTTGATTTGACATTGTAAACCGATTTATCCCATGGCGACTATCCTATTGGGAAGTTCGGAGTCGTTGTGGGTGAACTTCTGTGGCCACCCTCAAATATATACACTTGGTAAAGTATGTATAACATGATGAATATTTATAAAAAGATAATTAAATTGTTACGATATTATATTTTTTCGTTTAATAATTAACCAAATATTTAAATTATAAAAATAAGTAAAATAATAAAATAATTGTTTAATGCATTTTGTACCACTAGACATTAGCGTATACTACATATAATACATATTAATATCTCTTTCTTCATTAATTACAAAAAAATAAGTAGTACAACTTTTTTAGCAAATTATACAACCCTTAATGCAACAAATTAAAAATAAATATTAAGATCTCTTTCTTCTTTAATGAAAAAATTAAGTAATACATTTATGCATATTTTACAATCTTTTATTCAAACAATAATACATGATACTATCTTATAAGACATTGTATTCACTCTATTTTCATTAAGAGAAATGATAGAACCACATAATTTTTACTAAAAAATATCCACATAATGATGTGGCAAAACATTTGGACCAATCATTGCCTTCTTTCTCAACTAACTATTAGTTTCATAACAAATCATATTATAACACCTCATTATGTGGAAATCTTTTTGTAAACATTATGTGATTCTAGCAATTCTCTTTCATTAAATTTTTAAGTAATACAAATTTTAAAATATATTGTACATGTCAATTAAGCATGTCTTATAAACCATCTTATGCACTCAATTATCATTTAATTAAAGTTAATCAATACATGTTACAAGTACATATTAAATAATATATTAAAAATCTTAATTAATAATATTTTTAAAATACTTCTAAAATGAAAAATATATTTTATTATACATATTATACAACTAATAAAACACAAAAAAACTGCATATAACTTACAAGTTGGTAGTACACATAGTTTTAAAAGGGGATGTGATTTGCACACTCCACTAATTGATTAACACATTCAAATTGTTTGTGTGTTGACATTTATACCCTTACTTCACTTAGTGAAGTGGCAAATTACAACACAAATATTAAGGGTACAAATGACTTAACAATACATTTTGAGTGTGTCAATCAATTAGTGAAGTGTGAAAATCACCTCCCTTTTAAAAACGGACCAAATCAAAGGGTTTAACTGGATTTTCCACCCGTATGGCTTGCCAATACAAGCCGTGCGAAAAGAAAACAAAGATAACCAGGCGTACTCGACATAAACGGGTGAACCAAGTCGGACTATGATAACTTTTTATTATACTCCGATTAAACAATTTATCATTTTTATTACGTGACACATAAAATTAACCACAAAAGAAAAAACGATCTTTCATAAACGATCGGCATAATTGTTTGAAGACAAATGATGCAAATTATGCAAATGATAATTCTTCAATTGATATTAAGTTTACATATAATGCCAAAAGTAATAATATCCCTCGATAGAGATTACGTTTTAAGACATATTTTTAGATAGAAACTATCGATTCCGAAGTTATAACTAAAAACCAATTTATTGCGTCGAACAATTTAGTCACTGGGTATCTGCTGCCGCGTCACGCGGATACTCTGCTATATATTAGTAAATCATTTGGTATATTAACTTAGCAATATCTTCTTTCTTTGTCCTATGTGGGATTGTAGGATGAGATTGATTTCCTTATCAATACTAGATATAAAATATTTGGAGCACTCTCTTCTTATTAAGGTTCCCCGCAACGGGTAACTTTTGTCTCGGTCGTAACTTGGTCGCGATCCGATCGCGTTGTTGCGGCGATTCGGTCGCCGAGTCTCGGTCGACCCAATCCGACCTTAGGCACGTCCTTTTTACTATCTGTTGTATAATTTTAACGTTAGGGTGCTAGCCGTTTGAATAAAAAAAATTAAAATTTAAACTTTTACCTTAACCTATATAAATACCCCATTTAATCAATCATTTTCACAAAAATTAAACACACAATTCTCCAAAATACAATGTCTTATGAATTATTTTTTGTCGACTCTTCCAACGACGAGGATGAAGTTACTAGTGAGTTTGAGGTTTTTACGCAAGCTTGTGAAGCGGCTTACGAAGCATCAAACCCACCAAAAAACGAGGATACATTCATAGAGATTACGAGGGTGTATAAAATTGTCTAGTGGCGGCTTATTTTATTGACAGGCTGCAGTATGTTGCGGAGATATATCGTGAACGGTTCAGAATGGATCGAGATTTATTCTTACGATTTGTTGACGACTTGAAAAATAACTATTCTTACTGTCGAAACTCAACGGATTGTACGGATCGAGAATGTCTTTTGCCATTGTTGAAGTGCACTTTCGCTATTCGTCAAATGGCGTACGAAGTCGTGCCTGATGCTCTTGACGAATATCTGCAAATGGGCGCGTCCACAGCCTGTAACTGTCTTCGAAAGTTTGATACCGCCATCATGGAACTATATGGTACATAGTACTTGTGAAATCCGATGTATACTGATATGGAGAAACTCAATGCTCATCACGAGGAAAAACATGGGTTTCCTAGGATGATAGGAAGTATCGATTGTACACATTGGCCGTGGGAGAATTGTCTCGTTGCCTACAAAGCACAATATTTTAGACGTGATCAAGGGTCAACTCCATTCATTTTATTGGAAGCGGTTGCATCTCAAGACTTATGGATTTGGCATGCGTTCTTTGGTGTAGCCGGGATGAAAAACGACGTAAATATTTTACGTCAATCCCCTATTTTCAATGATCTTAAATCAGGGAAAGCACCTGAACTGAGATTCATGGCTAACGAGGTGTATTATCCTCGGGGCTATTATCTTACTGATGGGATATATCCGCAATGGTCGGTTCTTATTAAGTCTATAAAGATCCACCGACGAATGATCATAAACAAAGATTGTATTAAATAAAGCACGAAGCAGTAAGAAAAGATGCTGAACGAGCCTTCGGTGTATTGAAAACAAAATGGAGGATGATTGATTACCCATGCTGAGGTATGTCAAAACGTAGACTATCAGACTTAATGTACACTTGCATCATATTACACAATATGATTATTAAACACAGGGGACGGCGATATCACTCATATATCATCACGAAGAAGAACATGCTGATAACGCTCCCATGAATACGCATGAAGAAAGGCTACAATTACTCAGCAGATAATCGACGAACAAGTTCATCTTAACCTAAAATCCGATCTAGTGGAACACATTTGGAACAAACACAATCAATAAATTAGCTTTTTTAATGTAATGTTTAATGTTTTTTATTTTATTGTAATATTTTTTTTATTTGAATCCTTATGTAATGTTTTTTAAAATAAATATTATGTTTTTTATGAAATTTAATGTGTCTAAATTTTTTTTTGAATTAGGTTGCTGATATGAGTGTTTTTACTCATATCATTTTTTACTTTAAAAAATAAAATATTGCATGATTTATATCGAATATGCCTTGGAAATGCTTGTTTCTTGTTTGAATGTGTGTAGGTACCAAGTTCACGAAAACCGATGAAAACCGACACGAGAATGAAGAAAAAGATCAAAGATGCCAAAATCGATCTCGACATAAGTAGATTTAATAATTATGCAAGTTTACGGCCAAGTGGGACCCACATTTGGGAAATGGGCTTAAAAGCCCATTTTAAAGAAGTGAAGTACATCTTTAATAACCAAAAGCCCATTGGAAGTCAAAAAATGAAATAATAATCGGATGGTAAAGCTTTTGGGCCCAAGCCCATTGCTCATTAGAATGGAACGAATGAAATAAGAATCATGGGCCTAGGGTTTTATAAATAAACGAATGAATAAACTTTTTCCTATTACCTCACCTTACACGTTTATATTAAACGTGTCTCATTCCCAACTCATAAATAAAACAAACCGTTTCATTCTTTTACCCACTCACACATATTCCCACACACAAAATATAAAAAATCTTTTCGATACAAACCAAGTTGTTTTCATCTTCTCCAATATTCTCTCCCAAATAAAACCTGCTAAAAATCTACTATTCACCAAAACCCTAGATGTGCAAAAATCTAATTTATTTAGGGCTTTTGTTACTCACGTGTGATTCACGTGAGGAGGAATAAAATCCCCATGTTTGAAGGAAGAGAAGAGATGGTAAGCAAAGGCTACGTGGCTTAATTTCAGTGGAGGATACACCTCACATATCATATCCCACCAATCAGAGGGCTCTAAACTAGCACAACAAACACAGATTGGTGCCAGCTTGGCAATCTGTGTGACCAAGAGTCATTCACAGCCCTTGGATCCAAACAAACAAGAGAGAGAAGAGCAAAAATTGATCTAATAGCCAGAAATCAAATGAAATATGCTCAAGAATATCCGAAGATGCTCACCAGCAGCCTTGGGGGTTGGCCTATTTAAACCCCCAAATTTCTGTAATTTTATTCATTCCAATTTCTCTTTAGTGTTATAATGTTAAAATAGATTTAGGTAAAATTGTATTTTAATTTTAAGCTTTGTAATATTTTTCTGAAATTAATGAGAAGTTTCTTTCGAATTTACTGTGCTTCGTGAGTATCTATTGTTTCAAATTAATTTCAGTTTTAAGCTATTATCTAAATTGATATTATATGAATATTAGTTAATTAAAGTTTAGTCAATAGCTTTAATTAATTGATAAAAGTGAGATTGGAATAAAAAGTCTAGCCTACTGTTAGATTTTAGTAAATTGAAGATCAAATTATCTTGGTGTACTTGGTTCGAACCATGATTAGTGGTGGTTCGATTAATGAAGAATGGTGTTCGAAGTAATATTGAATGGTGGTTCGGGTTTACGGTTCTTAAGGTTGCGCAACGCACACCTTCTTCCCAAAGGTTCACGTCAAAAGGTTCTAAACTCTATTAATTTCTTGTCATTAGAAAGTTTCATTTTAGTTTAATCTGTGTAGTATTGTTATGATAAAATGTTTGATGAATTATGTTTAAAGTTGATTTGATGATTGATCTGTCTTTTAATCTTAATATTGTTTTGGTTTAGTCTGCTGTTCTGAATTGTTATAGTTCTGATTAATATTTGAGGATTTAGACTGTCATAGTTAATTTAGTCTGATATAGCTTTAGTTTATTTTAATTGATCTGATTTTCAGCATAAGTTTATCTGTTACAAATTACGATTCTGGTAAATCTGTATGAAGTGATATTAGATTGTTTACGTGTTCTATTGATCTTAGCTCCTTGTAATACGGATCTGTTTTATTTGAACTGGTATGATTAATTTGGCTGTTTAAATTTGTTAAGTTGACCTTAACTGAGCTGAGATTTTATAGATGCTGAATAACTTGAATCTGGGCAATTAACTGTTTTATAGGGTATTGGTTAGATTTTAGTATGATAATTGGATTGGTTAGATCTGCCTGGTTTGGTTTGTTTGGTGGTTTGTTTGGTGCTGAATGTTGATTTTGCTTGAATCTGTTATGGATTTGCTGAATATAACATTCCGCTTAATTGATATTGTTTTTGAATAACTGAAATTGCATTGTTAAACATTCTGATATATTGTTTTATCTTCGGCTTATCAGATTAGCTTTTCTGATAAGTTCACACAAGCTGCTTTCCTAACAGCTTATCATTTAGCTAGTAAGCTTTCCAAAAAGGTATTTCCTAAGACAAAATTCGCTCAATCTGTCAAAAGTATTTAATTCCAAAAAAATTATGTCCCTCACGGGACTTGAACCCGTGACCTCTTGGTCACTCACCCGACGTGATAGCCATCTGAGCCAAGTGCTCTTTTGATTTTAATATCTCTTATTTCATTAATATAGTATTAATAACTTGGCAGCTTTTGTTTTAGTTTTATCTTCTTATTCACGTTTTTTTTATTTAATATAACTTTCTATTCCTTTATATTAAAGTAAATTCTTTATATAAAAAAAGTAGTTTAAATAATAATTAAAAAAAGGAAGAATAAAAAAAATGTTTTTATTTAATTAGTTTAATTAGTTTATATTTTAATTAGTTTAAAGTTTAATTAGTTTAATTTTTATAACTTTAGATTTAATAAAAAAAAGTAGTTTTTTAAATAATTTGTTTAAAGTAAATTTTAATAAATAAAGTAAATTAGTTTAAAAGTTGATTTAATTAAATAGATTAATTTTTAATAGATAATTAAATAGATTAAATTTTTAAATAGATTTAATTCTCGATTAAGTAATTGTGTGTTTAGATTTATTTTAAATAGGCGGGGTTTACGATTCATGCACTTTAGGTTAATTTTAAATAGATTAAAATTTGTAGTTTTTAATTGTAGTTTAAAATCCACAAACCAATTAAAATCGATTGTCTAAATCAAAGCAAAACGTCTCAAATTCATAAGATCTTTGTGTACAACGAACTCGACTCACTCACGTGTTTAATTGAATTCGTCATTGGTATTATTGGACTTTTACTTTTTCCTAAAGGTAATTGTCTAACTTACCCTATAACGTATCCAAATAAATCACTATACACATCCACAACACATCAAAAATTTTGGCGCCGCTGCCGGGGATCTTGTGTACGATTCGCTTTTGTGGAGATTTGTTGATCGTGGATTTGAAGACCCTTTCCGTCCTCGGAAAGTTTTGTTATTTTTCTATTATATAGTATGTATCGTTTTTCTCGTTTTTTGTAAATAATATATTGTATTACGTAGAACAATAATTTTAAATACTTTTCAAATAAGCCTTAGTTGGGATTTCATCACCTAGCTATTATATTCGAACCCAAAACAAAAATAAAGGCAAAATAGATAAATACTAATAAGAAGTTTGAACTCGATTTATACAAACTATAAGGTGGGTATAAGGCGACGTGCTATAAAAGGCCGTCTAAGGAAAAAGGTTTTTAAGTGCTTAGTGCCACCTCGTTTCCCCGCTTGCTTGTGCGTATATTGAGAGGGACAACCAATTATTGGTTTGCCGACTCAAGTAGTATTAAATCTTATTTTTTGTAGTTTACTTATTGAACCTCGAGAAGTTTAGGTTTTCACCTATCGTTTCAAAGTCGACCGAGGGTAATTTACTTCCATAGTAGTTATCCTTATTCCTTGTTTTTTATCGATCATTTTTGATTGAGCAATACCAAATAAATACCAAAAATAATCTTCTTTCTTGTCTAATTTCTTTTCTTCAATCCTCTAAATTCTCGTCTTTGTAGTGTATGCAATTACGTTCTTCTCGTCTTGTGATTGATTTTAATAGGCCTAAAAATATTCCTCGTAGAAATAGAAATCGTCAACAACGAATAGTGGAACCCGTGATTCCACCTATTGTTGTAGAGATGGCCGATAACCGAACAATGGAGGAATTGCTCCGTGCACCCACCGAAGGGTATGGGGAAGCAATCGTTGTGCCGGCTATTTTGGCGGATCATTTTGAGATTAAGAAGGGTCTTCTATCGCTCATTCGTGCCGACCAATTTCGTGGCAATGAGGCCGATAGCCCGCATTCTCACATTCGGAATTTTAATCTAATTACCTCGACTCTCAAGTTTAGAGATGTGCCGAATGACGTGATTAAGCTCATGCTTTTTCCGTACTCGCTCGAGGGTAATTCTAAGCTTTGGTATGAGAAAGAACCACCGGGTTCGATTTTAACTTGGGATGATTTAGTGTAAAAGTTTATGAATTATTTCTTTCCACCGTCCAAGACAACACACTTTAAAAATGAGATCACTAGATTTGAACAAAAAGTGCATGAATCGTTTGGGGTTGCTTGGGAAAGATTTAAAGATTTGTTAAGACAATGTCCACACCACGGTTTCTCGGAATTGCATCAAATAAATACTTTCTATAATGGGCTTAATATGATTGAACAAGATTCTTTAAATGCCGCCGCGGGTGGTAATCTTTTAAGAAAAACTCCGAGAGACGCGTGGGGAATAATTGAGGATAAGTCTAGAGCACAATATTCACGAAACACACTGGTTGTTTCCAATGTAAATTCATCTAATCACGAGATTGCTAGATTGGACTCTAAGATTGATAGTGGATTTGCGACTTTGTTGAGAGAGATTAGGAAGAATCCTCATGGATCGATTAATATGATTGAGAATGTTTGTGTATCATGTGGTGGAGCACATCCTAATTATGCTTGTTTGAACACGGGTTTTGATCAAGCTAGTACTTTTGCCGCGACGGGAACTTATGGCTCCAACGGTCAAGTTCCTCGTCAAAATCATGTTGCTCCACCGGGTTTTCCACCGGTTCAAAATAGGTACAACAATGGTAACAATGGGAATAATTTTAACCGTGGTAACCGAGGGAATTATAATCAAGGAAATGGGTTTAATGCTAATCAAAACAATCAAGGTTTTCAAGGGAATAATCAAAATGATTTGTCAAGCTACATTAAAACGAATGAGGCAAATTTGAAAGCTTTACAAAACAACATTCAAGGACAAATGGCAACTTTGAAAAACGAGTTTCAAAATACGATTAAAGGGCAAAAAAATAAGATTGAGCTTAATCAACAAAGGCTAGAACAAAACCAAAACCGTTTTGAGCAAAGATTAGAGCAAAGTCAAAATCGTATGCAACAAAGTTTGGAACAAGGTCAAAATAAATTACTCTCGATGTTTGAATCTTTCATGAGTCAACCTTCCTCGTCTTCGGGTGGCTTACCTAGTAATACCATTCCAAACCCGAAGGGTGAGATGAAAGCTATAACCACACGTAGTGGGAAGGCTTTAGACGGACCTTTGCTTCTACATGTGAGTACCTCTACGGTGAGGGAAGTGGAGCAAGAACCCGAGGTGGTTAAAGAAAAGGAAATTCCTATTCCACCAAAGGTAGACCAATTGCCTATTCCGGAACCCGAGCTTCCGAAGACTAAACCCACACTACCCTACCCTTCGAGACTTAACCAAGAGAAGCTCCGCGAAAAGTCCAATGCTCAAATGGCTACTTTTTTAGAGATGTTTAAGAATCTTCATATTAATGTTAGTTTCGCGGATGCATTGCTTTATATGCCTAAGTTTGCTTCGACTATTAAGAGATTAATGAATGATAAAGGGAAATTGGTTGAAATGTCTACATCTTTAGATGCAAATTGTTCCGTGGTTCTTACACAAAAGCTTCCCAAAAAGCTTGGAGACCCGAGCAAGTTTGTGATACTATGTGATTTCCCTAATATGGAAGAATGCTTAGCTTTAGCCGATCTTGGTGCTAGCATTAATTTGATGCCTCTTTCTGTGTGGAAAAGGTTATCACTTCCCGAGCTTACACCTACTAAGATGACTCTCGAGCTAGCGGATCGATCGATTTCCTTACCAAAAGGTATAGCCGAGGACGTGTTTGTCAAAGTAAGGAAACTCGTCTTTCCAACGGACTTTGTGGTTTGCGATTATCCCGAAGATTCTCGTGTTCCACTAATTTTGGGAAGACCGTTTTTGATGACGGCTAGTGCTTTAGTTGACATGAAAGTGGGGAAATTGACGTTAAGAGTTCATGAAGAACATATCACGTTTGATATTGGTCATATCTCGAAATTTTCTTCCAAGTACTATGAGGAATCAATCAATCAAGTCGATTTGATTGATGTTACTTGTGAAGAATATTCTCAAGAAGTTCTTGGATTCTCGGCTTCTTCTAAGAGTGGCAATCCCACTTCTTCGGATCCTATTATCTCTTCGGCTAAGCCTTCACTCACTCCATTTGAGGGAGGTGACTTCGTTCTTGAAGAGCTTGAGAATAATGGATATTCAAAAATCGAGAAGGAAATTGATGATTACCTTAGCACACCGTTTGATTCTAGTGAGTTTGATAGTGAGAATTTTGATCTCGAGGGAGATATTGCGTTGATTGAAAAATTGTTGAATATGGATCCTTTTGAATCACCACCTATGGATTTAAAAGTTGTGAATGAAAATGAAATTAAAGTGAAAACATCTATTGAGGAAGCACCCGAATTAGAACTTAAGGAATTACCCACTCATTTGGAGTATGCTTTTCTAGAGGGGTCGGATAAGTTACCGGTGATTATTGCTAAGGGATTAAAGGAAAATGAAAAGGATGAGCTTATTAAAGTGCTTAAGAAACATAAACGGGCCATTGCATGGAAAATCTCCGACATTAAGGGTATAGATCCCAAATTTTGTACTCATAAAATTCTAATGGACGATGATTATAAACCCGCTATCCAAAATCAAAGAAGGGTCAATCCAAAGATTCATGAGGTGATCAAAAAGGAAGTCACTAAACTTCTAGACGCCAGAATGATCTACCCTATCTTGGATAGTCCATGGGTTAGCCCCGTGCATTGTGTTCCAAAGAAAGGAGGGATGACCGTTGTTACTAATGAGGATAATGAATTGATTCCTACTAGACTTGTGACCGGTTGGCGTGTTTGTATTGATTATATGAAACTTAATGATGCCACTAGGAAGGATCATTTTCCATTACCTTTTATGGATCAAATGTTAGAGAGACTAGCGGGGAATGAATTCTATTGCTTTTTGGATGGATTTTCCGGCTATTTCCAAATCCCCATTGACCCTCGTGATCAAGAAAAGACCACATTTACTTGTCCTTATGGAACATTTGCCTATCGTCGCATGCCTTTTGGACTATGCAATGCTCCGGGGACGTTTCAAAGGTGCATGATGGCCATTTTCCATGATATGATCGAGAAAACCATGGAAGTCTTCATGGATGACTTTTCGGTTTTTGGGGAATCTTTCACTTCATGTCTCTCTAACCTTGAAAGAATGTTGCAACGTTGTGAGGAAACTAATCTTGTGCTTAATTATGAAAAATGCCACTTCATGTGCAAAGAAGGAATTTTGTTAGGTCATAAGATCTCTAAGGCCGGTATTGAGGTTGATAGGGCTAAAATCGATGTGATTGCCAAATTGCCTCCACCAACCACCGTTAAGGGAGTAAGGAGTTTTCTCGGCCATGACGGCTTCTATTGTCGTTTTATACAAGACTTCTCTAAGATAGCTCGGCCTATGACCCATCTTTTGGAAAAAGAGACTCCTTTCATCTTTTCAGATGAGTGTATTCAAGCCTTTGAGATGCTTAAAAAGAAGTTAACCGAATCTCCAATCCTAGTTGCCCCGGATTGGGATCTACCTTTTGAAATTATGTGTGATGCTAGTGATTATGCGGTAGGTGCGGTTTTGGGGCAACGTAAGTTAAAACACTTCTTGCCTATACACTATGCAAGTAGACTATGACGGATGCTCAAACAAAGTACACTACAACGGAAAAGGAACTACTTGCCGTTGTGTATGCTTTTGAAAAGTTTAGACCATATCTTGTCTTGTCTCAAACCATAGTGTATACGGACCACTCGGCTATCAAATATCTTCTTAATAAACAAGATGCTAAGCCGAGGTTGCTCCGGTGGATTCTCCTCCTTCAAGAATTTAATGTCAAAATTCTAGACAAGAAAGGAGCCAAGAATCTCGCGGCCGATCATTTATCTCGACTTGAGAATCCTCACCAAAGTGATCGAGAGAACAAGGAAATCAATGAAACATTTCCTCTCGAGACGCTTGGTATGATTGCTTTTCGTGGTGATGATAGTACCCCATGGTTTGCGGACATCGCAAATTACCATGCGGGGAAGTTTGTGATCAAGGGTATGTCGTCCCAACAAAAACGAAAGTTTTTCAAGGATATTTCCTACTACTTTTGGGACGACCCCTATTTGTTTCGTGTGTGCGCGGATCAAGTGATTCGTAGGTGCGTGTTTGGCAAGGAAGCTCAAGATATTCTTAAATCTTTTCATGAGGGACCCACCGGGGGACATCATGGTGCTAACGCCACCGCGAAGAAAGTCTTTGATGCCGGCTTCTTTTGGCCTTCCATATATCGTGATGCCCAAGACTTGATCAAGGCTTGTGATGCTTGTCAACGTCAAGGAAAGAATTCACAAAGGGATGAAATGCCTCAAAACATTATCCAAGTTTGTGAAATCTTTGACATGTGGGGGATCGATTTTATGGGGCCGTTTCCATCGTCAAAAGGAAACAAATACATTCTCGTAGCCGTGGACTATTTGTCTAAATGGGTTGAAGCTAAGGCTTTGCCCACGAATGATGCTCGAGTTGTGGTGAACTTTTTGAAACAACTCTTTGCTAGGTTTGGAACTCCACGAGCTATTATAAGTGATCGTGGGACCCTTTTTTGTAATGAACAATTTGAAAGAGTTCTAAAGAAATATGGTGTCACTCGTCGACTTTCTACAGCTTATCACCCTCAAATGAGTGGTCAAGTTGATGTTTCAAACCGAGCTCTTAAAAGGATTTGGAGCGTTCTATTGGAGAAAATCGCACTTCATGGTCGGATAAATTGGACGATGCATTGTGGGCTTTCCGTACGGCTTACAAGACGCCAATTGGTTGTACACCATTTAGGTTGGTCTACGGAAAAGCATGCCACTTGCCAATTGAACTCGAACATAAGGCGTATTGGGCTCTTAAACATTGTAACTTTGATTTGAGGACCGCGGGTGATCATCGCAAGGTTCAATTGAATGAACTAAGTGAACTAAGGGATCAAGCTTATGAAAATTCTTTGATCTACAAAGAGAAGACTAAGAGGATTCATGACTCTAAGATCAAAAACCGCATTTTCAATGTTGGTGATCAAGTCCTCTTATTCAACTCTAGACTTAAGATTTTCTCGGGCAAGCTTAAATCCCGTTGGTCCGGACCATTCACCATTGCACAAGTTTTTCCTTATGGCACCGTTGAGCTAGCTCAAAAAGACGGGCCTAACTTTAAGGTGAATGGTCATGGTGTGAAACATTACTTTGGAGGGGACATACCTACGGAGGTTGTCCCGGATCTTCAAACTTTCCCTAAGAACCAATGAATGCGGGGATCGAGTCGAGCTCATGACTCGGTGAACAAAAACGAGGTGCCTTGTGGGGGAGTCCCATACATTCTATCTTCTTTCTATTTTCTAACACCTAATAAGGCTTGATCTTTCAAGCTCGTGTTCGTGTTTTGTTGTGTTGTGATCTTAGGTATGACCCTAATATTTGAAGACTCTCGTGTTCGGTTTTTGCCGGTCCACTTGATCTTCCATTTTTTGAATGCCAAAAAGGGGCACACTTTCTATCCCTTGATTATTATTGACTAACGTTTTATCTTGAGGCATAATTAATAAACGGCTTATAGATTTACGTACTCTTTCCATGCTAGGAGATTGCATTAGACTCTTCGTATTTTAGCAAGGGGGTGTCACTCTTGAGGTAAGAAACATTGAGGACAATGTTTGGTTTTAGCATGGGGGAGTCAATCGATATAATCGCTTGCAATTGCTTTTGTCGTGTCCAAACGTAGTGTTTTCTCATTTTTCTATAAAATTTTAAATTTTTTGTGTTATTTTTAAGTTTTAATAAATAAAATA
Source organism: Glebionis coronaria (assembly GCA_025667525.1). Lineage (NCBI taxonomy): Eukaryota > Viridiplantae > Streptophyta > Magnoliopsida > Asterales > Asteraceae > Glebionis > Glebionis coronaria. Next base: position 698,498,077 of record CM046875.1, read on the forward strand.
AGTGTTTTTGACACGAATGTAGACTTTCAATAAGAATAGTTTTTGACTCGACTCGGTTTTTAACCTTCGCTTTTCCTTAACGTATTTGAATTTAGTTTTGCTAGGCTATTATATAGGGAGCTTTAAAACGCGAAGGTCTTAATTCATATGAGTTAAGGACAAGAACTTTTCGCAAGCTCCTATAATTGATCCTAGAAAGTCATTTATCAAGGGAACTTTAAAACGCAAATTCTAAAACTTGCAAAAGTATAAGAAGTTGCAAGATCCTATAGATGACTTGAAAACCCAAAACTTTGATTTAATAGGCTAAGTATCCATTGATTTCATTCTTGGAATTTTACAATATGGAGAACAAGAGATGATAGAGCCAATTATAAGTGTGGTATTCTTTCGGGAATTTATGTGAGTAAATTATGAGCCTATTCTCCCATCACTTGTTAATAAATTTAATTGCAATAAATAATGTTGAACGATTTGAAAAGTTACTTAGCTTCTAGCCCAAGATCGTTTAGAAGTTGCTCGGTATGGATTAGAGTTCATAGCCAAGGCATAACTTATTGAAGCGGGATGCGAAGATTGGCGAGTCCAAAAAGGTCCTAACAAGACATGAGGGCTATGTTTTATTGCTAAAGATCTCAAGTGATGTGAAGACTCATTTATCAAAAATCAATATGAAGGATCGAGACACACGACGAAAAGCAAAATACTCCCAAAAACTCATGGAGAAGTCTATCCAAAAAGACCAAAATAAGGTATGAGGATAAATGAAGCCAAGTCCAAAAAGGAGGCGGATCGTTGTAAATAAAAATCCCAAGTAAAGATTGGATAAAAATGAAGAAGTCGTGGTCCAAGTATGAATCTCTCAAAAATTCAAGTGAAGAAATATTATGAAGAGAAGACCATTATTTCGTGAACGTCTCTCAAGGTTGGAAGTATTAAGTCACTGCCAAATATCGATCCGAGAAAGGTCTCAAATCGCGAAACAAGTTATGCCAAGATATGAACTTTATGAGAGCCCGAGAAGCAGTTTTAAAAGATTTTGTCCTTTAGCTAACTATTGATTAAATCGTTCACTTTATTTTTGGCCTAATAAATTATCGAAATAAGTCAACAATGCATCTTCGTGATCATTCATGACAACAATAAAATATAAGAGATACACATAGGAATAAGGGAGTCTAAGTGATTAATTGGCCCACATGAGTTCGTGTTAGTCTACCAACTTATAATAACAATGATCTTGTTTTTGAACTTGGCATGGAAAAGTGAAAAGTCGAGGACGATGAATCTATTTGAGCTTTTATGATCCTTAAAGTTATTTTATGTCTTTGCAAAATGTCATAAGTTGAATAATGGTGTAGATATAGATTTATTTTATCATTGCGTGAGGCCACGGCAATTGCTTAGCATGGGGGAATTTGATATGAGTGTTTTTACTCATATCATTTGTTACTTTAAAAAATAAAATATTGCATGATTTATATCGAATATGCCTTGGAAATGCTTGTTTCTTGTTTGAATGTGTGTAGGTACCAAGTTCACGAAAACCGATGAAAACCGACACGAGAATGAAGAAAAAGATCAAAGATGCCAAAATCGAGCTCGACATAAGTGGATTTAATAATTATGCAAGTTTACGGCCAAGTGGGACCCACATTTGGGAAATGGGCTTAAAAGTCCATTTTAAAGAAGTGAAGTACATCTTTAATAACCAAAAGCCCATTGGAAGTCAAAAACATGAAATAATAATCGGATGGTAAAGCTTTTGGGCCCAAGCCCATTGCTCATTAGAATGGAACAAATGAAATAAAAATCATGGGCCTAGGGTTTTATAAATAAACGAATGAATAAACTTTTTCCTATTACCTCACCTTACACGTTTATATTAAACGTGTCTCATTCCCAACTCATAAATAAAACAAACCGTTTCATTCTTTTACCCACTCACACATATTCCCACACACAAAATATAAAAAATCTTTTCGATACAAACCAAGTTGTTTTCATCTTCTCCAAATTCTCTCCCAAATAAAACCTGCTAAAAATCTACTATTCACCAAAACCCTAGATGTGCAAAAATCTAATTTATTTAGGGCTTTTGTTACTCACGTGTGATTCACGTGAGGAGGAATAAAATCCCCATGTTTGAAGGAAGAGAAGAGATGGTAAGCAAAGGCTACGTGGCTTAATTTCAGTGGAGGATACACCTCACATATCATATCCCACCAATCAGAGGGCTCTAAACTAGCACAACAAACACAGATTGGTGCCAGCTTGGCAATCTGTGTGACCAAGAGTCATTCACAGCCCTTGGATCCAAACAAAAAAGAGAGAGAAGAGCAAAAATTGATCTAATGGCCAGAAATCAAATGGAATATGCTCAAGAATATCCGAAGATGCTCACCAGTAGCCTTGGGGGTTGGCCTATTTAAACCCCCAAATTTCTGTAATTTTATTCATTCCAATTTCTCTTTAGTGTTATAATGTTAAAATAGATTTAGGTAAAATTGTATTTTAATTTTAAGCTTTGTAATATTTTTATGAAATTAATGAAAAGTTTTTTTCGAATTTACTGTGCTTCGTGAGTATCTATTGTTTCAAATTAATTTCGGTTTTAAGCTATTATCTAAATTGATATTATATGAATATTAGTTGATTAAAGTTTAGTCAATATCTTTAATTAATTGATAAAAGTGAGACTGGAATAAAAAGTCTAGCCTACTGTTAGATTTTAGTAAATTGAAGATCAAATTATCTTGGTGTACTTGGTTCGAACCATGATTAGTGGTGGTTCGATTAATGAAGAATGGTGTTCGAAGTAATAGTGAATGGTGGTTCGGGTTTACGGTTCTTAAGGTTGCGCAGCGCACACCTTCTTCCCAAAGGTTCACGTCAAAAGGTTCTAAACTCTATTAATTTCTTGTCATTAGAAAGTTTCATTTTAGTTTAATCCGTGTAGTATTGTTATGATAAAATGTTTGATGAATTATGTTTAAAGTTGATTTGATGATTGATCTGTCTTTTAATCTTAATATTGTTTTGGTTTAGTCTGCTGTTCTGAATTGTTATAGTTCTGATTAATATTTGAGGATTTAGACTGTCATAGTTAATTTAGTCTGATATAGCTTTAGTTTATTTTAATTGATCTGATTTTCAGCTTAAGTTTATCTGTTACAAATTACGATTCTGGTAAATCTGTATGAAGTGATATTAGATTGTTTACGTGTTCTATTGATCTTAGCTCCTTGTAATACGGATCTGTTTTATTTGAACTGGTATGATTAATTTGGCTGTTTAAATTTGTTAAGTTGACCTTAACTGAGCTGAGATTTTATAGATGCTGAATAACTTGAATCTGGGCAATTAACTGTTTTATAGGGTATTGGTTAGATTTTAGTATGATAATTGGATTGGTTAGATCTGCCTGATTTGGTTTGTTTGGTGGTTTGTTTGGTGCTGAATGTTGATTTTGCTTGAATCTGTTATGGATTTGCTGTATATAACATTCCGCTTAATTGATATTGTTTTTGAATAACTGAAATTGCATTGTAAAACATTCTGCTATATTGTTTTATCTTTGGCTTATCAGATTAGCTTTTTTGATAAGTTCACACAAGCTGCTTTCCTAACAGCTTATCATTTAGCTAGTAAGCTTTCCAAAAAGGTCTTTCCTGAGACCAAATTCGCTCAATCTGTCAAAAGTATTTAATTCCAAAAAAATTATGTCCCTCACGGGACTTGAACCCGTGACCTCCTGGTCACTCACCCAACGTGATAGCCATCTGAGCCAAGTGCTCTTTTGATTTTAATATCTCTTATTTCATTAATATATTATTAATAACTTGGCAGCTTTTGTTTTAGTTTTATCTTCTTATTCACGTTTTTTTTATTTAATATAACTTTATATTCCTTTATATTAAAGTAAATTCTTTATATAAAAAAAGTAGTTTAAATAATAATAAAAAAAGGAAGAATAAAAAAAATGTTTTTATTTAATTAGTTTAATTAGTTTATATTTTAATTAGTTTAAATTTTAATTAGTTTAATTTTTATAACTTTAGATTTAATAAAAAAAATAGTTTTAAAATAATTTGTTTAAAGTAATTTTTAATAAATAAAGTAAATTAGTTTAAAAGTTGATTTAATTAAATAGATTAATTTTTAATAGATAATTAAATAGATTAAATTTTTAAATAGATTTAATTCTCGATTAAGTAATTGTGTGTTTAGATTTATTTTAAATAGGCGGGGTTTACGATTCATGCACTTTAGGTTAATTTTAAATAGATTAAAATTCGTAGTTTTTAATTATAGTTTAAAATCCACAAACCAATTAAAATCGATTGTCCAAATCAAAGCAAAACTTCTCAAATTCATAAGATCTTCGTGTACAACGAACTCGACTCACTCACGTGTTTAATTGAATTCGTCATTGGTATTATTGGACTTTTACTTTTTCCTAAAGGTAATTGTCTAACTTACCCTATAACCGTATCCAAATAAATCACTATACACATCCACGACACATCAGTTGCATTAGGTCGCCTTGTTGGGGTAAATAGGTCGCACTAGGTCGCAAGAGAGAGAAAAAACTAAAAAATCAGGGTCGCGACCCATTCACTGTTGCAGGTAGCCTAAATGTTTAAGCTTTAAGTAATACAATATTTATGCTTCTTGTACAACATTTGATGCAAACAATAAAAGAATAAGTAATATATATAGTACTAATTAATGTACAAGTTAAAATTTATAATACAAACATTTATACATAATATATAACTTTTTAATGCACTAATACATTACAAAATTTTTAATACAAATATAATACTCTTATTAAAACACCCCATTACATAAATATACAATAATATATACACATTGCACAAACATTAAAAAACATTTATATTATACTAATGAAAACAATAATATATACGTGTTTCTCAAAGAAATTATAACACTACAAAACTTTCATGCATGCATTAAATGAATGTCTAATTCAAAAATAGTTCTTTGCTTTTAGTTTTTTTGCCCTTTGACCATTTATGTAATTTTATTTGAGTTCTATGGTTTGTACCCTACCTAAATATTTCTCTTTCTTTATTTATGTTAAATATCTATAGAATAAACCTAGTAAACTATTTTTACATGACAATTAATGACATACGTGTCTCTTTTGTAAAGTTTTATAGCTGACCTTGTGGTTTCAAAATTTATCTTAAATTAATAATAGTGTTTATTTTCTTTTATTAACGTCTAACTTCCATCAAATATGTTCCGAACACTCCATAATCACGTATAATTTGTTCTTTTCTCCACTCTTTAATATTATGTTAGTCACTTTTATAAATTGGGTTTTAGTGGATTCGGTTTTACTTAACTTTTATATCTACTAAAAAAAGATATATAAAATAGTTGGAATGTTAACAATTGTGTAAAAAAATTATAGTTATATTAGTGTTTATAGTGTTAATTTGGCCGATTTATCGAGTCACGTGTTTGATTATCAGGTCAATTAGTCGAGTTATCAAATTACAATTCACCTACTAAAACAATTAACAGATCGCAACTATCTGTCGCTAAGCAATTGTCGCTGATATGCGCGAATACACGTCTAGACATAAATAAAAATTAATATGATACTATTAGTTAAATTCTCTCTTGTAATTTTCTAACTCCATTTTAGTTTTTTTTAATAATATTCGCTATTCTAAAAAAAATAATATTAGTATTAGTTTGGGGCAAATTTATATACCACTCTACTTTTAAAATCAATTTATGTATTAAATAGTTATATTTTGGGTATATAGAAAATTAATTTTGAAAGCAAGATGCTATATGAATTAATCCTATTAGTTAAAATATTTATAATAATAGCTTAAAAAATTTAGAAGGAATCAAGAATCAATTCATAAAAATCGAGCGTTGTTAATTTTTATATTTGCTTAATGTATACAAACGTACATTTTTATTAGTGTAAAAAAGAAAAAAATGCAAATGTTGAAGTTAAAGTTAAATATTGTTTAAATTCTAAAAAATAGGCATTAAATAAGCCTTAACTCATATTAATATATGAATCCTATGATTTGTACCCTACCTAAATATTTCTCTTTCTTCATTTATGTTAAATACCAATAGAATAAACCTAGTAAACTATTTTTACATGACAATTAATGACATACGTGTCTCTTTTGTAAAGTTTTATAGCTGACCTTGTGGTTTCAAAATTTATCTTAAATTAATAATAGTGTTTATTTTCTTTTATTAACATCTAACTTCCATCAAATATGTTCCGAACACTCTATAATCACGTATTATTTTTTCTTTTCTCCACTGCTTAATATTATGTTAGTCACTTTTATAAATTGTGTTTTTGTGGATTCGGTTTTACTTAACTTTTATATCTACTAAAAAAAGATATATAAAATAGTTGGAATGTTAACAATTGTGTAAAAAAATTATAGTTGGAATTGACATTACATTGAAATGGTGGGTCCATTGTAATGAAAAAATTACAATTACATTTATTATCCAAGCAAACACTATGTAATGGAATTCTATTTCCAATTACATTAAATTACAACAAATACAATGAACCAAATATGCCCTTAGTTTTCTAATCTATACCAGTTTGAGTGTATCATATGCGCTTTTAATATTGAAGAATTGTAGTTGATTGGTTTTATTAAAACTTTCGTTTTTTAGTCGATTTTGCTAGCCGATTAATTCAATGACCACTATTTTTTAATAGCTCAGATTCATCGAATCGTCAGCGGTGAACCTCTGTGGCCACCCTCAAATATATACAATTAGTGAGGTTTGAACTGTTGACCTCTTATTTGATAGGATCTTTTCCTCACCCAATTATATTCCACCAGCCCATGTGGATTTACTTGAGTTTGAGTTCATTGACGGCAACAACGCATTAGTCGATAAAGACGCAACTACTCTTGGTATCTTTTGCCGAAGAAGAAATAGCCAACTCCGGGTAAGTGCATTGAACGAACTAGGGTTTGAAATTTTGTTTTTATTTCACCATCCCAGAATCCATGGTGCATTCACTTTTCACAATGCATTTGCTAGTTAAATTCTAGCATGTATGATTTTCTTTAATATGTTCATGTATTGTATCTTCGAGTATGTAGTAACTTTTGCATTCACGTCTTACATGAATGCAAGTTTCAGTCCTAAAGAATTTCAAAATAGCCTTTGAGACTTGTTTTACGTCACCTCCAGAAAGATACAAAGATTCACATATTCGATAAAAATGTGCCATGAGTGCATTGAAGGTAACTAAAACTTTGTGGTTTTTTCGCTATCAAACATGACATCAATTGGATAGGAAAATATGCATTTTCCTGTTAAAATATAAGAGGTGACAGTTTCGACCGATTTACTTACAGATGGGTTGATATTAGGTGTCAATTATCGACACGACACGATTAACAACACGAACCCGATACGAAGTTAAAGTCGTTTGGGTTAAGGATAAACAGGTTTGCGTCAAAAATAGGTCAATCTTTATAACACGTTTAATACATGGGTCGTGTTTGGGTTGGGTAAGTACTAAACAGGTCGTCACGCGCACCCGTTTAAGCATATTAAGCATCTAAAAATAAAATGTATAACCTCAATTTTATGTTGTATTTCGGTTAAACGTATTTTACATATAATTAATTGAAATAAATGACGATTATAACTCATACATCATTGAATATGTTTCATAATTATTTTGTATTTTATGTTTGTCATTTTTTACATACTTGTATCATTTTTTCACATAAGTTCGATTAATCGATGACTCACGACTTTTTTAACCGTTTGACTTATTTACTTAAACAGCTTAAACGAGTCACAAACAGGTTATACGTGTTAAGCAGGTCCGAGGTCCGAGTTAGGGTTGAATTTCATGAAACGATTATTAAATGGGTCGTGTTTGGGTAAAGGTTATAATAACACGTCAACCCGCGAACCCGAACAGGTCAACACGAATACGACTTGATTACCAGTTCATACGTTTTGTTTCGAACGGGTCAAATGGGAATAGTAAGAAAAAGCATAGTATCGGTCTGAAGTTGACCAAACTATATTTTTGGTGCAGAATATTATCGATATATATGATTGGAGTAATATCTGACATGAGTTGGTTATAAAAAAATTATCGTCTGTAGACGGAAGCATTTCTGGTCGAGCAAAACTTACCGCTTGTACTAGAACTGTGTAGCTTATTGCTTAGAATACCCTCAGCTGTTGCTTTCGGGTTATATAACCTGTCGATGTATTCTATTAAGTTGTGTCCCATATATACTTAAGTTTTAATGAAATGGTAACTAATGTATCAAGTAGGTATAATGCTCCCCAAGTCCTGATAGTGTTTATCAAAGATATCGGCAATCTATACGGAAAGTCGACTAAGTCTTAGATTGTATTGTTTTTCTTTGGCTACAGTTGATGTCGATAGTGTTCTGCTTCTAGCTATACACTGGTTGTTCAAGACCTTTATTCTAATTCAAATAAAACCCATCTTTCAGAAAATAAGAAGTTGGAAACAGGGTGCATCATTCGCATGAATGTCACAGACTCATAGTCATGAAATGGTTTTGAAACCCCAACTTGCCTGTTTAACTGGGGACCAAAGTCGCCACAAGTCTGACTAGCCACTGTCCGACTAGCCACAAAGCAGCGTTCAGATACGAATCGACGTGACCGGTCCAACTAGGGCGGAAGTCGCCACCAGTCTGACTAGGGTCTGAAATTCGTTCGGATACAAACTGGAGTGAACTGGTCAATCCCTACTAAAACCTGGGCCAAATCGACTTTTTTTCTACTTGGTAAGGAGACGTTAAGCTAGTTATAAATAATAACTCTATAAAAAATTAAATACTTTATTGATATTCTATTATGTATTTAGTCTTGATTAGCCTAAGTCGTGTCTAGGGGATAGGTATCGAGTTTCCTAATAGCCTATAGCAATAAAAGTCGGTTGGCTGTGTCGAAGCCCAACCCGACCCGTAGTGTATCTAACAGTTGGTTCTCCCTCATCTCTATAAAAGGAGATGAGGGGGGGGGGGGGGGGGGGGACGAGATTCACAACGCATTCTTTATCATGAACTAATCTAATCGGTTAGGGTATTACCTTGTGTGTTACTTTTCTGTCGATAATCGTTGCTGGGTTTTCTTCATGATCGAGTTATTCGCATCTAGTATTCCAGGGTTGTAGTAGTCGAATTACTACAAGTGGTATCAGAGACTTGGTCTCGAGGTCTGATATGAGTGTTTTTACTCATATCATTTGTAGCTTAAAACAATGAAATTGTGCATGAAATGTATCAAATATGCCTTGTATATGCTTGTTTCTTGTTTGAATGTGTGTAGGTACCAAGATCGCGAAAATCAGCAAAAATCGACACGAGATTGAAGAAAAGATCAACGAAGCCAAAACCGAGTTCAATTTAGAGGATTCAATATTTTAATAAAGGATTTTGGCAAGTGGGAACCACAAGAGCTTATTGGGCCTGAAAAGCCCAAATTTGGATACAATGTTATTACTCTTGGACAAAGCCTACATTCTTAGCCCAATATAGAATTAAACGGATGGAGTTGTTTTTCTTGGGCCAAAAGCCCAAAAGCTTCACATTAAGATGAAACGAATGAATGAAGAAGAGTTAATTGGGCTTTTTAGGGTTTCTCTTAAAACGTGTAAACACGTTTTTCTTACTAGGTCAACTTTCCACCAAAACAAAATAAATAACTCCACTCACTTTTTCTGAAATATATAAACCGACCCTCATTCACACGTTTATTTAATATCCCACTCGTTTTGTTTTCTCCCACTTTCCATTCACACACATACAATATAAAAATTTCGTTACTCCCTATGTTTATCATCTCCTTCCCCATTTTTTCCCTAAATAACCAGTAACTTTGAAGTTACTGTGCAAAAACCCTAGATAAATATATAGTCCAATTAACATGGGGCTTTTTATTTAATCAAATAATTCATTAAAGGGGGATTAAAACCCCCAATCTTTAAGGAAGAGAAAGGGTTGAACGAAGATGATACGTGGCTTATTCTTATTTGAAGATACACCTCATCATTCCATATCAACCAATCAAAGAGCAGGAAAGAAACACAACTAACACACGGATTCCACGTTGGCAATCCGTGTGCTAGTGTGAATCACCTCAACCATCCGATCAACAAGCAAGAGAGAAGATAAAGATACAAAGGCTGAAAGAAAAGAAGAATATTCCTAAGAGATTCGAATATCCTCTCAGCAAGCCTTTGGGGGTGGCTATAAAAACCCCCAATTTACTTGTATTTTATCATCCCTTTTCTTACTTACTGTTATGATGTTAAATTTAGAATAGGAAATTGTATTTCTTTTTAATAGTACTGTATCAGTTTATTTTTATGAATAAAAGTTTCAGTTGGGTAAAATTGATTCGTGAGTTTTTTTACTTTACTGTTTAAATTCTTTAATCTTCTTCCTAAATCTAATTTAATATTATAATTATAAAAGATATTTCATCAAACTGCTCAATAGTTTGATGAAGTATTGAAGTAATATTTGGGAACAATTTATCCTAATTGGATAAATATAAAGTTACTGGATCGATTTTCTCTATGGTTCGATTGGTTCGTTTCATTTAGTTGGTGGTTCGTTTTGGTATCGATTAATAATTGAGTGGTGAATGGTGGTTTAGTTTTTAGTTCATAGGATGCTCAGCGCATACCTACTGCTCAACGGTTTGCTACAAAAGGTTCGATCTCTTTTTAATTTCATGTTTATAGTTTAAATATGATATTACGTTAATCTGTTTATGAGTTCTCGTTTGATATGCTTGAGTGATGATATAACTGATTTTTGGTTATGATATGAAAGCTGATAAGAGTAGTATCTTGTTAAAATTGATAGGAGTCTAAAATCTTTTAGGTCTTGTCTGTTTGTTATTAGATCAGTGAGATTTCTGATTTCATCACTTTCTGATAGAATGTTTACTGCATAATTTTTGGATGTTTAGTTGAATAGGTTTTACTGTTCAATACATGTGTTTGTCGTTTTGATTTGATGCAAGAACTGAGTTTCTCGCTAGTTTTATTTGTTATTACCTTAGACTGCTTACTGTGGTTGACTGAACTTGTGCTTACTGTTATCAACTGGTGCTTACTGTATTGTTCCTTTAATTTGTTAACTGAACTTGGTTTTTGAAGTTTTATCTTACTAATTCTAGTATAACTGACCTTTGTTGGGATGGTTATATTTGATTTAATTAAGTTTGAGCTTGTTAATCTAAGTTTTTAGATAGTGTGTATTTGAGATGTGGATTTGAGCTGATATAATGGTTGTTAATGTTCTCATAAGCTTTCTGTGTTACTGCACTTGTATTTAGATAACTGAATTTGTGTGATGGTATTGATATTGATGAGTTAACTGATTTCTTTTGTTGATGTTTTACATTTAATTCTCACTGTTTTATTGATCTAGTATAAGCTTATCAGATTCATTTTTCTGATAAGTCTCCAAAACTGTTTCCTAACAGTTAATAAGCAGATAAGCTTACCAAAAGTCACTCCTGTGACATTTAGAATTTTTTCTTTCAAAAAGAAATAAGTCAAAAAAAATTGTGTCCCGTGGGGGTTTCGAACTCGAGACCTCCCCTCTAGAGGTCCAGCGTGTTACCCAATTGAGCTCAAGGCTCTTTTGTTTTTACTTTCCTACATCTCATTTATATAGAGTAGTTGTTTTTGGCAGTTTTTAACTTAGTAACTGTTAATTTACTTTTAATCCATTTTTTAAATAAATCTTTAATTAATATTTTTATTAAAGTAAGTTTTAGTTAAACAATAAAATAAAATAAATAAAAATAATAAAAAAATGTTTTAATTAAATTTAAAAAGTTTAATTAGTTTATTTTTAATTAAATAGATTTTTATAATTTTTGATTTATATAAAATTAGTTTTTAAGTAAATTTTTTCTAAGTGTATTTTAAATATAGATTATTAGTATTAAAAGTAAAGTAGTTTAAAAGTTACTTTTATTAGATAAATTTATTTTATAGATTTTTAAATAGATTTTAAATAGTGTTAATTTTTAAGTAATTAATTGTTTGTAGAATTTTAAATTAGCGGGGTTTACGATTCATGCACTTTAGGTTAAAACTAATTAGTTTAAATTTGGTAGTTTTAATTTGTAGTTTAAAAACCGAAAACCAATTCGAATCGATTGTCCAAATCAAAGCAAAACGTCTCAAATTCATAAGATCCTTGTGTACAACGAACTCGACTCACTCACGTGTTTAATTGAATTCGTCATTGGTATTATTAGTCTATTACTTTTTCCTAAAGGTACTTTTCTAATTTACCCTATAACGTAATATCAAATAAATCACTATACACTCCACGACACATCAAAAATTTTGGCACCGCTGCCGGGGATCTTGTGTACGATTCGCTTTTGTGGAGATTTGTTGATCGTTGATTTGAAGACCCTTTCCGTCCTCGGAAAGTTTGTTATTTTTCTATTATATAGTATGTATCGGTTTTCTCTTTTTTTGTGAATAATATATTGTATTACGTAGCACAATAATTTTACATATCTTTCAAATAAGGCCTTAGTTGGGATTTCATCACCTAGCTATTGTATTCGAATCCAAAACAAAAATAAAAGGCAAAATAGATAAATACTAATAAGAAGTTTGAACTCGATTTATACAAACTATAAGGTGGGTATAAGGCGACGTGCTATAAAAGGCCGTCTAAAAAAAGGTTTTTTAAGTGCTTTGTGCCACCTCGTTTCCCCGCTTGCTTGTGCGTATATTGAGAGGGACGACCTATTATTGGTTTGCCGACTCAAGTAGTAATAAATCTTATTTTTGTTGTTTACTTATTGAACCTCGAGACGTTTAGGTTTTCACCTATCGTTTCAAAGTCGACCGAGGGTAATTTACTTCCATAGTAGTTATCCTTATTCCTTGTTTTTTATCGATCATTATTGATTGAGCAATACCAAATAAATACCAAAAATAATCTTCTTCTTGTCTAATTTCTTTTCTTCAATCCTCTAAATTCTCGTCTTTGTACTGTATGCAATTACGTTCTTCTCGTCTTGTGATTGATTATAATAGGCTTGAAAATATTCCTCGTAGAAATAGGAATCGTCAACAACGAATAGTGGAACCCGAGCTTCCACCTATTGTTGTAGAGATGGCCGATAACCAAACAACAGAGGAATTGCTCCGTGCACCCACCGAAGGGTATGGGGAAGCAATCGTTGTGCCGGCTATTTTGGCGGATCATTTTGAGATTAAGACGGGTCTTTTATCGCTCATTCGTGCCGACCAATTTCGTGGCAATGAGACCGATAGCCCGCATTCTCACATTCGGAATTTTAATTGAATTACCTCGACTCTCAAGTTTAGAGATGTGCCGAATGACGTGATTAAGCTCATGCTTTTTCCGTACTCGCTCGAGGGTAATGCTAAGCTTTGGTATGAGAAATAACCACCGGGTTCGATCTTTACATGGGATGATTTAGTGTCAAAGTTTATGAATTATTTCTTTCCACCATCTAAGACAACACACTTTAAGAATGAGATCACTAGATTTGAACAAAAAGTGCATGAATCGTTTGGGGTTGCTTGGGAAAGATTTAAGGATTTGTTGAGACAATGTCCACACCATGGTTTCTCGGAATTGCATCAAATAAATACTTTTTATAATGTGCTTAATATGATTGAACAAGATTCTTTAAATGCCGCCACGGGTGGTAATCTTTTAAGAAAAACTCTGAGAGACGCGTGAAGAATAATTGAGGATAAGTCTAGAGCACAATATTCACGAAACACACCGGTTGTTTCCAATGTGAATTCATCTAATATCGAGATTGCTAGATTGGACTCTAATATTGACACGCTTTTGAATGTGTTTAGGAAGAATCCTCATGGATCGATTCATATGGTTGAGAATGTTTGTGTATCATGTGGTGGAGCACATCCTAATTATGCTTGTTTAAACACGGGTTTTGATCAAGCTAGTGATTTTGCCGCGACGGGAACTTATGGCTCCAACGGTCAAGTTCCTCGTCAAAATCATGTTGCTCCACCGGGTTTTCCACCGGTTCAAAATAGGTACAACAATGGGAACAATGGGAATAATTTTAACCGTGGTAACCAAGGGAATTTCAATCAAGGAAATGGTTTTAATGCTAATCAAAACAATCAAGGTTTTCAAGGGAATAATCAAAATGATTTGTCAAGCTATATCAAGTCAAATAAGGCAAATATGAAAGCTTTTCAAAATAACATTCAAGGGCAAACCAATAAGATTGAGCTTAATCAACAAAGGCTAGAGCAAAACCAAAATCGTATGCAACAAAATTTGGAACAAGGTCAAAACAAATTGCTTTCGATGTTTGAATATTTTATGAGTCAACCTTCCTCGTCTTCGGGTGGCTTACCTAGTAACACCATTCCAAACTCGAAGGGTGAGATGAAAGCTATAACCACACGTAGTGGGAAAGCTTTAGACGGACCTTTGCTTCCACATGTGAGTACCTCTACGGTGAGGGAAGTGGAGCAAGAACCCGAGGTGGTTAAAGAAAAGGAAATTCCTATTCCACCAAAGGTAGACCAATTGCCTATTCCGGAACCCGAGCTTCCGAAGACTAAACCTACACTACCCTACCCTTCAAGACTTAACCAAGAGAAGCTCCGCGAAAAGTCCAATGCTTAAATGACTACTTTTTTAGAGATGTTTAAGAATCTTTATATTAATGTTAGTTTCGCGGATGCATTGCTTTACATGCCTAAGTTTGCTTCGACTATTAAGAGATTGATGAATGATAAAGGGAAATTGGTTGAAGTGTCTACATCTTTAGATGCTAATTGTTCCGCGGTTCTTACACAAAAGCTTCCCAAAAATCTTGGAGACCCAGGCAAGTTTGTGATACCATGTGATTTCCCTAATATGGAAGAATGCTTAGCTTTAGCCGATCTTGGTGCTGGCATTAATTTGATGCCTCTTTCCGTGTGGAAAAGGTTATCACTGCCCGAGCTTACACCTACTAAGATGACTCTCGAGCTAGCGGATCGATCGATTGCCTTTCCAAAAGGTATAGCCGAGGACGTGTTTGTCAAGGTAGGGAAACTCGTCTTTCCAACGGACTTTGTGGTTTGCGATTATCCCGAAGATTCTCGTGTACCACTAATTTTGGGAAGACCGTTTTTAATGACGGCTAGTGCTTTAGTTGACATGAAAGCGGGGAAATTGACTTTAAGAGTTGATGAGGAACATATCACGTTTGATATTGGTCATATCTCTAAATTTTCTTCGAAGTACTGTTGGGAATAAATTATGGGTCAGTTCACTAGACGCTGATAAGAAGAGTTCAAGCGCTAATAAGAAGATATTGGACGCTGACAGCCAAGCGTTGACACTTGAAGAAGTCAACGCTGACAGCCTTGAAGACAAGCACTGATGGAATATCTTCATACGAATCTTTTTGTTTATTTGTTTCTATATTTGTATATGGTAAAGATAAGCTCGACATTGTATTTTCTATTATTATCTTTACCTTGAATAGTTGATTCGTAGCTTCTTGTACAAGACTTGTTAATCTATAAAAGAAGATCTTTTAGGTTAATGTTTAGTATCAGTTATCATAAGTTTTCACAAGTTAAACCTCTTTCATTGTAATCAAGTTCGATTATTCTAATATCAGTGAAAGTTTGTTTAACATCTTTGTGTTTTAGATTAAGTGTTAATTCCGCATAACACTTAGTTACTTTATTCATAAGCAAAGGTTTCTCTACGTGTATTACTTGATCTAATCTCGTATACACAAAGCTTAATCGATCTAAGTTTGGGATCAACAAGTGGTATCAGAGCTTGTTGAGAAACTTTTGATCTTTAAGTAACGCAAGAACCCTAAAACACCAAAAACCCTAAAACAACGAAACCCTAAATTTCTTAAAACCCTAAAAACATCATGTCTGGCACAGACGATCCTCCTGCTCCTATTTTGCTACAAAGCAACACCACAAACCCTAGTATCAAGATTCCCATGTTTGATGCCAGGAACTTCGAGCTTTGGAAGTCCAATTTTGAGCAATATGTAGCCATCCATGACTACACTCTTTGGGAGATTGTTGAATATGGGAATACATTCAACAAAGCTCAAAAGATTGCTGCTGCTATTGCCACAAGGTAAGCTGTTCCTAATTGTCCTGAAGCTGATAAGAAGGAAAGGCCTGAAGATGGAAGAGCTGTATCTGCTGAAGATATAGCCAAGAAAAGGGTGGACATGAAAATTCTGAACATCATGAAACACGCCTTGGGTCATGAGAATCAGCACAAGTACAAACGCTTTGAATCTGCAAAAGAACTTTGGGAAGCTCTTGAAGTAGCACATGGTGGCAATGCTGATACCAAAGAAGAAAAGAAGAAGCAACTCATGCATGAGTATGCTGTCTTTAAGGCTCAACCTAATGAGAATCTCAGCAGTGTGAGAAGTCGACTGCTTGACATTACAAGTCAACTTTCCTTCATGGGAACACAGATTGATGATCCTGACTTGAATGCTACTTTTCTCAAAAGTCTTAGTGATATATGGAAGATTGAGGCAAGATCCATTCTTGTCAATAACACTCACAAAACCTCTAGGTTTGATGACATCTTCAACAAACTAAGATTGTTGGAGAATGAATGGCTTTTGGAGAAAGATAATAAACCTTCTAGTAGCAACATGGCCTTCTTTTCACAAAGTGAAGGTCAATTTGATTCCATGAACTCCTATGGACATCCAGTCACTGGATCTGCATGTGTCAACGCTGGATCACATCCTATCAGCGTTGGAACACATCCTGTCAGCGCTGGATTACATCCTGTCAACGCCTCACACTCAAGCGCTGACACTTACAATTTTGGCGCTGATAGAATTAAACCTGCTGGTTTAGATCTAGATACTGTGTGTGCATTTATTGCTTCTTTGCCCAGTGATTCAAGGATTACATATGAGGATCTTGAGCAAATAAGTGATGAGCAATTGGAAGAGATGGACATCAAGTGGACTGTGGCTCTTGTAAGTCTAAGAGTAAACAGGTTTAATAGAAGGTTCAAGAAGAAGATGACCTTTGATGCTAAGGATGTGGCTGGATTTGACAAATCCAAAGTTGAGTGCTACAATTGTCATCGTATGAGGCACTTTATGAGGGAATGTAGATCTCCAAGAAGATCTGATGCTGGTAAGCCTTCAAGCCAAATGGTTAAGAGCCAAGATCCCAAGGCCATGGTAGCTGTTCAACAAATTGATGGTGTTGGAGGATGGGACTGGAGCTGGAACTTTTTGGCTAAGGATAAGGAAGAGGACCAAGCATTGGTTGCTGAAATTAAAGAAGAGCATGTTGAATATGCTCTCATGGCACACTCCTCCTCTTCATCAGATAATGAGGTATATGATGATGCTTTCTGTTCTAAGGGTTGTCGTTTAAATACTGAAAAACTAAATAAGGAGATAGTAAAATTATTAGATGAGGCAAGTTCTGAAAGATGCAAAGTATCTAATTATCAAATTGCTCTCACCCAAACAGAAAAGACAGTAGTTGAGTATAAGAAAATGGAGTTTGATTTAAAGGATAAAATAAATATCTTAAAACATGAGTTACATCAAAGTAAAGATATTCAAGATATCACAAACAGGGTTAATCTTTATTTGATAGCTAAGTTAGATGAGGCTAACAAAAATAAAGATAATGTGAGTCTTAAAATCCAGAGATTTGATAAGGCCACACAAACCCTAGGAGAGTGTGTTAGTAAACAAAGAGACTCTAAGGACATGAGTGGGATTGGGATGAAAGATTATTCTGGTGTTCCACCACCAGCTGGGGATTTCTATGGTGTCCAATCAAAGGACTTATCTTGGACTGGCTTGCCAGAATGCCAAGAGAAGGAATTCATTCCTCCACCTAGAGTGACTTCCCCAGTTGAAGAATATAAACAAAAACTGACTGACCTAGATGAGTGGAAGAAAGCTAATCACACTTTGTTTGTTAAGGGAGGTTTGTTGTGTGAAAGTCCAAATGAACCCACACCAATCACGAGCCATGATCCTACACCTATTAAAATCACACACCCAACCACTGGCAAAGCTGTTGACCTTGGCTCACACACTGTTAGAAAACCTAGTGTTAAGTATGCAAAGATGTATAGGAATACTAGGTCACCTAAAAGCCAAGTTAGTAACCATGGAACAGGCTTCTTTGCTTCTAGACCTAAGACTATGTCTAGAAAAGCCTGTTACACTTGTGGTAGCTTTTCACATTTGGCATACAAATGTGTCAACGCTTCCAATATCAACGTTGATAGGAACCATTTCAGCGCTGACAAAAGTCAACATAGGTCAAACACTGTCAGACACAAAACCTTTGTGAACAAAAGTTCACAAGTTGTTAGACCAGCCCCATTCTTTTCTAGGGGGTCTAACACACATGGCCTAAGACCTTTCCAAAAGACAAACACCTGGTCCAATAGGCAATGGGTTCCTGTAGCAAACCCTAGGTTCAACGCTGATAAAAGCAATCGGGGCGCTGACAAGAACAATTTCAGCGCTGACAGACATACTGCCAAACCTAGGTATTTGCAACCACAGGGAAAGGGGTCTAAAGCTTCTACTAGCTTATCATGGAGACCAAAAAAAGTCCAAAACCCTAATTCTACTGGTCTTTCTATGACATGCAACAGGTTTCATTACATTTCAAAGGTCATGTCAAGACCAATTGGGGTTAACTGGGCATTTCATCCAAAAAGGGATGAAAATGGGGTTGTTATGAGAACCAAGTCTGTTCTTGTTGAACAACCAGATGAATCCAAGTCTACTAAGGCTTGGGTTCCCAAAGAAAACTAATTTGTTTTCTTATGTGCAGGGCATTCAAAAATAGGTTAATGACTATGGATATTGGGACAGTGGATGCTCTAGGCACATGACTGGGAAAGAAGATTACTTGAGTAACTTCACTCCCATTGAAGATGGTGATAAGGTTCTCTTTGGTGGCGGATATGGAACTATCACAGGCAAAGGAACTCTTCTCACCAACAACTTACGTTTTGAAGACGTATTTTTGGTAAAAGAACTTGACTATAATCTTTTTAGTGTATCACAGGTATGTGATAACAAGAATAAAGTTCTTTTTACTGACACTGAATGCTTGGTGTTAAGCAAAGATTACAAGCTCCCTGAGGAGAAATACATAGAATTTAGAACACCAAGGCATAAAGACATATATAATGTGAATCTTAATGGAATTAAGATGAATAATACAATGTCATGTTTTTATGCTAAAGCTTCAGTAGATGAAAGTAATCTTTGGCACAGGAGATTAGGGCACATAAACTTTAAAAATATCAATAGACTTGTGAGACTTGGTTTAGTTGATGGTTTGCCTGAAAAGGCTTTTCACAATAACCACTCTTGTGTTGCATGTCTTAAGGGCAAGCAGCACAAGGTTTCATTCAAATCTAAACAGGTGCACTCTAGTTCTAAACCACTTCACTTATTGCATATGGACCTCTTTGGTCCAACTAATATAGAAAGTTTAAAGGGTAAATCATATTGTTTTGTCATCACTGATGATTTTTCTAGGTTTACATGGACTTTCTTTTTAGCCAAGAAAAGTGAAACTGCCCAAATTTTGATTGATTTCATTACCCAGATTGAAAAGAAGAGTGGTAATAAGGTCAAAATTCTTAGAAGTGACAATGGGGGTGAGTTTAGAAATCAGTTACTAGAGGATTTTTGTGTCAAGAAGGGGATTACTAGGCAGTTTAGCATAGCTAGAACCCCACAGCAAAATGGGGTTGCTGAGAGAAAGAATAGAACCCTAATTGAAGCAGCCAGAACCATGTTGGTTGATGCCCACTTTCCTATAGCCTTTTGGGCTGAAGCTGTTAACACAGCTTGTTATGTTCAAAATAGGGCATTGGTCAACAAAACACACAATAAGACACCTTATGAATTACTTTGGGGAAGGAAGCCAAATATTGGCTTTCTCAAGCCTTTTGGTTGTCATGTAGTTGTTTTAGAAACTAGTGATGACCTAGGTAAATTTGATGCAAAAGGTGATGAAGGCTATTTCATGGGTTATTCAGTGCAGAGCAAAGGATATAGGGTTTACATTAAAAAGGAAAAACGTATACTTGAAAAAGTACATGTTAGGTTTTTAGAGAATAAACCTAGTGATCCTGAGAGTGGTCCAAATTGGTTGTTTGACTTGGAACCATTATCTAGAGCTTTAAATTATATGCCTGTTACTAATCCAGACATTGTGAAGGTAACTTCAAGTGTTCTGGAAAAGAGAATTGGTAATGTTTCAGGTACACAGGTTGCTAAGAAGGATGGACCACAAGCAGTTGAGTCATCTCCCATACAAGAATATGT
This sequence comes from Glebionis coronaria, assembly GCA_025667525.1. Classification (NCBI taxonomy): domain Eukaryota; kingdom Viridiplantae; phylum Streptophyta; class Magnoliopsida; order Asterales; family Asteraceae; genus Glebionis; species Glebionis coronaria. The sequence goes on from CM046875.1 coordinate 698,518,504, forward strand.
CACATTTCCCATATGGACAGATGAGTATTATGCTGCTGCTGCTGCTGCTGGAAAGGATAAAGGTGGTTCTTCAATACCACCAGTTGATAACATGCATGGTCATTCAGGCGCTGACAAGCACAATTCGAGCGCTGACAAGACCAATTCAGACGCTGATGGCTCAAACGTTGACAACAATGAATCTGGCGCTGACAAAAGTAATTCCAGCGCTGATAAGCAAAATTCCAACGTTGACAACACTCATGCGCATTTCATATCTTCCACTTTTGAACAAGGTGAACCTTCAAGAATAAATGAAGAGGTTCAAGATGGAAGAGAGTCTGAAGAAGATATTAGCAACATGGAGGATGATATTGAAGACAACAGAATTCTTGAAAATGGAATTCCTAGATCTACTTTGAAGAATCATCCTCCCTCTCAAATTATTGGGAATATCATGACTCCTGTTCAAACTAGAAGATCTCACCAGACTCATGGTAGCTTCATTGCTAATATCCACAAGAAGGTTGATACCCCTCTTGTACAAGCATGTTTGTTTGCCTGTTTTCTGTCACAAGAGGAACCCAAGAAGATTTTTGATGCTCTCAAAGAACCTAGTTGGGTGGAAGCAATGCAATATGAGCTTCACCAATTTGCTATACAGGATGTTTGGGAGCTGGTTGATTGTCCTAGATATGTGAGACCAATTGGGACAAGATGGGTTCTAAGGAACAAGAAGGATGAAAGGGGTATTGTGGTCAGAAACAAGGCACGTTTGGTAGCTCAGGGATACACACAAGAGGAAGGAATAGATTATGAAGAGGTATTTGCTCCTGTTGCAAGAATTGAAGCTATAAGAATTTTCCTAGCTTATGCCTCTTGTATGAACTTCACTGTTTATCAAATGGATGTGAAGAGTGCTTTCCTCTATGGAACAATTGTTGAGGAGGTATATGTTATGCAACCTCCTGGTTTTGAAGATCCTGAGAATCCAGACAAGGTTTATAGAGTGAAGAAAGCTATGTATGGACTTCATCAAGCCCCAAGAGCATGGTATGGTACATTGTCCACCTACTTGGTGGAAAATGGTTTTAAAAGGGGCACCATAGATCAGACATTGTTTACAAAGAAGAAAGGTAAGGATGTCTTACTTGTTCAGGTCTATGTTGATGATATCATTTTTGGATCCACTGATCCAAAGATGAGTGAAGACTTTTCCAAGCTTATGACAGATAAATTCAAGATGAGTGCAATGGGTGAGATGAACTTCTTTCTAGGATTACAAGTTCAGCAGAAAGAAGATGGTATCTTCATCTCCCAAGACAAATATGTAGTTGAAATCTTGAAGAAATATGGTTTTTCTCCACATGAAAAGAGTGCTTCCACTCCTATGGATAGAGAATACCCTTGGGGAAAGATTGGAGCTGGAAAAGATGTGGATGTTAGGCACTATAGATCAATGATTGGTTCATTGATGTATCTTACAGCCTCAAGACCTAACATCATGTTTGCTGTGTGTGCTTGTGCACGCCATCAAGTGAATCCCAAAGAATGTCACCTTTTTGCTGTGGAAAGAATCTTTAGGTACCTCAGATGTTATCCAGATCTTGGCTTATGGTACCCAAAAGATTCTCCATTGGAGCTTATTGCATATTCAGACAGTGACTATGGTGGTGACAAGTTTGATAGGAAATCCACAACTGGTGGATGTCAATTTCTTGGGAGTAGATTGATATCTTGGCAATGCAAGAAACAAACAGTGGTGGCAAACTCTACAACTGAAGCAGAATATGTTGCAGCAGCTGCTTGTTGTGGACAAGTCTTATGGATTCAGAACCAGCTGTTGGATTATGGGTATAATTTCATGCATACCAAGATTTTTGTAGACAATAACAGTACTTTATGCATTATTAAAAATCCTGTACATCATTCTAAAACCAAACACATAGAAATTAGGCATCATTTTATAAGAGATTGCTTTGAGAAAGGTTTAATACAACCAGATAAGGTAGCCACAGAAGATAATGTGGCTGATTTATTAACTAAACCTTTTGATACTGGAAGATTTCAATATTTGGTAACAAATATTGGAATGGTTAATCTCACTTAATATGTGTTTTTGAACCTTTTTGTAAAAGTATGTACAGGATAATGCATTGTTATTGGTCTTTGTGATGATTTAGATTTTTCCACTTTAGTTTTTCTAACACTGACAAAGGTATTTGTAACACTGACAAGTGTTATTTTGCCGTTGTTAGAGATATTATTGTCTAACGCTGACAAGAGTTCCCTCAACGCTGATAAGTGTTGTCGGGGCATTGTCAGCAACAATGTTAGTTTTGTGGTTTTTCAATCTAAATGTGTAGGTGGTGTTAGCTTTATGCCATTGGATACAGAGTTGCTTATGGATCTTTGAAGAGCTATTTTAACATGTTTTTGTTTATGGATGATGGTTGGAATATTTATATTCCTATCTTGACATAAATTTTTAATGTTCATATATATTTTGAGACACTCATGTATCACAGTTTAAGGGGAGGTTTAAGGAACCTTTAGGATTTTTGGGTATCCATATGATACTCTTATCACAATTCTAGATTGTGTCCACAGGTGAGTATGGGTTAGTTTTACTAAACCATGAGGCACTGTAGCATGCATAGTATATCAACTTTGCATGCTGCCAAGACATTTTTGACCTAGAATTGGGTGTGGTCTGTTGGGAGACTTGGGGATATTTTTATGGGTTTACCTGGGAGTTACAAAGGATTTTATGAAATAACTTTGTTGTTAAGTATTTTGGTTAGCAAGGGACACTAGAGGACATTTGTGTCTATCTTGCTTAAGCAAGTGTGCATAAGTGGACAGTGCTTGCCACCCAGTAATTATTATCAACTTGCAAGATATTTCCCTTAGGATAAATTACTTTGTTAAGGTCTTTTTCTTTTTAAATATTTTTATTTTTTTTAGGCGCTGACAAGTTTTTCTCCAAACGTTGTTACGACCAATCGTGACGCTGACAAGGCTTTAGGCAAACGCTGACAAGAAAATATAGCCGTTAGGCGTTGATGGGCTATTTTTGACCGTTGACACCTAGTGGGTCCTACCCAGTTGTTATTTTTGACTAATCTTTGGCCGTAATTTCTGGAGAGCTGTTATTTTTATTTAATGCATGAGATAAGTTATATCTGATTCAATATTTTCATCATTACTCTTTGAATATAACTGCCTCATTTTTTACCAATCCAAATCATGCATCTCTCCTATAAATTTGGCTAACTTTTGTTCTGGGTATTCATATTTTCTTGTCTAACATTTTTCTCCTAGATTTTTCCCATATCACATAACCTAAACAGCTTTCAACATGGCACCAAAGTTCAACTCAAATAATCTGACATTGGAGTTCAAGAGCCAACATAATATGATAGCTTACTTGGACGCTGATAATGATTTGTTCCCTCAGTACTCTCAAATGGTGGCATTTTTAAATGCATCCTCAATAAGGTATGCACTTTCTCATGAACCACTAGTCCCTGTCGCACACATTAGACAGTTTTGGAATAATGTTCGTTCCACAACAGCTAATGGAGTGACTACATTAACATCTACTGTTCATGGAAGAACATGGGTGGTCACTGAAGCCTTGGTTCGCCAAGCTTTGCGTCTTGATGACGCTGATGGTGTGACTACCCTTGCCATTGCAACAATAGAACAAGGTCTTAGGGAATTGGGTTATCCTATTCCTACTGGTAAACCTTTGAATAAATATCATAAGCAGGAATTTCCCTCAGATTGGAAATATTTGATACATGTCCTTCTTCAATGCTTAAGTCCAAAATGTACTGCTTTTAATGAAATAAACAGGTCCATTGCAAGTGCTTTGGTTTGTATGTCACGTGGGCTTAAGTATAATTTTTCAAAAATGATTTTTGAAGGGATGTGTAAAAATAAGGGAAGTAAAATGACTTTGGCTTACCCAAGATTTTTGCAAATGGTGTTTGATTTACAAGAATATTGTACTAGGGATCATGACACTTTTTATAAGATCCCTAAGCAAAAGAAAACCATTTTTGACAAAATGAGCTCCCCAAACCAATCCATACCTCTTCCTCAAGCCATGCTTAAGTAATTCAGGCTGCCCAACCACAACCAGACCATGAACCTCAGCTTGAGCCTGTCTTTGAACCATTACCTTCACCTGAACACATGGACGTTGACCAAGCCAATGTCAAAGCTGACACTCAAAATGTTAGCGCTGATACAGCCAATCCCAACGCTGATGAACAATCCCAAACACCCCTTATTCAACCCACACCCACACAATCTACATCATCTTCCACCCCATTACAATCTAGGTTGAATAAACGCCAAAGGACTACTGGAGTGTTCTCCTCTAGTGGTCCTAGTCTTGTTGCAGAGAGAACCACCTCCACAAGTGTGGCTGGTGACATGGGTGAGGCTGGACCTATTGGTACAGGCTTAGCAGTTGGCTAAGACAGGTCCAACATTGATAAGACCTCATCCATGCCCTATGATTCTATTTTGGGAGGTCAAATCCCCATTCTAGCTGAGGGCAGATTGGAACCTATGACATTGAATGAATTGACGGCTGCTGTCATTAGCTTACAAAAGCAAAATGTCAGCCTTGTACAAATTGTCAATACTCAGGGCCGTGAACTCCAAGCATTGAGGGAGCGGGTAACTATTTTGGAGAATCCTAGTAGCAGGAGTAGAATGGAGGAATCTTCCAAAGGGGAGGATGAAGTGGATGAGCTTATACGTACTACAAGTGAAAGGAGTTCACATGATGGTGGATCCTTAGGTATTGCTGAAGCTCTTACAAGCCTGAAGCAGCATCCTGTTATTGATACATCCAAGGTGACACCATTAAACTTGGAAGGATCTTTCACAGAAACAATGGGCGCTGATACAGGTTTGAACGTTGACACATCCAACGCTGACAAAGGTAATCGGGGCGCTGATAGAGGTAACTTGAACGCTGACAAAGTTGCAGGTGGTGTTGATGTATTCCAGTCATCAGCAATCATCAAAGATGTGTCCACACAGGTTTCTTCTTCTACCTTACCAATTATTGATCCAAAAGACAAGGGTAAGGGAATTATGATTGAAGAAGATGTTCCAAAGAAAGATGCAGCACAAATTGCATTTGATAAACAGTTGGCTGCACAACTTTTGGAAGAAGATTTGAAGAGAAGTGGTAGATCACCATTTGTTGCCACTTCTGAGAGTGAGAAAGAGAGTGATGATGAAAGAGAAGGAGCTAGCTCAGATTCAAGTGTTCAGATAATTGAAGATCCAGAAAGACTTGAATATGGAGATGAGTTAGCAAAAGAAAGATTGAGTGATTTGAAGATGCAGGTTGATTGGGACCTACCAGAAATCACCAGAATGTACCATGCTTGGGAAGATAAGGTAATGGACAACCCAGGGATGAGCTTATCAGATCAGATTTGGGGGTTGGAAATTCTTCTCAGAGTACAAGATGATATAAAGGTGATTTTGAAGTATAATGCACAAGAGGTCAAGACTTGGCTTAAAAGAGATAGAAGGCAATTGTATTACAAATTGCTTAGATGCCATCAACCTGGATGGACATACAAGAAGTTGCTGGCTTTATCTTTTGAGGAGCTAGAGTACAGGGCACATCCTATTTGGAGGCATGTGCAAGAAAATAATGTCTTACAGTTTCTTTCAGAAGAAAGGAAACAAGAGCTTGCTGAGGAAATGCAGATTCAAAAGGAGATGAGGATTGCTCAAAGACCAGTGAAGAAAGGAGATCCTCTCCAATTTCCCAAAGATATGGATGTGTATTATCCAACTGAGACTGTCATAAGGAAGCATCTCAAGCTTTCTCCATTGGAAGCTTCAGATTTGGTTAATGTGGTACCTCTAGATGCCAGAAATCCAATCATAAGTTTTAATGAGGATGAGTGTGGATTTTGGAAGATTGGCAGATTTGGGAAGGAGGTACATACTTTCACTTCAATCATTTCTATCTTTGCAAGCATAGACAGAGAAGACTTGGTGCATCTATGGAGATTGATAGAGGCCAAGTATACGGCTGAAGCACCTACTTCAGCAAATAGAATAAGACTATGGCACACATTTTTGACTTTGTGTGGTCCAAGGGAAGCAGATCCTGCCATATGGAAGGATCTTGAAGATGACCTCAGTGGTCTTCATTGGAGGCTTTATTCTACTTGTGGTGTGTTCCATTTGAGCTCTACAAAGTTTTCAGAGTATTTACTTGTGGATGCTGACTATTTCTTGTCCAAAGAAATATTGGAGAAGATGAAGGAGACACCCTTGGAGATTGATTATGCTAGTGATGTGGCCAAAGACTTGATTAGATATGTTTATCACCAACTTAAGAAGTTTTTGTAAGATTCCTCCTAAGCCTTAAAGTATTTATTCAGAAACTTGATCATTGGAATAGATATCAAGTTTAGGGGAGGATTGTTGGGAATAAATTATGGGTCAGTTCACTAGACGCTGATAAGAAGAGTTCAAGCGCTGATAAGAAGATATTGGACGCTGACAGCCAAGCGTTGACACTTGAAGAAGTCAACGCTGACAGCCTTGAAGACAAGCACTGATGGAATATCTTCATACGAATCTTTTTGTTTATTTGTTTCTATATTTGTATATGGTAAAGATAAGCTAGACATTGTATTTTCTATTATTATCTTTACCTTGAATAGTTGATTCGTAGCTTCTTGTACAAGACTTCTTAATCTATAAAAGAAGATCTTTTAGGTTAATGTTTAGTATCAGTTATCATAAGTTTTCACAAGTTAAACCTCTTTCATTGTAATCAAGTTCGATTATTCTAATATCAGTGAAAGTTTGTTTAACATCTTTGTGTTTTAGATTAAGTGTTAATTCCGCATAACACTTAGTTACTTTATTCATAAGCAAAGGTTTCTCTACGTGTATTACTTGATCTAATCTCGTATACACAAAGCTTAATCGATCTAAGTTTGGGATCAACAAGTACTACGAGGAATCAATTAATCAAATTGATGTGATTGATGTTACTTGTGAAGAATATTCTCAAGAAGTTCTTGGATTCTTGGCTTCTTCTAAGAGTGGCAATCCTACTTCTTCGAATCCTATTATCTCTTCGGCTAAGCCTCCACTCACTCCATTTGAGGGAGGTGACTTCGTTCTTGAAGAGCTTGAGAATAATGGTTATTCAAAAATCGAGAAGGAAATTGATGATTACCTTAGCACACCGTTTGATCCTAGTGAGTTTGATAGTGAGAATTTTGATCCCGAGGGAGATATTGCGTTGATTGAAAAATTGTTGAATATGGATCCTTTTGAGTCACCACCTATGGATTTAAAAGTTGTGAATGAAAATGAGACTAAAGTGAAAACATCTATTGAGGAAGCACCCGAATTAGACCTTAAGGAATTACCCACTCATTTGGAGTATGCTTTTCTTGAAGGAACGGTGATTATTGCTAAGGGATTAAAGGAAAATGAAAAGGATGAACTTATCAAAGTGCTTAAGAAACATAAACGGGCCATTGCATGGAAAATCTCCGACATTAAGGGTATAGATCCCAAATTTTGTACTCATAAAATTCTAATGGAGGATGATTATAAACCCGCTATCCAAAATCAAAGAAGGGTCAATCCAAAGATTCATGAGGTGATCAAAAAGGAAGTCACTAAACTTCTAGACGCCGGAATGATCTACCCTATCTCGGATAGTCCATGGGTTAGCCCCGTGCATTGTGTTCCAAAGAAAGGAGGGATGACGGTTGTTACTAATGAGGATAATGAATTGATTCCTACTAGACTTGTGACCGGTTGGCGTGTTTGTATTGATTATAGGAAACTTAATGATGCCACTAGGAAGGATCATTTTCCATTACCTTTTATGGATCAAATGTTAGAGAGACCCGGGGAATGAATTCTATTGCTTTTTGGATGGATTTTCCAGCTATTTCCAAATCCCCATTGGCCCTCGTGATCAAGAAAAGACCACATTCACTTGTCCTTATGGAACATCTGCCTATCGTCGCATGCCTTTTGGACTATGCAATACTCCGGGGACGTTCCAAAGGTGAATGATGGCCATTTTCCATGATATGATCGAGAAAACCATGGAAGTCTTCATGGATGACTTTTCGGTTTTTGGGGAATCTTTCACTTCATGTCTCTCTAACCTTGAAAGAATGTTGCAACGTTGTGAGGAAACGAATCTTGTGCTTAATTATGAGAAATGTCACTTCATGTGCAAAGAGGGAATTGTGTTAGGTCATAAGATCTCTAAGGCCGGTATTGAGGTTGATAGGGCTAAAATCGACGTGATTGCCAAATTGCCTCCACCCACCACCGTTAAGGGAGTAAGGAGTTTTCTCGGCCATGCCGGCTTCTATCATCGTTTTATACAAGACTTCTCTAAGATAGCTCGGCCTATGACCCATCTTTTGGAAAAAGAGACTCCTTTCATCTTTTCGGATGAGTGCATTCAAGCCTTTGAGATGCTTAAAAAGAAGTTAACCGAATCTCCAATCTTAGTTGCCCCAGATTGGGATCTACCTTTTGAAATTATGTGTGATGCTAGTGATTATGCGGTAGGTGCGGTTTTGGGGCAACGTAAGTTAAAACACTTCTTGCCTATACACTATGCAAGTAAGACTATGACGGATGCTCAAACAAAGTACACTACAACGGAAAAGGAGCTACTTGCCGTTGTGTATGCTTTTGAAAAGTTTAGACCATATCTCGTCTTGTCTCAAACCATAGTGTATGCGGACCACTCGGCTATCAAATATCTTCTTAATAAACAAGATGCTAAGCCGAGGTTGCTCCGGTGGATTCTCCTCCATCAAGAATTTAATGTCAAAATTCTAGACAAAAATGGAGCCGAGAATCTCGCGGCCGATCATTTATCTCGACTTGAGAATCCTCACCAAAGCGATCGAGAGAACAAGGAAATCAATGAAACATTTCCTCTCGATACGCTTGGTATGATTGCTTTTCGTGGTGATGATAGTACCCCATGGTTTGCGGACATCGCAAATTACCATGCGGGGAAGTTTTTGATCAAGGGTATGTCGTCCCAACAAAAACGAAAGTTTTTCAAGGATATCTCCTACTACTTTTGGGACGACCCCTATTTGTTTCGTGTGTGCGCGGATCAAGTGATTCGTAGGTGCGTGTTTGGCAAAGAAGCTCAAGATATCCTTAAATCTTGTCATGAGGGACCCACCGGGGGACATCATGGTGCTAACGCCACCGCGAAGAAAGTCTTTGATGCCGGTTTCTTTTGGCCTTCCATATATCGTGATGCCCAAGACTTGATCAAGTCTTGTGATGCTTGTCAATCTCAAGGAAAGAACCCACAAAGGGATGAAATGCCTCAAAACATTATCCAAGTTTGTGAAATCTTTGACATGTGGGGGATCGATTTTATAGGGCCGTTTCCATCTTCAAAAGGAAACAAATACATTCTCGTAGCCGTGGACTATTTGTCTAAATGGGTTGAAGCTAAGGCTTTGCCCACGAATGATGCTCGAGTTGTGGTGAACTTTTTGAAACAACTCTTTGCTAGGTTTGGAACTCCGTGGGCTATTATAAGTGATCGTGGGACCCATTTTTGTAATGAACAATTTGAAAAAGTTCTAAAGAAATATGGTGTCACTCATCGACTTTCTACGGCTTATCACCCTCAAACGAGTGGTCAAGTGGAGGTTTCAAACCGAGCTCTTAAAAGGATTTTGGAGCGTTCTATTGGTGAAAATCGCACTTCATGGTCGGATAAATTGGACGATGCATTGTGGGCTTTCCGTACGGCTTACAAGACGCCACTACAAGAAAAAGAGCTTTATAGAACGTCTATTAGTGTCCTATAATATTAGTTTATAGGACCTTTAACCTAATAGTACCAAAATAAAAGTGTCCCATAGGAAGGGGTTGTAATAGATATTTAGGACATTTATCGGCGTCCTAATAAACTTGAACATTTTAACACTAATTTTTTGGTCCTATAAACATGTTAATGCAACCAAAATCACGTCATAATAGACCACATTATAGGACGTTATACGATGTTCTAATATATGTTTACTTATCTCTTATGTTTTGGGACACTTTCAAGGGTCCTAACAAACATTTTTATTAGTGAACACCTAACGGATACAATTTGATTTTAGTACCAATAAAAGGGTTCTAATACATATGAACTTTATTAGGACTAAATTTTGTGTTATAAGACATTTTGTCACATGTTTAGCTAGTAACATTAGTGTTCTGGTAACTTACATCAGAAAACACTAATCTACTTAACATATTTAATAATCCTTAATTAAAAACAAACACAAAACAAAATCTGAAGCAAGTAAATGGAATGTATATCAATAAAGAAGAAAATATTTCATTTTCATAAGAGAATTTGTCACCTAAAGTTATAAGAACATCCAAGATTAAGTCATAAAAAGTTCAACCTAAATACCTAGGAAAAAAGTAGTAGGAGTAGAAATAGTCTTGACCCATCTGACGATAATAACAGAAGATATAATCAACAATGCGTGGATCCATTCTTATCATCGCCCATTACTTTAGAATATATATATATCTTGAGGTCTATGCTGTGAAGTGCTGTCTGCTGCTAGATTTTTGGGTCATCTGCAATTTGTCTACATACTTTCAAGTCTTCAAAAGGATATATTGTTAAGAAAATTTCTTTGATCAAATGGATAATGATGTCACAGATGATGAAACAAACACTGGTGGTAAACAAGTAGAAGCGTCTGATTCAAAAAGTTTAGATACAAAGAAAAAGCTGAATAACTTAACTTTATTATTCCAGAGTATATGATCAGGATATGAACCAAATTCTGTGTGTGGGGGGGGGGGGGGGTAAGTAATAGTTTGTACACCAAGAAACCAAATTCATAAGCACTTGAAAACAATGTTTTCTATACGAAAACACCATCCTATTTCCTAATTTAGACTTAAACTCCTCATGACAACCATATATCATGTATACAAATAAGCAAAAGGAAAAAAAGCATCTTTAAATTTTCTACCACCAAATTCATATTCAAAAAACCAAGGTCTCGAGTTTGATTCTCGAAATGCCCCTTTTTGGAAAAAACTATCTGTACTAGTAAAATATAAAGGGTGTATCTCTTTTCCCAATACAGATATTTAACATTTATTTGTTCACACAATATTACTGGGTCACGGGTTCGACACCCGGTCGAGTCAGAGGATCGACCACCGGGTCCACCCGGTTGAGTCACCGGGTTACCAGCTCTACCATTGGGTCAATTAGCACATGCTTAAATATTCACCGCTAGGCAATTTCCGTAGGTATGCCCAGATACACGTCTAGTTTATATTAATTTCTTAAGTGTTACTATTATATTTATTTTGATCTGTTACCAAATCAACACCAGACTTTGGAAATGGATCTACCAGCTAAAGTGATATTATATACCTCATTGCAGATGAAAAATATCATGTCAATAGACTCAACTAATGGGTCCTTCTACTAATACGCATAAATCATAAGACAAAAAAAGTCCATTACCGGAATAAATGAATGTGACTTCAATGTTCTTGTCTACGATTCTTAAGGTTTAAGATGGTGAAAAGACGAAATCCGCATTACAAAAATAACCAATTCTAAAAGCCAACATATGATAATAATAATATATCCAAACCTGCAGAAAAGCAACGGGTAGAAAAATATGACTACTGCTGAAAATGCATTATTTTTCATATCACAGTTTACACACAATTGACTATACATTATACATGTCTTTTGTATAATAATTATGTATATGTGGCCTCTTCACTATATTCTTTCAACTAGTTTATTAGTCTTACCAAACTTAAATAGAGTGTTCATTCTAAACGCGCATTTCTATTATCAATGCTAATTCAAAAAACCATATAATACTTACATGAAGTTAATAACTTATATTACCTGCAACCGGGAATTTAACTCAATGAATCAAACACCCTAGTTTACTAACATGAGTTTATTAGGTTAATTTAAACAAATTACCATAATTATGAACTATATGTTGAAAGAAGTAGGACAACATATAACATTTAGAAGGAAAAGTTCCTCATCAGTTCTTCTAAATATCAAATGAATAACAAGAACATCAGACTTTTCCAATGCATGTATATCGAAAAGAAAGGGCACCTGCTTGTTTCCCGTTGAACCAAGATGTGGTGTCGTAACGGTTATGAAGTTCATCAGAACAAGACACCAAATCGTCTGCCTTGATTCTTTATAGTCATCAACTGATAAACCCTCCAAATTTTATTTAGGAGGTCTATACCATCTTCCGGTTTTATATCTTGCTACTAAACCTCCTCAGAATGTGCGACGAAAGAAATCTTACGAAGATTTGGCTTTTGCTTTATGACTTCAAGGACCTGGTATCATACATTAGTGCATCAATAAGGGATACAATTTGTACAAAAAGAAAAAAGAAAACGAGTGTGGTTGAAATATCAACCTCTTGTGACAAGTGTTACCCATTACATCTAGGCCATCTAATGTTTGTGTTGCTGCATTCCTTTCACTTTCTGCATTGGATAAGCAATAAATCAAGGACAAACAAATAATGTGGCCAAACACATGTTCTGTTATAAGTTATGAAAAAACTTCACTGCAGAATCTATTAACTGGGCCAAATAAGGACGTCAAAAAGATACAGGAGAAGTTCACAATTCATTTTTTAACCCCGTGACCGATTCGGACCAATTTTAAAACCCGACTTCATACGGTGTATTCGGTTCAAAATTGAGAAATTAAAGATTCAGATTTAGAGAAACAACATAGAGTGTTCTCTTTTGCTCTAATTATCCCAATTCCAAGTGAAGCTCAAGTTGTTATTCAAAATAGCGGCTTTAAGGAGTAAGTTCACAATTGAAATTAGTGGTAAACACAATCGAAATTTGGAATTAATTTACCCACACAATGATAGTGATCAATTCTAACTAGAAGAACTTAGGTTACTAACATAAATTTGATAATTAAAATTAATGTATAATCATGTAATAAAAGTCAATGAATCAAGCACTGAAGCACTGTAACATTAAATTACAAGTTTGGTTTAAACAAATTAGCTGAGATTTGTACAAATTAGGAACTAAAAATAGTGAATGGTGTATGAAGATACCTTCTCCTGGGGCTTCGTAAAAGTGTATTGAAACCGAAACATAACCCTTGTTTGTGGAAGGAGTTACTACTGCTCCACGATCTCTCCTGGGCGCCAATCTTTTTTACATAAGACCGCCAAAAAATTTAGTCATTACTACCATGATAGATAACTATTTTTCTATTTTACGAATAAATACTTTTAATTAGGGACCACCATTTTCAACCGAATCCTGAATTCGAACCTGAACCGTATCCGGAACCGTACCGATTCTTGGTATCCTAATCTCGCCAGATACTATACCGGAACTACAAAATAAGGTGAAAACAAATCGAGACCACTAATTCGGTACGGGACCGGTACTGATGGAGAAAGAAGAATAAACTGAGTATTTAGTTTCCTTAGTTTATGATATCTTTTATTTTAATTTTCTTATTTTGTGGTATGTTTTATTTATTTTTCTGATTTTGTGTTTCCTGGGAAGAATATTGTTATCTTTTTTCCCAAGTTTAGTTTTTCTATATAATTAGGACTTTTTGTATTGAATTATTATGAAGTTATTAATAAAAAAATACAAACTTTTAGTCTTTTGTTAATCAACTTAAATCCAGTTTAGGGTTTATTGTTTGATTTCATCCAAATAATCGGGTATTCGTTGAATCAACAATTGTTGGAGTTACCTGATTATCGGTATTCTTTTTTAATCAACTATAGTTGGAAGGATTGTTTCTGGCATTCTTTGGAATCAACAGATTCAATTATCTATCTTTGTTTGTTTCTGGTATTCCCTGGGAATCAACAGATTCAATTGGTCATTTATCTATCTTTGTTTTTCCGCTACATCAGTTGGTATCAAGAACCGAAGTTCCTGATTAAGATGTTAGAATATCCGTTTTTTGAGGTTGATGGTTCATCTTTTGATGAATGGGAAGATTATGGTGCGGCTAGTAATGATTATGATGGACCTCCCATATTTGATGAATATGAAGAACAACCGATGCTAGTTTATGATACAAATATTGAAGATGTCATTGAGGAAAAAGAAGGATTTACGAAGAAAAAAGAATTTGGTAGGAAATAATACAACATTGAAGACATTGTAGTTGTGGTTAATAGTCTTTGTTCTACAATGATCCAAACTATCATGGTCGACAAGTTGGGTTTAAAGACGATCAAGTTTCGAGGTCGATTCATTTTAAAGAAAGAAAATTTAATGGAGGGGATACAAATTTGGATTCTATGCGTACAAAGGACGAGTGAGACAAAGTCGAGGACGAGTTTTTTGAAGTGGGGGAGAATGATGGAGAAAGAAGAATAAACTGAGTATTTAGTTTCCTTAGTTTATGATATCTTTTATTTTAATTTTCTTATTTTGTGGTATGTTTTATTTATTTTTCTGATTTTGTGTTTCCTGGGAAGAATATTGTTATCTTTTTTCCCAAGTTTAGTTTTTCTATATAATTAGGACTTTTTGTATTGAATTATTATGAAGTTATGAATTAAAAAAATACAGACTTTTAGTCTTTTGTTAATCAACTTAAATCCAGGTTAGGGTTTATTGTTTGATTTCATCCAAATAATCGGGTATTCGTTGAATCAACGATTGTTGGAGTTACCTGATTATCGGTATTTTTTTGAATCAACGATAGTTGGAAGGATTGTCTCTAGCATTCTTTGGAATCAACAGATTCAATTATCTAATGATCTTAGTTGTGGCTAATGATCTTAGTGTTGAGTATTCAAAACCCGTTGTCTCAAACCCTTATGAGTTACTTTGGTTGCAGAAAAGTAAATGGATGGATGTCAGTATCTTGATTGAAAAAACATATATCAAGAAGCCGCACCCATGGTCAATAAGTTAGGGTTTATTGTTCGATTTCATCCACATAATCGGGTATTCGTTGAATCAACGATTGTTGGAGTTTACCTAATTATCGGTATTCCTTTGAATCAACGATAGTTGGAAGATTGTTTCTGGCATTCTGTGGAATCAACAGATTCAATTATCTATCCTTATTTTTCGCTACATCAGTTGGTATCAGAGTCGAAGTTCCTGTTTAAGATGTCTTCAAGAAGAAGTAGGAATGTTCATGATGTGTATGAACAAGAATTGGAGCATCGTATTATGGCAAAGATAGAGGAGCGAATGGATCTATTCTTTGATAAATTGACTAACCGGATGAAACACTTGATGAACCGGCATGGTGATCGTAACGGTCGGGGTATTGAACATGGTGAGTCAGAAAACCCATTTGCTGATCTCGAAGATGACGATGATGATGTCGCTTGTGGTGATTATGAAGCAGCCCCGTTTTATGATGAAGAACCCGAGGAAGAGGAGTATTCTTTTGTTGACAATTATCATAATTTTCAAGAGGAAGAAAATGGCGTGCCGTCTTCGGATGTTATGTTAGGTGTAGAAGAAGAATCAATGGCAGTTTATGATACCGATCTTGAAGATGTCATTAAGGAGAAAGAAGGATTTTTTGGGGAAGGAAGATTTGATGGCAAAGAAGAGAACATCGAATATGTTATAGTTGTGGCTAATGATCTTAGTGTTGAGTATTCAAAACCCGTTGTCTCAAACCCTTATGAGTTACTTTGGTTGCAGAAAACTAAATGGATGGATGTCAGTATCCTTATTGAAAAAAACATATATCAAGAAGCCGCACCCATGGTCAATAAGTTAGGGTTTATTGTTCGATTTCATCAACATAATCGGGTATTCGTTGAATCAACGATTGTTGGAGTTTACCTGATTATCGGTATTCCTTTGAATCAACGATAGTTGAAAGATTGTTTCTGGCATTCTGTGGAATCAACAGATTCAATTATCTATCCTTATTTTTCGCTACATCAGGTACCCAATCGGGAAATTCCCGAAAAAAAGAAAATTCCCGATTTCTCGTACCGGTACCGATAACCGTACCGGTACCGATATCCATATCGATATCGATACCGGTACCGGTACCCGTACCGGTACCGATACCCGTACCGGTACCGATACCCATACCGGTAACGATACCCGTACCGGTACCGATATCCGAATCCCGTTCGGTACGGGATCGGTATATAACTTTTTAGATCGAGAAAAAATAGAAAGCAATAAATTGGGACGGATTTGGGACGGGATGGGTACCGAGCTTATCCCTACTTTTTATATAAATTTTATAAAATATTCTATAAATATATAAAAAAATTCTATAAATTTTATAATAAAATTTATAAAATAAAAAATTTCTATAAAGTATATAAACAATTTATATAAATTATATAAAAAAAATTCTATACATTTTATAAACATTTTACATAAATTTTACAATAAATATCTATAAGTTTTATAAAAAAAGTATATAAAATTTTATAAAAAATTTAATATAAATTTTGTTTTTGGGTTAACGGATTTCATCCCTCCGAGGAAAATTTTACGGATCCTCTCCTTATGGTTTTGGCCCGTAACGGGTTTGATCGATTGACCACAAGTTCTGTCAAAGACTAAACCCGATACGAAACTAGTGTCAAGGGACCGAAACTGATACGGACTTAGTGGTCACACTACAAGAAACGATGGACCAGCATGCGAGGTTTTCCCCGGCGATAAAATGTCTTTGGGGAAACTGGTAATCCCCAGCGACATGTCTGACGTGATCAATGTTAACTCGAAGAATGGCGTGTCATTTAATTTCCGCGACGTTCATATAGTACAAATGAGACTTTCATACAAACGAACATTTATTTATTCAAAGTATTACACATACCCCTTGTGAAAACACATGGGAGACTTACAAACAGACATGCCTAAACATAGTTTTATTCGACACAGACACTTAATCATGCATATTACAATGATAATAGACATATACACATGAAAACAGACTCAACACAAACTCATTCAAACTAATGTTCCACAAGTAATCGTAAAGGTCGTGTAGTAGTGCAGTTGAATCCATTGTGTGCCTCTCGGGATGGCTATAAAGTTCTATTATTTTCTCAAGTACCTTTATCATTTCATTTAAGTGCACGCAGTTTGCACACGTTGCAGAGCTTGGAGAAGAAATTGGAGTCGTTAAAAGTCTCGAAGAAGAGCTTGGAGAAGAAATTGAAGTCATTAAAGGTCTCATAGGAAAGCTTGGAGAAGGACTTCAAGTCATTGAAACTCCAAGAGACTTACTAGTAGTCTGACTCGTTCGTCTTTCCATAAAAAATATTACATCCATATGATTGAGGGTTCACTCGTGAATGTGGACATGCATAGTACAGTCTACCAAGATTTTCAGGTTGCCACGATTCTCGTAGAACTACATCTTCACATCTACAATATCTTCATAATAACAATGTGTTTCTCACTCTTCATAATAACATCTTAATAATAAAAGGTTTCCCAAGTGACATGTCGCAAGTGAAAATCTCAGATTTTCGCTAGGAAATGCCTCGATCGTTGTAGTTCGAGGTGGCAAAACGGGCGGGGCACGGGCATTGGAAAAAACGGGCACGGTCTAAACGGGCGATTTTTAAATTTTAGGTTAAATGGGCGCGGGCCAAACATGCGCGTAACAAACGGGCATAGGGCAAACGGGCAAAATAAAGGATATTACAATTTGAGACCAATTATTCAAACTTAGTTATTTTATTACAATATTTTACGTTTTCGTCGGCATTTTTACGTTTTCATCAGTAAACTTACGTTTTCGTCACTATTTTTACGTTTTCTTCAGTAAACTTACGTTTTCGTCATTAAACTAACGTTTTCGTCACTAAACTTACGTTTTCGTCAGTAAATTTACGTTTTCGTCAGCAAACTCACGTTTTCGTCAGTAAACTTACGTTTTCGTCAGTAAATTTACGTTTTCGTCAGTAAACTTACGTTTTCGTCAGTAAACTTACGTTTTCGCCAGTAAATTACGTTTTCGTCAGTAAACTTACGTTCTCGTCAGTAAACTTACGTTCTCGTCAGTAAACTTACATTTTCATCAGTATTTTTACGTTTTCGTCAGTATTTTTACGTTTTCTTAGTAAACTTACGTTTTCGTCAGTAAGCTAACACTTTTGTCACTAGATTTACGTTTTCGTCAATAAATTACATTTTCGTCAGTAAACCTAAGATTTCATCAGTAAACTTACGTTTTCGTCGGTAAAGTTACGTTTTCGTCAGTAAACTTACGTTTTCGTCAGTAAATTTAATCTTTCGTCAGTAAACTTACGTTTTCTTCAGTAAACTTACGTTTTCGTCAGTAAATTTATGTTTTTGTCAATAAACTTACATTTTCATCAGTATTTTTACGTTTTCTTCAGTAAACTAACATTTTCGTCACTAACTATACCTTTTTGACAGGAAAATTACGTTTTCCTCAGTAAATTTACGTTTTCTTCAGTAAACTTACGTTTTCGTCAGTAAACTTACGTTCTCGTCAGTATACTTACGTTCACGTCAGTAAACTTACGTTTTCTTCAGTAAACTTACGTTTTCGTCAGTAAAGTTACATTTGCGTCAGTAAACTTACGTTTTCGTCAGTATTTTTACGTTTTCGTCAACAAACTTACGTTTTCGTAAGTATTTTTACGTTTTCTTCAGTAAACTTAAGTTTTCGTCAGTAAAATTACGTTTTCGTCAGTAAACTTACATTTTCGTCAGTATTTTTATGTTTTTTTAGTAAACTTACATTTTCTTTAGTAAACTTACGTTTTCTTGAATAAATTTACGTTTTTGTTAGTAAACTTACGTTTTTGTCAGTAAACTTACGTTTCCGTCTATAAACTTACGTTTTCGTAAGTAAACTTACGTTTCCGTCAGTAAACTTACGTTTTCGTCAGTTAACTTACGTTTTCGTCAGTAAACTTACATTTTCGTCAGTATTTTTACGTTTTCGTTAGTAAAATTACATTTTCTTCAGTAAACTTACATTTTCGTCAGTATTATTACGTTAACGTAAATATCTGAAGAAAACTTAAATTAACTGCCGAAAACATAAAAATACTGACGAAAACGTAAAGTTCCTGACGAAAACTTAAATTTACTGCCGAAAACGTAAAAATACTGACTACAATGTAAAAATTCTGACGAAACGTAAGTTTACTGACGAAAACGTAAGATTACTGACGAAAATGTAAGTTTACTGACGAAACCGTAAAATTATTGACGAAAAAGTAAGTTCACTGATGAAAACGTAAATTTATTGACGAAAACATAAATTTACCGACGAAAACGTACATTTACTGACGAAAATGTAAAAATATTGACGAAAACCTAAAAAGAAGAACGAAAACGTAAAAAGACTGATGAAAACATAAATTATTGACGAAAAGGTAAGTTTCCTTACGAAAACGTAAGTTTACTGAATAAAACGTAAGTTTATTGAAGAAAACGTAAGTTACTGAAGAAAATGTTAAAATACTGACGAAAAAGTAAGTTTACTGACGAAACGTAAGTTTACTGATGAAAACATAAATTTATTGACGAAAACGTAAATTTACTGACGAAAACATAAAAATACTGACGAGAACGTAAAATTACAGACGAAAACGTAAATTTACTGATAAAAACGTAAGTTTACTGACGAAAACGTAAATTTATTGACGAAAAAGTAAGTTTATTGACGAAAACATAAGTTTACTGACGAAAGCGTAATTTTACTGACGAAAAAGTAAGTTTACTGACGAAAATGTAAATTTACTGATGAAAACGTAAAAGTACAAACGAAAACGTAAGTTTACTGACGAAAATGTAAATTTACAGAGGACAACGTAAATTTACTGTTGAAAACGTAAATTTGCTGAAATTACAGAAGAAAACGTAAAAATAATGATGGATGGGCAAAAAAGTCTAACTGTACAAATTAGTGCCAAAAAGTATCCATTAGTTTACAACTAGAGATACGAAAGCATGCACTAATCCTTCCATGTCATCATGTGTATCGAATTGCATGTCATCTGTGTATCTAAATTCATGTCATCTTGTGTATCTGGTACGGGACATATAGTGATTCGGGACACTGAACGTGGAATTTGATAACCTTTGATAAACACCATCACATATTAGATGATCACCAGCATCCTTCCGAACGACCCATATTCCATTAAGACATCTGACGCACGAACATAATATGTGTCCACTATTAGACTCATTAGCAAACATAAAATAAAGAAACTTATCCAAGCCTTTTTCGTATTCTTTAGTCACCCTTGATAAAGACATCCAGCTAGTATCCATCTCAAGGCTTGATTCAAAACACAAAAATTAGAAGTTAAAATACAAAAATATAACATGCACATTCTGCTTAAACACTTTCTTAAGATAACATGTTTGAAGTCATTAATATGAATTGAGTAATAGTGTGTTTAGGTATGGTTAAAATAGTATTATCACGAGCAAATCACTCTAATGACACCGGTATTGAAAACTAACATAATATATATAATAAATAAATGAATTTAAACGAGGATTGCAAATCGTTCATTGCACATTTAAAGCCAGGCCTAATAAGCGCTAGGTGAATATAGATACACGTCTTATAGGCAACAAAGAAAAAAACATTTGTTGACATTGACTAGCAATTACGTTATGAATTGGTTTGAGCTAGCAATTACATTAT
Organism: Glebionis coronaria; assembly: GCA_025667525.1. NCBI lineage: Eukaryota > Viridiplantae > Streptophyta > Magnoliopsida > Asterales > Asteraceae > Glebionis > Glebionis coronaria. The sequence continues at coordinate 698,539,229 of CM046875.1, forward strand.
AAATTGGTATAAGCTAGCATGAAATATACACGTGGGTTACTCAATGCAACATTCTTCACCATTTAAAAAAGAGTCGCAACAAAATCTTCATGATTATCAGCAACCCGAGCATAATTACCTCTAATGTGGCACAAGCTATCATTAACTAGTTACTTTCCATGAAAATAGAATGCTATTAACAAACAAACTAATAGTTAACTAATCAATTAGTGACACATATACAAATATGGTTAGATTGAATTATCATCAACGTCAATTGTAATTCTAACAATTCCTATCATCATTGATTCTTCAATCTTAGTTAACCTTTAATTCGAATCAACTGATGGTTTGATTGAAATATCAAAAAATAAATTATGTTTATGATTATAAAAGAAAATGAAATGCCTAACCTTTGATTTTTGGATGCTCGGTTAGATTTCTTCTGCCACAGATGAGAAACAAATTTTGATTAGGTTTTTGAATTGATGCTTCAATTTCGTATTCTTTGTTAGCTGGTACCGATCATTTGGGAGCTAGGCTTTTGTTTTAGTTTGTCATTACATGAATTTATTTTGTTATTATTTGACTTCAAGCTTTTATACTTTGCTAATATTTGGCAGTAAGTAAATCATGTTGTGCCAGAATATCTTCTCATTTATTTTAAATGTCATTCTTGTTTGTAAATATTATTTCAGTTATTCATTTGTTAAATAGATAGAATTTCTAGATATTTTACAATTTTATATGGTGTGATCATTATCCAATTTAAATGTTTAAATGATGTTTGAAACAAGACTTAAATTATTGAACAAGCAATTGTGTGATATGGTTATTTGTGTTATATAAAAGTCAGTAAAAACTTTGTATTAATTCATAATAATACCCAATCGAATAAGTGTCCTATAAAATCATATTTAATAAGACTCATACATTAATATAGTGTCATATTATACTATAATCTAATTAGACCAAATAAAAAAGTGTCCTATAAAAAATAATTAATAAGACCCTTATATCAAATGTCTTATTAAGTTATATCATAATAGTACCATAATAAAAAGTGTCTTGTAAATCAATTTAATAGGTCACACTTATTAAGTGTCCTATAAAAAAACCACTATAATATGACTCAAATATTAACTGGTCCTATAAAATGTTTGTTAGGACCTCGAAAAAAAAGTGTCCCACAAAAGGGTCCTAAAAGCCCCTTATTTTTGTAGTGCTCCAATTGGTTGTACACCATTTAGGTTGGTCTACGGAAAAGCATGCCACTTGCCAATTGAACTCGAACATAAGGCGTATTGGGCTCTTAAGCATTGTAATTTAGATTTGAGGACCGCGGGTGATCATCACAAGGTTCAATTGAATGAACTAAGTGAATTAAGGGATCAAGCTTATGAAAATTCTTTGATCTACAAAGAGAAGACTAAGAGGATTCATGAATCTAAGATCAAAAACCGCATTTTCAATGTTGGTGATCAAGTCCTCTTATTCAACTCTAGACTTAAGATTTTCTCGGGCAAGCTTAAATCCCGTTGGTCCGGACCATTCACCATTGCACAAGTTTTCCCTTATGGCACCGTTGAGCTAGCTCAAAAAGACGGGCCTAACTTTAAGGTGAATGGTCATCATGTGAAACATTAATTTGGAGGGGACATACCTACGGAGGTTGTCCCGGATCTTCAAACTTTCCCTAAGGACCAATGAATGCGGGGATCAAGTCGAGCTCATGACTCGGTTAACAAAAACGAGGTGCCTTGTGGGGGAGTCGCATACATTTTGTCTTCTTTCTATTTTCTAACACCTAATAAGGCTTGATCTTTCAAGCTCGTGCTCGTGATTTGTTGTGTTGTGATCTTAGGTATGACCCTAATATTTGAAGACTCTCGTGTTCGGTTTTTGCCGGTCCACTGATCTTCTATTCTTTGAATGCCAAAAAGGGGCACACTTTCTATCCCTTGATTTTTATCGACTAACATTTTATCTTGAGGCATAATTAATAAACGACTTATAGATTTGCGTGCTCTTACCATGCTAGGATTTTGCATTAGACTCTTCGTGTCTTAGCAAGGGGGTGTTACTCTTGAGCTAAGAAACATTGAGGACAATGTTTGGTTTTAGCATGGGGGAGTCAATCGATATAATCGCTTGTAATTGCTCTTGTCGTGTCCAAACGTATTGTTTTTCTCATTTTTCAATAAAATTTTAATTTTTTAGTGTTATTTTTAAGTTTTAATAAATAAAATAAGTGTTTTTGACACGAATGTAGGCTTTCAATAAGAATAGTTTTTGACTCGACTCAGTTTTTAACCTTAGCTTTTCCTTAACGTATTTGAATTAAGTTTTGCTAGGCTATTATGTAGGGAGCTTTAAAACGCGAAAGTCTTAAATCATACGAGTTAAGAACAAGAACTTTTCGCAAGTTCCTATAATTGATCCTAGAAAGTCGTCTATCAAGGGAACTTTAAAACGCAAATTCTAAAACTTGCAAAAGTATAAGAAGATGCAAGATCCTATAGATGACTTGAAAACCCAAAACTTTGGTCTAATAGGCTAAGTATCTATTGATTTCACATTTTTGAAATTTTACAATATGGAGAACAAGAGATGATAGAGCCAATTATAAGTTTGGTATTCTTTCGGGAATTTATGTGAGTTAATTATGAGCCTATTCTCCCATCGCTTGTTAATAAAATTATTTGCAATAAATAAGGTTGAACGATTGAAAAGTTACTTAGCTTCTAGCCTAAGATCGTTTAAAAGTTGCTCGGTATGGATTAGAGTTCATAGCCAAGGCATAACTTATTGAAGCGGGATGCGAAGATTGGCGAGTCCAAAAAGGTCCTAACAAGACATGAGGGCTATGTTTTATTGCTAAAGATCTCAAGTGATGTGAAGATTCATTTATCAAAAATCAATATGAAGGATCGAGACACATGACGAAAAGCAAATACTCCCCAAAAGTCATGGAGAAGTCTATCCAAAAAGACCAAAATAAGGTATGAGGATAAATGAAGCCAAGTCCAAAAAGGAGGCGGATCGTTGTATATCAAAATCCCAAATAAAGATTGAAGAAAAATGAAGAAGTCGTGGTCCAAGTATGAATCTCTCAAAACTTCAAGTGAAGAAATTCCTATATGAAGAGAAGACCATTATTTCATGAACATCTCTCAAGGTTCGAAGTATAAAGTCGCTGCCAAATATCGGTCCGAGAAAGGTCTCAAATCACGAAGCAAGTTATGCGAAGATATGAACTTTATGAAGTCCCGAGAAGCAGTTTTAAAAGATTTTGTCCTTTAGCTAACTATTGATTAAATCGTTCACTTTATTTTCGGCCTAATAAATTATCAAAATAAGTCAACAATGCATCCTCGTGATCATTCAAGACAATAATAAAATAAAATAGATACACCTAGGAATAAGGGAGTCTAAGTGAATAATTAGCCCGCATGAGTTCGTGTTAGTCTACTAACTTATAATAACAATGATCTTGTTTTTGCACTTGGCATGGAAAAGTGAAAAGTCGAGGACGATGAATCTATTTGAGTTTTATGATCCTTAAAGTTATTTTCAATAATGAAAGTAATACATTAGTCATAAGTTGAATAATGGTGTAGCTTTAGTTTTATTTTATCATTGCGTGAGGATACGACAATTGCTTAGCATGGGGGAATTTGATATGAGTGTTTTTACTCATATCCTTTGTAGCTTAAAACAATGAAATTGTGCATGAAATGTATCAAATATGCCTTGTATATGCTTGTTTCTTGTTTGAATGTGTGTAGGTACCAAGATCGCGAAAATCGGCAAAAATCGACACGAGATTGAAGAAAAGATCGAGGAAGCCAAAACCGAGTTCAATTTAGAGGATTCAATATTTTAATAAAGGATTTTTGCAAAGTGGGACCCACAAGAGCTTATTGGGCCTGAAAAGCCCAAATTTGGATACAATGTTATTACTCTTGGACAAAGCCTACATTCTTAGCCCAATATAGAATTAAACGGATGGAGTTGTTTTTCTTGGGCCAAAAGCCCAAAAGCTTCACATTAAGATGAAACGAATGAATGAAGAAGAGTTAATTGGGCTTTTTAGGGTTTCTCTTAAAACGTGTAAACACGTTTTTCTTACTAGGTCAACTTTCCACCAAAACAAAATAAATAACTCCACTCACTTTTTCTCAAATATATAAACCGACCCTCATTCACACGTTTATTTAATATCCCACTCGTTTTGTTTTCTCCCACTTTCCATTCACACACATACAATATAAAAATTTCGTTACTCCCTATGTTCATCATCTCCTTCCCCATTTTTCCCCTAAATAACCAGTAACTTTGAAGTTACTGTGCAAAAACCCTAGATAAATAAATAGTCCAATTAACATGGGGCTTTTTATTTAATCAAATAGTTCATTAAAAGGGGATTAAAACCCCCAATCTTTAAGGAAGAGAAAGGGTTGAACGAAGATGATACGTGGCTTATTCTTATTTGAAGATACACCTCATCATTCCATATCAACCAATCAAAGAGCAGGAAAGAAACACAACTAACACACGGATGCCACGTTGGCAATCCATGTGCTAGTGTGAATCACCTCAACCATCCGATCAACAAGCAAGAGAGAAGATAAAGATCCAAAGGCTGAAAGAAAAGAAGAATATTCCTAAGAGATTCGAATATCCTCTCAGCAAGCCTTTGGGGGTGGCTATAAAAACTCCCACTTTACTTGTATTTTATCATCCCTTTTCTTACTTACTGTTATGATGTTAAAATTAGAATAGGAAATTGTATTTCTTTTTAATAGTACTGTATCAGTTTATTTTTATGAATAAAAGTTTCAGTTGGGTAAAATTGATTCGTGAGTTTTTTTACTTTACTGTTTAAATTCCTTAATCTTCTTCCTAAATCTAATTTAATATTATAATTATAAAAGATATTTCATCAAACTGCTCAATAGTTTGATGAAGTATTGAAGTAATATTTGGGAACAATTTATCCTAATTGGATAAATATAAAGTTACTGAATCGATTTTCTCTATGGTTCGATTGGTTCGTTTCATTTAGTTGGTGGTTCATTTTGGTATCGATTAATAATCTAGTGGTGAATGGTGGTTTAGTTTTTAGTTCATAGAATGCTCAGCGCATACCTACTGCTCAACGGTTTGCTACAAAAGGTTCGATCTCTTTTTAATTTCATGTTTATAGTTTAAATATGATGTTATGTTAATCTGTTTATGAGTTCTCGTTTGATATGCTTGAGTGATGATATAACTGATTTTTAGTTATGATATGAAAGCTGATAAGAGTAGTATCTTGTTAAAATTGATAGGAGTCTAAAAGCTATTAGGTCTTGTCTGTTTGTTATTAGATGAGTGAGATTTCTGATTTCATCACTTTCTGATAGAATGTTTACTGCATAATTTCTGGATGTTTAGTTGAATAGGTTTAATTGTTCAATACATGTGTTTGTCGTTTTGATTTGATGCAAGAACCGAATTTCTCGCTAGTTTTATTCGTTATTACCTTAGACTGCTTACTGTGGTTGACTGAACTTGTGCTTACTGTTATCAACTGGTGCTTACTGTATTGTTCCTTTAATTTATTAACTGAACTTAGTTTTTGAAGTTTTATCTTACTGATTAATTAGTCTAGTATAACTGACCTTTGCTGGGATGGTTATATTCGATTTAATTAAGTTTGAGCTTGTTAATCTAAGTTTTTAGATAGTGTGTATTTGAGATGTGGATTTGAGCTGATATAATGGTTGTTAATGTTCTCATAAGCTTTCTGTGTTACTGCACTTGTATTTGGATGACTGAATTTGTGTGATGGTATTGATATTGATGAGTTAACTGATTTATTTTGTTGATGTTTTACATTTAATTCTCACTGTTTTATTGATCTAGTATAAGCTTATCAGATTCATTTTTCGGATAAGTCTCAAAAGCTGTTTCCTAACAGTTAATAAGCTAATAAGCTTTCCAAAAGTCACTCCTGTGACATTTAGAATTTTTGCTGTAAAAAAGAAATAAGTCAAAAACAATTGTGTCCCTTGGGGGTTTCGAACTCGAGACCTCCCCTCTAGAGGTCCAGCGTGTTACCCAATTGAGCTCAAGGCTCTTTTATTTTTACTTTCCTACATCTCATTTATATAGAGTAGTTGTTTTTGGCAGTTTTTAACTTAGTAACTGTTAATTTACTTTTAATCCGTTTTTAAAATAAACCTTTAATTAATATTTTATTAAAGTAAGTTTTAGTTAAACAATAAAATAAAATAAATAAAAATAATAAAAAAATGTTTTAATTAAATTTAAAAAGTTTAATTAGTTTATTTTTAATTAAATAGATTTTTATAATTTTAGATTTATATAAAATTAGTTTTTAAGTAAATTTTTTTAAGTGTATTTTTAATATAGATTATTAGTATTAAAAGTAAAGTAGTTTAAAAGTTACTTTTATTAGATAAATTTATTTTATAGATTTTTAAATAGATTTTAAATAGTGTTAATTTTTAAGTAATTAATTGTTTGTAGAATTTTAAATTAGCGGGGTTTACGATTCATGCACTTTAGGTTAAAACTAATTAGTTTAAATTTGGTAGTTTTAATTTTTAGTTTAAAAACCGAAAACCAATTCGAATCGATTGTCCAAATCAAAGCAAAACGTCTCAAATTCATAAGATCCTTGTGTACAACGAACTCGACTCACTCACGTGTTTAATTGAATTCGTCATTGGTATTATTAGTCTATTACTTTTTCCTAAAGGTAATTTTCTAATTTACCCTATAACGTAATATCAAATAAATCACTATACACTCCACGACACATCAAGGTCGCTGGTTACTTGGAATCGATCGAAGGAGGGGTGGTGTTCAGGATTCGTGGACATCATCAAAGAGCAGCAGGTGTAGATCGACGCAGAAAAGGGTTCGTCAGTTTTCGGCAATTGAAGATCGACGGGAGGTGTTGTCTATTTTATTTTGCCGCCATTGTTGTAAGGAAGAAGAAAACAACGGTTGTGTTAAGAAGAAAATAGACATCGAAGTAATACAAAGGGTTTTTTTTTATTACTTCCTTATTGGGCCAATTACATCGGGCTAGTTTATGTTAACTAGTCTATGTTTGGATTATAGAAATATAATTGGGCCTAGTTTTGTTTTTTTAATAACAAAAGGGTAGTATTATTACTTCGGGTATTTTACACAAGGGGACTTCGTAGTTCGTGATTGTGAGGGATTTATCACAAGGTTTAGCGAATTACCGAAGGGGCTTTGTTGGTTCGTGATTGTGAGGTTTTTCGCACGGTTTAGCAAATCAACAAAGGGATAAAGAAGCATTCAAGACTTGTCGAGGTTGCAAGATTTCTTAGGTTATTAGAGATCCGTCTGCAAAATTAAAAGTACGACAAGGGTTACTTCAAAAGGCGTCGGGTACTTTATTGATTCAAGGGTTGTCGATTTGTTGGATAGGTTAATTTCCAAGGTCCGGTCGATATTTGAGTAAGAAAGGGTTTTCTTTTGAAGGGTTACTTGGTTTGATCGATTTATAAGATTTTTATCTTAGGGTTATATCGATAAAGCAAGGGTAGTGTTTTACACACGGGATACTTTGCTAGATCGTATTTTTTGTGTAGGTAAATTCACAAAAGATTAAAGGGTTAGCAAAGGGTTAAACTAAGATGACGCTGAGCAAATTTGACATCGAGAAATTCGATGGGAAGAATGACTTTGAGTTATGGCAGGTAAGGATGAAGGCTTTGCTGGAACATCTGGAATTAGATGCAGCATTGGAGGAATTACCCGCCACCACAATAGTGGCTTACGATAACGTCATTCAGAAAAAGGCTTACAACGCATTGATCTTGTGTTTGGATGATCGGGTCCTACGGGAGATCACCAAGGAGACGACTGCAGCGGGGATTTGGAAAAAGTTAGAGACTTTATACATGACAAAGTCTTTAGATAATCGTTTGTACTTGAAGAAAAAGTTATATATTTTTCAAATGCATCAAAGTATGAGTCAGTCTGAACATATTGATGAGTTTCATAAACTCGTGGGTGACTTAGCGGCTATAGATACTGCTATATCAGATGAGGATCAGGCATTATTATTACTCACATCTTTACCATCGTCTTACGATAATTTCGTAGAGACTTTGCTATATGGTCAGGATATTTTGAAGCTAGAAGACATGGTCGCGACACTTAATTCTAGGTGACGGAAGCAAAGGGTGATGGTGGTGAAGGGTTGTATGTGAGGGAGAGATCTAATCAGAGAGATATGGAGCAGGGTGAAAATAGTTCGTGGTTAAGGTCACAAGGAAGGAGCAACAAACTCAGGTGTTATATATGTCAGTCTGAGGATCATTTGAAGAGGGATTGTCCCAGGTATAATCACAAGAAATCTCAAGGTTTTGTCAGGAGTAAAGATCAGGTATCCGGTTCTGGAGCTGTTGGGTATGACAATGCTGATGTTATGATGGCTATAAGTGTTGATGAACTTTTGGACTGGATCATGGATTCAGGGGGCTCATACCATATGACACACAAGAGAGATTACTTGGTTGATTTTAAGGAGTATGACGGTGGTAATGTACTACTAGGTGATGGTAGGGAATGCCGTGTACGGGGGACAGGTAAAGTTCGAGTACGAATGAGGGATGGGTCAAGTTTCATGTTGGACAACGTCATGTATGTTCCGGAATTAAGACGAAACTTGATATCGCTGGGCACTCTTGAAAAAGAGGGTTTTACCGTGAAGATGCAGTCGGGCAAGATCAAGGTTATAAATGGTTCACTGGTGGTACTATCAGGAACCAGAAGGGCTAATTGCGTATATACCCTGAACGGTCAGGCTATGACCGGGAAGACAATGAAGGGTAGGAAGCAGTTAGGAAAATTTCAGACTGGGTGGAAGATCAAGACAGGTGATGTTCTTGATTCTTGTAATCAGAAGTCTACACAACAATGTATGAAGAGTGGGGTCGCCAAACATTTGGATGTTGCAGGGTTACAGCAGCAGAATGGGTTGGTTGAGAAGACAAACGTGACGAACATGACACTCTTGGATAAGGTACGTTGTTTTCTGATTCAGTCTGGTCTGTCCAAGGTTTTTTGGACAGAGGATACAACCATGTCTACATATCTAGATAATAGGTCAACATCAGCAGCGATTGGATTCAAGACGACTATAGATATGTTGGGTTCTTTTGGTTGGCTTGCTAGTATTGAGCAAGGGATGCTTGAACCGGTTAAGGTCAAGTGCATATTCCTGGGATACCGTAAAGGTATGAATGTTTATCAACTTTGGAGGTTAGATGACGTTACTTCAAAGGGAGTGCTTTACAGGAATATGGGTTTCAATGAAAGTGGGCAATACAAGAAAAATTTCATTGGTTCTGGTGTATGTACAAGTTCAGTGCAGGTGTTGCAAGGAGTTGAGTTTGAGGTGGAATATCGGGAGGATCATGCATTTGAGGTGGAACCTCAGGGGAATGTTGATCATGTAGATGTTTCAAAGAAAGTACAAACTCAAGTTTTGATATACTATCATCTAGCACGTGATAGGGAGCAACACTTAGCACGGGAACTATTCAAGTATAGAGAAGACAATAATGATACTACTTTTGCAGTTGCTGCAGTGAAGAAGATATATGCACACGAGTCATTGACTTTCAATGATATAGTTGCTTGTGAGGTTCTTTCCAAGTGGATGACTGGATTGAAGGAAGAAATGGATACTCGGTTAGATGTGCATGTGCTCAGCAACGGTTGCAGGAAAAGCAGTGACGACAGATACGGTTATTACTGGGAGGATACACCAGGTATGTTCATACATCTATTTATCTATATAGATTGTATGGTATTTTCTTGCGGATGCAAGGCTGAGATCTCGGTTACCAAGGGTATGTTGGTTAAAGCAAAGGGAAATATACTTGGTATTAAGATCATCAGGAATCAGAGTGGTAATACTTTGAGGGTGTCACAGTCCAGGTTTTACAACAGAAAGTTGATACAGACTTTGTTGAAGGGACACTCCATACTGTCGTTGGAGGATAGTCTATCAGGGGACTGTGATGTGGTAAAGAATAGTAAGTGGTCATATATATATGCGGTTGGAAGCCGGAGTATCAGGTGGTCTGCACGAGACCTGACATAGCATCTGCAGATGTGAGTATGTTGGATAGGTTTGATCATGGATTACAGACATACGTACAAGTTTTTTTGGATTTTGACTACACCATGGGTAGATCGATCACTGTCATGGGTAGATCAATCACAAGGTACGGGTTGCTGATACATGGATGTGCGAGGAGCTGGGAAGCTAAGTTGCAGCACAAGGAGGCTTTGTGGACAACTAAAGCGGAGTATATGACACTTACGGAGGTTGTGAAAGGAGCTATTTGGCTAAGGGGATTCTTGAAAGAGTTAGGCGTAAAGCTTAACATTGTTGCAGTTAATTGTGATAATCAAGGCGCGATTCAATTATCGCGGAATCATGTTTTTCATGATAGGACTAAGCACATCAATGTGCGTTATCACTTTATCATAGAAGTCTTGGCAAAGACGGTTGAAGTTCTGAAGGTGAGTACTGAACACAATGTTGCGGATTCCTTGACGAAGGTGGTACCTAGACGCAAGTTACAACACTGCTTGGAGTTGCTGAGTGTTGGGATAGGCTAATATAAGCCTAAGGTGGAAATTGTTATGTATTTAGTCTTGATTAGCCTAAGTCGTGTCTAGGTATCGAGTTTCCTAATAGCCTATAGCAATAAAGGTCGGTTGGCTGTGTCGAAGCCCAACCCGACCCGTAGTGTATGTAACAGTCGGTTCCCCCTCATCTCTATAAAAGGAGATGAGGGGGGGACGAGATTCACAACGCTTCTTTATCAATAAACTAATCTAATCGATTAGGGTACATACCTTGTGCGTGTCTTTTCTGTTGATGGCTTCATAGATCGATGTTTCGCATCTAGTATCCAGGTTGTAGTAGTCGAATTACTACATATTCTTTATCAAAGTTTACTACAAACATAAAATTTAAAATTCATGATGGTGTGTAAGCATAATGATGTATTTGTTTCACATATATAATTTTGAGCTTTTCAAACTAAGTTCGACTTTTGCTCGAATCCTAATCGAGCTCAAACCTGAAAGGTTAAAGCTCGACTAGCTATCGAGCCGAGCTTAAGCGCACTATTTATATTTCGGGCCAAGCTCTACTAGTTTATGGCACTCTACTATTCTAATCTATTATGTATACATGACGTCTATATTGATCATTAAAGATTCGATAATGTGTAAAAATTTTGTAAACCACGTTGTTATTTTATAATATTTTAAGCCTTTTATAAAATTTTATGTACTGATTTTAGAATTTATATTTAAAAGCTTAAAAGATCGACTTAAATTACAAATGAGTTCGTGTATAAAATGTGAGGCTTTTGTATTTATTTTCGGGTGAGAAACAAAAGCCCGCTAAATTTTTTATTAGCGAGCTTTCAATGCATACCCGAATATATAATACTAGTCCAAACACATTGATCCCGCTATACCATGTGATTTATTAAGTAGCATTTTTTTCTTTCATTGTCCATGTGGGATTGAAGGTTGAAAATGTATTCACCCAAAACACAATAAACAACTGCCTATATTTTTTTACTAGTTTGTTGCACTCTAACTATTCTAATCTGTTATGTATGCCATCTATATGAATATCGATCATTAGAGATTTAGCGACTCGAAGTTACTCGAATAACTGGTACGTGTTTATGTGCATGTTAAGTTTAGTGTAGCCCTTTTATATGCCAATCATCAGCTTTGTAATATGAAGTCATCTCTTTCTTAAACATTTCTAAATGAAATTTTCTCATACATATTGTTACAACTAAACAAGAGTTTGTAGTATAAAAATTCAATAATATCGATTTCTCTACTCAAACAGTGTTTATTTCGGATACAGGTACCCTTTTGTAGACGGCCGCGGGAGTATGACATTGCTTACTTCAGTTAGTGGTGCACGAACATTGGCCTGAAGTATTATCTCTATTCCCTCCCTTCTTATGTCCTAAGACCTATAAACACCCTTTGGATAACATCTTCCATTCTTTAGGATCTACAATACAAAGGTAGTACAGGAATATTCGCCTGTTATCCATCGACTACTACTTTAGCCCCTAAGTCACCCTTAGTAGACGAACCTTGCAGAGGAGCCTTTATACTTAACACATGTTACCTATGCACACCATAGTATATAATCATGTTGTTTTCATTAAAATACGATTTATCTGACCTACAATTAAACAATTTCAGACTTTCAGTACTATGTATTATGGACAATATCACATGTATAGCACCATGTACGGTTTTGGATAGATTAAATTGTAACTTTGGGAAACATGACCGAGGTTACATTTTGTCGGGTGTGTTTACATATCCTTGCAAAAGAAATCCTCTTCAATCCATATGCTATCGAGTATGGGTTTACTTATTTGTCGGCCATTATTGTAGGCTTGTTTAGCCATGGCTGTTTAAATATTCATTTCGGTGCAAAGACTCATTTGTTTTTATGTTGTAGATGAGATCGTCTTGACAAGTGTTAAAACATGAAAAAGAGATAGTGACACAGATCTTATCACCCAACCAACCACCCCTTGGCGATTTATTAAACAAGACTCAAGTTCAAACAACAGATAAAGGATTAGTCCCCAAACGGGTGATAATCAACAATACAAAAGAAATGGGTGAAAACGTCCCAACTAGGTTGATCCGTTTTTCTCACTACAGATTTACTCAACGGCTGGGTGAAGAGAGAGCATCAGACGGCTGGGTGAAGAGAGAGCATCACACACAAGTGTGTGTAAATGATATGAGAGAATGAGAGATAACCCTAGCAGCTGTTAGGGTTATAATAAGTTGAAAACATCACATGGGACTCAATTCCACAACGGTCAACCCAAGAACAAGCCCATCAAACAAGTAAAAAGAGAGAAGGCAACATAAGTCCCTACACAATAGAAAGACACACAAATGGCACAAAGATAATAAAAAGTAAGTTTGATAATTTAACATCCTCCCTCAAACTTACCAACCATGTTGGCTTACCTTTTGAATATATCCACCATTCCCAATTGTTTTCACAACTTGGAACATTGATGAGTACCATGTCCCTTAGTGAACAAGTCTGTTGTTTGATCAGCAGAGGCTACCTTAATGGTTTTGATAATCCCACACTGCACCTTTTCTCTCACAAGGTGAACATCAACTTCAAAGTGCTTGGTCCTTTCATGAAAGACAGGATTGGCAACAATTTGAATAGCTGAAGAGCTATCACTATACAAGTTTACAGGAAACGGTCAAGGTATGCTCAAATTATTAAGAAAGTTTGAAATCCAAATAACCTCACAAGTAGCATTGGCCATGCATCTATACTCTGCCTTAGCAGAGGATCTAGATACAGTAGGCTGTTTTTTACTCTTCCATGAGACAAGAGTATTACCAAGGAACACACAATAGCCAGAGACAGATTTCTTGGTTCTCAAGCACTTAGCCCAATCAGAGTCAGTAAAGCAAGACAGCTTGAGCTGTTTATCATTGTAAATTTGAATGCCAGTACCAGGAGCACCTTTTAGGTATCTAATGACCCTCAAGGCAATCTTAAAGTGAGATTGTAAAGGAGCATGCATATGCTGACTCAAACATTGAACTGCATAGGAGATATCAGGTCTAGTGTGGGTCAAATAAATAAGTTTGCCAATAAGTTCTTTATAGTTAAACACATTAATAATAAACTTATCAGAATCACTCTCTTTCACAGCAAGAACACAGTTCTCAGGAAGGGGAGTGGTGACAGGTTTGGCAGCTAACAGGCCAAACTCATGAATAAGATCAAGACAATATTTCCTCTGAGTCATGCACACACCAGATTTGTTATATAGAACCTCAATGCCAAGGAAATACTTCATAGGACCAACATCTTTAATCATAAACTTGTTTTTGAGAAAGTATTTAAATTTCTCAATCTCAAACAGATCATTACCAGTGACCACAAGGTCATCAACATACACAAGAATGACAATAAATATATTACCAGTATGTTTAATGTAGAGAGAATAGTCAAACTTACTTTGGACAAAGCCATGCTCAGCCAAAGCAATGATAAGTTTAGCATTCCACTGCCTTGGGGCTTGCTTTAGTCCATAGAGAGACTCGTTGAACTTGCAAACCTTAGATGGATTGGGATTATCAAATCCTAGAGGAAGGGTCATATAGACATCCTCCTCCAAATAACCATACAGAAAGGCATTGTTGACATCCATTTGAAACAAAGGCCAATCATTAGACATAGCAATGCACATAATACACCTAATAGTGACCATCTTAACCACAGGACTAAAAGTCTCATCAAAATCAATCCCTTCCTTCTGACCATACCCTTTGGCAACCCACCCTAGCTTTATATTTATCAATTAATCTAGAGGCACCATATTTAATTTTATACAGCCATTTGCAACCAAGAGCTTTTCTTCCTAAGGGCAGATCGGTAATAGTCCAAGTGTTGTTTCTAATTAGGGCCTCTATTTCATTGTTCATGGCCTCAATCCAGTTGGGGTCATTCTTAGCTTCATTAAAAGAGCAAGGTTCAACAGATTTATTGAGGGTGGTGGCAAAACACAAGTTCACAGAGTTAAGTCTGGAGTAGTTAACATGTTTTTAATATCATATCTATGTTTGCTATCAACAACATAGTCATTAAGTTTAGCAGGCAACTTAGTACTTCTACCATATTTTCTTATACGGACAGGCACCTCATTAGTCATATGATTATCAACATTGGGATCTCGTTCAGATAAAATAGGCAAAGAGTTATGAATATTTCCCTCAGATAGATTGTTATCATCTATTTGGGTTGCAGAATCCACCTCAAGTGATTGCTGAGTGTTAGACTCATCACTTGGAGGGTTTCTACCATCCTTAGTAGATGTTGCTCTCTCTTCATCATTGGGTCTTATAGGAGTAGGATTATCAAAGAAGGAAAGGTGTTCAGCATCACTTGTTTCAACATCAGCCAACTCACCATCCTTATTGTTTTTCATTTTAAAAGGAAACACAGTTTCATAAAATCTCACATCCCTAGAGTATAGGACACCCCTAGTATCCAAACTTAAAATCTTGTAAGCTTTTTTACCAGAAGAATACCCAATCAAGACACATTTCTCAGACCTAGGGGTGAGTTTATCACTGTTGTTTAAATTAGTAGAAAAACAAAGACACCCAAAACACCTTATGTGAGAGAGATTTGGTTTTTTGTTATAAACCAGTTCATATGGTGATTATCCTTTTAGGACAGATGAGGGGAGTCTGTTGATTAAGTACACAGCAGTTAGAATGCAATCAGACCAAAAACTAAGAGGAATCCCCCCTGAAACATAAGGCTCCTTGCAACATTGAGCAAGTGCCTATGTTTCCTTTTAGCAATACCATTTTGTTGAGGGGTGTAAGTGCAAGAGGTTTGACGGACTATTCCAAGGTCAGAAAACAAAGAGGGCATTTTCTTGTTGACAAATTCAGTCCCATTATCAGATCTGATAACTTTGATATTTATGTTAAATTGATTTTTAATCAGCTTAATGTAGTTAACAAAGGTGTCAAAAATTTCATCTTTAGTTTTTAAAAGAAAGGTCCAAACAGCCCTAGAATAGTCATCAACAATGGTAAAAAAAATACGTGTATCCCTCTCTGCTAGAGATCCTATAGGGACCCCACAAGTCAAGGTGAACAAGCTCACCCAGGTGAATGGACTTGTGATCACTTAAGGGGAAAGGTTCTCTTGTCTGTTTGGCCCTATGGCAAACATCACAGACACAGACACAAGTATTTTTAGAGAGGTTAAGGTCAGACTTGAGAGCAGAGAGGACTTGATCATCAGGGTGACCAAGTCTGTTATGCCACAAGTCTTTGGACACATTAAAGGACATAATCATGTTAACATTACCTACACTCTTGTTGTTCCTATCAAGGTCAAACAAGTAGAGGCCTCCAGACTCACTACCAGTCCCCAGAGTGATTCCCTTGGTCAAATCCTGAATGTAGCATTTATCCTCATCAAAACCCACAAATAATTTACTATCTTTAATTAACTTGTTAACAGATAAAAGACTGACACAGTAGCCTGGAACAACAAGAACATCATAAAGAATAACATTGTTAGACAATCTTGAACTACCAGCCCCCACATGACTTATGGTGGCAATGGTCCCATTGGGATGCCCCACAGTGAGATTGAGATTGGCTACATCAACAATATTGAACATACCAATAGTGGAAACGGTTAGGTGTTAGTTACACCCAGAGTCTATGATCCACCCTAGGGTGATTTTGGTAACCAACCATTTCAAGTGACCACAATAGTATCTAGAGAAATTAATATTAAACAAGACACTGAAGTTATAAAAAGAGCAACTACCTGCCATGTTGGCATGAATGTTCCCAGAGGAAGGATCATTAATCAAGAATAGGAGTTTCCTCATTTGATCAGAGGTGAATGAAGAAGGCACATCACAAGTAGCAGATTTGTCAACAATCTTAGCATCATTCAGCTTAGTATCACAATTAGCATTAAAATTAGGTTTAGACACATAAGTTTTAGCATTAGAGGGCCTTTTGTATCCAGGGGGATACACAATGATCTCATAACACCTATCCACAGTGTGACCAATCATCCCACAATTAGTGCAGTTGAGATTAGGATTGGGGCCCCTATTAGAGGAAGATTGATTGCTACCTTTGGAGGAATTTTTGTTAGGGTTAGAAGAATTCCCTCTCCTTTGCTGACCAAAGGTTTTGGCAGCAAAGGAGGTGGCATTAAGCTTGGGATCAGTCACGCCTGAAGGTTCAGGGATACCCCTATGTGACTCCTCCCTAGAAACCATCACATAAGCATCCTTCACATCAGGGAGAGGGTCCTTGGTGAGAAGGGCAGTTCTAACATGTTGATAACACTCATCAAGCCCTATTAAAAACTGCATAAGCTTCATAAGCTGCCGATGTAAGATAGATTCAGTGCTATCAGGACAAGAACATTTAATGGCACACACACATTTAGGAAATTTGGTTAAAACATTAAACTCCCTCCACAAAGAGTTAAGCGTGTGATAGTATTCAGCAACAGATGTGCCTCTTTGTTTCACAGAATTAATCATTTGAAGGAGATTATACACAACAGAACCATCAACCTTATCATAAGTTTCAAATAATTCATTCCAAACATCAGAAGCATTTTCAGAATAAACCAACCCCATATAAACATCTTGAGACACAGAGTTCATAAGCCAAGTTAAAACCATAACATTACATCTATCTCATTGAGCAGATAAAACATGACTGTGGGCATAAGTTTCTTTCAAGCAAGTACCATTAATAAAGCCAATTTTATTCCTAGCTTGAAGAGCAAGTTTCATGGCATTGTTCCACATACGATAATTAGCAGTACCAAGAAGTTTAAAAGGAATTAAAGTAGTAGTACTACTATCACTATTCTGAACATGCAAGGGATCACCAACATCAAGACTGCTAATCAAAATAGGTTCAGTAACGCCACCACCTGTGTTAACAGGTGGAGAAGTACTAGCACCAGCACTCATAATGAATGAGCAACAAGCACAAACGTCAAGAAAGATATAAACCAAGCAAGCAACAAGTAAGAGACAAAAAACAGATAATCACAAGTAAGATAAAGAAACCAATACAAGTATGAAAAACCAAAAACACCCAGAACAAAGTTACCAGAAATGCCAGTTGTGGACTGGGATTGACCAGAGCAGGTATCCACACCAGTCAAGGCTGGAGGGTCAAGGTGTTAATCAATCTGTTTGCACCCACATAACAGGAAACAGTAACTCACAAAGTAACCTAGACAAGAGAGACAAAAGGAAGAAAGAGAGGAGCTGACAGTGCTATATAGCAAAAAATGACCCAATCTCTAGGTTCACTTAGTCTAGAGGATGGGCAAGTCACCACCAAAGAAACCCCCAAATATAACAAATTAGGGTTTCAAACCCCTAATTTTGATTCAGCCAGAGAAAAGTAAATCAGGCAATGTCACCACTAGATCGATCAACAACACCACCAATAGTAGCTTCCTGAGGTCCAAACAAGAAGGATCCCCAAAAATATAATTAGGGTTTCACGAAACCCTAACTTTATTTAATAAGAAAACTAATGGCACCACCTGAATGATCAACGGCAACGCACAGGGAAGCGTCCAAGAACCAAAGAATCAAGAAACCCCAAAAAATAAATTAGGGTTTCAAGAAACCCTAATTAATTTTTTCGAGAAATCAATAAATAACCACGAGAGAGCAAGATAGTGATATAATCCAAGATCTTTAAGCTCTGATACCATGTTAAAACATGAAAAAGAGATAAAGACACAGATCTTATCACCCAACCAGCCACCCCTTGGTGATTTATTAAACAAGATTCAAGTTCAAACAACAGATAAAGGATCAGTCCCCAAACGGGTGCTAATCAACAATACAAAAGAAATGGGTGAAAACGTCCCATCTAGGTTGATCCATTTTCCTCACTACAGATTCACTCAACACTCAAACCTAATCTAAACTTTTAAGTAAAGATGAAGATCCTCCCATAATAGAAGCCTCAGACGGCTGGGTGAAGAGAGAGCATCACACACAAGTGTGTGTAAATGATATGAGAGAATGAGAGATAACCCTAGCAGCTGTTAGGGTTATAGTAAGTTGAAAACATCACATGGGCCTCAAGTCCATAACGGTCAACCTAACAACAAGCCCATCAGACAAGTAAAAAGAGAGAAGGCAACATAAGTCCCTGCATAATAGAAAGACACACAAATGGCACAAAGATAATAAAAAGGAAGTTTGATAATTTAACAACAAGTAACAAAGCAGTTTAAATACCGTCGTTTAAATCATAATATCTTTGATTATATCAAAATTACCCAAGTTCACGACATTTTTATGTGTCATTGTGGTGAATAGTAATTTTTTTTAATCCTTATTGTCAACAAAAGCTAAGGCCCGGCACATCAGAGTTGACGGGATCAATCTTCATTTTACCCGCCATATTAATTGTCTCTCTCTGCCTTTCAAATAATAAAATAGTCTCTTTGAAGACTTAGTGACGACTTTTTTCTACATTAAAGCGACTCTTTGCAAAAAGAATTTCTTTAATAAAAAATTCATTCATAAAAATTATAAACATTACAATAATAAACATATTAATCTGTTCTCGGATATAAATCATTAATCAGATATATCTACAAAAAAAATCGACTTCCATAACTCATAAATGGCTTCTTCTTGCTTCATTCTATCCTCTAACTTCTTTCAGCCCTTGCTTCTTTTTCTAAAGGTTCTTGTAACGCCACTTCATCAAGAAGTAGTTGTCGTTGTTGTGTCTTATTAAGATGAAATTCTTTAGGTATGACATGTTTACCAAATGAATCATCTTTTTTATTTGTTTGAGTTAATGAACCACTCACATATGTTTCTAAGCCGCAATTGGGGTTTGTGTAAAGTTCTGGGATGGAGGGGGAGGTTCATTCAAATGGTTTCTTGGGTTTTGATGAATTGCTTCGATTAGCTTTTCGTTTGTTTCCTTTGGTATTCTCGATAGTTTTTTTAGCGTTTTTTTCAGTCATTTTTTAGATGAAAGGAAGCTACTGGATATGTTGTGTGTGAGAAAGTGAAAGGATGCTAATGGGTGTTTACAGTAGAAACTTTGAAACCTAGCCGTTATAACAACTTTTGAAAGTTACAATACAGAATATATAACTACAATGCCTGAATTTAAAATTACAATACGAAATTTAAAATTACAATACGAAAGTTAAAAATACAGTATGGAATTTAAAAAATACATCACAATCATTGTAATTGTATTTTTCATGAACCCAAACAAATTTATTTTTCATTTGTTGTTCGATTTTAGCTGCCTTTCGAAACAGAACGTTATGCATCTTGTAATCTTTTTTAGATCTTCTTTCAAAAAAGTTTCGATTAAAGCACAACCCTATTTTGGAATATCATTGCATTTCTCTTAGGCACTCTTTAGATCATCTTTAGCTATGAAAGCCAATGTTTTCAGACCCGGGTCGACCCGGCCGGGTCAACCGGTTGAACCGGTTCTGACCGAAAAAACGGGTCATATTGACCCGGGTTTCATATTTTCGAAACCCAGCTTGACCCGGTGGGTTTGCGATGACCCGGGTCAACCCGGTTCTCAAGACCCGGTCGGGTTTCAAATTTTTCGGGTTATTTTTGAAAAAAAAAAATTAATTTTACGTATTTGCGACGAAATTTTATTTTTACATATTATATTGGTTGGTAAACAATTTATATTTTCAATATACGTAAGTTTTTATGGTTTTTATAAGTATAATTTTGTTAATTATTAAAAATATAAAAAAAATATTTATTTTAAGAAAACCGGGTTAACCCGGGTCGACCCGGGTTGACCCGGACCCGACGACTCGACCGGGTCGATTTAAGACCCGGGTTTTAAAACATTGATGAAAGCTTTTTCAAAAGACGTGGCTAACTCCATCATCACATTCTGACAACGTGATATTCGTGAATTAGTTTTTTTTACCAAAGTTGTGATTTTGTTGATAGTATGTCGAACTAAACATGTTAATATTAATTTTTTTATGAAATATTATTTTTTAAACAAAAATAGATAAATGAGTTGTAATTTTTATAAAGGTAAAGTGTTAAAATTAAAAAAAAAATTGAAAAAATAACAACACTTTTGTGTGACCATGTTCCAAACATGATTCTACTGTCGACCAAGTTCGTTCGACGACCACACGTATACTCGGTCGCCGTATCGGTGGCGACCTATTTAATTGACTACCCAACTGATGTGAGCAGCCTAAGAAATAATGTCATTAATTATTGTTCTTAAATAAAACGTAAACTGTTAATTTAGTACGAGGGGTATATTGATTTACGTAGTCTAACCATACAAAGCTAGGTATACAATAACATGGGATTATTATTAGTCCGGATGATTTTTATAGTGGGCCATATTAAAAGTATTGGGTATTAGGATTATTGGGTTTATATTAAAATCCAAGTTTTAGCACTTGAAATTGAAAAAATATCTATTTAATTGTGAACAAGATTTAAAAACATTTCTGATATGTAATAAGCCAAGATCCGTTTAGAGGTTCGGTATTCTCACTCGATCTATACATTAAATTAGGGATGAGCATTTCGTCGCGAATCCCAAAACCAAATCGGAAGTATATCGATTCTCGGTACCCAAATCTTGTTCGATATAGTACGTGTACATGCATGCAAACGTTGTACCTTACAAATTCCAATAAAAATACTTTCGAATACATAACACCTTATAAAATTTCTTTTTAAAAAGCGAAATATATTAATACTCCTACTTGTATGTTTATTTGATAAAAAATCCACGTCGTATTTATCTCAAAACATTAAATCCTGTTAATTTTTTAAAAATCTTACAAAAATATGTTACATTGGTTTTAAAACATAAAAATCTAATAACACTTCCACATGACTCAAAATGAACCAAAATATAAATCGCTCAACCTTTTAAACCTTACACGCCTGAGCCGAATCCGAGCACCAATGGCAGATCTTAGTAGGGGAAGGGAAGGGTTTCGGCACCGCTAAATTTTTTTACTAGTATAAATACTACTACATCCGTCTCAAAGTTATTATTTACATTTTTGTTTTGGTATCTCTAACATAATCCTCAAAAAAAGTTCTAAGTTCGTCATTGCCAAGCACCACTACAACCAAGCTAAGACGTAACTGCACCTTTTAATATTTTCGAAGCCCATATTATTAAATGAAACACATATATAAAAAGTTTGAAGTTTGTATAAAGATTGACTTAAATTACAAATTTATACAAAAAAAAGTTTGGAGTTCGTATAAATTTTCAGGCATATAATCAACCTACCCTACAACTCTTTATTTGTCTAGGAGAGGCGTAGGATAAGCCTGTAAACATGACACTTGTCCTAAAATATTTTTTTTCTTAAACCATATCATATATTAATTAGCAATATCTTCTTTCTTATATTTATGTGGGATTAAATTCGTTTTGATAAAAGAAAACAACCAAACTGATTTTATGTCAATACTTTGCTTTTATATTTGTTACTTTTTTATGCATGATGGAAAATTAATATTCGTTTGTAGTCGGATATCATCATCAAAATGTTTTACTAATTACTTTCCTACCGCTTTGTTTGACTTTTTCCGTTAGAGTTTATACGACTTTGCTGCTTGAATTACGTGAGAGTATTATAGGATATAACGGCTTAAGCCAGAATGTAAGTTGAGCCCATTAGAGTTTATAGTATGTTATATGTTGCACTATAAAAACATATCAATTACCAAGAAGTAATTGCATCTTTTAATCTTTTTTGAAACTTGGATAACTAAATGAAGCACATATATAAAAAGTTGGAAGTTTATATAAATTTTCAGACACATAGTCTAACAACCCTATAACTTGTGATTTGTTTAGGAGAGGTATACCGTATGCCTGGAAACATAACACTCATTCTAGCAACATGTTCTTTCTTTTACCTAATTCGGATTAAATTCATGTTTCTTTGTATATGAAGTGACATAAGTGCTTTATAATCCCCCCTTTACATGCAAAATATCAGCTTTGAAAATATGATAGAATAGTTGTTTACAAATAGTCACCACTATCAAAGATTTAGTATCTTAACTAAATCATGATTTATACAAGTGTTTGGTCTTCTATTATTATACATTTCGAACTATACATGCAAAGGTTGGACACCAAAATATTATATAATCTAATGAAATTGAAAGTATAACACCTTTCAAAACTAAAATTAAACAAGATAACATAAGCTTTTTAATTTCTTACCCAACAAAGTTTTTACTAAAATGAGCTTTTCTTTTGTAAACCAAAAAGCTAGCTACAAAAATAACGTGTTACTAAATCTACTACATTCCAAGTTTCCAACTGATGACGTTGTTTACCGATCTGTATGTGATTAAAAGGTTAAGGACTCGTAGAAATTTAAGATACATTGCTCGTAAAAGTTCACTAGTTTCCACAATTTACATGAAACCTGAGTACAAACAATCTTAAACATGATATTCTATTCTCAACATGTACATTCGTATACACTAGGGTATATAAGTAAAGAACATTTCCTTCCTCAAACAAATGTGGGATGAAAGATTTAAATGATTTCAAATAAATAAAAGATTAATAAGGTACCCAAATTTTGACTCTTGAATTTTTAACATTCTTATATATACCTTTTATGTGTTCATTGTTCATATAGTAGACCGTTTATTTTTTGAAAAATTTAAGCTACTCGATTAAAAAAGGTCAAGTACAGTTTAGGGTATGTTTGACATTCTTAGGAGTTGGAGCGAATCCGTGAAGCGGGTTGCTGAAGCATGTAGTTTGAGCTTATTTTTAATAATAACTTATTTTTTTAAAAAACGATAAGCTCATGTTACGATAAGCTCTAATAAACTCGCGCGTCAAACATAGCCGAGTGATGAAATAATTGGATGAGTAGATCATATTCATGATCGAGTACAAATTTGTCTAGGGGTGTTTTTCGTTCGGTTCTCGGGTTGTTCGGTTTATTCGGTTAAAGTTTTTTCTAGGTCAACCCGAAAACCGAACCGAACTAGATTTCAACCGAACCGAACCGAAAACCGAATTCAAATTCGGTTCGGTTTTCAGGTTGACTCGAATAACCCGAATTATTCAAACTTTTCTAAAAAATATATAATTATATATATATAGTTAGAAAAAATATTTTATTTCAAATATAAAAATTACTTTTTTATATTCAAATCGAGTAAAGATTTTTTTCTTTCTAAAATCGAGTAGTTCACGTTTAGTTGTTAGCTTCTATTTGGTTGAAGTTTGTTTAGTTTAGGAATGTTATCGTGAGTTAAGCATAATGATATATAATCTAGTGTTTCGGACTTTCATGAGTTATGTCAAGCCAATTTTTATATAAACGGTTTTTAACTGAAATTTTTTTAGGCTATTTGGTTAATTGAATTGAAAGATTGAAAGTTTAAAGTCTCAAAGTGTGGACATGTAGACTAAAAAAAATATCTTTTTGATTAGTCCACTCGTCTTAAAGGGAGTGGGAACTCCTCGTAGTAGACTAAAAAAAAAGTGTGAACATGTTGTCTTATTGATTTTCATTTAAAAAATATCTTTGAGAGGTTAAAAAGTTAAGAAGCATATAAGTTTAGGCACCAAATAGGTTAATGTTTTATTACACATAACCTCTTTCAAAAGCATCATATCATAAACAACATACTACCTGAAACATATTTGATCCATGTATATAGCCAAATAACACTTTACTTCTCTTACCGATGTGGGACGCATGGATAAAATGGTCCTAATTATAAAAGACACAATAATCTAAATACAATGGTTGTACGATTTTTTTTGGAACAATATAACATAGTTTAGTTGAAAAAAGAATTAAAGTGAAAACTAAAACAAGTATCTCGATTTCAAAATACATTTTAAAAAAATAATAATTTGATTTAATAAATTATATCGAAAAATCTATAAGTATTTCGGACACCTGCAATACCCTACCCTTATTACTTGGTTTTATGTTGGTTTAGAGTTGACATCCATGATAATAGATACACCATTTCTTTCATTTTTAAATGGCACGCCATGTATAACGTTGTTCGTAAATTGTAATCCAAAAAGTGTATAGTTTTTTTTCTGTTGTTTTATTATTCTTTTTATAAATTGGTTGAAAAAATTAACAAAAAATATACTTATATCGTATTTAACTTTTTTGTATTCAACTTTTTATATAGTTTAGAATATTCGTTTATTAGAAATTGTTAAACGTAGGAGTTCTAGTTGTATTTTAATAATAATAATAACTATTCATCCCTTACTTTTAATTTCTCTCAACTGACTCTATGCACAACAAAATACACACGTTTGTTGTAGGCTTGCTCGTCAATTTTCGGATGCCCGTACTCAACGAGGAGTAAAGTTTAAAATTTGAAGTTGATATGTTCATTTTATATATACTTTTTCGAACCCAAAGGTTATAAAGCTACATGAATTCACGATCTACGTTCATGAATGAGGTACGATCCTTACTTTGTAAGAAAAAAGTTTCAAACCATAATTAACCAACCCCTAAACAAACATCATCTATCATAAACCTTGCAATCCTTTTTATTCTCTACGCATATAGCCTATGAGAAACCTCCTTGAGAGACAAGCCATTTCCTTGTATATATAAACAAACAAGATATCATGATATGGGATGCCTTGATAGGATGGTGTTAATTATGTAAAGACACAATAACTTAGGGCCCGTTTGGTATAGAAGGTTAGGAGGGTTTGGAGTTAATGATAGGTTAAGGGTGCGTTTGGTTTTTTACTGGGTTTTGATCAAGATGTGACTTTACTTTTAAGCTTTGATTTGTAAATTGCTTTCAAAAGTAGAGGTATCAAAATATATGTTTGGTATACAATTCACATTGCTTTGCATTAAATGTTAACATATTATTTAATTATATTATTGGAAAAGAAACAGTACAAAAGGAAAGTCCTATCCATAAATTCAGCAAGAATTTATTTTTTAATCAATATTTGCACGTATGCCAAGAATACTGTTGTATACATTGAAATCCCACATATTTGATATCTTTTACTAAACCTTTACTGTTCGGTTATTAATACGTAATTTAAAACCCAAAGTACCAAACCAAATGCAGTTTTTCATATCAAAACCGATCTTTCAAGCCAAAACCCATTAACCAAACAGGCCCTAAATTCAATGTTTGGTGTGATTAGATAGATTTTTAAATACAAATTTTATATCTTTCTATTTCATTTTCAACCACACATTTAATTAATTCACTGTTTTAATTTTGTTTTCTAGTAATAAATTTAATTTATATTTCATGTAATGATTAATTTATAAAACATAATTATTTTATATAATAATAATTATTTCTCTTTCTAAAACTTACCTAAAATTCAAATTTTACCTAATTCTAAACTTCTTACTTTATAAATCCACATTTAAAATAAAACTCGAGTTCAAACCAAACGGACCCTTAGTTTTCATGTATCTCACGCTCTTTTGTGTGTGGTTTTGAGAAGAAAATCGACGAGAAAACAAGCATGCTTCTTTTTCTTCCCAATAGATTACATGCCACTAAAAGTGAGCTAATATAACATAGTCATAAGCTGATTATATAAGGCAAAAGAAAAAACCCTATGTTTTTGTAAGAGTTATTGATCCTTAGAGTATGGGGAGTCCTAGCTTATGGCTAGGCACCATGGCCATCACGCAGAAAAAAGTCACCGCGCAGGACTCCGTTGCTGCACCATGGCCTTTGCGTCATGTCCACCAGCTCTCGCGGTGGTGTGTTTTAATATTTTTTTTTAAAAAAATAACGATCATATCACCGTTTGGGGAGCGGATTTAAAAAAAACCCTCCTAAATTCCATTTTTACCCTTTTAAAAAACTTACAAAATACCCCCTTATATTACCAAACTTCACACACACTTTTATATATATTTCTAACTCTCATTTCTAAAAAAAATGAATTCAAATAATGCTAATGATTTCGACGGAAGCGATACATACGATATTATGATGCTTTCTTTCAACCCGAGTATGATTGATTTAAGCGCGATCATGAATCGTATCAACATTATTTGAGTTTGTGTGAGCAATCCCAAGTAGCCGGTGGTTCGCGTGATGGTCTAAAGAATAGGAGGACATACATTTATCGTGAACGCGAATTAGTGGAAGAAAGGCTACTCGATGACTACTTTGAGGACGAGGAATACGAACCTAAATATCCATAAGACCGTTTTCGTCGCAGGTATCGTTGAGCTCTGCACTTTTTGATAGAATACTTAATGGTATTTTAAAATATGAAGCTGAGCCTATGCCTGAGTACTTTAGTTATTTTAAGCAAACCATTAATTCGATCGGTCGTAAGAGTATTGGTACTGTTTTAAAGATCACACCCGCCATACGTGAAATGGCGTACGACACTACACCTGATGCATTTGATAAATATTTACAAATTGCTTAACGTACTTCACGGGAATGTTTAGATCATTTTTGTAAGTGCATTTGGGTGTTATATAAAAAAGAGTATTTAAGACGTCCAACTGCAAATGATATTGAAAATACATATGAGTTGCACGAACAAAAACACGGAATCCCGGAAATGCTCGGGAGTATCAATTGTATGCATTGGGAGTGGAAAACTGCCCAAAGGCGTTACAAGGGCAGTTTAAAAGGAATGGCCATAAATACCCAACTGTTATTTTAGAAGCTATTGCGGATCAGAAATTGTGGATTTGACATGCATATTTTAGGGTTCCTGATGCGAATAATGATTTAAATGTTTTATATGGTTCACCTTTGTTTGATGTTGAGATCGCTGATATGGCTCCAGAGTGTCCGTTCGAAGTAAGCGGGCACACTTATAAGAAAGGTTACTATTTGGACGATGATATTTATCCGGCATGGTTGACATTTGTTAAAACATTTTTTGTTGCACGAGATGAAAAAACAATGAAGTTCAAGTGAGTTCAAGAAGCTGCAAGAAAGGATATCGAACGGGCATTCGGAGTTCTAAAAGATCGTTAGGGTATCCTACGACAACCTGCTCGTGCAATGCAAGTCAACACCCTCAAAAGAATCCTGTATTGTTGTATAATTTTACATAACATGATTTTGGAAGCCGATAGATCTGAGGTAAGCATGAGAGACATGGACGTAGATCCAACCCCGACCATTGTTAGAGACTGACATGAGAGATGTGAGTCACTATTGAGGAAGACAAAGGAACTTCGAGATAAGAAAGTGCACAATGATCTCCTAAAAGACCTTGTCAAGCACCTATGGGATGACGAAGATTAGTTTGTATTTTTTATGTCATGTTTAATTTTATGTAATGTTTAAGTTCATGTAACCGTTTTTTTTAATTTTAATGAATTTTAATTTACTTAAAAAAAAATTTCCAACGACACCAGTTGATCCCACGGCTCACGTTTATCAGTGAAAACTTGTGCCGTGGAAAAAATGATGACGTGACAACACTTTTTGTGCCATGACACAAGGACTCCATATGTTCTTAGCTATAGAAATACCTTTTTGGTTAATTGTCACTTGAAGAAAATAAAATCACATATTACTAACAGGGACGAAGCCAGGACGAAGTATGATCGGGTGCACAAAATATTTGAACCGTAATATAACAGAATTAAAACGAAAGGTAGAAACACGTTCCGATTGACTGAGTGCATTTAAGATGGATTTAGAAAAAATCGATGTTTCCTTCACAATTTAACACTAAACAGAAAATTTCATATGAGTCACGGGCACCCGCAGGAACCCCCTAGCTCCGTCCCTGATTACTAACTAATTTAATGACATGATATACTACTTCAAATATGATTATTTTGACCCTAATCTAAAATTATATGACTAAATATGTGATTTCATATTCTTATAATCAACGTAAACATGTATATTCCTAAAAAACGCATGGACTTACCAAAACGTCCCTTGTCACATACATTAGCGAGTGCTATTGATTTCCTTGATTGGCTACACAAAATTCATCCATATAGACTATAAAGTATGGATGTATTTAGTTAATATATCGATCTTCGGCTTTTCTTTCATTACTGTAATATTTTTCTATCTGATAGACCTTCTTTCGTTTGGAAGCAAATGGCATCAGTTTTCAATCGAACACATAGACATGAAGTATACGACAAAAAGCACGCCTAAATGGGGATTTATACTTGCTTTATCATGGATCATATCCATGATAAGGTTAATTGATTAATGGTTTTTCAAGTTTATTTTTCTGTTAGACATAAGGTGTATATGATAAAACTAGTTGTAAGTTATATGTTGTAAGTAGTAAATATAAGATGTAAGTTATAAACTAAAAGTTGTGAACATGAATTACAAGTTTTATGTTTTTTAATAAAACATTAAAAATGTTTGATAAATTAGTTATTAATTTTTTTTTGAACGGCTTTGCATTAAAACAACTCACTAGCAAGAAGCTAGTGAAAAATATTACACAGAGATAGTACAAGCTTTGATTGGGTCAACAACTCAATCAATCCAATTCGGTTTAATTTTCCTATTCCTATTTAGCAACCAGGAATGAGAAAGAATTTTAATCTCATCAACAAGGATATCTTTTCTAGGAGGCTTTAGATCAAAACAAACACGGTTATGATAACGCCATATGATCCAAAATGTAGTTTGAACAACCGCGTCGAAACACGACTTGGGAATTAAGTTAAAATTAACTAAATCCCCCCATGATAAAAGATCAGATATAGACTTTGGGTAGTCCGCCAACCGCCACCGTTCTTTAACCGAAGTCCATATATTCGAAGCCACCAAACAGTCCACGAAAAGGTGTTGAGCATCTTCTAGACCTTGATCGCATAACGAACATCTAATCGAGTCTAAATCGATCACACGAGCATCAAGATTACATCGTGTAGGAAGGCGGTCATTGGATAGGCGCCATGAGTGAATATTAACTTTTATCGGAATTGTATTGTTCCAACGAATCACATCTTCATTTGAACATAAAAGAAAACCATCGATTACCTTCCTCAAATGACGAACCTGGATGGTTTTAGATGCGTCCAGTGTACACTCCCACTGATCACGGGATGACGAGAGGGAGAATTGACTAAGCAAATCTAGCAAAGAGTTATATTGGACAAAGTCTGGGTCATTTCTTGGAACACGCCTCCATTCCCAACTAAAAGACAGAGGCCCAATACACCTGTCACTTACTTTGCAATATTTCTGAGATTCGAGTGAGTATAGTCTAGGAAACAAGGATTTCAAGCTTTGTACCCCATACCAAGTGTCATCCCAGAATAAGCATGATGAACCGTTTCCAACCTTCTTAACAAACACCATGTGTAGATTTATGTTCATGAAAAGTAGATTATTTTGAAGGTTTCTTACTGATTTCCATGGGCTAGGTGTTAGCCTTGATACATTTGACTCTGTTTGGTCGAGACCTCCAAGGTTACCGTGAATGGATGTAATTATCGATCTCCAAAGTGAGTTGATTTCTGTGTGGAATCTCCACCACCATTTAGAGAGCATAGAAAGGTTTGAAGCTTGCAAAGACCCTATCGCAAGACCACCACACTTTTTTGAAGAACAAATTTTTTTCCAAGCAATCCATGAAATTTTATTGGTTTCCGAAGAATCTCCCCAAAAAAATCTCCGTCTGATCTTCTCTAGATAACGTAACACACATTTAGGAGCTTTAAAAAGAGAGAAGAAATAAGTACCTAACGCTCCGAGAACCGACTTTAGAAGAGTAAGTCTACCACCATATGACAAGGCAGCTCCTTTCCATGATGATAGCCTTGTCTGAAATCTTTCAACTATCGGACGCTAATGTCTTTCAACATTCATGTTTGCACCCAAAGGTAGGCCAAGGTATGTGCAGGGGAGGGTTGATGGTTGAAACTGGCATATCAATTGAAACTGGCATATGACATACCTTTAATTGTAATCCAAATAAATCAATAATAAAAGGTTGTAAACAAACAGAATATAACTCATTCAGTAAAATATTTGTTTATGTTCATTCTTTTATAAAGTTTTGTTTATATTGTATTGCATGAGTTTATGGTATTAAAAGTCCCCAAAGTGTGATGGTACTATAAATAGATGCATAAATGTAAGTGACTTATTAACAAGCCAAAAAGCTTCATTTTCTTTAAAAGTATATTTGGTAAAATTAGTTGTATGTTCTAAATTGTTAATTATAAGTTGTAAGTTGTAAAGTTTAAAATCATTAACATGAGATGTAAATTGTTAATTTAAGTGTAATTGAGGATATGGACATATGATTAAACTTGAAAATAAGTTGGAGATACGGAATGTACTTTCCTTCTTGTTAATGGTTTGTTGATGTTCTCATAAAAAAAAGTCATGAGTTATAACTAAATTAAAAATTTTGTTGTTCTGTCATCTTTTTGGTTTAGTATATTTATACTTCTTCTGCTCGTTTTTCCTTCCAGTTTGAACAAGAACAATACCCGTGCGTTGCACGGGTGAACGATTATTCGTATGTTAAGAATTGCTGTAAAATCTAAAATTAAAAAAAAAACCTTTAATAAACTCGGATGACACATTCTTTTAATTAGCATGGTTTGTATTGTTGAACTCTTATCAATTTGTTGACTACTTTGTACAAACTATTAAATGTATTTGCTTGACATTATCCTTTTGTTATTTTTAAGTTTAGTGATAGTGTCAAATTTAAGTATTACTGAGTACTTACTATACAACACTGTGCGAGTATTAGTTTTCAAGTATTACAAACATATTTCATTGTTTCAAATGACATAAATCGGCATGTTCTCTGATGTTGACTTTAAATTTATACCTTTAATTAATGAAGAAATGTCTAACAAAATATTTGATGTATATGTATGAGTATATCACCAGATCCATAATAATATTGAAAGTCATAAAATATAAACGAATCTCATATCAACAAAAGATATAATCTTATAAATAAAAAAGTGTGCTATAGTGAACCATTATGTACACAAAATACCGAAAGATCAAAGTAAACTTTAAGGAATCATGCACGATTAACATTCACTGAGTTCAATTATCTTGTAAAATGTCCACCTATAAATTAGAAAAAATAAATATTTTCTTATAAAAAATACTGCAACTTTGTTATACGTCTTATTTATATTCTACTTATTTTTCAAAATGACTGTCCACCTCACAACCCAAACCAAACTCAAACTCTTGCTCCGGACCTGTTCCATCGATGTGACCTACATGTAAAAATAATCATGCGAAACAAACTACTATAAAGTGTACAAAATTTGATAAAAAAGACTCTAGAAAAGCTCTCATAATCAAGCAATTATCAGCTCAAACTTTGAACGTCTTTTGGTTTGTGGAACGCAGTTTGTTGGTCTCGTGTCTT
This sequence comes from Glebionis coronaria, assembly GCA_025667525.1. Taxonomy (NCBI): domain Eukaryota; kingdom Viridiplantae; phylum Streptophyta; class Magnoliopsida; order Asterales; family Asteraceae; genus Glebionis; species Glebionis coronaria. The sequence continues at coordinate 698,571,284 of CM046875.1, forward strand.
TTCACTACCATATCGACCCTGTAGCCTTCTTTTGCAAATGCCTTACCCTCGTATGAAGTCTAGGAAAAGGACGTTTTGCTAGTATGCAGAGATGTCGGACGTTACATTTTCGCTATGACTATTACACTATAAACTTAGGTTTAATCTACCACCTAATACAGAGCTCGAAAAAAAGAGTCATTTTAATTAGCTCTTTATTTTTCCTTGAATGGTATGACATGACGAATTTATGGTACAATCTTTTATGATGCTGCTAGTGTTACCACAACGATTGGTCCACCCAAAACACTCACTACATATATACAAACACATAGAAATTAAAGTCAAATATTTCATAACAGCTAACATAATAGTACTGCATTATCTAAACAAACATGTATATGAAATAGCCAAATGAGCATCTACTTTCATATGTTATAAGTAGGTAAAAGGATAACCTGATCATTTCATGTGTGGTTCCTGTTATAAATAACAGTTTCTCTATTTCAATCCAATAATGTTCAGCGTATATTGGTTGTTTATATAGTGAATTAAGTTCCAATTTGAAGTGCACATTTTTCTGGAAGTTTGTTAAATAACATCCTTTTTGGTACTTATCTCCACATGTAAATTAAGAAACGTGAGAAATAAGAAGAGAATAAGTCATATCGGAAACCACCAGATTTTTTGGCATGAATTTATGTGGGTAAGATTAGTTTTAATGTTGATCTAATGGTTTATAGGGCATGCCAAGTCACATTACTTTCTCTTTGCAGCGGTAATAATAGATAAGTAGAATATATCTTATCTGTTTAATCTAGGGTTAATATACAAAAAAGTTACTAAACATTCTAAGAAATTTGTCCTAAGGTAACGAACGTTCATTTTGTGTTTCTAAGTTACTAATGTTCATATGACCGGTTGATTAAGTTATCCATTTATCAAAACGTGATATTTATGTTATTTAACATGAAAAACAAGACATTTATGTTACTTAACTTATAAAAAAACATGCATTCATGTTACTCAAATTAACACTATATTATAGTGATGTATAGTTTAGTAAAATTTAGTAACTTAGAAACACAAAATGAACGTTCGTTACCTTAGGACAAATTTCTTGGAAAGTTTAGTAACTTCTTTGTATATTAACCCTTTAATCTATTACATATGATCAAGGGAATTTAGTGGACTAAATATGATACTTTGCATGTTAAGAGTGCAATCAATAAACATGCATTTACACATACCACAAACTATATACTGTGTAGGGACTTAACTGACCTTCTCTAAATCATTGAGTTCTATATTAGTTGTCTTGGGCGGAAAATCAAGGAATGGATTCTATATGCCGTTGATCGTAACGTTTAGCCTCAGGAGCTTGATATAAGGATAGGAGCTTGACTTGAGTTATAGTAACGAGGGTAAGTTGGTGTTTGCGTGATCATTCTTTTTTCGCCAATTCATGTTTATGTTCTTGAAGAAACTATGAACTTACCTTAACATTTCTTGTCACATACATATAAGCGAGTGCTATTGATCTTGTTAATTGTACTTCCTTAGATATGATTGTCTGCATAAAATTCATCCATGTTGATGTTGAGTATGAATGTCTTTAGTCATATCCTCTTGGAAATTTCTTTTCTTGAGGGTTTGTGATTGCAAGTTATATATCTTTAGCTCTTCTTTGTAGCTGGGAATATTTTTCTTTTTGATAGACCCCTTTCGTTAGGAAGCTAATGGTGTCCATTTTCCATCACACACGAAGGCATGAACTATCCGGTAGAAAGTGATATTGGGATTAATACTTGCTTGATCATGGTCATATCCGCGATCAGGTTAATTGTTTGATAGCACTTACAGTTTATGTTTGGGCTAGACATAGTAACCACATTCCGCATGATGACGTTGTTGAAAGTTTATGGACTTAAAACTAATAGTCGTGAGATAGGATCGAACTCGGGATCACGGGATTGCACACATAACGTAAAGGGTTAATTTATTTATTAAATATATTTTATATATATTTATTAAATCAAACCAAAGCTTAACTAACGATCGTTGATAAATAAAAGTTAAGTTATAACGACCGTTATGGAATTAAATAGAAGCTAAAAGAAGGAAGGAGGAAAGATTTTCTTTCCTAATTAGTGTTTTTGCTTGGAGACCAAGTTTTGTCAAGCCTATATAAACACCCAAAGCCTTCATAATTTTTCACCCCATCTCTCTTTCTTGTCTCTCTTGATCGCCGGCCAAACACCATTATTTAGGGTTTTGGTTTTCGATTCTTCTATTTAAAATATATCTAGTCCTAGCCCCTCTCTAGGGTTGTTGGGTAGATATTCCATAAGCGTTGAAGCTCGGTTTGTTCATGCTAGACTCACGGTTAACTCGCCGTATTACGTGTGTACAAGAACGTGATATAATCTTCCTTTAGATTATATTCTTGGTGGTGTTCGTGATAAACCCTAGTTGCCGTTCGTTCCGTCGTCTTGTGGATCTTGCTAGGATAAAGGTATGTAACCCTAAACTTGATTAATATAATTGTGTTAAATTAATGATCTTGTTAATCGCTTCCGCTATACGCTCTTTGATCCATATTAGGGTTTTAAATAATTGTTATGGACTCTATAAACCAATAGTGGCATCGAGAGCCGTTTTAACATGATTATAATTATCAAGATCTAAAGATTGTTTTTAACTAATAATTGTTTTGAGTTAAAAATACATGTTTTTTTTGAAAAGAAATTTAGGGGTTTGATTTTGTTTTTTATTAAAAAAAAAAACCGATTAAAAAAAAAAGGGTCGGTTTGTTTTGTTTTTTAGCCGATTAAAAAAAAGGGATAGTTTTTTTGTGAAACCCTAAAATTGCATGTTTTAATCTTTAGATAATTACATGATTAACTGTTATGTCATGTATTTAAGGTTACGATCCGTAGTGATTTAATTAATTGTTAAGTGATTTGGGTGGAATTTTGATGAATTGCATGATTAATTGTTATGTTGTGTAAATTCATGTTTCGATCCGTAGAGATTTAATTGTTAAGATTATGTGGGAGATCCTTGATGAACATGCATGTTTTTCATGGATCATATGATTTTATGTGGTAATTGTTACGTGTTTTGCTACATGCTTTATTTGATTCAATAAATCTAAAATTAGGGAAGACTTTTATATGTATATAAAAACCTAGATTTGATATTATTTATTGAATAAATCGTATGCATGTGGCTATTTGATTTATTTATTGCACATATAAATTGTTAATTATGTGTTTATGATTTAGTTTTTTTTTTGTACCTACTTGTTTTCATACGTTTTATATTGATTGTATGTTGTAAACAAGGGTAATTTTTTTTACAAGAAAAATTAATATGGACTAAATCATATCAAAATAAATGAATTATTTTGAGATCTAAATTACATATGATTTGCGTTGATCATAATTGCAATAACAACTTAACGGCCTACTCAATTTTGACAAACTATAAAGTGGGTATAACGCACCGCTGGTCATGTACCCGGTTAAGGAAGGAGGTGTTATGCTTCAGCGCTGACCAAATTCCCGGCTCGCCTGTGCGTCAAAATTGGAATTACCTACGGTTGTTATTGGTATAATTCTGTAAGGTTGATTTAACTACATTAATTCAC